>CM077643.1:332384418-333584418 GCA_039707465.1 Rhabdophis nuchalis
ACTGTGCCTGTGCACCGCCCCGAGTCCCTGTGGGGAGAGGGCGCGGTTTAGAAATATTAAAATTATTATTATTATTATTATTATTATCTCTACTCTATGTAATGCTATTGACTCAATATTCTAACTTCTTAAAAGTGAATGTTTCTTCTCACTGAAAATCTATTTATTTCCTTAAGCGAGTCTTGAGAGAGGGGAAAATGTTCTATGATAATGGAATTCAGCGAATACTAAACAAGCTGTTAGAGGGGAGAAAACAAACATTTTACTGAAATTTATTAAAAATAGATAAGGTAGTTGCATTTATGAATCAAAGGTTTTGAGAGGGGATTTTTTTTCACTTTAGGAAGCAAATTGTGCTTATTTATTTTTATTTATTATTTATTTTATTACATTTATATCCCACCCTTCTCCACAGAGGACCCAGGGCGGCGCACAGGAAATTTAAAAGATATACAAAAATAGAAAATGAATAAATAATTTAAAATATATATTAAATTATCCCGATCCTATGCTAAAACCAAATTATTAAAAACCCAATTTAAAACTTTCTAAAAGTCCCCATGGGAGGTTAGGCTAGGCCGGCTTGATGAAAAAAGTATGTCTTAGTGTACTGTCTTAGTGTACTGTCTTCGCCAATTAGCTAAAATGCATTAAAAAAGATTATATTGAGAAAGTTTCGCTGGTATGAGGCACCAATTAATTAAAGTTTCACTGGTTTGAGGCCTCTAAATACCTCATTGGGGTCGTCGTCCCCCCAATTTTAATGTTGCTTCTGGATCTTGAATGTTATAAGCTGTTAAAAATTGTCTGTGCTCTATTGCCTGTATTTTGATAGTGTTCTTCAAATATGAGGCAGACAGTGACTAGTTCCATATTGATTTACCTGAATTATATGAATTGCAAATAGCAGTTATGAGTATTGATATAGGATTAACTGATAAAATAATAATCATCAAACCTAAAAACCATCAAGCATAATGCAACACAACTGGGTCAATTTGCAAACACTTTCAAAATCACCAAACTATTGCAGAACAGGCTCATTCAACCTACTGCTCCAATTATAGGTAGCCTTTGACTTATCATAGTAATTGGAACCAACATTTCCATTGCTAAACTATGTGCTCATAAAGCGCAACTATATTGTTTGGTGATGGCAATCCCCACAGTTCTTGTTGCCATTGTTAATCAAATCCCACAATTTTTAAGTGAGGCAACTTCTTCCTGGCATCCCATACATCCATGGCCAGCAGACATATAAGTGACTGCTGCTGGAAGAGGAAGGATGTGAGGAATTGTGCAAAGATGCTGGGAAAGTTTAGGGAAGGAAATGCAAGAGGCTGATAGGGTATGTGAGAGATCAGCATGGGTTACGGTGAGTGCACACTGTGCATAAGAGGCACAGTGCAGGTCAAGGAGGTTGACCTACAAGAGTGCAAAACTGTGTGGGAGATGTTGAATAGTTTGAGATGAGGCCATGAGACTGTGAAAGAGTGTGTGAGAAGCAAAGTGCAGGTCAGGAATAGTGTAATGGGTGTAGTGTGGGTCAGGGAGTCCACAGGAGTACATGAGTGGCCAATGCAATATAACAGCTGGGGAGGGTACATTGGGAGGAAGATTTACCCTTCTGACTTATTATTGTTATTATTATTATTTATTTATCGAATCTATTTATCGAATTTCTATACCGCCCTCTCTCCCAAGTGGGACTCAGGGCAGTGCACAGGAATAATAAAAATATAAATATACAAACAATCAATTAGATTTAAAAAAGGCCCTGGGTCCTTTTTTAGGAGAAGGGCGGGGTATAAATTTAATAAAATAATAAAAAATAAAAATAAAATTGAATTAAATACATTTGGCCCATGCTAAAACATAATTTAAAACCCAACTAAAATCAGTAATAAAAACAGCTATACCAGGCTGGCTGCATGAAAGAAGTATGTTTTTAGTGCCCGATGAAAGAGGCGAAGGTCTGTGATTGTACAGAGGTCGGGGGGCAGGTCGTTCCAGAGGGCTGGGCCTGCCACAGAGAAGGCTCTTCCCCTGGGAGTCGCCAGCCGGCATTTTCTGGTGGATGACACCCTAAGGAGGCCCTCCCTGTGCGAGCGGACAGGTTGGGTGGAGGTATGTGGCAGGAGGCGGTCCTGCAAGTAACCAGGTCCCATGCCATGGAGCGCTTTAAAGATGGTCACTAAGACCTTGAAACACACCCGGAAGGCCACAGGCAGCCAGTGCAGCTCGTGCAGGAGAGGTGTTATATGGGAGTGTCTTGGGACTCCCAAAATCCCCCGCATGGCTGCATTCTGCACTAACTGGAGCCTCCAGGTGCATCTCAAGGGGAGCCCCATGTAGAGAGCATTATTGGTCCTTTTTTAGGAGAAGGGCGGTATAGAAATTCGAATAAAATAAAATAAAATAACATATAATAACAATAACAATAACAATAACAACAACAATAATAATCATAATAATAATAATAATTATTGTTGTTGTTGTTGTTGTTGTTGTTGTTGTTGTTATTTATTAAATTTCTATACCACCCTTCTCCCTTCCGGGACTCAGGGCGGTGTACAGGCAGCAACAAAATCAGTGATATAAAATATAAAAAAAATACATGAAATATATATTTAAAATGTATTAAATAATACGCCTGTTCTAAAACCATTAATAAAACCTACTAAAACCATTTACAAAATTATGCCAGGCCGGCCGCACAAAATAGATAGGTCTTCAAAGCCCGATGGAAGAGGCACAGGTCCGTGGTCGTGCGTAGGTCGGTGGGTAGGTCATTCCAGAAGGCAGGAGCCACCACAGAGGGCAGAGGGCAGGAGCCGCCACTTGCAACCTTCCTTGCTGGCTTCCCCGTTGACCTTCTGGGATAGTCAGCAGATAAGGTTGTAACTGAAGATTATGTCATTGTGAAGTGCTGCATCCAGTGATAAGTGCAAACTGGTTGACAAGTGCCCTTAACTGCAGGGATGCTGGCATGGCCAGAATACTAAGGTTGAACATCATCTGTTCAGTGCTGTCATGGCTTCAAACAGTCTCTTAACAAATGATTGACCATCGTAATGAGGGGAAAACCTCCAGGCTTTCAAGGCCATAGAGAAGATGAAAAGAAATGGGTAGGGCATTCTGAAAGTTGGGAGGTAACTTGTTTTGAAGGGTTGGCACTGAAAAAGAGAAGACAGGCTTCTGGAGTCCTGCTAGGTTGCCTTGATCCAAAGAAGGAATCTGAAGCATGCTTACCCTGCTGGATCTGGTGGGAGGGAAACAAGAGATATGGAAACTCCTGCAGATAACATGTTCTAGGAAGGACTTTAAAGGTAGAATGAAACTTTGAATGAATTGCACCTAAAATTCTATAAAGGAGTCCTTGCAGTTCACAAAATTGGGATATTAAATGGATGAATGAATGCTATGTGGTACATCCATAACTAGCCACACCATCACATGCTGGACCAAATGTAGCTTCCAAAAGATCTTTGGGGCAGTCCCACACAGTGTATATTGCAGGGATCCAAATAGCAAATGATTGCAGTAAAACTCAGCCCCACTTATAACCATCCCTTCCACACATTTGGTTTTTGTGGCCTTACAAGAAAAGAAGAAGATGAAGAATACTATCCAGCCTGGAATTTATTCCAATATAGGGGAACACTTGTGTCAATTCTTTATACCTGACTCTCTTCTATAATCAAGTATGAGTAGAGGGATGGTCCCAAAGAACGTTCTGTCCATATGGAGAACTGAATCCAAGTCTTGTGGTCAAATTATAGCATAGTACCATGTTGCATAAGGTAAAGGTTCCCCACACACATATGTGATAATCGTTCCAGACTCTAGGGGGCGGTGCTCATTTCCGTTTCAAAGCTGAAGGGCCACCGCTGTCCGAAGATACCTCCGTGGTCATGTGGCCATCATAACTAAATGCCAAAGGAGCACGAAATGCTGTTACCTTCCCACCAAAGTGCTCCCTACTTTTCTATTTGCATATGTGGTTTCAAACTGCTAGATTGGCAGAAGCTGGTACAAGTAACGGGCGCTCACTCCGTTACTCGATGCTAGGGATTCGAACTGCTGAACTGCTGACCTTTCTGATCAACAAAAGCATAGTGTCTTAGCCACTGAGCCACTGAGTCCCACCTTGTTGTACAGGAGGTGGGAAATAAATAAACCCATTAATCAGAAGTGTGTAGAGATACAGGATGTCACATGAAAAAGGAAATAACTTTACTGGATGATAAATTAATCTCCTAAGAAATCATACAAAATAATTGCAGTTTATCCACGAAAAAAATTGTGCTGATTTGGGGGAGGTCAAGACCTCTGGCTCCCCAGCACTCCCATGTGCCTATTTATTATTCTTTAAAAATAATAACGAAAACAAGCCAAAGGGGTATAGTTCTCATGGATAGTTTCATCCCAGTTTGGTTACAAAATTAGCAATACTTTGAATGTTTATTTTTTAATAGATTGTAGCTATAAAAACCACTAGAGAAAGGGAGTACGATGCTTATATGGTAAACTATGTAGATTTCCTGGCTTACAAAGATGTATTTCAGAATTATTTGTAGATGCTTTCTGAATACAATAAATAATATTTTTTCCTCCCTATGGCTATGTTCATATAAACAAGTGAATCACATTATTCACATAAAATTCTTCTAAAATATCACTTCTATTTTTTTCAGAATTATAATGGTTATGTCCAAATAATCAGGTAAATAGTACCCCATACGTGCATCCAACATGTCCATTTTTATAGACCTCTATGCATTTTATGCTGGGATATAAACTAAGGTTTCGATTGCTGCTATTTGCTTCTTCTTTTGCCCAAGGTATTCTTTAATGATAAAATCTCTTTTCCAAAGCTGAGAGTATATAAACAGCATTGGCACGCTGTTTGTTTATTCCTTTATTAATGCAGAGATTTCCCTACTTATCATGAAGATTTCACATTTGTTTACAAATAAAATTATCATAATGCTGTAGGAGTGCATTGCCTACATATTCATTCCCATTAAATTTAGTTTCATTTAGTCTTGTATCTGGCAAACACAGGCTTTAATCCTCCGACTTCATTTTATTTTTATGTCTAATAAGGGAGGTATAGAAACATTCTGTGAATAAAAGTCCATTCACTGGGTATCTACCTACCTACCTTAATTTTTTAAAAATTATTTTTCAGCTAACTCTTGGGTAATATAAACTGTAGCTAGGCAACAGAGCCGGTAAAATATTTGTTTTAAATAAACAAATATATATGCAGAAGATCCAATTATTAGACTTCTAATGTGGATAATTCTATCAATTTTAATTAGATTTTGGGAAAACAGTAATCTGCAGTGGTAGGTTTTTTGTTTAGAAATTCCTGACACATAAGTAGACATTTTAGATAATTGTTTCTATGAGTGCAAATCATCACCCAAAATTACACTGGTGAAATTCTATTACTTTATGCATGAAGCTAAAACTTGTTATAGTTTTGATTTTGGTACTTGCATATTATCTGGGCAACATCTTTTAGCTGTCTACAATTCGTCCGAAGTGTTTTTAACTAGTTTTTTTTTATCCTGAAGCAGTCCATAAGTAGAAGAACCTTAATGAGGGACCTATGTAGCCCAATATTCTTTCAAATCAAGTGCATTTGGAAAGTTTAGATGCATAAACAGGAGGGATAGTTCATTTCTATTGTTGCTTTTCAGGAGTTGATAATTAAAACATGATGTCACAATTCACAAGACATTCTAATGGTTCCTATTAATGCTGTTGCCATGCCTGGAAGCATGACAAAGACAGAATTACAGTGGGAACACCAAATGTAAGAAACATGAATATTGAAAAGCTTACTACAGGGGAAAATGAAATAAACTAGCCACATCAGCAAATTGAAATGGACCAGAATTGGAAATTTTCAACCAGAAATCATATTTTCATGTTTAAGACATGAAAAAAAAGGAATTCTATTGTTTACATGGCCAGAAAGATATAACAAAGACAATACTTGGATACACTTCAGTCAGTGACCAGTTACTATTAATCAGAATTCATGGATGGCCCTTTAGTATGACAACCATTACATTTATGTTCGGATGCAAAAGAAGAGGAGGTTGATATGTTAGATATTCATTCAGAAATCAAAGAACTTGCAAGCAAGCTAAGCTTCTTCTTGTTGGCAGCTAGAACTGTAAAGTTGCTAAGAAAACATTTGGACTTTATGCCTAGGAAACTCAAATGTGCAAAGATGCTTTTCTCCAGAAAATCAGAAGAAAGATACAATGCCCAATAGATTGGAAGAGGCCAATCTATATAACAATACCAAAGAAAAAGACTCAACAGAATGTGCAAACTATTGTACAATATTCTTAATTTCATAGTATCAACAATTCTTAATGCAGATTCACTCCTACATAGAAAGAGAGATCCCATGTGTTCAAGCTAATTATAGAAACGTTTGAGGAACAAGACATATTACAGCAGATACATGTTGAACATTTGAGGAAATGAAAAAAAAAGTTGCTATGTGTTTAATTGTTCACCATAGAATGGCCTATCCCATGTTAATCTGTGGAATATGAATCCCAGAAAATCTATTGTCCTCAAACAAAACTTATGTACAGATCAGGAAGATACAATCCAGATGGACCATGTCAAAACAGACAAGTTACAGATGAAACAAAATTGTCTAATTTATCTTTAACAATTCACCCTATACATTAAATATAGAGAGAGGGGAGCTGGATTAAAAAATGATCGTAGTTTTAAAACTGGAGGAAGAAACATCAATATGCTATGCTGATGACACTATTCTGGTAGTTGAGAATAAATGATCTGTAAACTTTAGTAATGAAAGTAAAGAAGACCAAACTAATCACAACAAGTACAATAATCAGTCTTAGAACTGACAATGAAGATATTGAATTGGTGGACAGCTTCTGCCTTATCAACTTTCAATGGTAATGGATGCTGAAGTCAAAAGTAGATTGGAGACCAGCACTTGGAGAAAGAATAAAGGCTTTGGAAAAGTTACTCAGTTTCCAAGATATATCTATATGTAGAAAAATCAAACCATGCAGGCAATAGTTTACTCTGTAACACTCTATTGAAGTAAAAGTTGAACTTGGAAAAAGCAGGATAGAAAGAGTATTGATACTTTTGAATATTGAAGTTGGAGAAGAATTTAAAATACTATTGATAGCCTAGAAAACCAAGCAGAGAATAAATCAACCTTGAATTCTGACCCAAGGCTCACATTATCAAATTTTGGACCCATTATGCAAAACCATAGCTCAGAGAAAGTTGTAATATTGGGAAATGTAGAAGGAAAAAGATTCCAGCAATAGCAACATAGATATATTTGATTATAGCAATAATGGGTGCACTATTGGAAGACCTGAAGGACAAGGCAGGGAAAAGACCATCCTGGGAGAAAAAATCTAAAAAAATATTAGTCTTTAAATATCAGCTCCAGTTTATGACACATAATCAATCAAACAATCAAGTCTTCAGGTTTACCCATTAAAAAGCACAAGGGAAAATCAGAAGGAAGAAAACATAAGGCTTTATATTTGATAAGATTGTCCATTTCCTGTCACATAACCCCCCACCCCATCAATCTGCCATTTAACTTTTTACTCTCTCTATATAAATTCAAGATTTATCTGATTTCCTCTCAGACACCTCCCTTTTTTTAAGGCAAGATTAAACTTCAGAAATCTCCCTGCTGAAAGTTAAGGGAAGGTGGGGTCATTGCTAATAGCTGGATGGTGATAGATCTACCCATACAAACTTCAGCCTTCATGGCAGAATATCACCTCAGGATAGTTTAAAAAAACAAATATAATTCCACAGTGAATCATGGTGTGATAGTGGTGGTGAATCATACTTTCTTTTTCACGCTTTCAGCTGGTTAATGATAGCAATAGAGTTATTTGAATATTGAAATTTTCATGCTGCTATCTTGGTACCATTTGTCTTCGCCTCTTCCTTTTTTATCCTGAATCAATCATATGAATTATTCCTACTAATTAATGGAAAGAAGATGATGCTTGATCATACAAGGATATAAAGAACTAAAGGCAAACAATAAGAATCACGAGGAAAGGGTCAATCACATGGGTTATTCCAGTCCAGTAGATTTTTAGCAGGGTTTCAAAGTATTATGATGCCAAGCAGTATTTGTTATTTATTCTTGTCACCAAGGGTACATAAGGGAATTTGAATTTACTCAGAAACTATAATGAGTGCAGAATGGAGTAGTCAGTCTGATGTAAAAAGAGCATGTAGAAACCATATAATACAAGAATGGTACTTGTACTTTTAGTCTGAACTCCATCTACCTGGCTATTCAGCTCTGTAAAGAATACTACTGTATCTTTTATCTCCTTTTTTTAAAAAGTGGTTTGAAAAGATGGCTTTTTACTGCATTATAGATAATAATTTATAATAATTACTGTCTAGTTTAATGGAACTCTATGGATGGATGGAAGTTGTTTCCAATCATTCATGCCTCTCCCACTGTCTCTCCCTTTCTGTCATCTATCTATCTATCTATCTATCTATCTATCTATCTATCTATCTATCTATCTATCTATCTATCTATCTATCTATCTATCTAATCTAATCTAATCTAATCTAATCTAATCTAATCTAATCTATCTGGATGTATTAGTCTCTCAATTCTTAATTCTAATACTAGAAATAGAGGAATAATCATAGATAATCTTGAAAAAGACATTTCTTGTAATGTGAAAGTATTTCTGGCCAGAAAATCCAAAAGCAAAGATTCAAAGCTCAGGAGATTTTAAGAACTGCATATAATCTGTATCTTAAAGATAAAGAAAACTGATACAGATGAAATAAATATTGAGATTCTCCCACTTTATACAAATTTATTATAAAATAAATTAATACAATTTTACCATTAACACAATTGAGCAAGTCCAGAGATATTTCACAAGAAGAGTTGTCCACTCCACTGCTCACAACTTATGCCACCAGACTTGAAATTTTGGGTTTAGACAACTTAGAATTATGCCACCTTCGGTCTGACCTATGCGTAGTACATAACATTATCTACTACAATGTTCTACCTGTCAATGACTACCTCAGCTTCAACCACAACAATACACGAGCACACAATAAATCTAAACTTAAGGTAAACTGTACCAAACTTGATTACAGAAATAAGACTTCAGGTCAATGGTCAATTCCTGACTCAGTGGTTTCTTCCCCAAACCCCCACAACTTTAACCTTAGACTGTCTACTGTTGACCGTACCCCATTCCTAAGAGGTCTGTAAGGGCATGCATAAGTGCACCAATGTGCCTACTGCCCCTGTCCTAACAACCCCATGTATTCATATCCATTTCATATATTTATAATCTTGTATATACTTATATCTATTATCTTATGCATGCGTGACAAAACAAACAAAAAAATAAATAAAATAAATAGAAATAGAAACAAGAAATTCTGCTCTAGGTTTAGGAGGACAAAATAGTCAACCATCATTTCGTTTTTGTCTTAGTACACAGTATGATTGAGATAATCATACAATCACAATCATTTTAGAATAAAATTTAAACATCTGATCTTGCCAATAGTAGAATGAAAAGGAAATAAGAGAAAGCTTGCTTGAAAGCAACAACCATTTTGTAAGTAAGTTAAGTAAGTAAGTAAGGAAGGAAGGAAGGAAGGAAGGAAGGAAGGAAGGAAGGAAGGAAGGAAGGAAGGAAGGAAGAAAGAATCGTGTTATAGTTTATTATGTTTGTGTCAATTGTTTCTTTATAAAATATATTGATTTATATATTGCATATCTATTTATACATCAGATTTTACAGTTCTAAAGGAACAAGATGTTTTTGTGTGTGCATGTATACACATACTCACACACACAGAAAGAGAGAGAGATTTTTAAATATATACTGTGTATGCACATGTCTTCATGAAGGATCCAAATTGCCTATTTGGCAAGGAAACAGAAAAGACCATAGACACAGGGACCAAGCTACTTCATTCGTCAATTCTCTTTCTCCCAAGAGGAATGAGAGCATCAATAAGAATATCACTGGACCAATCCAGTGAGTACCAAAAATATCGAGAGTGCACTTAGGAACTTTCACCAATATTTGCATTTATGTTCTCACCTGCACAGATATGTACTTACAATGATTTAAAGTCTTTAAACATTTCTTAGTCTAGTTTCTTACAAGCACTTTTCGATGTTCCCTGCTGTGCTTCAATTGCTTTAATCCTCATGGAAGCTAGCATGATTCCACTGGAGGCAAGAATCTGCATTTGCTGACTCTCTTCTTAGCTTCAGTGCCTGCTTTCTGGCTTAAACACTGGCCCTATTCATTCTCACTGATGGCGTTTCATCAAGGTACAATACCTTGATATATATGTGCAGCCATATATTTATCATTCTTTAACAATATCTATTAACAATTACCTATTGAACAATCCCCCAATTTCTATGATGGACAAGTGGTTTATTTTCTATTCACAAATTTGTAACATATGTGATAAAAATTCCTATCTACAGAAATGTTCTTCTGAAGATGTAAGATGCCTTACTCATGGGGTGCTGTGACTGCCTTATGAGGTTTCTTTATTCATTTATTCTACTGTATTTATCCTATTTTTTTTAAAAAAAACATCATTTATATTGTTTTACCCTATTTTATTCAATTTTCCCCTTACTCTGGTTTTAAGTCTAAAGTTTATGGTTTCCTACGACTGTTACACTACTTGGTTGTATTTGGTCGGTTCTGAATTTTTCTTATTTTATCTTGCTAGTCATGAACTGTACTTGAATACATTTTAAATTTGAATGCTATCTTTGAGATTATTTTATTCCCATGCGTGTGCATATCAGAAAGTAAGAAGCAGCAGAAAAATATACTAAATATGAAGGATTTGAGGGTATAAAAAGAGCCAGTTGCTTAGATTCATACATTCTCCCCTGTATCATTATGGGGGGGAAAAGATTGAATGTATTATTGGAATGATACATGGAAGATTCATTTATTTCTGTATTCTGATTCTGTATACAAAGATAAGTCATTCAAACACAGACTTAGTGTGATGCAGTGATAAGGTGTTGGATTTAGAAGCAGGAATATTTGGTTCACAGCCACATTTAGCCATGAAGTGACCTGGTGTGGCAGACCTTATCTCTCAAGTGAATCTACTTCACAGGGTTGAAAAGAGTTGAAAAGTTCTGAGCTCCTGAAGGAAAGATTGCTTATAACTCTAACAAAGAAGATGCCCAGTCAAAAGATGTGACTTGGCATCCACAAATTATGAATTAGTGCCAAATTGTGCATATAGTAAGTGGGATGTTCCAATGCTGGGCAGTTATCACTGGCAAAGTTCTCTCTTGGTGTAATTACAGAAGGCAGCATCCAATTAGTGGTTTTCATCATTGAGAGAGGAAAGAACAGATTTGTAGCTCTTTGGGAGCCATTAGAAACTCATAAAGGAAATTGGAGACAACATGGGATTTGCAGAAAAATGAGGGGGGAAATGAAGCTCATCTGTGGGATGTTGTTTTCTGCTCATTCTTTTAAGGACAACTGTTGGGATGACACAACACAGAGACTTTTAGAAGAGGTGAAGAACAGCTTTTAAGCAGTTATGTAATATAGTATAGACTTTATAAATCAGCTCTGAGGTCAGCTTAAAAGGCTGAAGACAGAAAAGGAAATTGACAATTGAGGTCCAAAATCATTCCTTAAAATATTGAGAGAGTTGTATTTTTTCCTGAGAAAAGTTTCTGAGGGAACTAAAGTGGGCTTAATAAGAAAAGGATGTTGGGGAGGGCTTACTGAATCCAGGTCATAGGAGGACTATATCGTTTGAAAAGAAACACATTTTGAAAATTTTTGCAACTTCTTGCTCTAAGAAAATGTTTTCCATGATTTTTGAAAGAAAACTTTAAAAAAATTATTTGCCTGATTGAGACAATAGCTACTGTAATACTCTTTCGAATTGGGCTTTCTATGCAGTTTTGTTTTCGTTTTGGAAACAGTACGGAGGTGATTTATGACTGCTTTCTCATTTTTTTTAAACCTCCCAGTCTAGCTGCTAGTCCTTGATTTCCTCTTGGTCTCTGATTCAACTATTAACTAGTTCCATCTCTGCTTCCAAAACAAGACATACTTATGTATCTATAAAAATTATATAGTCATCAATCTCCATATAAGACTTTGGGAAGCTCATAAACAATTAAAAATGGGGTAAAAACATCAAGTCAATACTATAAATAAATTGTTAAAAATATATTATAAAGCCACATAAAATAAAACACCAACTTGGCTGATACAAGGTAATCTTCATAATTAACAATCAACGTAGTCAGCTCTACTACAAAACCCCATTCTCATAGGCAGAACCATAGTTTAAACCCTTGTTTTAAACCATTTTTTCAAGCTTGGCAACTTTAAGATCTGTAGACCTCAGCTCCCAGAATACATGCTGTCTGAGAAATTTTGGGATTTGAAGTCCGCATATTTTAATGTTGCCAAGTTTGAAAGATACTATCTTAAACATTCAACGAGGAACTGATATATTTGTCTAAGCATTATACAACTAGGACAAACAAGGGAGATTTAGAATGTGTTCAAAGGTTGGGGAAAACCAGCATCCACACTAAGAGTAAGTAAAACCAGCTACTAACAACAATAACAAAAATCATCCTTTTTAATCCTTTATTTCATAAGTTTTGACAGAACATTGCATCCTGGATAAAGTATCAATCTTGATTGTGTCGATAAGGATTAAATATTTTCCTGCAGTAAGACATTGGAAGAGGGAAATGGCTGCTAAATTCCAGAGAAATTGGAAGTAGGCTATTAATATCTCCTGCACAAACACTGGGTGGTCATTACAAAATCTCTATGTTTGAGATAGATTATCATGTAAACCAGGGGTCTCCAAACTTTGCAACTTTAAGTCTGAAGGACTTCAGCTCCCAGAATTCTCCAGCCAGCAAAGGTTGGAGACCCCTGATGTAAATAGTGACTGTAAACTGTACTGAGCACGATGCCTGTGCAGCACCCTCGGGAAGGAAATGGAGTTGCCTTACTCGATAGAAAAACTTGAAGATTTTATACACAATAAAAATCTATTTCTTTTTCTATTATGTAAGTATGTCTGTGAATTTGGAATCAAAGAAACTGGAGGAAAAGAACTTTTTCCCAGCTTGTTATAAGAGACAAAATAAGTTCAACTTTTCAATAGAAAAGTTGTACTTATTTTTGCAAACTCTTGCAAAAGTGAACTTCAGTCTATCCTACTTAGTATGTCTTTTAACATGCCATGCCATGACCCTTCAGTGGAGAGAAGTTACATGCTCCCTCTTTAGATTGCGAAGGGTATGTTTTCTGTTCCACTTAAATTCTATAGCTGTTTCCTTTCCCAGCCATGAAATTATTCCGCCCAAATCTCATTAGCTATTTGTCAAAGCTCACAAATTATATGGGATGGGGTATTACTTTATTATAGTCATGATGCAATACTGTAATTTTAAACTTTTATTTCAATTAGGCAGAAAGCAACATAAAACTGAGGTTATGACAAAAAAGGGCATTTTTGCATTAAAGAAAGTAAGTCTCGGACATTTTAATGTTGTCGTGTAGATAATTTTTTTCCATGCACATCATTGGAAGCCTGACTGACTGGTGAATTGGAAATTGTGTACAAGCAGTGATGCAAGATGGTAAGGCACAATATATGCCTATGTCACAACAGAGGACAACATTAACAGCTATGGAATTTTTAACTCCTCTCCCTTCCTTCCTTCCTCCCTCCCTCCCTCCCTCCCTCCCTCCCTCCCTCCCTCCCTTCCTCCCATTCATTCATCCATCCATCCATCACAATTTTTGTACCCTCATCAGTCTTTGTAGACTTTGCTTGGTTGGAAGAACACTAAGCAATGCCAGTACTGTAGACTATAAACTTAAAAAAAAAAGCTTTTTAAAAAAAAAATCAATAAGAAATCCATTCTGTAATTTTCTCAAAAAAAAAATATGGGTTATCTTTGTGGTTACTGTGAAGCTCATTTGATTTAAAGAAAACTCTGGATGTGTTTTTCTAGGAATGAACAGGCTCCTAAAGATTAATGGGAAGTTCAGAGACATTTCTCATTCCAATTCTGGCATAATTTTCGATGACAAATTTGTAAGAATGTCTATGAAGTTTCTCATTCATCCAGGTCTTGGTTGTCCCAAAGGTGCTTTTTTCAAGAGGCAATTGGACATTCTTGTTTTTCTTTGAAGACATTTTGTTTCTCATCTAAGAAGCTTCTTCAGCTCTGACTGGATGGTGGGGAATGGAAAAATTTATATTCTTTGCAGACAGCTGGTCGTTTGCATTTTTTAAAGAATGGTTCAACCACTTGGAGGTTTGTCTGTGTCCAAGAATGAACACCCTTCAAATGGTGCGGGAATATGAACGGATTTCCAGAAAAATTGCAGACTGCAGGAACCATTTGTGCTTCAGTTTGAGATGTTAAACACAGACTCTTCCCCAACAGCCTGCATCTGTGTTTAACAGTGAAGGAACACAGGGCAGAAAGCATCCTGTAGAAAGCATACCTCTACAACACACTCCGAGTCCCTTATGGGAGAGGGCTGCGCTATATAAGTTTAATAAAATCTAAATCTAAAATCCTTTCAGTTCCAAGAAGGTTATTTGCACTACTCAGGTGACCAAGGATAAAGACAAACCTCCAAGGGGGTCTCAATGATTTTCTAAAAGAATGCAAATGACCAGCTGTCTGCAAAGAATACAAATCCTTCCGTTCCCCACCATCCAATCAGAGCTGAAGAAGCTTCTTGGATGGGAGGCAAAGCTTCTTCAAAGAAAAACAAAAAAGTCTAGTTGCCTCTTGAAAAAAGCACCTTTGGGACAATTTGGTAAGAATCTGTAATTGCATCTCCAAAGCTCCAGTGTTCTAGATTTCCTTACCTAGTCTCTTTCTTCTGAGAAAATACAGCAACTATTTCCCTCATTATATTTATAAGCAGGACTCTGAATATTTTGGAGTAGACGTCTAAGTAAAAAGTCACACCCACTAAAATAAACAACCTCTTTTAACTGAAAAAAGGTAAAACATAATAACAGAGAAGGAAAGCATTCTGCAGATGCAAAGAACCTGCTAATTTTGGTTAAGGTTTTGAAACATACATACAAGAACAAAGCTCAGGTTGCATAATCTGCCCTTCTAACAGCCTTGCTTGCTTCCATTTACATTGATAAAAGAATGCAGAATATCATACACCAATCTTCTCTTGCTCTCAAAGCATAAGAAATCCTTTACCTTGAGCAACAATAGGTACGGATGCAATTTCTCCTAGTCAAGTCAAGTTTAATTTGTAGACCGCTCCCTCTCCCCAAAGGGACTCGGGGCGGTGCACAGGAAATTAAAAAACATACCAACATAGAACCATTATAAATATATAAAATCGAATTAAACCAACTCTATCCCTGCGCTAAAAACCTAAAATCCTTAAAAACTAAACCCCTTAAAAACCCAATTAAAACAATTTAAATATTCAGACTAAAGGCTGGAGAGGGAGATTAGGCCAGGCCGGCCTGATGGAAGAAATGGGTCTTAAGCTTTTGGCGGAAGGAGCGGAGGTCCGTAGTTGTTCTGAGCTCGGGGGGTAGGTCGTTCCAGAGAGTTGGGCCCACCACAGAGAAGGCCCTTCCCCTGGGCATCACCCGCTGACATTGCCTAGTGGACGGCACCCGGAGAAGTCCCTCTCTGTGGGAGCGAATCGGTCAAAGGGATGTGTGGGGCAGGATGCGATCTCGCAGATAACTAGGTCCCATGCCATTCTTAGAAAGGAAAGGCCCAAATCAATGGTGGGATTCAACCCACTTAACAACTGTGGCAAGGGTCAACTGAGCAGCCTTCTGGGGCCTGCTCCACTCCATCTCCAGCTCTCTGGGGCAGTGGCTGCTTCTCTTCATTGCTGCTCTCTTGTGCAATTTAGCAGCTGTGAGCCATCGCTTTCCTCTAAATCCCATCCAGAAAGCACACAGCATAGAGAAGAGGAACAAGGCTGGAGCAGGGGAATGATGCATTCCCCGACCTGACCAAGGTGGGCAGCGAGTGGAGTGTGGCTCTGGGGCAAAGCCGGAGCTGGGGAACGGCATGTGCCTGGGCCCTGACCCAAGGCAAAGGGCGAGCAGCTGGCATACTTACTTTTGGTGAGCAGAATCAAAGTGAGGCATGAACCAGAACCAAGGTGAGGCATGGAGATTAGCTGGATAGTCTGAAAACATCGCATAGCGAAAGGAAGATAGGGTAGGGTGGGGCAGGGCATGTGGAGCTAGCCGGTGGTAAAATTTTACCAGTTCTCTAAACTGCCCAAAAACATAACAACCGGTTTGCCTGAACTGGTCTGAATTGGCTGAATCCCACCCCTGGCCCAAGTCTATAACACATGAAACTGTTGAGGCTTTGAAGAGTCTGATTGAATTGTTGAATTAAAGTATAAGGGTTATAAATTTCACCCCCCAAAAAAAGTTTTGGGGGAAAATTGGGATTGTCTAAACACTAAGTAATGTTGTTCTTTGTACGTTTGTGGCTTTGCATTTTCTTTGAATACTGCCATTGTAGTTTGCAAATTTCAGATAGTATTTTAGCATTATGTATGAAACCATTGTGGTCTCTTCAATAAATGGCAGATAAGCAATCCAAAGCTAAGTGAAATGCATGAACCTAGTCTTAAAGCTAATAGTCAGACAATTGATATTTCCCCCTCTGATGATGCATAATAGCATTTTGTCAGAGTGATCCCTCCCACTCCTTGACTAGAAACAAGCAACATATTTTTTTAGGTCTCCTTTGGGAACTTTACTCTCTCTTCAAAGTTTCTCTTTGCACTTTTTTTACTGTTCACTGCATTTAAGAGACTCCGGAAACAAAGTAAATGTAAGATTTGGCAAAGCTTTTATATACATTAACTTTGCCACTGACTTGTGGAATTTAAGATACTCAAGCAATCTCTGGAATGTAGGGAAATGTTCTATTTTTAGGTTTGAGGGTCTTTTTTCCTTTTGATGTTTATATTTTAGCTGTCTGAGTGGTAGAACGGTCTTGGTGTTAGTCATTTGATGGACCTTATTCTATTTCTTGTATTTCAACAGTTTCAGTGCCGGGAACTAGTCCTAATGCTTAGCTTTTCACTTTCAAGTAGAATGCAGGAGTTAGTCGAGTGGAAGACAGATTATTTTGTTTGGTTTTGTTCCGTGCCTCAATCCAAATATAGTCCAGAGGGATGCTGAGAAGAGATCAAAATCACCCACTTAACCTTTTGGCTGGCTCCCATCAGCTTTAGCTACTGCATGCTTTTTAATTTGAGCCATTTTTATTCTGCTGTTTATGGCCCATGAAAGGAACCCGGAATGATACAACAAAAAAGGAACAGATTCGGGGACAGAAAAGCTCACAGAGCTTCTTAAAATATTAATTTGGAAGAAGATGAAACAAATGTCTGGCATTTACATTGCTTGACATAAAGAGCCAGACCGATCTTTCTCTACCCTTATTTTTTTTCCCCTGGAACCTTCCACTGGCTGATGAATGAGGCCAGCAGACATTTCTTTCTCAGGACAATTGTGAATTGGAAATGACAAGAAAGGCTGGGACAGAGTTTCTTCCGCTTTTCCTTCTCTAGCTAAATCACGTTTCTCCAGGCCAAGAGCTTCTACATCAGCCTTCCCCTCAGTGTGTGCTGGATGACAACTCTCCTTATTTATATCCCCTGAGGTCATAGGTCATGCTCCCTGGAGACAGTAAGAGACTGAGAATTGAACAGCAACTTCTTAGGATAAACTAAGATGAAGTACTGGGAAATATTGTATTGCCTTTTCGTTATAGACAATTTGAGACATCAAAACTGAAGCTCATGGATTAAGTATGGTATTGTTTTATTTTTTCATTCTATTCTTTCACAGCTGTTCGGGGCACATATTCAGCGCGCAGCCAGGCATTTGTAAATTCCCATTAATTCCTTGTCCCCAAGCTTTCTTCTCTGTTTGACTAACAAGGTTCTGCTTATATAGCTCTGATAGATCAGATGGAGGATTTCACTTCTGCAGTGAACCATGGCATTGTGATTTTAAGGTGTACCGTTGAAAAGAAGGATTGGAATAGCTTAAATTTTTTTAATTGGCTATCTCTATTGATATTTGCTGCCTATGTGCCCCAAGGGCCATGCTTGCACAGGCATACCAACATGTTCACACACTACTTTTTATGCATTCCAAATACTTTAAGTACCCCAGAACAATAACATTTCCTGATCTATCCATGATTCAGCTGCTGGTGAATTTGGAGATAATTTATCTGTGGCTGTGTGTTGTGACAGATTCACAACAGTCATAGGAACATGATTTTACTTGAAATAAATCTATTAATTTATTGATACAGTTTTCCCAAAACATGTCCGTGTGTGTGTGTGTCTTTGAAAATCAATTAAGCAAATTTTGTATTTAGAAAATGTAGAGAATCAGCAATTGCATTAAAAACAGTCAGAACAAACAACAAATTATGAAAGTTTAAGAATATGTTTATGACTTTTTAAAATATAAAATTGCCTTTGAAATAAAATCAGTATAATTTTATAATTTGAATTTCCAACTTTTACACTTGATCTCTTTATTAATGTTTCTTTAAAAATATTGATCAAGACTAGATTTGTGTATGCATGTATGTATATGTTTTGTATATGTATATGTATATGTATATATAAAATATATGTAATGCAGGTAAAGAAATAGATTTTGAATGTTCATTACATAAATAAAACACTATTGTCTGAAACCTTTTGTATGGCTCACTGACGTTCTTCAGTACATTTTCTTAACCAATTCAATATTTAAAATTATACAGCTCTGTTTAGCATTTTGCTAGGTGTGAGGTTTTCATCTCATTGTTGATCTATCGTATCCTTATCAAAGAAAATATCAAGGATTTAGGTTGACTCTCAGTAAACTTCAGCAGAGTTTAAACATGAATCAAAACATGGCTGAATTAGATAGACCAGGGGTCTGCAAAGTCGGCTCTTTTAAGACTGGTGGACTTCAACTCCCAGAATTCCTCAGCCAACTATGCTGGCTGGGGAACTCTGGGAGTTGAAGTCCACCAGTCTTAAAAGAGCTGACTTTGCAGACCCCTGAGCTAGACGGATGATGACTTGAGAGCAGGCATATGCACAGGTTGCTAGTTCTTTTTGAGCAACATTCTTTAACTAATCAATATATGAATGACAAAACTCTCTTTAATTGAATGAGTTGAATGCCTGAATAGGGTCTGAATATTCCTAGACATAATTTTCATTCCTAGCAGTGACTTGCATAACAAGATAGATGAGCCACAACATCCTTGAAAATTCTTGTAAAAATATCAAAAATAACTGTACTTCAATTGCACAGCAACCTGGGAAATTAGATCATTTGATTTAAAAAAAAAAATGAGACAAAATAAAATTATCCCACCCGCATCAGCCAAATTTATTATATGTTAAAAAGCATTTGGAGACTAGAGGCTTTCATTTTGGAATTGATGGACAAAGAGATGGGGAAAAGTCATGGAATTTTATTTTTGTACATGATAACTGCAGCAAGATTATTGTATGCACAAAGATGAAAAAATTCAGTACTACCCCCAATGGAGGACTGGTTGGTGAAGATAATGGAACTTGCTGAGATGGTAACTAAACTGAAATCTTTGAAAAGATAATATCTATATTTATTGCTTACTGGAAACCCTTTATAGACTTCTTGTATATACGAGAAAAATGAATTATGGTTTTGATAATTGCAGTAGATTGGCTAGATTATAGAAAGAAAAGAGTTGCATTATAGCCATAGAATAATGACAAAATAATTGTACTTATGTGAGGAAGATTGAAAGCTACTACTTTGTATCTTTTTTCTTTTCTATTTTTCTATGTTTTGTTTTTTGTACTTTTAGCTTTCTTTTTATTTATTTTTTCTTAATTTATATTAATTTGTATTAGTTTTTATCTTGATTTAAAAAAATCTTACACATAGAGAGGGAGGGAGGGAGAGAAGGAGAGAGAGTGGGGGAGAGAGAGGTTATTATCTCCAAAATGAGCAACTATCAATTTTCCTAAGTCTGTGGCTGAAAAACTAATCAAGGAACTATCAAGTAGAAAACCATACTTCACCAAAACTGATAGGGCAACTAACTATATATAAACAGCACTCCAGATTCACTAGAACTGATGTTGTTACCTAGCCAGATAATGAAATGTCTGCAAGCAAGCATCCAAGCTCAGAGAGCACCAAGGACTCTATAATTTAATCCTGACCAACAAATATTCTCCTCTCTTTTGTTGACAAAATCTCTGAGTTTTACTAAACAGACACAATTTGTCTTTAGTAATTTTATAGAACACTTGCATCGTTCAGAATGAATACAGAAGAATACCAAAAGCACCATTGCAATCATATAATACTTTTTAAAAGGTTTGACCAGCTAATTTGACACAGTTTTCATCCAGTCAATCATTTGAAAGCTTGCAAATCAGCCTTGTAACCTTGTGAATGAATTTTTCCTCCCAAATGCTCCAACATCCACAGGAAAAATTGAAAACCATTCTGCATTTAGAGACAGGCTCTCTACAGGGTCAAAAGCTTTTCTTTGTAAGTAGATTTTTAAAAATCCATTTCTTTTTTAAAATAATTGTATTGTGCTATGCTATTATGTTAATAACAAGAAGAAAATACAAATATCCTGAACAGCAGTCATGTATTAATTTCAAAATTAATAATCATAACAATTATGTAAAAAGAAAGAAAAGGAATGGAGTTGCCTAAAAGTTAGGTTATTGATAGAACAATTCTAAACAGTTTGGATATATTTTTTTGAGCACATGAATGAACTTCAGCAGTGTTATCATTTTTTGCGAAGAGATAAATTGGATACGTTGAGACTTACCATATTTTTCTGAGTATAAGACACACCGTAGTATAAGACGCACCCAGGTTTTGAAGAGGCATTTTTTTTAAATGTAGGTAGGTAGATAGAGGGAGAGAGAGAGAGAGAGAGAGAGAGAGAGAAATACAGTAGGTAGGTAGGGGGGGGAGAGAGAGAGAGAGAGAGAGAGAAATAGAGAGAGAGAAATACAGTAGATAGGTAGGGAGAGAGAGAGTAGGTAGGTAGGTAGATGTTTCCAGGTGTATTTACCCATGTGCTGGAGAAGGAAATCACTGACCACCTTTGGAACAAATCTTTGTTTCTGCAGGCACAGTACTTGTCCAACGTAATTCTCATCAATCACTCTAACCAAACAGCTTTCCAGAAGGGAAAAAAAAACCTTTTTGCCCTGTGCAAAAACCTCCCCCAAACTACCTGTTTTTTTGCAAAAATAGGCCCGTTCTTTTCAAATAAAAGGCATGAATAGCTTTGGGGGGGGGGCTTGTAGAGTGCTCCGGGGGGGGGCAAAATGAGGAAAAACAGCCCGTTTTTTTTGGTCAAAAAATAGCATGCATAGCCTTATGGAGGCTTATAGAGTGCTGCTGGTGGCTGGGAGGGGGGCAAAAACGCCCTGTTTTTTTGCTCATTTCTGCCCTCCCCAGCCCCCAGGAGCTCTCTGGAAGCCTCCATAAGGGTATGTGCATGGCCATTTTGTTGAAGGGGTGGGGTTTCAGGAGGCAAAAAGTGCTGTATTTGATGTATAAGACGCAACCAGATTTTCAGCCTCTTTTTAGAGGAAAAAGATGTGTCTTATACTCCGAAAAATATGGGAGATGACCTGACAGCTCTTAAAACTTCAGGCTTTGAAACTGGAAGAAGATGGCTCTCAAGAAATATTGAACATTCAAATACTATACATTATTCTGAGAATGCTAAAGAGGAAAATGAAAAAGGCAAAGCTTTTCTCAATCAAGCTTTGAAATGAAGATAGAAAGTTGTGGTTCTATACCCTTGCATGATCTTCAGCATAATTCTATATGTGTCTGACTTGGCATCATTCCAGATCTACAATAAGAATGATTATTAGTTTTCTCCTGCCACAATGGGGACTATGTGTGTGAGAGAAGGAAAAGGAATGAAGAGAGAAAGGGAGCTAGTATCAATCTGTCATCCTTATTTCTCTCTTTGGCTTCATGCACTGACAGCACATATTCTTTGGCCACCAAGAAATGGATCAGAATCAGAGGTGATATTCAGCTGGTTCAGACCAGTTCATCCGAACTCGTAGTTGAAATCGCGAGTGGGTGTACCCACCTGCCCCAGCTATTTGCTGTCTTATTTAGGTACATTTTCAATCTGCGTGCAGGCGTGCAAACTGCACATGTGATCGAAGCACATGCACAGAAGACCTCACGCTCACATTTGTGAACTGGTAGGGAAAGTAAGTGCACACCACCCCTGATCATAATGGGTTGTGTCTCCACAAAACAACAAATCTAACACACTTGTGTGTTTGTTTGTTTGTTTACTTATTTATTTATTTATTGCAATACACTTAAAATAGAGAAGAAAAAAGGGAAAATATATAATGATAAGCTTCATATAATGGTGAATGCATATTTTTATATACATAATTCAGAACCAAATCTGCATCTTTAAACAACATTACTCCAGCCAAAATATTGACAAACCTATGAATATTAAATAACAGTAAGATGAAGGTGCACTCCATCATTTTACACTTCCATCCTAATGAAGGTGAGAGCCAGTCTTTTTAAAACATTATCTGAAGTATCCAATTAGCACAAATAATCAATTGAACTGATGTCAAGGTTAAAAAGCATACAACAAAGTCTTAAATTTTTTAAAGATCTTTAGCCTTTAGTTTGTTAATGTGGAGAATTCCAGTTCTTTAATAAAAAGTAATCATCTAAAATACATTTCAGTACTGAGAGTACCGGATCAAATTAGAATGTCCATGTTTACAAAATAATAGAAAAATAGAATGTTATTCTGTAAACATTGGAAGGGACCTTGAAGGTCTTCTAGTTCAACCCCCTGCTCAAGCAGGAAACCCTACACCATTTCAGACAAATGGTGGTCCGATCACTTCTTAAAAAAAGATTCAAAATTTCAAAAGCTGACTGAAAGTATTAATGGACCTATTAGCTCATTAATCGTTCCCTCCCCAAATCTGGTAATTTTCAGATTGGGACTATCTCAAAAAGAAAATGTATCATGTGAGTAGCAAAACAAATCCCAAAATTTCCATAAATCAATGAAAACTAAATGAAAAAGAATTTTCCTATGACAGAGACTAACTTTTTAAAGAAAACTTCTTGTTTCTACAAAACAAAAGATGAATGTAATATAAGCAAGGCTATGATGTTGACAATAACTATGAAATGCCACTTGATATGAAAGGGCACAGGAAGACAGAATGGTTAAAAAAAAAGGGGGGGGGTGCTTGCCTTTTCTCTTTCCATCCCATTTTTATTGTTGGATTATAATACCATAATGGCAACCACTAAAAAACAACAAAAGCAAGAAGAGAATTGCTAGAACAACATGCAGAAAGAGGAATTATACTAGATCTGCTTTAGGAAATGTTTAAGCAACTAGCCAGTAAATGTGTTGAATCACTTGATACTAAATTTATTTATTTATTTATTTATTTTATTAGATTTCTAGACCGCCCCCTCTCCCCGAGGGGACTGACAGCTTTGATTGACAGCTTTTGAAAAAAAAAATGAATGAAAGAATTGTAAAAATGAAAGAAGAGGTTAAGAAATGGAAAGCTCGGTTAAACAAATGTGTTGGTATGTATAACAAATTAATGACAGGAGGTGGGAGGTGTAAAAACAGATTAAAGCAGAAAAAGATTCAATTTGGATGGGACAAATTGGAACGTGTGATTTTTACTTTTAAGCAGCAGAGGTTTCAAGTGAATACTCTACAGAAGGGGAGGGAATTTCTAGAAAAAAATTAGAGAAATTGCTGGAAATTCAAATGCGTCAGAGGAAATTATATAAACATTCCAATAGGTGCAACAGGAAACAAGAAAGAGATGATACTGAACTAGACATTACAGATATAGATTTTTTCCCTAAACATTTGGCTTGATTATGGATTACAAATGATTAACATAGAATACGAATGGAACAAATGCCCCTCAAAAGAGAAAATGTATTATTTGTTTGACTCCCTCTTCTTTGTGGCAACCGCTGAGATATTGGAACACTGCTATCATGTCTCCCCTAATCCTTCTTTTCATTAAACTAGACATACCCAGTTCCTGCAATCATTCTTCATATGTTTTAGCCTCTAGTCCCCTAATTATCTTTGTTGCTCTTTTCTGCACTCTTTCTAGAGTCTCCATATCATTTCCCCATCATGACGACCAAAACTGAATGCAGTATTCCAAGTGTGGCCTTACCAAGGCATTATAAAGTGGTATTAACACTTAATGTGATCTTGATTCTATCTCTCTGTTTATGCAGCTTAGAAATGTGTTGGCTTTTTTGGGAGCTGCTGCACATTGCTGGCTCATATTTAAATGGTTGTCCACTAGGATTCCAAGATCCCTCTCACAGTTACTACTATTGAGCAAGATACCACATACAGTATACTGTACCTGTGCATTTTGTTTTTCTTGTCTAAATGTAGAACCTTACTTTTTTCACCATTGAATTTCATTTTGTTAGTGCCCAATGTTCAAGTTTGTCAAGATCCTTAAGATCCTTCTGTATCTTAAGCCTATCTTCTGGAGTGTTGGCTATTCCTGCCAGCTTGGTGTCATCTGCAGATTTGATGAGCTCCTCATTTGTCTCCTCATCCAAATCATTGATGAAGATGTTGAAGAGTACTGGGCCTAAAACAGAACTTTGGGGTACTCCACTGCATACTTCCTTCCATGTAGATGCTGTTCCATTGAGGACTACACGTTGAGTGTGGATGAGCATGGTACATTTCTTGGAGTGGAAGTTACTATGCATAGAATTAAGACTTTGATATGGAGAATTTATGTCTGTAATAAGGAAAAAGTACATATTGGTTTATAAAGGACATGGAGAAATAAATAAATTTATCTTAGGAAAATTGTTCTCTAATGAGGGATAGGAATGGAAGTAATCTCCCAACTACTAAATATAATTTCTGAATAGTACCTCTGAGAAAAAAAATTACAATCATTCAAAGCAAATTACCAAATTTTTCTTTGATTTGATGGACAATTTATGGTTGGTTGGTAAATGGACACAAAAAAATGGCAATTCAAAAGAGCACATCTAATTTTTCTGACAGATGTACATCCTTTTCAAAAAAAAAGACATGATTTAGATTTCAAAGTATTTGACTACTAAAGTTTCTAAAGAAGAGATATTACCTAATACTTTTTTGATCATTATTCTGTGAGTTTGATTTATAAAAGAAAATCTAGTTCTTTTTGTTAGAGACTAAATGAAATGTTGCTATGGAAAAAAGCAATAGTGGAGGACAATAAAAAGGAATTAAAAGATTAAAAAAAATAATTTAGGTAAAGCCACTGATTTCAGAGTGGTTTGGGATACAAATAAAGCTTTTATTCGAAGTTATTTTATAAAAGACGTGGAGACTCTGGAAAGAGTGCAGAGAAGAGCAACCAAGATGATTAGGGGACTGGAGGCTAAAACATATGAAGAACAGTTGCAGGAACTGGGTATGTCTAGTTTGATGAAGAGAAGGACTAGGGGAGACATGATAGCAGTGTTCCGATATCTCAGAGGGTGCCACAAAGAACGGGGAGTCAAACTATTCTCCAAGGCACCTGGGGGCAGGACAAGAAACAATGGGTGGAAACTAATCAAGGAGAGAAGCAACTTAGAACTAAGGAGAAATTTCCTGACAGTTAGAACAATTAACCTCTGGAACAGCTTGCCTCCAACAGTTGTGAATGCCCCAACCCTGGAAGTCTTTAAAAAGATGTTAGATAGCCATTTGTCTGAAATGGTATAAGGTTCCTGCCCACGCAGGGGGTTGGACTAGAAGACCTACAAGGTTCCTTCCAACTCTGGTATTGTATTGTATTGTATTGTATTATAAAACATAACAGTGAACTCAAAAAAAGTCAAGAGAAAATAAAAGGTACTTGGGATGTCATGAAGAAGAAAATAGAATTAATGAAATTTCCAGAGAAGTATTTCCCAACAAATTAAGATTTTTTAACTAATTATCTGTTAACTCAAAAATAAATAAAAATAAAAATGAATTAAATAAAGCAAAAAAAAATTACGTTTGCAAATGAACAGATGAAATTGCTGCCATATAAATTAGGAAAAAAAAAAAGAAATGATACTGAAAGTACAAAAGGAAGTTTCTGCATTAATGGACAATGTGAATATACAAAGCAAACCAGAAAAGCAAAACAAAAAGCAACTTTATAAAATAAATAAGAACAATTTACACTTCATAAAAAGTACAAAGAATTGTTAATGGAGATCTAACAAATAAGATACAAAAAGGAGCAAGACAGGAATGCCAACTGTCCCCCTCACTTGTTTGTTTTGGCACTTAATGTTCTGAATAGAAATATAAGACAAGATGAAACAATTGAGGAAGTAAAGATTTTAAAAAAACTGAAAATAAATTTTGCAGATGACTTCATGTCAGTTCTGGAAGATCCTTTAAAGCAGGGGTCCCCAACCTTTGCAACTTTAAGTCTGAAGGACCTCAGCTCCCAGCTTTGCTGGCTGGAGAAGTCTGGGAGCTGAGGTCCTTCAGACTTAAAGTTGCAAAGGTTGGGGATCCCTGCTTTAAAGGAATTCAAATATTAATAGGCAAATTCAAAGAATTTGGTGTATTGGTAGGTTTCAAGATCAATAAATAAAAAGCAAAGAAGTTAACAAAAACATGAAAATAGAACGTCAAATAGAATCTATGAATATAATAGGTTTTTAGATTGAGACGGTAAAATATCAGGGTATTGCTCTGACAAATATGATTGGTATGTTATTTCAAAATAACTATGTTAAGACATGGAATGAAGCTTTACAGACATGTTAAGAAGTGAGAAACTACATCTGTCCTTGCTGAAAAGAATTTATATGCTGAAAGTGGATGTCTTGCCTAGAATGGTGTTTTTGTTTGAGACAATACCTGTCTTGACAATTGATGCACCATTTAAACAGTGGCAGTAGGTTACAACTAAATTTGCGTGACAGAGGAAAAAAGATCTGCAAGTTAAATATAAGTTGTTCCAAGATGCAAAGGAAACAGGAGGATTAGGCCTACCTAATAAAATATAAAATGATAGGCAAATCTATATAATTTTCTGTGTTACATTCTCTATTACTTTCTCTTGTGAAGCAGGAATATATTCAGCTGTCAACTGTTCTTCATCTACAAGAAGCGGTTTCCCTATGAATGACAGGAATTGATCCTTAACCTGACTGAAGTTTCTCCCTAAAATGTCTGCCTTTTTCCAGTTCTCCCTACCCTAACTTGTGGGACATGGCTACCTAAATGGGATAGGCTTCAAATAAGTGAATGATGATGAAGTCTTCAATGCAGCTTCTGTTAATGTTTCACTCACAATCCTGTTCATGATATCATTATAGTTTTGGAAGAGCTGCCAAGGAGAAGGATGCAGAAATGCTCCCTTTTACCATCACTTTTCTGCCTGGACTTTTACAACACCTTGTCAAAAAAGAAGTACAGTATAAGGAAAACTGCTTTTAAAAGCCAAACCGATTAGTTCTGAAGGCGGAAGACACTACATTTCATAGATCTTCCACCTAATCAATTTCATCATCTACAAGTCAACAAAAAATGCATATCACTAATTAGAACATGCTGTTGAATAGTCTTGATTGAGCAACCCAGGATGAATCAAAATTGCTGTTCTGCTTGGCTGGGGTTGAGAGTAGAGTAATGACTAGAAATATTTTTTTTTTAAAAAAAATCAACTAATTACATATTTGCATGATAAAATGGAACTGGAGTTTTGCCAGCTTTATAGTTCTTTATTGCATTTTTTTTTTCCAAAAACCAAAATCCTAACAGAACACATTTACTCATGAAATTTGAAAAAACTTCAAAAGATACTTGCTGATCTCTTGCCAATTTTTTCCACTTAAAGATATCTGGTAAGCCTTGCACTTCCTCAACAGTCAATTTGGAGTTTTAGAGAGTGGGGCCGGGGGTGGGGGGGACCAAGAGAGAAGATTGAACATTACATATGCGTATTTTTTTTTCCAAACAGATAATCTCATTCCCCAAATCTGGGTGGTTTGAAATGTTGTTATTCAGTTTATTATACTGTCTAGTTATGATTCATATAGGCCTCTTTTAAATGTTTTTCTCTCATTGTGTTAATGGCCCGAAAGCAAAACCAAAGGAGATATTTTTGATGAATAATCTATATCTATAACCTGGTTTTTCTTTTTCAATTAATATGAGCAAAATAAATATCTTTTTTTGAGCTTATGACAAATATAGAAATACCTATGCATCAATTTTTTAAATCTAGATCTTTTTGCCCTTTTTGTTATTTTCTTCTCTTTTTTCATTTTTACATATCTCTTTTCACATTCATCTTTAACAACATCTTTAAATTCATTCCATAAGATTAAGATTTAGGACTTTAAAATGATTCCTGGTGCTCTCTTTGAAAATGGTGGGCATATGTACAAAAACATATTGTATAATCTATCTGGGATTCTTTTTCTTTAACTTAACTTGGAATTTATACACAAGCAGTTCACGATCTGTCCAGAGAATGAGTAAATAAAACTTTTGGATTAATTACAATATAGTCTTTTTTTTTCTTTAGAAGAAGAACATTAATAACTTCATGCAAACATTCCAAATTAGATAGTGTTGTATTACTGATGGATTAATTGGCTAGTTGACTTATGCCACTTTTGGGGCAGTATTGTATTGTAAAGTATTACATAATCTTACAATCATAAATAACAGTTTTGTTCACAAAGTTATAATCTCATTTACAAGTTTTATAACAGAAGAGACTCCTCTCAGGCTAAATCAAGGACTTTCAAGTGCTAATGTATGAAATAACTTTTCTTTTGTGTACTTCAAACCACTCTAGTCTGAATTAGACTTCATAGAACTGGGTCAGTTTTCTCAGTTGAAGAGTGACTTTAGCTGAATCATCACTGAACTGAGTCTAAAAGGAATTAATCCATAATTTATGTGTATTTTTTTAAAAAGAGGGAAAGAGAATTTGGAAGTTTCCTACTAATCTCTGTACTATAATTCTACTCTCTTAACTCTCTGAAAATTCTTTTGGTTTCCTACTCCATCCAAGTAATAAATTAAAATGACCTCACAAGGTAATATCTGAAATGATGTTATACTCTATAAAGGTGTTTTATTTTATTTCTGAAACTACTCTGAATGCAGATGTTTATTACTGCCAAATATATTGCTGTTTCATCTCTGAAAATTCCTAGGACAATTGATGAGTTCTTTGAAAGCTAATGATATAAAATGCCTTGCCTATATTTCTTTCATTCCTCCTTTGCATGCTCCCTTGATTGCAGGTGTAATACAAAATTAATTTCCATCCCTATTTAATACTTCCAAGAATTCTCAAGTACCAGAAAGAGCATAATTTCATATGTATTTCATCGAATAAGCTAATTATACCCTAATCCATAAGACAATGAGGACACACAGAGGTGGGTTGCTCCTGATTAGGCCCAGATTGGGCGAATTGGTAGTGGTGGTGGTGGGAGGTTCCACCCACCCTGCCTGGACACTTCTGCACATGCACGCTCGCAAACCATTAGTAAAAATAATGAAGCCCACCACTGGGGCACAAGTGGGCAATATCTAGCCATTGACAGCTAAATGTTTTTGAATTGGCTATTGCTATTCACCTCATGTCCATGTTCAGCTTGTAGTAGTGCCAACATTTTTCTCAAAACAAAATGTTTTTGTCTTCAGGGGTGGAGTTTCTTCCGTTCAATTATGGGAGCTTCAGATGAGTCAGAATTCTAGTTTGATTCTTGGCAGTGAACTTCTGGCAGGAACTTTTAAAAAGTTTCTTTGGGAATACATGTAAGCATAGAAAGCACTTTTATTCATGAAGAATGAAATAGTAAATCAATTGCTCAGAAATAATCCAGTTTCTTTGAAGGAAATAAAAGATTACATGAGTTGTAAACCATTCACAGAACCATAGAGAATAAAAAGAGAAATAATATGTCATTCAGTTGAAGTTTGGTTCATAGCAGGACCCCATCTTTGTCAATTAGATTTATAAACCTCAATCACTGTGTATAATCAAAAACAATACAACTGTAATAAAATAATCCATTTTGATTAATTACGTTAAAACAAGCACTGGAAACTGCCATTTGTTTCTGTAAACAATGAGATCATTATCTTTTGAATAATGACACATGCCATTCAAAATTAAAAATCTACAAGGCAGAATTAGGGTGTGGTAGCACTATTGCAACAGAATGGTGCAGCTAAGCACTGTCAGCCCTTCTGTCACATGTTATCTGTCATGTCTCTCTCAGATATATCAACTATACTTGGAGATTATAAATGCAATCTGGAATAATAGAGCAAAGTGAATGAGCAAATACATACACAAAGGAATTTTCTCACGAGGGGGTCAAAAAAAAAAAAAGCAAACATGGTCCGTTGACATGGCAGGAAGTAAGTTGGAGTTTTGGAAAGAAAGATATCAAAGCAAGCCCAACTGGATTTAGACAATATTGACTATTGCTGAGGTTTTTTTTTTTTTTTAAGTTCTGTGCTATATTAAGACCACTAAAGAATTCCATGCTGAATGGAAGATGATTAAAGATGGGGAATGTCAGATTTCAAGGGATCATGCCTACGTGAAGACAGGGAGGTGAAAAAGAAAAAAGATCAACATGCTGTCAATCACAAGAGACAACTGCACATATTTAAATTATGCATTGCCTCATTAACAGAAACATTACATGATAGGTGGAGAATTAGTTAACCTGGAAATGATAGAACAAGCAATAAATTAATTTACTGCTTTTTATTATATACCAGACTCTTTTATGACCCAAACTATTCTGGGGAGGGGAGCAAAGCATGATTTATTTGTCTGTATTAGCTATAGTCTGTATTTATCAATTTTATCAAGACTATTCTGTTTGTGCTACCAATAAGGCCGAACAATAAGTTCACAATAATGGTTTGCTTGTAAGTTGATCCTGAGATCTCATTTGCCCCAAAGCCTCATGACAACTAGCATCCTTTAAAAAATTTCAGACAGAAACAATGCATCTTTCCACAACTCAATGATTTTCTATTGTTGGAAGAAAATTCGGGTCCATTCCAGGTTGGGTCAATGAGCACAGACACTTGCTTGAAGCAGAAGTAGAATTCCTTCAACAATATAATAGGCAGTTTAGCAATTGAAGGTGGCCACACATTGAAAGGCAAGTGTGAAAATATTTATAGGAAGGTTTGGTCTTCCTTTCAAAATGTTTACCGCAAGGGGTCAGGCTGAGTCTGGTAAGGAGGAAATGCAGCTATCTCTTCTTGAGGTGATAATTTCTACCTCTTTGGGTGCTGGATGCTGACCTTGGGTCTTGGGAGTTTTATTGTTTGGGCAAGGGATTTTCATATTTTGAGGGGAACTTCCATTGAGTTTCTGATATATGCCAATTTCATAGAAGGAGATGTGCTTGGTCAGTTTTAGTGCAATGTACTAATAGGAACAGAAAAGTTTAAATGTTGTTTTTATCTTATTGCTTGAGGTTCACTGACAGGTCCAGTTTGGTAAGTGGTGCAGGAGACAAAGTGACATGGGGGTCCTTCCCTCCCATGCTATGTTTATTACATATCCTACATATAGTTTGCTACATATCAATAAACTTATATGGCTGCTTCAGCTGTATGGATGCTGTATCCTCAGTTCCTAGGGCTCATCTGATAGCAAAAATAATAGAAATGGGGTAACAATTTGCAAACTCCACTGGGCTTGCTTCTATATTTTTGATGATAAGGGTTAGTAAATAATATTAATTTCATTTATGCCACCTTAAAATCCTTAGATCAGCAGGAAAATTGGGGAAAGTCAGATAAAAATATCTGATTGTGGTAGATATGAGCCATTTTGAGTTGGTGAGTTAATTTTTATGTAGGTCTAGCCCAGCAGTGTTACAAAAAAGGAATATATAAAGGACAATTAATAAATAATAACCTGTTGTATCATGAGAGCAAAGCTTCTAACAGAGGAGGTTGGATATCCAAGACATGTCTGGATGATAAATTATTGTTTGGTCCACACTTTAACAGACTTGGGATTCAGAGACATGGGGTCCAGCTCACAGGCTTATGTGACTGATGGAGATGAATTGACCATTCAGTGTAAATAAGCTAAAGCTCTGCTGAAGGCATATCTTGGGCATGTTAAAATTACAAGAAGAAAGAATCTAAATGTTTCCAGACAAAGAAACATAATTTGCTCTGGAAGGTCCAGTTCTACTGAATGATTAAAAGTCATAATAGCCTAATGATATATTTCTATCTGCCTGCCTGCCTGCTTGTCTATCTATTATTTATCAACTGTCATCTATCATATCTCTTTATCCTCTATCTATCTAATATATGTCACATATACAGATAGCATTACAATGGTTTTGCAAGATTTCATATCCAGCAATTGGCATTTGTAAGCCCTCCTACACATTTTGGGCAACTTATTTTATTATTGAGTTTAAACATTTTTGGCCTGCTATTTTATATATAAGATGGCCAAACAAATCAATCATACCTCCCCAGCCTACTCTTAGTCATGCTATCTGGGATTGCCATGTTCAGCAACATACAGAGAGTTGTAAATCTTCTATTTCGGGCAAACGTTCATGAAGGTAAGGCCAATAGAGCACAATGGATGGGACCTAGTTTTTTAGGATTAGTGTATGCAATATGGTCTATTTTTCTATTACTTCTCTCCACCACTCTGAGACAGGGTGTCTTTAATATATGTACGTAGGTGAGGATTGAGGATGTAAATTTATCATGTTTATCTTTTATCTTTTCCCCATTTTTTAGTTTTGAACATCTTATTTCTATCTCATTCATCATATTTCAATATCTCTCTAAGATGCTCTTGATAACTTGCACTTGCTTTCCTAAAAGTAAATGTAAATGTCCCTAAGCTTTGTGTACTTTAATGGGGTTTTTATATCTTCTTACAATATACATTTTTTTCTTATATGCATATTGTGTTCACTAATTTATGTATTTTTATTTTCTGCTTTAAGTATAAGGGCCGGCTGGGTGACTTTGGGCTAGTAACATTCTCTCAGCCCTATTAAGGAGGCAATGGGAAACCATTCTCAAAAAACCTTGCCAAGAAAACTGCAGAGGCCCAGGCAGTCTCTGAGAATCAAATATGACTGAATGGATGGGAAAAAAAGGTATGAAATATCTAACCATCAATAAAACTATAGACAGTGGCTGTGGTTAATCAAAAACACTGATATCTCAGTGGTCAGAGTGAGATGGCCATTTCAGAACTTGGTTTCAGAACTAGCATGTTTCACTGTAGAACTTTTTTTAAAGAAGTTAAATGTAGGTATAATGGCCTAACGTAATATCCTTTGTTTTCAACACATTAGTCTTTCTAAAAAAATGATATATAACTATGTTTCAACTCTTCGGCTAATGAAGTGGGTCTAGGACGGGGGTCTGCAAAGTTGGCTCTTTTAAGACAGGTGGACTTCAACTCCCAGAATTCCCCAGCCAGCCTGGTCTAGGACAACTTGTCCTGCAGCAAGTTGGTCATGGTGAGTTGTACCATAGTGAGTTCACTATGGAACAACTCACCATGACCAACTTGCTGCAGGACAATTCAGTCCTGTATTGTTTCATTGAGTTGTTTTTATTATTGATGACCATGTTTTTGTCAAAATTATTGTATTTCTGGATTGGTTTTCTTTGTTTTATTATTATTTGGCACAATTCGGCTGATATTAATTTAACTTTTGTATTTATTGAATTATCCTGCAATGAGTTGTCCTGCGGGGAGCTGGCCATGACACATTGTACCATGGTGAATTTGCTGTGGTTAGCTGGCTGCAGTAAGTTGGCTGTGGTGAGTTATCCCATTCTGTAATGAAGCAGTCCTAATGCTGCATTCATGAAGATTTGAGCTACAGTAATCCCTCGTTTTTCGCGGTCAATCGGGACCGCAACCTTCCGCGAAAAGTGAAAACTGCGAGGTAGGATTCGCTAGGAAACTTGAATTGGTGGACATGTTTAAAGCAACCACTAGGGGGCGCTTGCCTCCTACCAATGCATTTTTTTTTGTATTTTTAAAAAATCCGCGAAGCACTGAAGCCGCAGAAAATGAAGCCGCGGAAAATGAGGGATTACTGTAGACCTAATTTAAACTAATTTTGCAACATTGTGATGTTCTTAACTTCTACCTCCATGGGTGTCTTTTCAATAATAAACATTGCAGTATGTTTCTGCAACAGACCCTTGCTTAGGCTTAGCAATTACAATTTTGTATTCCATATCATTTAATTCCTACCAATTAGTCATATTAGTTTATTATGGATTTTCCCATTGAGAAGATATTATTGTAGTAATATTTCTATTACTGCTAATTAACAATAACAATTAACATTTCTGTAGTTATCTGACTAGTATTTTGGCAAAAAAAAGTAAAATCTATGCATTGGGTTTTGCAGATTATTATTTTTTTCAATTGAGGTAAAGGAAAGAATCTTTTTTCACTCACAATTGCAGCTGGAAGGACAAGGTGTTTTCTCCCCTCATTGCAGGAGGCGTTTAAAGTGTTCATCAAATAAATTCTGTGAAATATTTCCTCCTCCTTTTGTTTGTACGTTTGTAAGCCTGGGGGCAAGGACCATCTTGTTTGTATTGATCTGGAAGCAATTCTGCAAGGCTTTCCTGCTGAAGAGCCAAGTACAAGTGCATTACATAAATAGATAAATAATAAAAGATCAAAGACCCACTTTATATTTCTCAGATGATGTACCTCGCTTAAAAAAAAAACAGAGTGACTTCAAAGAAAGCAATAGTCAATTCTCAATGAGTCATGTCTTCTATCCTACAGTGTTACTGGGTTTCACTCTATGTTCTCATTCTCTTTCAAAAACCCCATAGTCTGTAATGCAGATAGAATTATGAATGGGGAACCTCAGGTCATTATCTGTCCAATAGGGCTTTGAAGACAACTATGTTGCAACTATGCTTATAAGAATAATTTGAATCATCAGAGCAGGAGGTTTTCTCTCCAGAGTATTAAAAGGCTATGAGTTATCATTTTTGCTCAATTACTCTCATAATTATCCTATTTGGGTGGTAAAGCTCAATTAGAAGGAAAAGAAAGTGAAATATCTTCCCAGGGGAATTTTATGAGAATTAAAAATGTTTGCATATGCTTATATATGGCGATGGAGAATTATACATAAAATGCGTGGGACCATAATGCAGTAATGTAACCTTTTGATTACATTATTTTATTATTGTAGGTTTTTCTTCAAATAATTATCATTGTTTTGCTTTCCAATTATTATTCTTGACTTAGAGGGTTGACTTTGTGCTAGATACTAAATAAAAATGGTGTGATAAAAAGCAGGCTAGATGGAAATTGCTAAGAATAAAATGTTAACTGCAGAACAAATAGGAGTGATTGTTGAAATAATAGAAAATATTTGTAGCTCGGGCTTTAGATTTTGGCAGTGGTTTGTTCTCCAAGCTTGTTTCAATTTAGTTTCTGAATGTTTTATTACCAGATTAGGTAACACCATCAGAGGATTTTCTTGTCCTATTCTCCTTGACTGAGAAATGTCTTTTGTCACAATTTGGTCAGTTGGTGATGTGATTGGTTATTCATTTGGAGCTATATTTAAAATCTGAGCAGCTGATTGGTTCTTTTGTTGATTGGTTATTTGAATGGTCTGGTTTCTTATATATTCATATGCTGAATCTAGATCAATATGTTTGTTAATTGCTTCTTTGGTACAATACGAGGCATAAATAAATTCATGTGTGTGGCAGATGCTGGAGTGGCCAATGATTTTTGTTCCTTCCCAATTTTTATTCTTATGGTAGAATGATTGTTATTAGATTATGTTAACGATTGCAATGACAATGGTTAAACTTAAAAAAAAACTCATGGAATTTAGAATATCTAGATTCTGGATTTAAAGGATAATTGTTTCCTACAAAAATATGTCCTGCAGATCAACACATGATCACCTCATGGATTAAGATAGAAAACCAGTCAGGAAGACAGCTGACAGCTGCTCAGTATAATCTTTGTACTGTGTGCATTAGCAGAGACATCAATGCTGGAAGCAATGTCTTCTAAAAGATTCAAAAATGGTGAGAAAGTATAAATATTTCACCAGAGAAGCAAGTAGCAAATACACTTCCGTCATCACAAAACATCATCAGTCTTCTTAATGTTCTGTTTCACTCATTCATCAGCCCTGTCATCAACTGGTTAAATTTTATTTCTTCACTCATCCCCAGGATTGGTCACTCTGTGTAGCTGAGCAATTGCACATAATAGGAATAGATAAATTAGGAGCAATTGCAATTACATAATTTGTTTTATTATTCATTTCCAGCAATAAAAAGTACATGCATATGTTTTAACCTAAATTGGTTCTTCAAGACTGTCATTTTGCATAGCACCAAATAAAGGAACAATTCAGTAGTGGCTCATTTTAATCCTTGTGTCAGATGCTTGTGGCAATATATCAAGAATCTTACTGTGAGTTGGCAGCCTAAATTTAAGCACTTCTTTTAAATAAGCTTCCCAGTTTTAAGTAAGTGACATACTCTAGAAATGTACATACAGTATATTTATATACATTTGAATACATGTCTACATCTACATTAATTAGTAAGTCATGTAGATTGTGGAACCTTGGGTGTGAGTTGAGTGGATTGTTGGCTATGGAAAAATCCCAATGAGATGGATTTATTTGACCCAGATGGGAGCGTTTTCCATACCAAATTCTGCAACCACACAATTACTTCTTGGCAGTAAGTTATACAACAAAGCTTTTTCAGCCATTCTATATTGCCAACTCTTTCTCTTGGAGGATAAATTGGCAAGCTTTAAAAACTACTTCTCACTGGTGTGTTCACTGGTCATCTTTTGAAGAATAAGGATAGGATCATTTCAAACAACTTCAGAGGTGCTCTGAGTTAAAACTAATTCACTCCTGTTCCATTTGGGCTCTGGTGTTTAGTAATGAGACCAGTATTTAGTATTCAGCATTCAATATCTGGTGTTTAGTAATGAGTTCTATGTACAAATACAGCCAGATAGTGACACTGAAGCTGCCTATATGTTTAAAAAAGAATGGAAATTAGATTAGATAAAAAAATATTTTTCTCCTTCTCTTTCATTGTTACTTTAGTCTGTATTAGTGTTTGATAGTTTTTACCTTCTTTTAAAAAGTTTTTGTAACATCTTTCTCATGTGTTGGCACTCTGCAAGGACCTCTATCTGTTGGCCTGCAATTGAGTTTGCTGAGAACATGAGATTTTTCAGCCTTATGTGATGTTTTGTTGGAAACGACATTCCTTCGTCTTACATCATTCCTATTAATTGAGATTCTTGGAGATTGTAGATTTTCTCTGGATCAAGCTATTGAACTAGAAATCTCACAATAATGTCTTGACATCTTCTAGTTCCTTTGTCTCTATGGGCTGTTTCATTAAGTTGTCAAGAGAGGACAAGTTATTTATGTGCTGAGGGATCTACCTGGATGAGGGGATTTATTGACTTATTCCTATTTATATATCCCTTACACAGGTGTCAAACTCGCCACGTCACATTGCCATCACAACCTTTTTTCCCTTCACAGAGCTGGGGTGGGTGTGGCCTACACATGACTCATCTGGCCCATGGGCTGCCAGTTTGACACCCCTGATCTATTACAATTACATTCTCCTCCCTTTGTCTAGCAGCTCAGGACAGCATATTTAATATAACTTTTTTTCATTGTCCCCACAGCATCAGTCTTCTGAGATTGGTGAAGGAACTGACCCTAAGTCAAACTATTCAGCATCCATGATTGAGTATTTTGAACTTGAATGCCATAATCCCTAGTCCATTTTAGTCTAGTCCACAATATCATATAGGTTTCTGCTCTAGTTTTCCCCACAAATGCAGACCTGTATATTATTATGAGAGATCTAGATCTTGTGGCAGGAGAGAAGCATAAAAATGCATAATAAGTCTGCTCAACACTTTGGAATCAGAAGGACAAAAGTACTTCACAAAATTCAAAATGAAGTTAATCAGATAGAAAAAGAAGCTGGAAATACTAAAACGAAATGTAATTTAATTTAATAAGAACAGGGAGATAAATCTTGCTTAGGAATAATGTGTATAAAAATGGATAATGGAGTTGTTTATTTGACAATTTATTTGCCAATAAATTAAAAAAAGGTAGCTTGTTTGGAGGTTCTAGGAGGGGAGCGCAGCTATTGTATACCCTTGACTGAAGATCGGTACAATCCTTCTATCTGGGATGGTCGTCCTCTTCCACCAAGCGCACAGCTTCGCAAGGGATGCACATGGAGCGGTGAGGGAGGAAGGTGACACCCGCCTAGCCAGCCAGATCAGCTGAATCAACCCTGGCGATCAATGGGGTGACAGATGTCGCAGCCAGATCGCCCTCACATCCTAAAAAAAGGTAGCAGTTTTTGGGGTGTGATGAATCAGCAGCACTGGTGTCCGGCTGTGTGTTTGTAAAAAAAAAAAAAAATCATGATTGCAGTTGTGGCTCACCCCTTTACATATCAATTGATGTTCACATATGCATTAGTTTAGGGCAGGGGTCTGCAAAGTTGGCTCTTTTAAGACTGGTGGACTTCAACTCCCAGAATTCCCCAGCCAGCTATGCTGGCTGGGGAACTCTGGGAGTTGAAGTCCACCAGTCTTAAAAGAGCCGACTTTGCAGACCCCTGGTTTAGGGCAATCACACAACTGTGACTGCCATCTTGACTTTTTCAACTCTTCCATAGCTGGCCCTGATCAATAATTTAATGTAGTTACTAAAAAGACAAGTAACTTTAGATTGCATAAATAAAAGTATAATTTTAAAAGCTTGGAAAACAATGTTTCTACTATATTTTGCACTGGACGAGTCACATCTTGAATACTATTATCTCAGTTCTCTAGATTATACTTTTAGAATGTTCAGAAACATCAGAATAGATTCAGGGAAAGGCAGTGAGTATTAACATGATCTCCAGATTAAAAAAATAGACTGAGTAAATGTCTGTGTTTTGCTCTGAAATGGAAATTCTGTTCAATGTCACAAACTATTTTTGTTCATAGAGTGTGGGATGCTCAATAATCTCATGAGGATGCAAGAAGACAGATTCAGAAGGAACTATAGGAATGATTTCCGAACAATAAGTTACCTGCTTTTATTGGAAGTAGGTATACAGAGAAAACTTCTCATTTATTAGATTTATTGTCTAGTTGGAGGAGGGGGCACTTTAATGAGGATTCCTTTCACTTTCAGTCTTTTTCCTCTCCTAGTACTCTGCCATGAATCTATTTTACTCTGGAGATTTTTTTTCTCTAGCTGACTGATGTGTAAGTCAATTGTTAATTCTTTGTCAAACTGTTTCTATTTTACTTTTGATTTGTTGCAAGACTTCCACTTTTCCTCCAGCGGTTTGACCACTGCCTCTATTTCTTTTCTTTTCTTCTCAACATTTCTCTTCACTGTTGTCCTCTCCTCCTTTCTTTCTTATCTTCAGTAGAACTAGAGTTTCTAGATACATGTGCACATAACAACTCCAGCAAAAACCCTGACTACCTCTTATTAGTTTCAGTGGGAGCCCTTTTTAACACCTGGCTGACATAGAGATGACGAAAGAACCAAGATTCCTCTTGTTTCCAGAATGATTGTGAATGTACCTGTCAGTATTCATACCTTCCGGTAGTTTTGAGTTGAATTAAAAAAAAAAAACTAGTTGGGCCAAGTTAAAAAAATGACAGTACTCCTTTTTCTAATCACCACTTTTGGAGGTTCAGTATTAAGGAATAAGGTATCCAACAGGAAAGCCATGAAGTTGACAATTGCTTGAAGTACACAAGCTTTTGAGTGAGGTTTTCTTTTGGCTGAACAATATCGATGTCATAAAAATATGAAGAAAAGATTCAATGCATAAGAGAAGAAGTACTTTTCACTTCTTAAATGAAAATTTGAGAAGAAGAATCATGAGCACTCTGAGGAAGTAAAATAATGGAATCTTGTATGGTTAAAGCTATTAGCCAGCCTTGATACTTCATCCCACTTCATACAACCTGTGCTTTAAATTCTAAGTAAATTCTATACCCATGAAAGAATAACGATCTTGCCCCTGTTGGAGCAAAAATGGAGTGGGTGAGTATCACAGATATTACATATTCCCCTTGTGTCTGTGACTGCTCTTTTCTTATATTAATTTCAAGGGCAGTTTCTGCTCTTCCTGTCAAATATGCAAGCAGAGATAATTATAGGAGGCGATTTCTAAAAGTTTTCTGGAAGCAGTGACTCCTGCCTAGGCTTTGCTCAAGTCTTCACTCAAGTGTCTCCTGTCCAAGTTGTTATCTAAGCATGGTTGCTGCTATGTCCAAGCCAGTGTGCTGGGTTTTTACACATTTCTTTGCAGAGAACTTCATAGCTGTGAGCCTGCTTCCCATGAAATTCAAGCGCTCCACCTAGCTGGTTCATTAGAAAATGGTTGACTGGACTATTGTAACTCTCTCTACATGGGGCTCCCCTTGAGATGCACCCGGAGACTTCAGATGGTCCAGAACGCAGCCGCGCGGGCAATTTTGGGAACCTCTAGGTTTGCCCACATAACACCGCTCCTGCGCGAGCTGCACTGGCTGCCTGTCGTCTTCCGGGTGCGCTTCAAGGTATTAGTCATCATCTTTAAAGCGCTCCATGGCTCGGGACCTAGCTATCTGCGGGATCGGATCCTGCCTCATACATCCTCACGGCCGATTCGCTCCCACAGAGAGGGACTTCTCCGGGTGCCGTCCACTAGACTTTGTCAGCGGGCGACGCCCAGGGGAAGGGCTCTCTCTGTGGCGGGCCCAGCCCTCTGGAACGACCTTCCCCCCGATATTAGAACGACCACGGACTTCCGCTCCTTCCGTCTAAAATTAAAAACATATCTTTTCTGCTTGGCCGGCCTAGGGTAGTCTCTCTCTATGGGGTTTTAGTTGTTTAAGTGGGAATTTTAGTATGTAAATGGGTATTTTAGCACAGGTATTGTTTAATCTGTTTTTAATATGTTTGTATTTATTGTTTTAGTTTTCCCTGTGCACCGCTCCGAGTCCCTACAGGGAGAGGGAGCGGTCAACAAATTAAAGTATTATTATTATTATTATTATTATTATTATTATTATTATTATTATTATTATTATTATTATTATTATTATTATTATTATTATTATTATTATTATTATTATTATTATTATTATTATTATTATTATTATTATTATTATTTATAGTTGTCTTGTTAGTGAAATATACTAGCAATAGGAGGGGGAAAGGGTGATTCCCCCCCCCAACATCATTGCATAAATAATTTCTGCACAAATAGTTGGAAAAGGAAAGCCCCAAGTGACCTTAGACATCTATCTAGATCAGTGATTCCCAACCATTTTTGGCCCTGGCCCACCTAAGCATCTTTAAAATCCTGATGCCCCCCTACGGCATATAATTCTTATGTTACTCAAAAAGTTGACTCTACTCACACAGAGTAAGCCTAAAAGGCCATTAACTTGGTTTAAACAAGGTTCAAGTTGCCCCCCATTAAAAATCAAATTGCCCCCATGTGAAGCATGGGCCCTACGTTGGAAACCACTGATCTAGATCCATTAGTTACCTATGATAGATTGGCATAACTCTTCTCCCCCTATGGAGGTTATGGAAGATATGTTCCTCATTAAAACTATGGAATGGTTCAATTATGGTGAAACGATTAGTTGATATTGGCAGTCTAACACCTGCCAATATCAACTAATTGCATGTAAAGACTAGATCTAGTGTATGGACATTTGTGTGAGTTAGACCTGAGATTATCCTAGTCAAACCCATGGCAGTTCCCATCCCTCCAAATGTCAGTTCTCTTCCTCTAATACACAATTTCTAATTTAATCTCCTTTCAGATGTTCTTAGTTGTTATTCTCCCAAATAGAGTTTAAAAATAACATAACACTTGGTACATTTTTTAAACAAAGACAGAACACATACAAATGGCTCCACTTTTCATTGTCAAGTTCCAAAATCTTTAAGACTCTGCTCTATATGTTAACAGGTTTCAAGTATGGACCCTCCTCTGTCATGTTCAATTAATACTTACCTCATTGACAATGCCTTGCAGTTGAATGATACTAAGTATCTCATTAATTTAACTCATTTTTGTAAAGGTTTATTGTGGTGTTTTGCAAATAGAGTACAGCATTCCATTCTGTATTTTTCAGAATGAGAAAGAAAACAATCTCTGTGTTTACTGGAGCAGTGATCAAAACAGGAACATTAGATGCCATATCTAGTTTTCAACAAAAGCTCCAGTGCCCAATTTCCTTAAACATCAAATCGCTGATCCTGAAGATATAATCTCAAGGAGAATACTGATCATGGTTCCTGGGGGAGCACAATCCCCAAGATAATGTGTCAAAATATGAAAGGTTCAAACTGATTCACAATTGAAATGGAAATGCTATTCTGTATGTAGATGGTGAGCTGATTGTACTTTTAATGCATCTTCCTATGATACTGTAGGTTTATTGTCCTCTTTTCCAAAGATGGTTACTGCCTGCCAGTGATAATCAGCATATCAGAGGGATAGGATAAAACCACTTGGTTTTCCCCCCCTATTCACACAATAGTGGAAGCATTTACCGTAAAATGCTGTTGCTTCTAGAGGAATGGTAATGTTGGGATTTCGGAAAGATTGCATGCCATGAAAATGCAGATCGGGTCCAGTTTGATTGATTTCACCTGATTCAGTGTTTTGACTAAATTCTGAAAGCAGAGTTAAATTGAAGAATCAAATCAGGTCAATTCAATTTTCCAAACTGATATTGAAGCAAATGCCTTTTTCCTTTCTAAATTGTTGGAGCGATTCAAAGGCATTCAGCTTTCCAATTCAGAGAGTTGATTCCGTTTAAAGATTTGGTTGCATTGGCATTGGTTTTCTGAAAGAATAATGCAGAAAAGATCTCCAAGGCTTTTCCAGATCATCTTCAATGTAAATATGTGAGAAAGAGAGATGGGGGGGGGGGTGAGTTACAGCATAATGAAAAAGTTTGCATGTTACATGTCGGAGGTTTTGGGTTCAGACTTCCAGAGACCCTAGATGATATTAAGAAATATCTGAGCTCTAATATCAGTGGCAAATCCAATGAAACCCCAAAGGTGCTTTTTCAGGAGGCAACTGGACTTTCTTGATTTTTCTTTTGAAGACGTTTCACTGCTTTAAGAGTCTAATTTTTAGTGATTTTAGTGATTCAGGTGATTTTAAGGAGTAATTAATGTATCTGAAGTGTTCTGACTTCCTCCCTTCACAAGATGATTAACTAGATGGACTGCTACTTTGCAGCTTGCCTGAACTAACCTGAACTAGACTGAAAGATTACATGACACAATTCTCCGACTCTGAAGCTTCTCTGTTGTTTCCTGCAAACCTACTCTTCACAGAGGATTTCTTTTAAAGCTTCTTGGGAAGGGCCAGGCAATTAGGCAGCTGATACTGATTATCTCCAATGGCATCATTCTGCTAATTGCCTCCTCTCAATCCTTAGCCTGACATCTGGGACAAACTGGGTTTCCTCCTCTAGAGCCGACTCATAGGACTCCTCACTAGAGGAATCCATCAGCAGCTCATCCGGAGCTGGCTGAGCCACAACACTGAAGTATACATTAAAAGTATTCCTGTAATACCAGTACCATTAAAACATAATAGCAGACAGTCCCATTTAGTGAAATGCTAAATGAAGAATCTAGTCCCAAGGCAGAAGACCCATAAATGCTTCCTACTTTCCAGTGCTAGCCTGCAGCACCATGGAGAATCCCAATGGACAGAGTGGTGACAGATGACCTACTCCACTCTCTCAGTCAGCTGTTGTGATATACACTAGACCATGTATGAGCCGTGGTGGCAAAGTAGTTAGAATGCAGTATTGCAGGTAACTCTGCCCACTGCCAGGAGTTTGATCTTGATGGGTTCAAGGTTGATTCAGCCTTCTGTCTTTCCAAGGTTGGTAAAATGAGGACCCAGATTAATGGGGGCAATATGCTGACTTGTAAACTTGTAAACCACTTAGAGAGTGCTTTAAAGCAGTATGAAGCAGTATATAAGTCTAAGTGCTATTGCTAAAACCAGACTTTCATTCAGGATTAAATCATGAATAATAAATACTTTACCCAGACTGATCAGCCATTATCATATATTGGTTAAAATGTTGGTTTTGGATACCAAAGACCAACATTTCGGTCAGGTTATGATCCCTTCTCAAGCATAGAAACTCACTGATTAATTTTGAGCCTGTCAGTCCTGTGTGGTCAGGCAGCGCCACAACAGAAGACCTTCCTCAAGAAGCTCTCCCTGGACCCAGATGTTTTATCTAATTATCGTCCAGTCTCCAACCTTCGCTTTGTGGTGAAGGTTGTTGAGAGTGTGGTGGCATGACAGTTACCCCAGCATCTGGAGGAAACTGCCTATCTAGACTCACGCCAGTCCAGCTTCCGACCTGGGTACAGCATGGAGACGGCACTGGTCGCGTTGGTAGATGATCTCTGGAGGGCCCGGGATAGGGGTTACTCCTCTATCCTGGTCCTGTTAGACCTCTCAGCGGCTTTCGATACCATCGACCATGGTATCCTACTGCGCCGGTTGGGGGGGTTGGGAGGCACCGTATTACAGTGGTTCTCCTCCTACCTCTCCAACCGGTCGCAGTTTGTGTTGGCAGGGGGGCAGAGGTTGACATCGAGGCCCCTTACTTATGGGGTGCCTCAGGGGTCGGTCCTCTCACCCCTCCTGTTCAACATCTACATGAAGCTGCTGGGCGAGATCATCCGTGGTTTTGGGGTAGAATTCCATCTGTATGCTGATGACACTCAGCTGTATATCTCTACCCCTAACCACCCCAACGATGCCACTCCTCTCCATTCTTCCTATCTCCCCATTATAACCAACAGTCCACTTTCTTGATCCATTAAAAATGTAGCAATCTCTTGACAATCATATAGAAAGTAAAAAATGAAGACCCATTCAAGATGGAACTTAACTTTGGCATAATTCAGGTTTTACTTTTTTGAAAAGAACTGAGATCGGTGCCAATAACTCAAAATGGGGGTCACAATCCCTTTAGAGCTATTTTTCCAGTATGATCTCTTAAAGCACCATCCTGGGGTTTGTTCTCTGTATCTCAGATACCAATGGTTGCAATAACTTGGATAAAGATTGCAAAGCAAAGATTGCAACTGCCTTCCTTTGTACTCCCAAACTTAGGTTTTTGGTTGAGAGCCATAGTACATTGGCAGTCATGATGCCTTACCTTCCCAGTAATAAGCCACTCAAGATATGTATCAGTACATGCTTATAGGAGAGCAATCTACTGCATGACATGTTTAGGCAAAAGTTCCCTTCATCCTGCTTTGTAAAGGCTTAAAAGAGTCATTTCACTGGCTAAATACATAATTCAGAAGTATATATTCTATAATCATTCATCAATACTCATCAAGAGTAAATTTTCTTGATGTTATACAGGACTGCCTGCCTGATCTTGTAGATACAGAGCTGCCTGAACATTTTTGAATGATCAAATTATTAGATATATATTTCAAAGAAGCCTTTTAATTTTTCCAAAATTGGATGGTTTGATCTAATTTACAAAAAGCAAAAGTAACTTTGATTTAATCTATCATTCTCTTCCATAACTATGTTTTTTTTTAAAAATAGAGCTCTTTCTAGGTTTAAGGTTCTTATATTCAGCCTTGATAATAAATGTGTTGTTTGATTTCTGTCCTTTTCTCTCTCACACATAATGCAATTTAATAAATACACTTGCACATTTGGGGATTTGATCCTAATAAAATGGAAGCATTATGAGGGTATTTTTTTCTTAAGACTACGTTCCCATTTAAATTGGAAAATTTCAGTAACTACCCATGAAGATAAGAAGAGGAAGGAAATATATTCTACTGCCCTTGGACCTCTTCTTGGTAGCTTTTTGTTCATATAAAAAGAGATAGTATGACAGGACTGAAACATATTTGGCTCTTTCAATTAAATCTAAATGTAGGTCTTCAGTTATATTTATTAAATAAGAGTTGATGGAAAGAAACTTTGACAGTCTAATAGAAAAGAATTCTGGAATAAAATGCTTTATATTGTTGAACCAAATTTATACTTCTACTTAATTTGAACAACTGTATAATCCTGTACATTTTTTACCATGCTGAATTGCATTAGTTTTGAATGATGCAATGGAAACTGCAACAAGAAGGAAGTCCCTTCCCTTAAATATATTCTAGAGCAGGAGTGTCCCTGCTGGTTGGGAAATTCTGGGAGTCAAAGTCCACAAATCTTAAATTTGGCAAAGTTAAACGGGCTGTACTAGAGTTTTCAAATCCTGTGAAAGAAGTGCAATTATGAATCTGGTTATTCATATTTGCCTGCTGAGATTAATTGTAACAGTTACATTTGTTAAAAACAACAAAAGACGGTTAAAATAAAGCAATTAAATAGGAGCCTACAAAAAAAAAGGTGTTTTAGCACTGGTTACGTTAAAATGTGCATTTTTATTATTATATCCCCTGAATTGACTCCACAACTGTTGCAATAGGCACCTGAGTTTTTCTCGTGTTTCTCTTTCATTTTCCGTGTGTGTGTGTGTGTGTGTGTGTGTGTGTGTGTGTGTGTGTGTGTACAGTGAATACCCTGGGAGAAGCAGAGAAGAAGCGTATTCTCCATTTCAACATTTTCCTCCACAATGGTTATCCCAGGGGTCTGCAAAGTTGGCTCTTTGAAGACCGGTAGACTTCAACTCCCAGAATTCTGGGAGTTGAAGTCCACCGGTCTTCAAAGAGCCAACTTTGCAGACCCCTGGGTTATCCCAAGAACTTTATATTATGACGCATAGTACCCAATCCTGAAAAACCACACAGTGAGACACAGAGCCGAACATCAAAGGCACATCAGAAGTGGTTGACTGGCTACTGCAACCCCTCGGAATAACAATAGCCCACAAACCCATGTTTACACTCAGGCAGAAATATCAAAAACAGAACAGAGAAAAAAGATAGCACCAACATAATATACAGAATTAGTTGCAACAATTGTAACCAGTTCTACCTTGAGCAGACAGTTAAAAAACAGAATCCATGAATACCAGCTGGCTGTCAAACAGTATGATCTGAAGTTCCTGATCACCAGTCACACCAATAACAAATAAATCATTTGACTGGGATGAAACCAAAGTCATTGGCCATGCCAAAACCCACCTGGCACATTACTTTTTTGAAACCCTGCATTCTACCAATGGGTCCACCAACAAATACATTGACATTGAACCAGCATATGAACCAATAAGGAAGTGGACCATCTGAACCACCAACCAATGACAGAACTGACTATCCCCTCACCAGTTGAATTCTGCCCTTCATAGCAACCAATCAGAAGTCACAAAGTCACAAGTTCAGAATCAGTCTTGTGATTCAACCAGTGTTGTGATTCAGTCAATCTTGTGACTCAGTCAGTCTTGTGATTCAACCAGTCACAAGACCCATAAATGAACAAGACTTCACCCAAACCCCCCACTGAAGATGTTACCTAGTCTGGTAATGAAATGTCTGGGAACTGAACAGAATAAATAATAAATACAATAGCAGAGTTGGAAGGTACCTTGGAGGTCATCTAGTCCAACTCCCTGCCTAGGCAGGAAGCCCTATACCATTTCAAACAAATGGCTATCCAACATCTTCTTAAAGACTTCCAGTGTTGGGGCATTCACCTCTTCTGGAGGCAAGCTGTTCCACTGATTAATTGTTCTAACTGTCAGGAAATTCCTCCTCAGTTCTAAGTTGCTTCTCTCCTTGATTAGTTTCCACCCATTGCTTCTTGTTCTGCCCTCAGGTGCCTTGGAAAATAGTTTGACTCCCTCTTCTTTGTGGCACCCTCTGAGATATAGAAAGCTCAGATAACAGATCCCTCTGAAATGTTTGTGTGGGTTTGCACTTTGGATTATAAACTTCTAGGTAGAAATGTTCTTCCAGGTGAGTGAATATGTGTAAAGAATTGCACTTTCCAAATGGGATGAAATTGTCTTAAAGAAATTACACTTTTCTGAAGGGAAAACTCTAGCAATGTTCCCATTAAATAAAGATCAAAGTATTTTAATTTGGATGGAATGGAGCAGGAGACAGAACAAGATGATTAAATACCAACATAATAAATAGGAGAGATTCACTCATATACAATTATATTCCATTAATAGACTGCGACTCACTGAGTCATTCTTTCAGAGATACTTCCTGAAAAACAGAATACCCTGGATGAACAAAAAGACAATGGGAGTGGGAGTGACTTCCAACTTCCTTAATGCTTCCCCATTGTATTTCCTTGTGGGAAGCTGGCAGTGAGCATCAGAAACCTCCTCCCTCCCTCCCTCCCTCCCTCCCTCCCTCCCTCCCTCCCTCCCTCCCTCCCTCCTTCTTTCTTTCTTTCTTTCTTTCTTTCTTTCTTTCTTTCTTTCTTTCTTTCTTTCTTCTTTCCTCGCCTCCAGGATAGAGAGTAGACCTACATCCGAGTGGACCAGTTCTCTTTCAGAGCTGGAGAAAATGCTTAGATCATGGGAGAATGATTTCTCTGCTATTTTCTTCTTTGCCTCTTAGCTAAAGAGATAAAGAGTGTTGTGGGATTTTCACAAAAGATCTCCAGCCTTCAATGCCTGGAAAAGTCTGGGATATTACATCTAGAAGACATATTTATTATTTATTATTCTGATTCTAGTTTTATGGATGTGGAAGTTTCTCTTGAATAATTGAAAATTCAAGTCCCCAAAAAAGCTTAGAACAGATTATTCAATTCCATAGAGCAGCATTTCAAGCATTAGTAAATAAAACTGAAACAAGTTGCTCTGTATGTGGCAATCAACCTTGCATTGATTTCGTTTCATATTCTCTTTCATTAATAACGTCTAATTGGTTCGAGGATCATTTCTTATCACAGACAGAATGAAACTTATCAATGTTCTTTCTAACTCTAGCTTTTAATTTTAAATCACAAGCTCCAAAGTGATGACCCAAGCAGGTACTTTCATTAATGAGAATCTTGTATGAGTAAAATTGAAATTGCCCTAGTGTTTTCCAGCCAAGAGTGATGAACTAATTAACTTCCTACATGCTGAACTCTGGTTTCTATATTATCTGAACAGAAATATGAAGTTCTGAAGAAGAAAATATGAATTAAATTTAATATTGTTCCACAATTTATTTTCTCCAGACTTGGCTTAAACAATTAAAGTAATCATGATAGAGTCATTAATATTTGCTTGTAAAGTATTTCTATTTTTCACTAACATTTGATCCAAATTTGTATGTTCTTAGTGTGGGTGTGTAGAAGGAACACAAAAATAGACAGAACATTTAAAATGCATATAAATGAGCAGTTAAAAGTATGGCCACCAACTTCTTTCCTGGTGTGGGAGGAACATCAAGAATAATTTCCCAGGATAGGAGTACCAAATATGACTATATAATTTCCACCTTGTACTATGGATGAGGAAGACAAACCAAGATATTTGTTAAGCCATGAAAAAGGTCAACAAAGAAGCAATGCTATCAGATGCCTTAATTGCACAGCATGATTAAGGAAGCAAGAACCATATGGACTTTCTTTAATGAATTTGAATGCCAAGAATTGGGGTACAACATAAACTCTTGAGAACTGTAATAGGATTCCTCCAGCCTTCCTTCATTGATAATTTTCTTAAGGTGGGATATATTTGAAATTTTGGAATCTTTTTCCTAGAATGTTTGTTTGATGGACTAATATAAAACTTGTATTTGGATTTCCTCCTCTGCTGGTTATTTGTTTTATCTCAGCCGAAGCAAAATATCTTACTACCAAGTTTAACTTGGTGAAGGTATAAGAAAGGAATGCACATTCATGGGAATTCATACAATTCATGCACTGTCCAAAATTAGAGCATATAACTACTGATGCAAAGTTATTGAAATGGAGACTGATAGACTCCCCAAGTTATGTCTACTAGAGCAAATAAAATTACAATCACAAATCTCCTGGATCACCAAAGTAACAAATTTTGTAAGAAGCTTTTGCCTTCCTGTTTCTTGCACAACAAGAGAACAATTCAAAAAAAAAAAAAACTGTCCAAAGAATTAAGGGTATAGGAGCACAAAATGATATACAGTAGCTATCCTTAGTAAGGTAGGTAACTGAAATGGCCGAGCAAATACAAACATACTTTTCAAGTAGACAGCTATTTGAAGTTACAACTGCCAAAACATCTTAGGGAGATATTTACTTGAATGAGATTTGAACAGCTTGACACAATGGTCAGATATGGGAGATTCCATTCTATACCCTACAATGAGTGTCTCTGCATTTGCGGAGTGGCAGAGGTAGAAGACCTGGCTCACATCCTATTTGATTATTACTTGCATAAGGGGGTGAGAGACAGGTACCTTGGTCCATATACCAAACGAATGACCCATTGGGATCCCCATATCAAAACAACTTACTTTATATGCAGCCAGAATCTGAACATAACATTTAACACAGCACAGCACTTAAACAAAATGGTTCAGTTGAGATCTGCATATGTGGGTCTGATTGGGGAAGATTGTAAGGCTAATCAATAAAGCTATCATATCACATTCATGTTCTCAGAGGATAATCAAATATTTGAAATTATTTAAATCTATTTTCCAGTGAAGATTCTTAACATGGGGCTCCCCTTGAGATGCACCCGAAGGCTGCAGCTGGTCCAAAATGCGGCTACGCGGGCAGTTCTGGGAGTTACCAGATACTCCCACATAACACCGCTCCTGCACAGGCTGCACTGGCTGCCTGTGGCCTTTCGGGTGCATTTCAAGGTGTTGGTTATCATCTTTAAAGCACTCCATGGCACAGGACCTAGTTATTTGCGGGATCGTATCCTGCCCCATACATCCCTTTGGCCGATTCTCTCCCACAGAGAGGGACTTCTCCGGGTGCCGTCCACTAGGCAATGCCAGCGGCCGACGCCCAGGGGAAGGGCCTTCTCTGTGATGGGCCCGACCCTTTGGAATGACCTTCCCCCTAATATTAGAATGACCACAGACCTCCGTTCCTTCCGCCAGAAACTCAAAACCCACCTGTTTCATCTAGCCAGCCTGGCCTAACTTCATGCTTCCCGCCCCAGTCTGTAATTTTTAAATTATTTTATTTGGTTTTATGGGTTTAGTTTTAATTTTTATAAATTTGTACAGAGGACTATTTAATTTGATTTTAGCTTATATGTATTGTTATGGTTTTGATATTTTTAATTCTACCTGTACACCGCCCCGAGTCCCTTTGGGGAGAGGGGGCGGTCTAGAAATCTAATTAAATAAATAAAAATAAAATAACTAGCCAGTCTGTGTCAAGTGCAGTAGGAGTCCCTCTGTATCACTTTTTGAGTGTGTGTGCCACATCAGTCTTGACTCTTGGCAAACACCTGGACTAGTTTCTGCAGTTTTCCTGGCAACATTTCAGATGATTGCCCTTGGCGCCTTTATAGGGCTGCGAGACAGAACAGGTGACTCAAGTTTACCCAGCAAGCTTTATGCTCCTGATGTCTTAACACCAAACTGGTTCTCTTCTTTACCATTACTGCACTTGTAAAGGACTGCAACAAACAACTTATTTTCCAAAGCACCAGAAGGCAAAACAAGAACTAAGATGAGATTTTCTGGCAGTAAGAACAATCAACCAGTGGAAGTGCTTGCCTTCTGAAGTTGTCGGTGTGCTTCATTGGAACTTTTAAGAAGAGACTGGGCAGCCATTTGTCTGGGTAGGAAGTTGGACTAGATGACCTTCAAAGTCCCTTCCAACTCGAATGATGCTCTATGTTCTGTGTTCATTTCCCCCTACATTCCCAAGCTCAACATCATTCTCTCTGCTTTAACGGATAGGATGTAGCTTCACAATTACATCTTAAACCCTGGATAGTTTAGGAGCTTTACAATACTGTACTTAAAGTTAGTTTTTCCTTGCACCTTCATGAATCCTTATATGCAAAGCTGAAAGTCAGCCGAGAGAATCTTTTTATTTCAATCTCTAATGAACAGCTCACTAGGACAACCCTTCTTATTATGGGATTGAGACTATGAAACTGCTTCAAGAGGCACATTTTAATGCTTCTTTGCTGGAGTTCAATGGCCAACAGATGTCTCATTTTCTTCATTGCTTTAATGTAACTGCTGTAGGAATAAGTCTATTTGCATATTTTTATTTTGTAAACGAATCTGATTATCTTTTATAGTATTAGTGTTACTTTTTAAAATTTAAGGAAGTGATTTGAATATCTTACTCACTTTTACATCTCCAGACTGGGTTGGGCAGATGATATTATTGCACTCTCTCAGGCTGAACGGGTGAGCAATTTGGAGGTCCTCCTAGAATTATTGCTTTGGCTTGAGGAGCAGATAACAGCTATGGCCAGGGGAACTTTACATAGATCCATCTGGTGCACAAATTACTCCCTTTCCTGGATTGGGAATGCATTGCTCAGAATTACTCATGCCTTGATCATTTTCTATTTGGACTACTGCAATGCACTCTACATGGGACTATTGTTGAAGACCACCTGCAAGACTACAACTAGTCCAGAGTGTTGGGCACTTCTAGGTTTACACCCTGTTGCATGAGTTTCACTGGCTTCAGGTTTAGGTGTAATTCAAGATATTGGTTATCCCATTTACAGATCTACATACCAGGTAATTTGCAGGACTATCTTTCCCTGAGAGTGTCTGCCCAGCTCACCAGGGTGAATAAGGCAGGCACACTCTGTATCCCATCCCTTAAATGTTGCCATCTAGTGTGACCCTTGAAGCATGCATTTACCATGGCTGATTCTATCTTGTGGAACACCCGCCCTCTGGCCATCTGGCAGGTCCCCACCCTTCAGCTTCACTGAAGACCATAAAGAGATGACTTCTCACATAGGAGCTTGTGTAGAAACGATGTGAGTCTATGGACAGTTGTTCAGCATCCTATTAAGATGACTGAAGCATTGGGTTTCTAATTTTAATTTTATGGTGTTATGGCTTTGCAGTTTTATTGTTGTTGCGAACTGCCCAGAATTGTCCCTTAAGATAGGTGGCCATACAAATAACAGAAAAAAAATAATCCTTCCCAATGTTCCACACGTTGAGCTATTAGACTCTATTAGCAACGCCTTAATATAAAAACAAAGAGGAATGAAAAGAACGCAATTGCATTAGTTCTATTGTTAATTGCTTGTGAACAACAAGCAAATAATAAAATGTGCTTTATTGGAATAGAATAAAGAATTGATTCAAAGCTCTTTTTGTTATGGTTTGTTAGTAAGAAGATTATGTTCTTATCCAGGTCTCTGCAGTCCTAAACATTCTCAGTGAAAGCCAAGGTTTTTTTCATGTTTGGCCTTTTTTTAACCAGAGACCACAGGAAAGTGAAGGCAAATATAGTTGTGTAGATTAATACCCTCCCAGCCAACCAGCATGCATCTAGAGAGAGGGGCAGAAAGCTTAGGGTAGCTTTCAAGAGTTCTAGTTCAGAAAGCACAAGGAAAGAAAAAGACAAAGTACAAACCAGATCAGTATTCAATAAGTCAATCTAAGGTTCAGGCCCTAGTTCAAGACATCTAGCCACGGGAGCAATTAATTACAGAAGTTATTTCTCATACTTTAATTCCAAGATACAGAGTGGTATATAAAACTCTTTGAGCTTTCACCCCAAAACAACTGCCATACATATAGATTAACCCCAAATTCTGGACTAGTGAGCCTTTCCCTTTAATTCTCTTTCGCAGTGTTGTTATTCCATAAGAATGGAGATAGCTTTCAGGGAAAGTCTGAGGCCACAGACCTTATGTTTGTAGGGGATAATTCTTGTTAGCTTGCTGTTCTGGGCTCTGGAACAATGATTCCATCTGTTTCCAAAGCTGCTCTTGACAGGAATGCCTATGAAACAGTCAACTTTCCCTTTTCAGAGCACTGCAGCAAATGGGAACATTGCCTTTGGCCTATAATTACTCTATTTTAAACATCTTTTCCTCATACAATTTTACTCTTCCCAAGAAGAGACAGGGCAAAAACATGGCACAGAAGAATACATTAAGTATCTCAAGGTCCAGTTCTTTATTAGAATGATGTGTTTTTGGTAGCCATTGTAATAATTACAGCCCTGAACTGGGGTCATAGGCAAATACCTTCTGTTAATGACTCAAGGCCACAGAATGTCATATAAATAAGGACAAGGGAGGATATCTTCTGTACATGTGGTGTGTTATAAAATATTAGCTCCATTCTCAACGACTGAAATTAGAAATCGGTAAATCAGTTGGAGGGGAGGATTATGTTTTTGATAAGTTTTGCTATGAAATGTTGTAAAATTAATGAATACACATTAAAAATAAGCAACATCGGAATAATTTCCCTGGCTTAATATTAAGGAATTAATGTGTGGTGTGGGCATGCTTATTAAAATCTTAATTTCTGGAAAGTAAATGTATAGCGATCTTTTTTAGATAGCTCAGTTATCTGTTTCATCCATTGCCAATTAGGTGGTGTGGAGGCAAGTGATGGGTAAAAATCTGAGATCGCTAGATTAAAATCCCAAAATAACCTGATCATTAGAGGACAGCATTTGTGTAATATGAACCTGATACATAAAAGAGCAATATGGTAATATTCATTTTTGAACATAACATAGCATGACAATATTTGATATTTTGATGTACAGTAGTATCAACTTATTCCAAGATTTCTGACTCTTCATAACACATGAAGTGAAATTAGCCCAAAGTGGTTGATTTAATTCAGAAAAACTAATGAAGCTTTAGCTTGCTGCAGAGGTTATCCCAGTTAGTTTTGGAAAGAAAAGACTGATTCATGTGCCCCCAAGCCCCAACATAAAAGGAGCTGATTATTCCTAGTAGCAACAATAGAAGAGAAGAAGAACAGCCTTAGTGTAATGGGCACTCTTTACTGATCCAATTTGGAACATGAGTAACAAAGAAATTTTGTACGATATCAGCATAAAGGAAATCACAGCTTGATAAAAGCCATCACTTCCTGTTTTGGGAAAATGCCATAGCTTTAAGGAATCGATTTGGTAAAATTAAAGTGCCTTCTTTACTTACAACTCTAAAAGAAAGTCAAACTGTGTTGATGAAAAACAAAGAGGTCTTTTGCCTCCTGATTGTAGGCAGTCCAAAGTATTCAAATTATTTTGAGACAAATCTATCACATGCATTCAATGCTGTGAAAGATTTTCTTTCATTTCCAAGGGGGAATGGATTGCAAGGGTAGTCATGGGATATAGTAAAAGAACACTGAGCAGTCAATGATGTTGAGCTCATTTGCACTGTGGTTAAACAAAAGTTCTGATTAGCCTGTAGAGAGAAGTCTCCAAACTTGGCAACTCTAAGACTTGCAGACTTCAGCTCCCAGAATTCTCCAGCCAGCATGGCTTGGTGAGGAATTGTAGGAGATGAAGTCCATAAGTCTTAATATTGCCAAGTTTGGAGACCCCTGTTCTAGAATGAATATCAATTGTCCTTTAGACTCCTAACCCCTTGGATCGATTTGGTATTATAGTTTGATTCAGCATCAGAAAGGAGCAGAGGGTCTCAAAGCAAGAGAGGTTCTATCGTACTCTAGTGTGCTACATATTGATCTCTGTTTTCCACCAAGGTGCCAACTTGCATTCATTTTTCAAGATCTACAGAAGAACAATCCCTATTGGTTTGATTGTAGCAAATAAAGTAGCATATATTGGAAGAGAGGAGAAGAGCTTTTCTTGAATTTATTTGAGGGAATTTCTCTTCCCAGTTTTGTCTACCCATCTCATTATAGATCTGGCAGGAGAGGCAGGGTCTGGGTGTTATCTACTTGGGTAGTGTGCAGTGGGGTACCCCAAGACTGTCTTATGGCCAGTACTAATCAATGCATTCATCAATGATGTAGAGGAGGGGATAGAAGAGGAACTCAGTAAATTTGCACATTACACCAAGCTGGCTGAAATAGCCAACACTCCAGAAGATAGACTCAACAAGAAGGATCTTGACAGACTTGAGTACTAGGCCCTATCTAAGAAAATGAAATTCAATAGTGAGAAAATTAAGGTTCTACATTTGGGCAAGCAAAACCAAATGCAGGTATTAAATAGGTGATATCGAGCTCAATATTAGTAACTGTGAAAGGGATCATGGAGTCCTAATAAACAATCACTTAAATATGACCAGGAGAGTGTTGCAGCTGCCAAAAAAAATGCCAATGCAAACCTAGACTGTGTTAACAAAGGAATAGAATCAAGCTAACACTAAGTGTTAATACCACTATATGGTGACTCGGTAAGACCACCTTGGAATATTTCATCCAGTTTTGGTCGCCACAATATAAAACAGACATTGAGACTCTAGAAAGAGTGCAGAAAAGAGGAACAAAGATGTTTAGGGGACTGGAGGCTAAAACATTCTCCAAAGGACCAGAAGGCAGGAGAAGCAATGGATAGAAACTAATCAAGGAGAGAATCAATCTCAAATGAAGGAGAAATTTCCTGACAGAATTAATTAGTGGAATGAATTGCCCCCAGAAATTGTGAATGCTCCAACACTGGAGGTTTTTAAGAAGAGATTGCACAACCATTTGTCTGAAATGGTATGGGTTTCCTGCTTGAGCAGGGGTTAGAGTAGAAGATCTCTAAGATACTTACTAACATTATTATTCTATCTATTAAGAAATGTCACCTGGCAGGACCCAGGAAGAGAGAGTCTTATGTCATGACACCCAATCTTTAGAAAATCACCCCCAAACATTAGCTTGGTTTTAAGGCCTTAGACATGTTTTTGTCACTTTTATTACACACACACACACACACACACACACACACACACACACACACACACTGCTTTACATTCTTTTATGAATGAAATAACTTTACAGTATGACAGGCATTGTACTGAAATAATAAACACTTGTGAATGATAAGCTGAATGGAGGTGAGGGAGACACGGATTGCCAAATGCTAATACAAGGTGAACTGAGCAAGTATAGGGACAAATTCTTGGATGAACCCAGGGCCAACAAGCTCTGAGAAAGAAGTATGGATAGAAATTTCAAAGGTATCACCAGCATGATGGTATGAACGTAGTAGCATTTTTCTCTTTTTAAGTCTTCATTGTATATCCGTGAGTCCCTCCTAGGAGGCCATGAAAATACCAATCATGTTCCCACTGAATCATCTGAAATTTTAATCTGGCTTTCCCAAAATGCCTCAGAAAAACTAAGATGTCATTTGAGCATCACAAAAGAGATATTCGATTATTGGTATTGGTATCCAGCTGCTGAGTGATGTGGCTATGGAGTAACAACAGCGGTTTGAAAATTCAATTATCTAGATTCCTGCTGTCTCTCTTCTTGCTATGCTTTTCTATAAAAATCCCTGGAAATGGATATCTCCATTCTTAAATAGACCAGCATGTTGCTGAAGCTCAGATTTCTCTCTTGTGAGGATCTCAGCAAGGAGCCTTATGCATCTCTTTCAACGATGCTCCTTTTCTAGTCTACAGAGGGAGAGGGAAAGGTTTTGGAGAAAGCATGTCAATATAAGGAAACTATTCCTTGCAAGCTGCATAATTGCCCTTATATTTATGTTTTTAGTCTGAGAGATTGGGGGGAACTAATAAGAGCAGCTCTCTGTACTTGTGGCAGTCAGATTCCCATTCCCCTTATTCTAATGTCTGCTTTTATTGATGATCTTTCTGCAGCTCTCCTTTGTAATATTATTAATGTTATTTATTTATCTAACTGAAAATATACGAATTTTGATCTATAGCAATAGATGAAGGACAAAGTATGACCAATAAATATAATAGGATAACAAACAATAAAGTATTGTAAATATTTAAATTTACAGAGATCCAAAAATTTGAGACAGTCACATTCTCTCTATGGATTACATGTAATAAAGTTGGGGATCATCTTAGCCTCTGGCAGGACAATGTCTTTCCATAATAAGAGAAGAAGGCTTTTCTCGCTTGTCTGCTTAATGCATTCTTCTTGGGGTATAGCAAAACATTGAATCTCTTGTCAGATCTTGATACTTAAGAAGGCCTATACAAGGTGGTCACTCCATTGAATTCCAAGATCTCAAATCATCTAAAGGCTGATACATCATGAATATATTGATCCATGTTGCTTGGCAATGGAAGAGGAAGAATGATTATTTTGCTGATGGTAATATCCCATATGGTTGGATGATATTTCTCTTGGTAATTTGGCAAAGCCAAATTTTAGGATGAACACGATTGTGAGAGGAAGACCTATCATCCCAGCAACCTGTCCATGATCAAGACGTCTGAACCAAAACAGAACCATCCTAAAAGGTTTCATAAAAAGTTTTAAGGTTTGTAGGAATAGAGAGGTGAGCAATGTGTCTGCTGAAATTGAGACATTTGTACCTAAAGTCTTGATGTTAAACTGCTGGGGGGGGGGGTAGGAAGAAAAGAGGAAGATTCTGAATTCTTCTCACAAGAAATAATTTATCAGGGTTTTCAATCACACTATTTCAGGGAGGAAAGTTTAAGCAATGTGTTAGAGGATTGTTGCCAAGCAATGGCAACATCTGCCTTGCTATTTCTCAGAAGTGTTTTTCTCCTGCAAAAGAGACTTCAGTTTTTTTGGGCTGTGTTTTCAGAAAGCTTAAGAATGTCTTTCAAATGTATTTTGACTGGGTTTTTAAGTTTAATTTATTGCTGGAAGGTGCTTATGTTAACACTGAACCTTCTCTGACTTCCCATATTTCCCTGTATAAAAAAGCCCAAGGGAAGAATCTCCCTTGTGATATCTTCCACTGGGAAATTAATTGGGATGTAGACCAGCTGAAAAAGTGCCAGAGGTTTTTTTTTTCCTACATAGCACTAGTATTTAAGTTCTTTGCCATTAAGAACAATTCCTTAAAACAGAGAAATTGTTCGTATTTTGGTGGGATCTGAGAGAGTACAATATTGCATGTTTGCTTGAAAAAATGTTTGATTCGAGGCCTTTGACATTGCTACCTTATGCTCATCTACTTCTGTCACCCACTCCTTGTCACATCACAGATGATGATGGGAACAACAGTACAGAAAGCAGGCATTTAAAACCATTTTTGTTCATGATAATTCCCTGGTTTAAACACTTATCTTTCAGTTGTTTTTCATTCTTTCTGCTAAAGGCTTTACTGTGATATATAACATATTCCTCATAATGATTTTCCTCTATCCCCAAACAGGCTCATTCAAAAATCTATACCTTTTCATGTAGAACATGAAGGCGAAACCATCCCTGAAATTCTCTTTAGTTCTGCCAAAGAAGAGTAAAAACAAACAAACCCAACAACCCTGAGCAGCACCTACCTTCCTGGAAACCTATAGATTTCCTGATTTAGGCCAATTGCCATCAAACACTACTGGGCGGTGACATCCTTTTGATGCAACCCCTGAAATTATACACCAACGTCCGATGACAGGTATGGTACAAGAAGAAGAATACATCTGTCTACTGTCTCCCTCCCGGCTTCTTTTAGGAATGGATACACTACTGTGTGTTCTCTGAACTGTGGTCTCTAAAAATTTTCCACATCATCCTTAGGACTTATAGGCTGTTTAATGTTCGAAAAAGACATGCACTTCATCTTTAAACACAAAAGTGACTCTGCAGTCCCGATCTGGAATCAGGAATCACAGGGGCCACTGGAAATACATTGTTGTAATAACCAGGGGTGTTATTTTATAACATTGCTCAAGGTTTTCTATCCGGTTTTGGCAGCACTTGTCTTTAAAGATAGTATTATTTATTTATTTTATTTATTAATTTAATTTGTATACCGCCCTCTCTCCCGTTTGGGACTCAGGGCGGTGCACAGGGATAATAAAAAGATAAAATACATATAAATACAATCAATTGGATAAATTTAAAATTAAATTAAATAAATTTAATCTGTGCTAAAATATTTAAAAACCCTATTAAAACGGTGGTAAAACGAACTATGTCAGGCAGGCCCCATGAAAATAGTAGGTCTTTAATGCTCGACGGAAGAGGCGAAGGTCCATGATAGTACGAAGGTCGGGGGGGGGTCATTCCAGACGGCTGGACTCACCACAGAGAAGGCCCTTCTCCTGGGAGTCGCCAGCCTGCATTGTCCAGCGGACGACACCCTGAGGAGGCCCTCCCTGTGGGAGCGGACAGGTCGGATGGAGGTATGTGGCAGGAGGCGGTTCTGCAAATAATAGAACACAGGTCTTACCTTAGAACCTAGAGATATTCCAATGGTGTGCAAGACACCTATGTGCACTTTTGCATAGAGAATCTCTCTGGGGGCAGCTGTCTGATAGAATTATCTCTTCGCTGTGATATATCTGATCCCATAGGTTTCAGACCTCTCTTCAAGTCATATTCCCCCCCCCCCCAGGCATTTTGGTCTGTCAATATTTTTCCTTGTTTGTTTTTCCCACCTCTCCCCAAATGGATTGTTCTTGTTGGTTCATTTTTACTCTGTTGTTATCCTGCTCTTATCCTTTAAATAATTCATGGTAACTAAAGGTGCATACTGAATACACAAGAAAAAATTTCCTGGAGGGGCTGGTTGGCAACCCTGCCTGTGTCAGTCTTTTTTCAGAATCTCTTTCATCCTGTATACTGAGCCATATGGATGGTCTGCTTGTTGTTAAGGAGCAGACAGTTAGGATTCCCTTTTGCCACTCAAACTTATCTGGGCTTTAGATGGCACCCAGATGGAATCCAAGACAGAGGGACACTAAATTTTCTGGTTCTGACCAAAAATAGCGCTGTCATTGTTTGCACTCATGAGTTATCCTTGTCTAAATATGGGGTTGCTTACTTTAAATACGTTTTCTTTCATTTCTCATTTAGCACTCTGAAGGCAAAAAAGAAAAAAAGAAAGCAGTGGTGGAATTCATTTTTTTTTACTACCAGTTCTGTAGGCGTGGCTTGATGGGTGCGGCAGGGGAAAGATACTACAAAATCTCCATTCCCACCCCACTCCAGGGGAAGGATATTGCAAAATCTCCATTCCCATCCCACTCTGGAGCCAGCCAAAAGTGGTATTTGTCGGTTCTCTGAACTACTCAAAATTTCCGCTACCGGTTCTCCAGAACCTGTCAGAACCTGCTGAATTTCACCCCTGAAAGAAAGGTCAAAACAATAGCATCCTGTATACCTTGATTATACGAATGCATATTACTACAATATTCCAAATTCCTTTTCCATCTGCACTAAGCACATTATTCCAAATGAAGTTTCTTACATCTCTAGCAAAGACTGAGCAAGCAGATCTATGAGTTCAGTGATGATGCAGAACTGATTGCTCACCTGGCTTAAATTCACCTGAGAGAGCCCATTCACAGCTTTTGAAGAGGAAAAAAAACCCAAGGTCCTTTTATATACTTCCCTTAGTGACGCATAACATGTTTTGGCATATGGATGCCTTTGGATTCATTCTTGTAAAATATTCCATTTTTTAATTTGTGCTTCCTTGGATATCACTCTGGCAATCCTCTCTGGCTGTGTCAAGAGGCAAAATTTAATAGCTAACAGCTGCAGATCCAAGCTGACTCAGTAGGGAAGAAAGAACAGAAAAGAAAGCAATGAATAGGAGAGAAGTTTTTGTTTCCCCATAGCACAATGCCTCAAACAGTAAATAGACTTTAGCCAGAACAATAATTACTTTCCAGCGTCGATAGAGTGAAGTGAAATGATCATAAAAGGTACACAAAGAATGCAAAGAAACATTGCAGTTGTTCTCCTCCATGTGGCCAAAAGAGATGAGGCTGTATCTCTTACCCAGAATGAGACAACATGCCACTGTCAACTTGCTGTGGCCAACTTGCAATGGCCAACTCACCACAGCAAACTCACCATGGCTGCAGGACAATTTAGCAATACAACTTAATTATTTAAAATAAATAAAACATATTTTAATTTTTGCCAATCACATTTTATTCTGTCTTTCCTTTTGCATCCTTTCTAGAATAGAATAGAATAGAATAGAATAGAATAGAATAGAACAGAACAGAACAGAACAGAACAGAACAGAACAGAACAGAATTCTTTATTGGCCAGTGTGATTGGACACACAAGGAATTTGTCTTGGTGCATATGTATAGTATAGCCTTTATTGTCGTTGTACAAAATAAATACAACGAAATTGGTTTTAGTCTCACTGGTGCAATCCATGACAACAAATACAAACAACATAAATATAAGTATAAAAAATAATCATAAACATAAGTATAAAGTATAATCCCAATGCAAGTAATTAGGGGAAAAGAAAAAAGAAAAAGTAAGAAAAAGAAAAACTAGTTATACATTTCTACTTGTGCATGGAGTGATTGTGATTGTGTTTAATATGCTCTCAGTGTACATAAAAGACAAGATACATTTGTCAAGAATCATAAGGTACAATACTTAATGGTAGGGGGTAGAAAAAAGCAATCAAATCATAATAGGAGACCATCGATATAAATCGTAAGGATACAAGCAACAAAGTTACAATAATACAATCATAAGTGGGAGGGAGATGGGGTGATAGGAACGATACAAAGATTAATAGTAATGTAAACTTAGTAAATAGTTTGACACTGTTGAGGAAATTATTTGTTTAGCAGAGGGATGGCATTTGGGGAAAAAAACTGTTCTTGTGACTAGTTGTCTTGGTGTGCACTGCTCTTTAGCACTCCTATTCCACCATTTGATGATTCTATTCCAGATTCTATTCCAATGATTCTCTTCCATCATTTCTTTGATATTAGTATAACTCTTTTTTTTATATAAAGTAATTTTATTGGTTTTACAATTTTATAATCACTCGGATTCGGAATGAGCTACCCTCCATCGACAGTGGTCCTGTGGGACTGTCCGAGACTAGTCTTGAGGTTCCTTCTTGGGAGGAGTTTGACTTTGTTACCACCGAGGATATGGACAGGTTGTCAAGGAAACTTAGGGCGACCACATGTTTATTGGACCCGTGTCCCTCCTGGCTTGTACTGGCATCCTGGGAGACGACACGAGGCTGGCTCCAGGGCATTGTCAACGCATCTTTGAGTCCTTGCCTGCCGTCTTGAAAGAGGCGGTAGTGAGGCCCCTCCTCAAGAAGCCGTCCCTGGACCCAGCTTTATTAGAGAACTATCGTCCGGTCTCCAACCTTCACTTTTTGGTGAAGGTTGTCGAGAGTGTGGTAGCCCAACAGTTTCCGCGACACCTGGAGGAAGTTGATTATCTAGACCCGCGCCAGTCCGGCTTCCGACCCGGTCACAGCACCGAGACGGCATTGGTCGCGTTGGTTGATGATCTCTGGAGGGCGCGGGATAGAGGTTATTCCTCTATCCTAGTCCTATTAGACCTCTCGGCGGCTTTTGATACCATCGACCATGGTATCCTATTGCACCGACTGGGGGGGTTGGGGTTGGGAGGCACCGTTTTGCGGTGGTTCTCATCCTACCTCTCTGGTCGGTCGCAATATGTGTTGACGGGAGGGCAGAGGTCGACCTCGAGGCCTCTCTTATGTGGGGTTCCTCAGGGGTCGGTCCTCTCGCCCCTCCTTTTCAACACATATATGAAGCCGCTGGGTGAGATCATCCGTGGTTTTGGGGTGGAGTACCATCTGTACGCTGATGACACCCAGCTGTACATATCCACCCCAAACCACCCCAACGATGCCGCCGAAGTGCTGTCCCGGTGTTTGGAGGCCGTACGGATCTGGATGGGTGGTAACAAACTCAGGCTCAACCCTGCCAAGACTGAGTGGCTGTGGTTTCCGGCACCCCGGTTCAGCCAGATTACTCCAACTCTGGCCATTGGGGGCGAAACACTGGCCCCCGTGGAGAGGGCGCGCAATTTGGGTGTCCTCCTGGATTCCCGGCTGTCCATGGAGGACCATGTGGCGGACGTGGCCAGGGGGGCGTTTCATCAGGTACGCCTGATGCGCCAATTGCGCCCCTTACTGGACCGGGCTGCCCTTCGCACAGTCACTCAAGCTCTCGTGACGTCCCGACTCGACTACTGTAATGCTCTCTACATGGGGCTTCCCTTGAGGTGCACTCGAAAGCTTCAGCTAGTCCAAAACGCAGCCGCGCGGGTGATTATGGGAGCCACTAGATGCTCCCACATAACACCGATCCTGCGCGAGCTGCATTGGCTTCCTGTGGTTTTTCGAGTGCGCTTCAAGGTTCTGACAACTATCTTTAAAGCGCTCCATGGCTCGGGGCCTAGTTATATGCGAGACCGCCTCCTGCCCCATACATCCCTTAGACCGATACGCTCCCACAGAGAGGGCCTTCTCAGGGTGCCGTCGGCCGGACAATGCCGACTGGCGACACCCAGGGGAAGAGCCTTCTCTGTGGCGGGCCCAGCCCTTTGGAATGACCTACCCCCTGAATTACGTACCATCACCGACCTCCGCCTCTTCCGCCAATGTCTTAAGACATATTTGTTTCAACAAGCCGGCCTAGCCTAACCTCCCATGGGGACTTTTAGGTAGTTTTAAATTGGGTTTTTAAAATTTGGTTTTAGCGCAGGATAGGTTATTTAATAGTTTTTTAAATTATATTTATTGTATTTTGTATGTTTTTAAATTTTCCTGTGCGCCGCCCTGGGTCCTTCGTGGAGAAGGGCGGGATATAAATTTAAATAAATAAATAAATAAATAAATAAATATAAGGATAAGGGTATATAGGGTTAAAATAGAAATTTTTTAGAGCTTTCATGTCAGAGATGGTGGTCATTTCCGATGTTACATATAAAAAGAATTTCAATAAACAGTAAAAAAAATTACATACATATTGTATCTTGATTCTATGCATTCAATCATTTGTTTTGTTAACATCTGATACAGAATTACAATTACATAAAAAAGAAAAAATCACTTTAATGAGTCTCTTACTTTAATTCTTTTCTTCCCTCCCGCCGGTGGGCAGAGCCACAGCGCCTCCCGCTCCTATCCCCTTCCCGAAACAGCAACATTCCTTCAGGCATTAACCATTTTGAGCACCCCCCTTTTTTGCACAATTTTTTAAAGAGGAGAAATACTTCTCGGGTTTTCCCGGGGGTCTGCTTCAAGCTGGCAACTTCTTTTAACTGATGCAACAAAAGCATCTCTCTCTGTGCTCCCAGGATCCCGTCCCTTGTTAGCCCTCTCATCAATTTTTTATCTATCTCTCTGGATGTATCATTTGTTCTGGCATATGTTAAAATTGTAAATTCTTTATTTTTTTTGGCACATTCTGCTAAAGTTATTTTTGTTAAATCTTTTAAGTTATCTGAGTCAAAAGCATTATGAAACCTCAAAAAGCAAGTTCTATTTTCAAAATCAATTCCAGTCATATAACCAGCCCTGTCTGTAAATTTTTGTTGTTGTTCCCTTCTCTCTTCGTTCATCTCGACCGTCCTACCCTCCAACCCATCAATTTTTTGTTTGTCATTTGTCATTGTTCTTTGTGTCTCCAACAATTCCAGTCTTGTGCTTGTCATATCTTTCCGAATCTGCTTTATTTCTTGCATTATGCTTTGGAACATTCCCTGTATTTTTGTAGAAGCAGCGGTGGAGATGTTTTTCCCATTCGGAGGCTTTCTTGTTGTCATGATTTTTATTGTTAAAGATGGCGGCTGGTGGGTGAATACTCTTGTGAGCTCCAAGGGAGGGGGAAAATTCTTTTAAGTTCCAAACAGATGCTATATAAACTCCAGAGAGGCAATTGTAAAATCCAGTCCAAGAAAGAGGGGTACAATGGGAGAGACACTGAGAGTCACTTAAGTTAACTGTAGATGTAAATTCCTTGATCTTGTAGTGTTGAAGAAATGTTCAAATTTCAAAATAAATTTTCCATTGGGAGCAAAGAAGCGCCATTTTTCCGCCACTTTGGCTTTGGTGAAGAAATAATAAAAACTCCTTTTAACCTTTAATGAGTCCCGGATACAAAGTTTCCAAGTGTAATTCCATATATGGTAATACTTTCGCTTTCAGCTAGTAGAAAGTCGGATGTTACTTTCTCTCTCTCCCCGCGCCTGGGAAGCATTTTGAAACGCCACTTTTTTTCCGAGGGGGGATTTTCTGCAAATTCCCCCCTCTATTTTCCCTTTTCAAAGGTTGAAAGCATATAAAAACACTTACAGTCCTCATTGAACATCGGTGTGATCCTCCAGCTCCGGCACTTCTGCCCGTTTGTAAAAAGTCCGTGGTTCCAACATTCCTTCGGCGAGAGGGCGTTTCCCCCCCCCCGCAATCTGCTCTCCTACTCCTGGGGTGAAGCGGGAACGACCCCCCCAACCGCCATCAGGGTGGGGGTTACACCGCCGGCCGCCCTTATGGGGGGGCTCCCTACAAGAGCCCCCTGGCCCCCGAAGGCGCCGGCTGAAGAAGCCAAGGGCGGAGGTGTCCAAGGCACCTCCGTCGCGTCCGGAAGGCGGAAGCGAAGTCGATATTAGTATAACTCTTGTCCTGCAGTGAGTTGTCCAGAGGTGCGTTGGCATTTGGAGGGTCTTAATTAGTAATGACAGCAACATTAACAGAATATCAGAATAACAGAGATGGAAGGGACTTTCTAGAACAACCTCCTGCTCAAGTAGAAACCCTATATCATTTCAGATAAATGGTTGTCCAATCTCTTCTTAAAAACCTCCAATGTTGGAGCCCTCACAACTTCTGGAGGCAAGTCATTCAACCATTTAGCCAGTGAGAAGGTATATGTTAATCAACTTCTGTGCCATATTTATGGATGAAATCTATACCTATATACTGTCCTTTGTATATGATGCTTTCTTAAGGCTATGATTAATTGTTCTAACTGTCAGGAAATCTCTCCTTAGTTCTAGGTTGCTTCTCACCTTGATCAGTTTCTATCCATTGTTTCTTGTCCTGCCTTCAGATGCTTTGGAGAATAAGTTGTCCCCCTCTTCTTTGTGGCAGCCCCTTAGATATTGAAACACTGCTATCCTGTAACCCCTAATTCTTCTTTTCATTAAACTAGACATTCCCAGTTCCTTCCCCAATTATCCTTCCCCAAGTTGATTTGTTTTGCTTTGCTTTTGTTTTCATCATTGATTGCAGAATGAATCCATCAAGCTCACATTTAGAAAATCCCACAGTGCTTTAAAGCAGTTACAATTCTATGATATTGTGTATTGGGGTGGGGGAGTGGGGATTTGATGGGAAACAATGTTTTGGAAATTAAAAGTTAAGGAAAAGAAGAACATCAGAAAGTTGCTCAGGGGAAAAACATGTCTGGTTCAGATCATATATGGTATAATTCACATTGAAGCACTCTCTTTTTCTTTTTCTTTTTTTCCTTCACACCTTATCACTATGTCAAAAAGAAGAGACAGTCTTTTCGTTCTTATTTTTTTCAAAGTGACTTGCAGACAACATAATTAAAACCTAGCAAGTGTCTACTGCTTATGAACAGCTAGTGACAATGCTTGAAATGGAGAATTTTACCTCCTCTACTCTTAAGGGGTTGTTCTGCCTTCAATCTTTCTCTCTCTTTCTCTCTACACAGTCACACACACACACACGCACACACACACACAGCAAACATGGAAGCAAAAAATATTTTAAAAGTTGCAGAATTCCCCAAAGTCCTTTATGCTTGAAGGTGTAAAGCAGTTTGCTGTCTACACTTCCTTCCTTCCCACATGAGGTGTTGCCAGCACCAAATTATAGCAAGTTATGCAATCTTTAACATTTCTGCAAAGATGTCTCTCACAAAATCCAGAATCTCATTTTCCTTCTTTCTTCTTTGCCTTCACCCCAGGAGAGGATGCTAAAAACACACACAAACAAGATCTATAGAGAAACCACAGAGTAAGTAAAACAATGTTGTTCAATTACTTGTTTAAACATAATCATTTAATTGTCTGCATCACTGAGCATTTTTTCCAAGTTCTTAGCTGAAGCACTTCTACTCCTGACATCCTACAACTGAGCTAATTTTTATTTATAGCTCCTTAAGCTCTTTTCCTAGTATCCGTTCTTGTTGCAGGAATCTTAAAAGACACTCCTGAAGTGGAAATAGTCAAAGGCAACAAACCATCAATAGTTTGCCTTGCAACATGCAACAATAGCATCTTTTCTTCCACAGATCGAAGGTAGAAAGCCAAAGGGAAGTTGATTTTCTCTGCCTGGATTGTATGAATTCATGAGGGTTTTTCCCCCCCACAGGGCTGCCTCACCTATTCCTGAATGTGGGAGGGCTCACTTGAATTGTGCTCTCTGTTCATATCTCAATGCACATGCTAGTTCTGCTCCCTGCAGTGTCAGTCAGTCAGTCAGTCAGTCAGTCAGTCAGTCAGTCAGTCAGTCAGTCAGTCTGTCTGTCTGTCTGTCTGTCTGTCTGTCTGTCTGTCTGTCTGTCTGTCTGTCTGTCTGTCTGTCTGTCTGTCTGTCTGTCTGTCTATCTATCTATCTATCTATCTATCTATCTATCTATCTATCTATCTATCTATCTATCTATCTATCTATCTATCTATCATCTATCTAGCCAGTGAGAAAGTATATAGCAATCAACCAAAGATGGCCGCACGGTCGTCACTGGATTTATCTTCCTGGAATTGATATCTACTTTATTGCCAAGGCCCTAGGAAAGATGTCGGTGTTGCAACAAGTTGGTGAGTTTTTGTGTGTGCCGCCAATGAATGCCAAACTGCAAAGGATGCCACATGTTGGATTTAATCCAGGGCCAAGCATGGGGATGGTTCAGCGAGGGATGAACACTCACCCTAGTGCTCGGGCTAGGGGTTGCCACCACAGGAATCTATGCCTATACCATGTATGCTTTTTCTCAAGATGTCTTGCTGAATGAAGTAGAAACAGAGGCTGAAACTCTGCGAGCACAGGCAGCAAAGATCTCATCAGATTGAGAGTGAACGAACTAAAGAATTATCCATTTTAGATGTTGAAAGTCAATATTCCTCTTTGTGCGCCCAGACTACCTAAGGATAAGTTTCACAACTCCAAGGATAACACCCTGCATTTCAAAGTGTTTACTGATTCCTTGTGTGTCCAATCACACTTGGCCAATAAAGAATTCTATAACATATATTGCCATGTCTAAGCTATAAAAGCCATCTAACCCTTTTATCTGCTTTGTGAAACTCCAATAAACAAATTCAGTGGAGAGAAAAAAAGAATGTATGTAGTAATCAACATCTGTGCCACATACATGGATGAAATAGCTGTCTATATACTGAAATTTGTATATGAGCCTTTGTCAGCTTATGGAGAACAAATCCTTTTAGCTCAGATATTGCCGAACTACTATTATCAAGAGTCCTAGTCAGCAAGGCCAATGAAGAGGAATGTAGGAGTTGTCATTAAGCACATCTAGAAGTTAACAACGTCTCCTTCCAAGGCTACTTTGTGCTTGAAATATATTTATGTTTGAACTCTTTGCCTCCTATTTGAACTTTATGCACCATCTTCATTGCTTTTTCTCTACCTGGTACTGAAAAATAATACTGATTGATAGGGATTAGCCCTGTTAGTAAAATAAAATGGCAATATGTACATTTAAGAATTGTCTTAAAAGTTGCTGCTGTTTTATTTATATTTCTTGGCTACCTTACATTATCTATATAAAGCACATTGGAATGCTATAACTCTAAGAGCAGAAGGGTAGGCGTTGGAGTCTAAAAAGGGTCATTGGGAGGTAATGGGACTGTGAATTACTTCTCTTTATTACAGGTCACCAAGACAAGGCATTAGAATTGAGAATAGCACAGACTTTCACAGGTTTGTGGCTCTGTATTATGAATCAGAAAAAGATGCAGCATGGAATGCCAATCATGGAAGATCCAAAGTTGGAAGGCTGTCCTGAAGAGTCCAGCCCTAAAGGTAAAGATATTGAGAGGTCCAATCCAAAGTTTCAAATGGTAGAAACAGAGATAGAGTGGAGCCAAATGAGATCTGGGAAGCTAAGAACCTTCAACAAAGCTGGAATTTTGAGGGAATAAAGTCTGATGCTCTCCGAACTTTCTGTTTGGCTTCTAAAAAATGCATTACTAAGCTAGGTAACCCATCATCAAGAGAACTTTGGTTGAAATATCTTGTTTCAGTTCTCTGTTTTTATATGGTCTTGTGTGGTTACATGTTTGGTTAGCCATGCAATTGGCAGATCATGTGATGCAAGGATCATCAAGGGGGGAGTCATGCTAGTTGGTGGTCTTGTGAGGCCATGTGATCACCTTGGTTGGGGGGGGGTCACATAAGCCATGTGATCAATTGACATGCAAAGGTCACCTTGGAGGAGAGGTCACCCCGGTTGAAGTAATGTGAAGTGATGGAATAAAGACCCTAATTTTTATCCATTTGGCAGAGAGTCTTTTCTTTAAAGGTCCTAATAAATACCTTGTCTTTGCAACTGGACTTGGCTTTGTCTTCAGTTTCTAACTAATACTGAATACCAGTTTAATTTATTTCAGTCAAGATTGCCAAATAATTGAATGCAGTACAGTGGTCAACGTATCCTGGTATCCTTTTATCTTTGCATTATATTATATTTGTCTCCTGTAATCTTACATAATCCTGCAAGAGGAACAAAAAAAGGAGTAAACAACACCTAGATAAAAGGTCCTCAAATGTTTTTTTTTGTAGTTTGCAATACTGCTGCATCAAAGTACTTATGAGAAAAAGGTGTGTGCAGATGTTAGTGAGAAAGACTCCATGAAGTTCATGACAACAAAAAGTCTTCTGGATTGTAATAATCTAAAGGTTTAGGTGCTAACTGAGGTTAATAACTTGATGTGGACTAAGATGAGGATTTACTCCATTTCTAAAAATTTGCTGCCGTTCTGCTTAGATACTAAGTGTAGTTTGAGCACTTTTGGCTCTGCATTGTAATAATCCAGAAGCGAGTCCATTTTAAGGTCAATTTGCCAAGGGCAAATTACATAAATATTGTTGACAAGAGGAATGAAGTGTAAAGTAGGATTATTAAGAAAGACTGGCAATAAAGACATCATGCCCTGCATGAGAGAGAAACCTCTCAATATTAATAGCATCAGATGTTCAAGAACTCTTCTGTTTATACTCAAGTCTCCATGAAAACATAATAGTAGCTATGAGAATATAATCCAAAACCCACAGAGGCAATAACTTTATCAGGCTAATCATAGGTTTACAAGCTTTCATAGGCCAAGAACTCCCTAATAAAGAAAGCTGCTTCAAATCCAGGAGGCAAAAGGGTGGAGTTGGGAAAATGACTTGTTACTTGAGCCAGGCAACTTTTGTAGACATAATTTTAAGAATATCCAGAGATACAAGTGAATTTTATTAGATAATTGAAACTGGCATGTTCCACAATTTTGGGGGAGTGGGGGGTGGAGGTGGGAGGAAGGAAATTGAATAGGTATGAGATCTATAAAGATACTAGATGAGTAGAATAGGTTGTATGTCCATCTTGGTTACAAAAACCAATGTTTTACATTGTGCTTACTTGTATTTATGTAGTGAAGAAATTAAGGTTATAAGAGTTTTATTTTTCAGTCAGCTTGTTTCAAAGTTTGATACTAATTAGGACTGAAAGCAGTGGTGGGATTCAACATTTTTTACTACTGCTTTTGTGGGGGTGGCTTGGTGGGCATGGCAGGGGAAGGTTACTGTAAAATCTCTATTCCCTCCCCATTCCAGGGGAAGGTTACTGCAAAATCCCCATTTCCTCCTGATCATCTGGGAACTCGGGAGGCAGAGAATAGATGGGGATGGAGCCAGTCAGAGGTGGTATTTACCAGTTCTCTAAACTACTCAAAATTTCCACTACTGTTCTCCAGAACTGGTCAAAACCTACCACCTTTGACTATGAGGGAGATACTGGCTCAAGCTCACTGATCAGGCTCGTGTGCCAAAAGGAGGTCTAAAATCTTTGTCTTCCCACTCCAATTTCACCATATTAATCATTATACTATAGCAGTATTCATAGAAGAATCACTATTTGTTTGCTGTTGGAATGATAACTTACTTCTCCAAACTCCAAACCCACACTTATATGGTGGTTTGCTTTATCCCTAATTCTTTAGCCTAGTAACTGGCACAAAGTCAATAGGAATAGCATTTAGATTTATATACCACTTCACAGTGTTTTAAGCCTTTGCTAAGCAGTTTACAGAGTCAGCATATTGTCCCCATCAATCTAGGTCCTCATTTTACCAACCCTGGAAGGATGGAAGGCTGAGTCAACCTTGAGCCTGGTGACATTCGAACTGTCAAATTGCAGGTAGCCATCAGTCAGCAGAAGTAGCCTGCCACACTGCATTCTAACCACTGTGCCACAATGGTTCTTCTATGGTGAGCACTGTACACAATGATGTGTACTTGAACTTGACAGCTTAACCACTACACTAGATAGGCCAACCTTAATACAATGGATCCTTCAACTCTTCTACTGAAATAACCTTATGCATGAGCCGTTTGTCCATCTAGACAAAATAGTCCAGCATTGGGAGTTTTATTTTCCTACAATAACTGAGATTTCCAACTTGAAACCGGGCTTTTGGCATGAAACACCCCCTCCCCTGAACGAGGTATTTGAAAAGTATGCTGTTGTTATTTTCCTGAGGGATATGGTCTTCGGAATCATTTTGGATCCCTATATTGCTTGGACAAAGGTGGAACTAGAATAATGGAATCTAAATCAAGTCTGTATTAGCCAGTTAAGAGATGCCTGTTCCAAATTATGCTGAAGGATCTCACCTGTCATTTATCTGACTCATAAAAGCCACTAGGAGAAGCTGAAACCATGTAAAATTGCATGGATAACTGAATGGATTTGGAAAAGTCATCATTTTTCATATAGTTTTCTGGCCTAATGAAATTTAACTGGCCAGATGATTGTTTTAAAATATGAAAATGAAGACTATAATTCAACTCTTGGTTATTCATATGCATCTCCCCTCTAACCTTTGCATAAAAAACTGTACGACTGCACTCAAAGAGTGTGAAGCATTTTGCCTATAAAAGTCCTTTATAAATGATTAATTGTGGCAGAAACAGAAAGAGCCAAGGGTAGAGCTGCTGGAGGAAAGTAGTCTGTTTGAAAAGCTTCTGGTCTTGCTTGGAATGATTATAGCTAATGATTGTGTTTCTTAGAGCAAAGACTTATTTAATGATTGCTGACTCACCATCTATAATTATTATTAATTAAGATACATAATAAAGTATGTGAATAGTTCAATTTCCTTGGTTTGAAGCTGTGTTGTAATCAAAAATGGCCAATCGGTTTGTAGGAGCAAAGAGTTAATATTGATTTTAAAAAAACTCTTCTGGCTTCTTTTATACTTTTAGTTAATTAGCATAATTCTAATCCATCTAGTAGTTACCCAGCAGCTATAATATTAATATAACAAGAAAAGCAATAAAATGCATTAATAAGCAGCCCAGAGAAAGATGCTATAAAAATATAAGGGCCATAATTAAAGTCTAAACTGTGTATTTGGTAAGAAAAAAAACCTGCAGAAATTCTAGCAAGATGACTTCTTAAAAAATCAATGTTAACCATTTTCCACAAGGGCTTTCCGGATGCATATTTGCTATTTATTTATTCATGTATCAAAATATCCTATTTTTCCTTTAGGAGATCAAAGAAGGATACACAGCCCTGCCTCCTGTTCTTCCTAACTGAACTGTAAATACCCCAATGAGACAGGATGTGTTAAAAAACAAAGTCCGGCTTGATGTCACTCTATAACAGGTGTGGCAAACTCATGGTGTCATGTTGTCATCACGTGACATATTTTGATTTCCCCCACTTTGCTAAACTGGGGTGGGCGTGGCCAGTGTATGACACATCTGGCCTGCAGGCCACAAGTTTGTCACCCCTGTTCTATAAGCTTTTATTGCTGAGAGTAGAGTTGAACCAAGATTTCCCCAAAGCACCAATACAAAATGTTAACCACTACCCAAAACTGACTGGTATGGTTAATATGTGTGTGTGTCTTTTAATGAAGAAAATCATTTATAAAATTAAAAGTTACCATTAAAAAAAAAGAAATTAAAAAAAAAGGAAAACAGAAAGATAGAAAAATAGAAGAAAATGACTTTGCTTCCGGTTTTTGAAGGCGACGGACGGACTTTGTGTTTCATCCGCCGCTTGCTGTACTGGTGGGCTGCTTCGGAAGCATGGAAGGCCTCGGGGGGGCCTTCTGCCATAGGAGCAGCTCGCTGGGAGCCTCAGCCTAGCGGTGGCCGGGGGGGTACCCCCAGCCTCGCTCTAGGAACTGGAGAGCAAAAAGGGGGGGGGGCGGACTTCTCCTTTTCGCCGGATGGAACTCGGAAGCTATGCAGAATAAGAAGAGTAGCGGAAACGCTGGAGGTGAAAGACTCTCCCTAATGTCTTGAATTGCAGATGAAGAATAAGCGATAAATCATTGTGCTAGTTCAATCAACTTGGAATGCAGATTGGAGGGGGGAGTTCTCAATCCCCCCTCGGACGGAGCGGCAGTTAACCGATTCCTCTCCATTCAAATGGAGAGAGGAAGGATTAACTTGCTATTTGAACAAACTATGTGAAAGATTTCTATCGTATCGCATTTGCAACTGTTTCTTACGGAGCTTTTCTAAAAAGAAAGTGATTGGAACTTTTACTTTTCTTCCTGTCAGGGGACGGGGCAAGATGGCTTCTCTTTGTTCTCCGCTTATAACTCCTCTACAGTGCTGAAGCTTTTCCCTCCTTAATTACCTAATTACCAAAGAAGGATTATAAACTCTTCACTTCAGACATTCCTACCAGAGGCTCTCAAGTCTCTCCCAATACGTGGACTCCTGATTGTGGACTGTAAGGTTTCCTTTTTTTTTTTTAAAGTGAATTCTTAAGACTGAACTCCCACCAGGGCTCTCTGATACCTCGGAGTGTTTCGGTCGTCTGTTTCTCCGGCGCCATTTCTTGTCAGCTAAGAAACTGAGAGTGACCCAATGGCTTTTAGAAAGCCTCCAACGGGAAAGTCAGCTTCTGCTCCATCCTCTACCGTCTCCAGCCCGACTACACAGTCAAAGATTTCTACATTTTTATAGAAAGAAACTGCTGGAGAGGGCTCAAAGGATCTGTTGGTTGTAGAAATATTTCGGGAAATAATGAAAAATATGAATAGCATGAATGAAAATATGAATGAAATGAGGAAAGAGATGTCAGAATTAACATTAGAGCTTAGGGAAATGGGAAATAAACAAAAAATTGAAAAGCTAGAGAAGGAGGCGGCTGAGATAGGGGAAGAGGTGAAGGAGGCTCGGAGGGAGGGTTCAGAATTGGGAGCAAACATGACCAAAATTGAATTTGAAAGAATGTCTTTTTTTCTCAGGTTCCAGAATATACCAGAGTCAGAAAACAAAGATCTTAAAGACCTTATGAGTACAATATTAGCAGAATACCTTAAAAGAGAGAAAGATAAACTCTGGTGGGATATGGACCTGGTCTATAGAATTAATTCAACCTATGCTAGGATAAATAACATACCAAGAGAAGTTCATGTTAAATTTCTTATTGAGGGCCCAACGGGATGGAATTCTAAAATGCCAGGATAAAGAAGTAATTATCTTAAAACAGATTCTGAAAAGGGAATATGGTTCAAGTGGTTATTACCAGAGGGAATGTTGATATTCTGGGAGGGAGGCAGAGTAAAAATCAAAACACTAAGCGAAGCGGAGGCTTTTATTAAAAAACATCCCTCCCAGCTGGGAGGTGAAGACGGGGGAACGGAGGGAGCGATGGCCCCGCCTGGGGACAGGGAAGAGGAGTCAATTGCAAAAAGATTCAGATCGCAAAAATGAGTTTATTTGAAATACTATTGTAATTGTTGATACAAGATAAAATGGCAAAAAAAAAAGATGATTGAATATATAGACTATACAATGTAATCTTTTTATATGTTTATCCTTTACCTTTAAAATTGTAAATTTATGAAGTTTGGGGAAAGCCGCCACCAACCGCAGGGAAGCTACCAAAATGTTACCTGTACCCTATACCTTTTTCCCTTGTAAAAATTTTGAAAACCAATAAAATACTTTTTCAAAAAAAAAATAGAAGATAATGTGAACAGTAGAGATCAAGAAAAGAGAAAGAAAAAAACAATGTTTAAAGAGATCCGATCTTTGCAGCAATTGCAAACATAATTAATACTGTTTCTGCCCCTCTATATTACATAATGTAATGTCTTTCTTCCCAAATATAGCCTGTTTTAATCAGCAAATCCAGATAGCACCGGTTCATTTTGAGCAAAAAGTCAAGTAAATGTTTCTCAGGGGTTGTTTTTTTTATAAAAGTATGTGTCAAGTTTAATGGTAAAGTTAGTTGTGCTGACAACACAACCAGGAGTGGGTTCCTACTGGCAATACTACCGATGCCTGAAAAATATTTTCCAAAGCATCTGAAGACAAGACAAAAAACAATGGATGGAAACTAATTAAGAAGATAAGTAACTTAGAATTAAGGAGAAGAAATGGACAAATTAACTAAAGAAATCCAGGGAAAAGAAGAATCAAAATTCTATCAGATATGGGATAAATGGTATAGGTGGATGGAGGAAAGAAACATGAACTAATGAAGGAATACAGCAAAACTTAAAAACAGTAGTTATGAGTAAAATAAGAGGGTTTAGAATGGTGAAATCCAAATGAAATATAACAGAAGGGGAAACAATATAAGATACAATACAATACAATAGCAGAGTTGGAAGGGACCTTGTAGGTCTTCTAGTCCAACCCCCTGCGTGGGCAGGAACCTTATACCATTTCAGACAAATGTCTATCTAACATCTTCTTAAAGACTTCCAGGGTTGGGGCATTCACAACTTCTAGAGGCAAGCTGTTCCAGAGGTTAATTGTTCTAACTGTCAGGAAATTCTTCCTTAGTTCTAAGTTGCTTCTCTCCTTGATTAGTTTCCACCCATTGCTTCTTGTCCTGCCCCCAGGTGCCTTGGAGAATAGTTTGACTCCCTCTTCTTTGTGGCACCCTCTGAGATATCGGAAGACTGCTATCATGTCTCCCCTGGTCCTTCTCTTCATCAAACTAGATATACCCAGCTCCTGCAACCGTTCTTCATATGTTTTAGTCTCCAGTCCCCTATGAGATGAGCCCTATGAGATGAGCAGCTTCGATTAACAATTGCTATTAGAAAGAACAGGAAGTTCCTGTCCGTATTGTATGGTGTAAATGTAGTGTATGTCTAAGTCTTGTGTGAGTGTATTTTATATGTATTTTATATGTTTGTCATTAAAATTTATTTTTAAAATTAAAAAAAAAAAGAACTAAGGAGAAATTTATCAACAGTGAGAACAATTAACCAGTGGAACGGCTTGCCTCCAGAAGTTGTGGGTGCTTCTTCACTGGAGGCTTTTAAGAAAAGACTGGACAGCCACCTGTATGGAATGGTATAAGGTCTCCTACTTGAGCAGAGGTTTGGACTAGAAGACCTCCAAAGTCCTTTCCAACTCTCTTATTCTGACTTCTGATAGATCTCCCCAACTATCCTCTATCCCATTCTCAAAGGGAGTAGATGAGCGTCTCTCTCTACAGAAACTGGAGTAACTCCAGCTCATTCATTCTTCTGTTTTATTTCAGATGAAAATTTTATTTTCATTTTCTCTAGGTTTGTTAGATCAGAGTTTTTAGAACTGCTTCCCAGCTGCACTGTTTATCTGCTCTGCTTTTAACTGGCTTGATGACTTTGTACTGCTTCTATTGATTTTGTTCTAAGCTGCTCCACATGCTCTTACAAACTGAAGAGCATAGTAATGAAGATCTAAAATAAATAAAAATAAAGATAAATGGTCCACATCATTTCTGAGGGTGGGAGAAACTGTAAAATGCTGGGGTTAGGTGAGCTGTTAACTAAAACAAAACCAGTGAAGTGTGAAAACCCAGTAGAACAGCATTGTTTCAAATCCCATTTCCTGAGTCTCAGCTGCGGGTTTCAAAAGAAATCTGTCTCTAGGTTTGAAATTTGTCCAATTGCTGGCTAGGCAATGCTATGTGCCTGCCAAGTCATGACCTAGGATGCATATGTATGGTTTTCTCACTGTCTCTTGCCACATTCTAAATGTGCCAGACTTCGCACCATGGAGAGCTGTATTTCATTTATAAAAATTAGGATAGTTTGGCTCAAAAAGGTTAAAGACTCATAGCATTTTCACACCAGAAAAAGCAACCTTTTATTATGATTAATGTTGTTTATTGTTGTAGCGTAAGCATATGTGAGTATAGATTTGTCAAAAAAATAATTATATCGGTAAATATTTGTTTAAAATTCCAGTAGGGAAGAATACATGCTACTTGTTCATAAACAGGGTTCTTACAACTTAATCTTTACATCTCTCCTTAGCATTGTGTTTCTCAACCTTAGCAAATTTAACATCTGGACTTCAGCTCCCAGAATTCCATTGCCAGAAATGCTGAATTGAAGACCGTATATCTTCAAGTTGCCAAACACTGCCTTACAGGTAAGTTATATTGAGCATAACTGGATGTATCCTCTTTCAGGCAACAATATTATATACATTTACATATGAATAAGAGTAATAGGACTCAACATGGTTTATATCTAAGCCAATATATAAAAAAGCACTTTCAAGTTCCTACAATGAATTCCTGAATGGCTTCTAGAAATCTGAACAAGTGTTTGGAAGTGATGGGACAACATGTTCTAGTTTAGAATTCTAAGAAAACAATATATTAACCAGAGGTTATTTCAGGTACCTCAATTCTGCCCTCCCTTTTTAAACAGTTCCAGTTGCATTACACTTAGCAAACTCTGCTCCTGTCATTTCTTCTTACTTGCAAAGTATTCTACTGCTTAGTACAAGAAGCTACTATTTATTACAAGTACTGCCAATCTGCTGGCTGCAAAATTTGTTACTGTCCAGCTATAAAAGAACATACAATTTTTAAAGGTGATGTCCTGTCTTATGGGATTCATTTATCAAAGTCTAGTTACTACAGCCGTCAATGTCTTAGGAATGCATTCATCTGTCATTTTCATTCATCTTCTTCCAAAGTAGTTGGTTGCATACATTACTCTGGTTGGTACCTTTAATGCAGCTCGGTTTAAAACTTGGTAATTTATGGGGGAAATGGAAACTTGAATCTCTATTAACACATTTTTATTTTTAAAATTTTCTAATAGTATATGTAGGGTGATTCTCTCACTATCTGAACATTCTGGAAAATGCTACAAACAAGCAGTTTTATAGAGTTTTTACTTTTTAAGATAGTGACTGGGGGAAGGGCACCAGGTTGTTGTGGTTATTGCTGTATTTTGATGTTGATATTTTATTATATTGCCCTAATGCTGATTGATGACTTATGACTGCATGACTCTAACTTTGTTGCTTGTATCCTTACGATTTATATTGATGGTTTCCTGCTTGCTTATTTGTACCCTATGACTAACATTAAGTGTTGTACCTTATGATTCTTGATGAATGTATCTTGTCTTTTTAAGTACACTGAGAGCATATGCAACAAAGACAAATTCCTTCCATGTCCGATCACACTTGGCCAATAAAGAATTCTATGCTATGCTATGCTATGCTATGCTATGCTATGCTATGCTATGCTATGCTATGCTATCATTTTAAACTACTGCAAGAGAGCCAGTAAGCACCAGTCTAGAAACAAAGATACAGTGAACTCTAGTTCTACCTCAGACACAAGCCAGTTTTGGCAGTTGCTCTCTCTCAGCCCTAGGAAGAAGGCAACAATAAATGACTTCTGAAAACTTGCCAAGAATACTGCAAGGATTTATCCAGGCAGTTGCCAGAAGTTAACACTGACTTGAAGGCACAGGTACATGACCAAACCATATGTCTTTAGAGTGTGGCTATCTGTAAACAGGCAGGAGAGAAGGCTAATATCAAGTTTAAATTAAATACAGCCAATAGGTCAATAAAACATAACAACTATACAACTATATAACAACCAAATTTTGATGCCATACATCAAGTCCATTTGGTAATTTGATTCACCCTCAGACTGAAACTTCATATTACAGAACACATACTTTGCATGAAGAAGGTCCTGAATTCAATTCCCGCAATTTCCAGATATGGTTGTGGGGGAAAAAATATTTGAACTGTCACTCTCAATTAATAAAGCTATAAAAAGTATAGTTTTCTATGTTTCTAAACGATGAATTTCTATGTCCCATTCTCCATACACAGTTTAAGAAACACCAAGAAGAGAGGTCAAAAATTAAATCCTAGGAAAGACCCATCACTAGGAAAAGGATAGGGAACAGGATCTGACTACTCAGGGCAATCAAAAACCAGAACTACACCTATTAAGTGTTTGGTCAAGCCTTGCACAACTACTCTGTAATAAGAATTCTCTCAGCAGAGGAAGTACTTTTTCACTCAGAGGACCACTTGTCTATGGAACTCCCTGCCAGAAGAAGTGACAGCTGTCAGCCTCGACACTTTTAAGAAAGGATTAGATGAGTTCATGGAGAACAAGGGTATCCATGGCTATCATGATGGATGCCTAAGGACACCCTCCGGGTTGGAGAGATAGGCAGGATATTTCTCAATGCCATTTGCAGGGAATCATGAGCAGGTGAAGACATCTGCTTGGGAAGACCCTGAAGCAAATGGTGAGCCACTGTGTGAGACAGAATGCTGGACTGGATGGGCTGTCGCCTGTTCCAGCAAGGCTATTCTTATGTTCTTATGTTCTTAGTTCTCCAGGGCTTTCTTAGGCCTAGCTCTGAGAAAGGTCCCGCTTAAAGCATGGTACACTTTCCCACATAAAATAATGATAAGCAGCAGGCAGGGTGCAAGTGGGGAATCGCTTGTGTGAGTGAGCGGGCAAGTAACAGGCAGATGGATGCAACAGCCTTCGTGATTCCAGTACAATTCTTAAATCCAGTTGGGCATTTTAGCATGCTACAGAGAAGATTAAATGGTTGGCGGATAGTCATTCAACATCAGAAGGGATTTTATAGAGATGATAAAGCAAATTGGTTTTCAGCTACTTCAAAGATAAGACAGATTCAAATAATAGGACAAAGGATCCCAATCACATTAATGCTTAGAAAATTTCCTGCATTATTTCTTAGCACTTCTTTCTTATTCAATTGGATGAAAGAGAATTCTCTCTAGAAAGTCTTTCTGAGGAAAAGAGGATTTCAGAAGCATTCTCGTGAGTGACATTTGGCATGCCCGCATTTATTTTATGAAAAAGTGGCCTAGGGAAGTCTCTTACATTGCACCATCACTTCTTTTCCATTCTTCCTAGCATCCCATTTTCCCATTAAACCCAAGGCAGGAGCATCTCTTCATAGGTTTATTCAGAAGGGATGCTATTGTTGTTATTAAGGGGAAATTGAACCCTTTATATATGTTTGCCAATTTCTTCTTCCTCTGGAGAAATTAAAAGTAATCACCATACTACCCATCCCACACACCGTGTAGATGTGTTCAGCTCCACAGTAATTATTTGGAAGCTTCCTCATTGTTCAAACTCTATAGGAATTTATGTTTGGTTAGTGGTTTTAACTAGAGAGTGCATGTTACTTTCCTGGTATGCTATATTAATGATGAAGGATCTGGAGGTTCAATCATATGCCTCTGTGCTTTGAAGCTATCTCAAGTGATTTAAGAAAGCTGAATTATTTTTAACTAGGTTCATCAATAATTTTACCTGCAAGTGAAAAAAAAAACAATAAAGAAAATGTATAAACCAGATGACAGGGAGAAATGCTGAAGAGCAAAATGAGAGGGTCACCAAATGGTTAAAGAAAGAGAACATTCACTTGGGGGAAAAATCATAGATATCAACACTTTTGTGTCCAAGTACTGACACAGAATCTGCTCCTGGCTGCTTTATGTTAATGTGAATTCTGTGAAGCAGAGACAATGGCACAATTGAACTGCAAGCACCTAGAAAAAATGATGAGATGATCAGAAAATATGAGAACTGAGTCAATTTGCAAGGTCACAGATAAGGAAGTTAGAGCCATAAGAGAAAGTAGTATAGTTTTAAATTATTATTAGTGCTTATTCTGGAGTTGTACAGTCATGTTAAACTGGAGCTTTTGATCTATGGACTGGATAATACGCAGGAGCTATTAGGTTTAATGAGTGTTTACAGAGGCCATTACAAACAAAATGAAGAATTGCATATTTGAACCAACCATCTCAATTCTCTGTTCATTTAAACACAACCAGTCACACACATTAAAACATTGGTGATACTTGGACACTTTTTAGCATGAGGTGAATTTATTAATGTTCAATGTGAGACAGAAATGAAACCCTTAAGAATGGTCTTCTGAGAGTTATAAAAAGAAAAGTCTGAAATAATCAGTTCTATTTATTTTGTGTTGTAGACTTTTGGCAGTCCTTTTCCCTGTTGGTCTGATATATTTCCTTTTCTAAAGGAGAAAACTTATAATTGGTATCTGTAAGTTTAAATCATCAAGATATACTTCCCATTTTATTGTTTATTTTTAGTATATAGGATTATTTGTTTTGAATGTTTTGGAGATATAGCTTAGTGTTTCCTCTGATGGGAGTGGCTGAACTGGGATTAAGACAATAGGACAAATTTTCCATTTTAAACCTTCTCACTTGGTTAACCAAAGAATAGCTTTGTGCCCTGAATTCTGAAAAGACTGAACTCATGGCAACTGTGTTTTAATCACCCTTGTCTGATCTGAAAAGCAAATCTATAGATGCTTGAAGAAGTCAACCTCTATACATTTCAGTGTGGACTGACTTAATTCAATTATGCTGAGTGAATATATGAAGTAGAACTTTAATATCTACCAACTTTCTTGTTCATACCCAAAGTATATGCATATATCCAAATATATATAGGCATTTGAGGGGGGGGGGAGGTTGAAAACAACAATTAAAATGGAATTTCTATATTGTACAAATCAGCATGCTTATGGCAACAGTAAGAACAACTTGATTTTTGATGGAGTTTAAGTAAAAGTGATAAGATCTAGTTATTTTGTAATGGACATGTATGACCCAATCCAAAGAATAATCCACACAGTTATAACACAACAGGCAGAATGTAACATTGACAGGAAGAATGTGAAAAGAAAAGATAAAAGGATAGCATACCACCGAATAGCGAGACGATTCTATTAGAGCAACGGTGAGCAATCTGTTCTCTATCAAAGATAACATCCTTCCAAGAATCATCTGCTCTGCTCCACACTGCAGGCCAATTATGAATAGCACCATACCAAATGTTGAATCATTCCAGAGCCAAAAACTGATCCACTGAAACTGTCTCTCTTGCTGATATCCTCTTTTCTTTTTTTGTCTTCTTCATCCAATAAAATCCAGGGACAAATCAGACTTAAAATATGGTGCAAACAAAGGATGCAAATTAACCATATTTGCACGAGATTTGAGGAATATTCTTTGTTTTCAGAAAAACTGACAAGTGTAAGCCCGAAAACTCTAAATGCCATAAATGGCAATTGGGAAAACCTTCCAACTTTCTTATTCTTCCTTTTCCATTGCACTAAAGTGTGCCATCAGTATTTTTTTTTTTAATGATTCTTAACCACTGAAAGAAGACAACTTGAATAAACTACTTGGAGAAAGCACCTGTTTTTGCAAAACATGCTTGGCCTGACTATAATTTATGAAATTAAATCATTCCCTACATTTACCTGACACACTGAACTATAAGCTGGCTTCCCCCAAAATGCTAGGCTAAAATCTGGTTGGCTACTTTGTCATTCAGTATGTTGAAAACACTAAAATTAGGTTCCAAGTAAATAAGCTTCTGCACATTGCAGGAAAATACAAATAAGACTTTTATCAATAGTGCACACAACTACTCAGAAATTAAAACACTGCTGTACCAATGAGTGCTTCAGACCCAGTATTGTCAACGCTTACCAGACATGAGTTTCCAAAGTCAGGATTTTACTCAATTCCAATTCAAGATACCAGAGTTCAGTCTTGGGCTTCTCCCAGAGCAATTATTGCAACAAACATATACACAAATCTTAGTTCAGTTCTTAGTTAGTTCTAAATCTGCTTAAGTGATGAAGGAAATTTTTCCACTCAAAACTATTTTCTCAAATTGCTAATCAAGAACATGAGTATAGGATATTATAAAATTAATATTCAGCCTTTAGAAAAGAAAAAGAAAATGTAGTTAGTTGTAATTAGTAACATCATGCTAATAAGAACAATTTTAAAGTTTTCATGAGAATACCCAGAAAGAGAAAGGTATGAATGAAATAAGTAGTCTATATCTACTCAATTTAAATCATTAGAATAATGAAAATGGTACTTTTAAAAAGAGTACTATATACCTTTTAAAATAGTTACATTATTCTTGAAGATTTAAAAGTTAACAGTATTTAGCATTGTGGTCTTCTTCCATGGCTAAGCTGCTGAGCTTGTTGATCAGAAGGTTGGCAGTTCAGCAGTTCAAATCCCTAGAGCCGTGTAACGGAGTGAGCTCCCATTATTTGTCCCAGCTTCTGCCAACTTAGCAGTCCAAAAGCATGTAAAAATGCAAGTAGAAAAATAGGATCCTCCTTTGGTGGGAAGGTAACAGCATTCCATGCACTTTCAGCATTTAGTCATGCTGGCCACAATACCACAGAGACATCTTCGGACAGCTCTGGTGCTTTGGCTTTGAAATGTAGATAAGCACCACCTCCTAGAACCGGGAATGATTAGCACGTGTGTGCTGTGCTAATCAATCATCATTTACCTTTGCCTTCTTCCATGTTTATTTTATTACTAGATTTTTATTTTTATTACTAGATTTTTTTTCCTATTTTACTGCTGCACATTCTTATTATCATAAAGAGTATATAAAGGATTGAAAAAGAATTGGCAATTTTCAACAGTTTGCCCAATTGTAAAATTTTAAATTATTTTTTGTATTTCAATAACTTTCAGCATCGAATGCTAGCTTTAGATAGCCACATTGTTTTTAAGAACAATGGAGGCTTTCTTTATGAGGACCTTGCTCCTAAAATGATTCAAGATAATGGTACATTCCAAAATCTCTGTGGGAGGAACAGAGAAAGCTATCCATAACAAGACTCCTTCCATAAGTATATCTATCCCTACTCCATGTATATCTAACCCACAAGTTTATCTAGCAACTAAAGACACTATGTACAATACATCTCCTTTACTCTTTACATTGTGCACTGCATTGCAGTGTCTGCACACCCAGCCAAATAATTGAATGCTACTAATAATGCACTATGACAGAGCACAAGTTGTATTCTTAGGTTTATCCTGTTTGGAAAAATTATTTTTAATCAGCATTAAGCACTCCTGTCAGGGCGAATGCTTTCCAGTGTCCTGATGAAGCAATTAAGTAAGCATGTAATATCTCCACTGAAAAGGGAGGTCAGGCAGAGCTGTTAATCCAAAGAGAATGGAAGGCTAATGAACAGCAGAGCTAATGAACCACAGGTGGATCTCATGTAAGATAGCATACTTGGCTTGTAGTACAATTCACCAAATATGCACTAACACATTTCAGAGGAGACGTTTGAAGTTGTTGTTGCACAGCTGAAATGTTGAAGACCAGGAAGAGAATAACAGAATGAATAAAAATATTGGAAGGGACCTTGGAGGTCTTCTAGTGATGGCTAACCTTTTTGTTGTTCCATGCTGAAGGCACGTGCATGCGCCCATAATGCAATATGTGTGCATGTGTCCGCATGTGCATGTGTCCGCAACCCCTCGCATGTGTGTGTGTGTGACCCCTGCATGTGCACCCCACGCATGCGCGGTAGAGACCCCAAAACCAGCTCCTGATGGAAGGAGCATGTGCAGTGAAGCTGAGCTGGGTGAAGGCTTGAGTGCCTACAAAGAAGGCTCTGCATGCCCCCTGTGGCATGCATGCCATGGGTTCGCCATCATGGCCCTATACCATTCCAAACAAATGGCAATCTATTCTTGAAGGTGTTCAGTAACAAAGGATCCACAACTTTTTGAGGTAAGCAATTCCATTGATTAATTGTTCTCACTATCTGGAAATTTTCTCCTTAATTTTAAGTTGGATCTCTTTGTTCATCTGCCATCTGCTACTTCTTGTCCAGCCCTCAGGTGCTTTGGAGATTAGGGTTACCTCATCTGTGACAGCAAGAAAAACAGAAACAAAAAAAAGAAAGGAAGAAGAAAGAATTCACTTCTTATAGTCAGAAGAGTCAAATAGAAGACACATTATGAGTCTTAACAAGGAGAAGGGCGGGGTATAAATTCGAAAAATAAAAAATAAATAAATTATGATGCCATCATGGAAACTATGCAAATTACATGATTCTTTTGAAAAATGAATTATGTGTCCCCAGGATTTGATGTTTATACATCAAATCCAAATTTGATGTTTATACATCAAATACATCAAGGGGCTCCCCTTCGCGTGCACCTGAAGACTGCAGCTGATCCAGAATGCGGCCGCGCGGGCGATCTTGGGAACGTCTAGATATTCCCATGTAACATCGCTCCTGCGCGAGCTGCACTGGTTACCTGTGGTCTTTCGGGTGCGCTTCAAGGTGTTGATCACCATCTTTAAAGTGCTCCATGGCACGGGACCAAGCTATCTGCGAGACCGCATCCTACCTCATACATCCCTGTGGCCGATTCGCTCCCACAGAGAGGGACTTCTCCGGGTGCCGTCCACTAGGCAATGCCAGCAGGCGACGCCCAGGGGAAGGGCCTTCTCTGTGGTGGGCCCAACCCTCTGGAACGACCTACCCCCCGACCTCAGAACAACAACGGACCTCCTCACCTTCCGCCAGAAATTAAAGACACTCCTGTTCCATCAGGCCGGTTTGGCCTAAGTTATTTACCTAGCCTTCAGTCTGTATTATAAATTGTTTTAATTGGGTTTTTAAGGGATTATGTTTTAACTATTTAAATTTTAGCACAGGGATAATCTATTTAATTCAATATTAATTATTTATATTTTGTATTGTGTTTGTTTTAAACTGCCTGTGCACCACCCCGGGTCCCTTCAGGGAGAGGGTGCGGTTATATAAATTTTATAAATAAATAAATCAATAAATATACTTATCAATATGTGCATAAAACAGGTCCTGAAATGGTGAGTTACTTTAATAAGATTTAAATTAATCCAATGCTCTAAGGAGCAGACAAAGTACTAACAACCAGATGACTACAAGGAATATAAATCCTTCCATTCTCCACTGTTCGGTCAGAACTGAGAAAGCTTCTTGGATGAGAAGTGAAATGTCTTCAAGGAAAAACAAAGAAAGTTCAGTTGCTCTTTGAGAAAGCAACCATGACCTGGATGACTGAAAATCTGCATAGACAGTTTGCTCTAAAGGTTACACTGTGAATTAAGAGGAAAGACTGGACTCTGTTCAGGATATAATCAGTAAACAAGTCAATTAAAACAGTCAAACAATAGAAATCATTATCAATAAAATGCTGAGTGTTCTTAAAAGGCTGTGCAAATCACTAAACATATGAAATACAGACTAATTCTGATTAATTAACAAACCAAATGTAGAGATTAAGGAAGATGACCTTGCTGAAGATATGCCAGGGCGAAAATGGCTGAAGCATTTTTTTTTTAATAAAATTTTTTATTGGTTTTTAAAATATACATGGGGAAAGGGAATAGGGTGTATAGAAAATTTTGGTGGTTTCATGCCGGTAATGGTGCCCCCCCTCACCTCACAAGTTACAATTTAGAAAATATTTTAAAGATACAAGGTTACAATTTAAACAATGATGTAAAGGATAAGCAAAAACACATTTTCACATTGTGTCAGTCGTATGTTCAATCATTTCTTTCTTTGCCATTTCTCTGTATCTACAGTTATAATAATAATTCCACTGAGCTCATTTTTGTGATCTCAGTCTTTTCGACATCATTTCCTCTCTCCCCCCGCCCCCCATGTCCTGGCGGGGCCATGGCTCCTTCTGTTTTTCTGAAGTATTTTTTAAAGTGCACAATGGGATAACATTCAGAAGCAGCAGAGGCCAAAGGGTGGGGGCTGGTGTGTGTGTGTGTGGGGGGGTATATTCAGTGTATAAGACGCACCCAAATTTTCACCCTCTTTTAGAGGGGAAAAGGTGTGTCTTATACTCTGAAAAATATGGTACATCATTGGAAGAGTGAAATTTCCTATGCTCCTCAATTCCTTATAGGAAAAATTGTCTTTTCATATCTGAAAGCAGGACTGATGAAACAATGCCTTGAATTGCGTGGCCTAAATAGCCTGTACATTACATTTTTAAACTTTAAATTTATATCACAAATTTAGACAAGTTTTGGACATTTTTTTTTGTAGTTTACATGAGGTTGGCTACACAGTGGCCATTTAGCAGATGAAAAAACATTCACATAAATTACTATCGCTCATTCTTTCTTTTTTTGTGATATTAGATATTATCAAAAAGTTGGAAACTTTGGCTGCTCTATTTTCAAGTGATTGAATAAGGGTCCCCCCTTTTCATCTTTTAGACACCCAAATTAGTTGTTTTTTTTTAAATGCTGGAACTTTAGTAATAATTTAACTGTTTCAGAACCTTAAGAACTATATTAACCAAAGCAGCTACTATAAAGCCTTTAAATTCCATGAGACATGAATTGTTTAAACCTAACTGATCCTATGCTAATATCCTACCCTCCAAGGAACAAAAGAAAAGGTTATTTAATAACTTTTTCTTCCAAGGCTGCCTAGCCATTTGTATTAAAACTTCACTTTCACTTCTTGATGTTAGTGACAATTTTTTTTAAAAAAATATCTTTTTTAGAAAAGCAGATGTTACTCAGTTGGATGAAAGGAAATTCAGTGAAATACTGTACTTTTAAGTGGAACGTGGTGTTCTTTCACTTACATTGGCCAAAGTCTCTTTTATTTTATTTTTTATTTTATTATTATTATTTTTTATTTTAATAAACACTATAACAAAAATAACATATACAATACAATATTTCACCCAGTGCTATACAATGGAAAGGAAAGTTTGGTTCTTCAAAAATAGGTATCTTCAAATATCTTTAAGTTCTCCAAAATCCGCGTTCTCTGGGTACAGGTGTCGAAGCATCCAAGGTCCCAAGTGCATAGTCCACAAATGGCTTCCAAGTCTTCCAAAAAACATCCTTTTTATAAACACCCTCTCTAAATTTAATATCACATGTCATTTTATCATTTAAGGCTAATTTCCACATTTCACAATACCACTCTTCTGTTTTAATATTCATCTCCATTTTCCAATATCTTGCTATTATAATTCTGCCCATTATAATCATAATTCTAATCAATTCTTTCTCATATTTTGTTAATTCTAATTCCTTAATTATCAATAATAATATAGTTTCTAATCTCAATGTTATTCTTTTCTTCGTCATTTCAAATATCGTTTCCTCCAATTTCTGCCAAAACTTTTTAACTTTATCACATTTATACCACATGTGTTCGTACGTTCCCAATTCCATATTACACCTCCAACATTTATTACTTGTTTTTTTATCCATCAATGATAACCTCAATGGAGTCAGATACCATTTCCAAACCACCTTAAAGTTATGCTCTTTAATCCTTATGGCTAGAATCCTCATGATTCGACTCTTCCAATTCACATTCCAATCCACGTCTGATATTTTAATCTTAAATTCATCCTCCCAGTTCATCTTCATTGCCATTTGTGGTTTCTCGTTAAAATTTATAATCTTATATATCTTACTAACGAGTCCCTTTAACCCAATTTCGTCCTTAATAATTTGAGATACTAAGTTTTCAAATTCAGTTTCATTTCTACCTATTTTACATATTCCCCTTACATTCGTAGTCCATTTTTCTATCTGTATTTTTTCAAACCAATTTAAACCCAATTTTTCCATTATTTCTTTTCTTCTACTTTCATTTCCTAAGGCTTTTAACCAATCTATTATACTTTCTATATTTTCCTCTTCCAGTACTTTTTCACGGTTATGTTTATAAGAATGAGGGAGATAAAAAATGGATACTTAAAAAATGGGAAGAAAGCTGGAGATTGAATGATACCGGAGAGGTTAAATTTGAAATTGTCTGGGACGCTATGAAAGCTGTTTTTAGAGGGGAAAGTATTAAGTTATCAAGTAGGAAATATAGAGAATATAGAAATAAAACGGAACAGAATATAAGACAGATTAAGGCATTGGAGAGTCAATTTTTACTTACGAAGGATAAAAAGTGCTGGGAGGAATTAAATTTACTAAAAAATAAATTGATTAAAGATGATGTAGAATTGGTCAAAAAAAATATAAGATATTTAAATAGAAATTTTTTTGAATTCAGTAATAAAAATTCTAAGCTATTAGCAAGGATGGCGAAAAATAAAAGTGAGAAGAGGGAAATTGGCTCTTTGATAGATGAAAATGGTACAAGATGTTATAAGACAGCGGAGAAATGTGAAGTAGTTAAGACTTTCTTTCAAAAATTATATTTAAAAAAATCAATTGATTTGGAAAAATTGGAAAATCATCTTAAAAAGTATGTAGTGAAAATAGATCAAACCTATAAGGATTTGATGGAAGGGGATATAACACAGGAAGAGATTAAGGAAATAATACAAGAGATAAAATTAGGAAAGGCTCCAGGCGAAGATGGACTTCCCGCTGAGTTTTATAAGGATTTTAAAGAAATAATAGTACCAAAATTACAAAAATTATTCAATGGAATTTTATACGGTGGTGAAGTTCCGACCTCATGGAATAGAACAGTAATATCAATAATTCCTAAGCCAGACAAAGATGTAGAGCGGATTGAGTCCTATCGACCCATTTCTTTAATTAATCAGGATGCAAAAATATTCACTGCCATTATAAGTAAGAGATTAAGTAGGTTTATAGATAAATATATAAGTTATAATCAAGTAGGTTTTGTTAAAGGTAGATATATGAGCGACATAGTTAGAAGAGTATTAAATATTATAGATGTAGCTGAATATAATGGTGATAAAATAGGAATAGTATCACTAGATATTTTTAAAACCTTTGATTCTGTACAATGGGAAACTATTAAAGCAATTATTGAGGCATTAGGCTTTGGTAATAGATTTATACATGTTATTTCAAAATTGTACCAAAAAAGTAGTGCAAAAGCGAAGGTAAATGGAATAATGACGGGAGAGATTACCCAGGAAGCAGGTACGAGACAAGGATGTCCCTTGTCTCCAATATTATTTTTATTGGTTATGGAAATATTGACTAAAATGATAGAAGAAGACGAAGAATTGAAAGGGTACAAGGGATATAAGATAAATTTATATGCAGATGATACTTTGATTATTCTGAAAGATATAGAGAAGGACCTGAGGAAGATAAATAAACACTTGAAAGAATTTGAGGAAATGACAGGTTTGAAAGTAAATTGGTCAAAATCTGAACTATTAATGGATAAAAGTGGTAAAGAGTGGGAGAACATGCAAGAACAATTCGGGATAAGAATTAAAAATACATTGAAATATTTGGGAATAACACTTTCACTTAAAGTTAAGGAACTGAAAAAAATTAATTATGATGTGATGTTGAATGAAGTAGAGAAAAAGATAGACAAATATAAAGAGATAAAGTTGTCTTGGTTTGGCAGAATTGCAATGTGTAAGATGATGTTGCTACCAAAATTCAATTTTTTATTTGAGATGCTACCATTAAACTTGACAGAGAAAGATATGGAAGGATATCAGAAGAAATTAGATAAATTCTGTAATGGTGGGACAAGACCTAGGTTAATGAAGAAAATGTGCTTTCAAAACCAAAAGGAAGGTGGATTGGGAATTCCCAATCTACTTAATTATTATTGGGCCTATAGTATCAGAACTGTGGTAAAAATACTTAAAGGTGGAGATGGACACTGGGGAGATTTAGAGTTAAAAGATATTAAGAGATTTGGTCCTGTATGGTTTCTAGATAAAGCAAAGTCAAAAAAGGTAATCAATAGTTATTGGTTAAAGGGATTGAGTAAAATTTGGAATAAATTTGTTAAAATATTAATCCCAGATATAACCTTTTTGGGAAAGACAATTGGAAATTGGCCAAAGTCTCTTTTTCTGTGTTTAATTCCTTCATAGGTTTATAGCCTCCTAACTTCCTGTATTCAAATAAATTCAGAGATGGCGTTCAGCCAGTTCTGACAGGTTCTGGAGAACCTGTAGCAGAAATTCTGAGTAGTTCGGAAAACCAGCAAATAGGCGGGCTCCGTCTTCTCTGCCTTCCAGCCTCCCAGCTTATCTTCTTTTGATGCCATGATCAGGAAAACAGAGATGGATACAGGTTAGTGGGGTGGGGAGGGAATGGGGATTTTGCAGTATCCTTCCCCTGCCATGCCCACAAAACCACGCCCACAAAGCCATGTCATGGCCACAAAGCTATGCCCACAAAACTGGTAATAAAAAGTTTTGAATCCCACCACTGAATAAATCCCAAGGCAAGACATCCGGAGAGAATTCCTCATTTTTGGAAAGCATATAGCCAGATAAACTTCAGAGTTGTGTAACAAAAAATGAGGGTAGCAATAGTAGCAGCAGGCTCCATTAACTCCAGGAATAATGTTCAGAATAATCATTAAGTGAAATGTGGTAGTAAAATAGAATATTTTGCTGGAGAAGAAAATGCAAGAATTTCTGTTTCATACTCCTGAATGGTAGTTATGCCCACAGCATTCTTCTGCTATCATCCATGATGATTGTTCTGTTACTATACATTGTAAGAGGGTTGAAACGAGGAATCCTTTTTGCTGTCTGAGCTTGTCTGGTTTCTTGCAGATGTTTCATCTTTATTTGCAAGAAAACAACCAAGCACCAAGAACCTTGTTGCTTCAAATGCTCAACTATCACCTCAGCGCCAAATAAACCCTCCATCAAGGAACAAAATAATTTCAGACATATCTCAAGACTTAAAATGGACACATAACATCAAAGACATCATCAAAAAAGCACAACCAAGAATGTTCTTTCTGCATCAACTCAGAAAGCTCAAACTGCCCAAAGAGCTACTGATGTTGTTTTACAAAGGAATTATTGAGTCTGTCATCTGTGCCTCTACAACTGTCTTTTTTCCCAAATGCCATCACTCTGCTAAACAACTAATTCCCACAAGACTGTCAAAATATTACTAAGATTAGTAATATTACTTTTCTTCTTCTCACCCTTCCTAGTACCTGTTTCTTTCCACTTACGACTATCACCATGTTGCTTGTATCTTTACAATTTATATTGTTTAAGTTGTTTCTAGTATTATTTGATTGCTTATTAGTAACCTATGACTATCACTAAGTGTTGCATTTTAGGATTCTTGATGAATGTATTCTATTTTATTTTTCTTTATGTACACTGAAGCACCAAAGACAAATTCCTTGTGTGTCCAATCACACTTGGCCGATAAAGAATTCTGTTTTGTTCTATTCTATTCTATTTCAACCCTGAGCTACAACTATTCTCCTTTATAAATATTGATTTTTTTTGTTTATAAACAATGAAGAGCTTGCAATCCAGGCCCTTAATGGATTGGATCCCCCCCCCCCACTAAACTATTAGGAATATAATCCTAGTGTTGGGTTGGCAATATATATAAGCTATGATTGGAATTTGTATCTGTACCTTTAACTGCTACAGTGAGAGGTGATTGGCTGCTGTTTCCTCAATCAGCATAAGAGCCAGAATCACTGTTAGTAGCTGATCTCTTGGATGAAGGCTCTGTGTGTCGATTAGATCAACAAAGTAAAGAGAATCATGAGTTGAGCAACTGTAAGCCAACTGTTTGAGTAATAGACTGTATATAGTTCAGGACTACTTATCACTTGTTTGTGAAAAAGTGTATCTTACTTTATTTTCCCACCGCAAGTAGAAGTCTACTTGTTTTACCTTCAGTGTCTGTGCCTGTTAGTGTGCCTACCTAGCAGCATATCTCTTGCTACATTCTGTTGCACATTTTTCAGTCTCCTAACAGAGATATCCTTAACATAAACCTTCCTTTCTTTCCAAATGCATGCAAACAAATTCTAATCTGACTTTCTCCAGCTTTCCGGATAATGGAATTGCAGACAAAATTTCAGGAAGATTTTGCTGGGCAAGACTGTCTTGCTCCTAAAATTTGAAAGCAGTTTGAAAGTGTTTTTCTGTTTTCTACCTCACCCCCCACCTCATGTATCCTTATATATATGTTATGTTTTATCTTCTAAGTTCAGTTCATGCAGTTCTAATTTTCTGAATTCCAGACAATGGTTAGCCACAGTTGCTTTGTTAAATTTTATATTAAATCTAATTATTAAAAAGAGGCATTCATTAATTCTGGGTTTATTTCACATATTTCAATTATTACAGGCAGGCCATATCAAGTTCTCACCATCATCATTTATAACTATACACCATTAGACTATGAACCTATTTCATGAATCTTTTCATCAGAAAAGCTAGTTGCTCTATTGAGTTCTTTATTTGGGACTTCTGTGTTATTAATTTGATATTTTCCACAATGTGTCAATACATTATTTCTCCACTGTCCATTATGTGTCTGCCGTTCATTAGTCTACAATGTAGTATTCTAGCTGCCGACATGAATAGGAGCGCCTATTAACATTTAATTGGGATATAACACTCTAATTGGTTTAAAAGGCCATTGTATCCCACCCTTATGCTTCTTTATGTCCTCTCTATTCTAAATCTGAAGTAGGCTCCAGGTACCAATACCCAATAAATAGGTAAGTATTATGACACCTTGGTAATATAAATAATCTATTGTATTGAATAAGGAATCCATCAAAAATGCAGAAAGGTGCAGTGGAGAACAGAGCACATGCATTAGTCTAAAGCAGGGGTCTCCAACATTTGCAACTTTAAGTCTGAAGGACTTCAGCTCCCAGAAGTCTGGGAGCTGAAGTCCTTCAGACTTAAAGTTGCAAAGGTTGGAGACCCCTGGTCTAAAGAACATATTTTATAGGAACAATTCCATTATTTCCAGGTGTTTATTGGGTAGTTTTAAAGCCAATTCCCCCCAGCCAGTGGCATACAGAAGTCTGGATTACAACTTGTAGAATTTCTAAGGTAACCTTCAAGGTAGTTATTGTTGGTTAGTATTTGAACTCCCAGCATATTAGGAGAGTGTCAAGGCAGGATATTATTTTATTTTCTGATTTATATCCTATGGTACTTTTTTATAGGCTACTTTGAAGGTTTAGTGAAAGTATATTACCTGAGGTCTGAGATATCTGTTGGACATAGGAGTGGGAAAGGGAGAAATGTATAATTTGGCGTAATGCAGCAAACAATGTTTTCTTTCTTCCTTTCTTGATCTTTTTTCAGTGTTTGGTGTTTGTACTGCTGAAATTTCATCTGGATATGAAATTCTGTTTACTTATTATAGCAATAGCAGTTAGATTAATATACCACTTCACAGTGCTTTACAACCTCTCTAGTGGTGTACAATATCAGCATATTGCCTCCAACAATTGGGAGCAATCTCATTTTATCAAGCTCAGAAGAATGGAAGGCTGAGTCAACCTTAACCCTAACCCTAACCTGCCAAACTGCTGAACTGCAGCTGGCAGTCAGCAGAAGTAGTCTGTAGTATTCCATTCTAACCACTGTGCCACCATGTCTAATGTATGTTGGTTAATCTCTTCCTTGAATCCCTTTCCTCTAGAATATGAGAAGCAAAGTTTATCCCAGATTGAAACTGTTAAGTCCTCAGGTCTACAACCGGGCCAGCAAGTCTGGTGAACTCTGAGTCACCACATTCCGGAACGGAGCCGGCAGGAGACTGTCTAGAAAACAGATACAATGTTGCAGCTAGCTTGCTGCAAGGGTTCCTGTCTGAAAGCCTATATAAAGGGCTGTCAGAAGGGAAACCTTTGCCAGTAGTGATTCTTGTGCATTGTAAATAGTTGCTGAATAAATGTTCCTGTTGATTGACCATGCCTGAGTCGGACTCCTTTGTCAATCTAACACTGGCGACGAAGGTGGGATTCAGGCCTTGTCATTAGGCTCAACGAGGAACGAAGCTTCGACTATACAAGTGCAGAGCGCCTACCACAGCCGCACCATGGCGACAATGCCACCTTTCGCGCCGTTCGATCCGATGAAGGAGCAATGGGCTTCCTTCTTAGCACGCTTCGAGTGTTTCATGATCGCAAGTGATTACGGCGAACTCGCACCAGCAAGGAAGCTGAGCCTCTTCCTCCAGTGTGGCGGTCCAGAATTATTCGCCACCGCTCGAACAATAGCAGCACCCGCAGCGGTACACGAAGTGCTGTGGGACGATCTCCTGGGCTGCCTGAGAGCACACTACGTGCCTGTGCCATCTCGCATAGCACATCGCTACGCATTCAGGCAATGTGTGCAACAACCGCAGCAATCTGTAGCTGAGTTCCTCCAGAAACTGAGAGTCACCGCAATTCCTTGCGAGTTCACCACAGGCTCCCTGGAGGAATCTCTACTGGAGCAGTTCGTGTGCAGCAAAGACATCCGTCTAAAGCGCCGCTTGCTCTCTAAAACTGTCCTGACTCTCGAGCAAGCGGTGGAAGAAGCCCGCGTGGCGGAATTGTCAGAGATTTCCACGTCTGACATGGGCCGCGCTCGCGCTCCTCTTTTCCCCACTCCGCGAGCATGTCTAGTGGACGTGATAGCGCTGCTAGACGAGATAGAGGATGAAGACCAAGGGGACTGCATGAGGGTGACCGGGCGCTTGCCTAATCGTGCATTCACACCTCAGCAAAACCCCGGTAGCTGCCTAGGTTGCGGAGGTGCCCACCAAAGACCCGACTGCCCCTTCAAGGCATCGATGGGCCGCAGATGCAGCAAAAAAGGACACCTGGCAGCTGTGTGCCGTGCCGCCGCACCAACGACTACTCCAGCAGCTGCCTCCAGAGCCGCTCCACCAGGTCAATAAGCGGCTCAGAAACGATCGAGACGCCGCCAGCCACAGCCGACTGACTGCTTTGCACTGTTGGAGATGCCCCCAGCTCTGAACTTCGACCAGGCAGAGAGTATGAGACTGTCCACGGTGGTTTGTTTAGAGGGGGTGGGAGTCAAGATGGAAATAGACTCCGGGTCCTCTAGATCCCTCATTTCCTGGGCACAATTAACTAAATTGTGCCCCCATCTCCGGAAACGAGACCTCGGCCCTGCGGCGACGATCCTAAAAGACTATAAGGGTTCGCCAATTCCCATCCTAGGACTGCATAGAGTGAGGGTAGACTACGGCTATTTCCATGGGACCCTTCCCGTCCTAGTAGTGGCCAATTCCCTAGCTGCCTTGATCAGAATTGACTGGTTTCCAGCCTTGGGACTGTCAGTCCAAGGAGTACACAGCATGCCAGCCAGTTCTCCGGTAGACGTAGTGATCAAAGAGTTCAGCGACGTCTTTGATGGCAGCCTAGGAACGTACAAAGGCACTCCCGTTTCCCTAAACCTGGATCCCCAGGTTGCTCCTGTCCGCTTGAAGGCCCGCAGGCTGCCATTCGCACTGAAGCCCAAGGTTGAAGCGGAATTAGATCGATTAGTGGCGCAGGGCATGCTCGAACCCGTCGATCAGGCGAAATGGGAGACCCCAATTGTGGTCCCCATTAGGCCCGACGGGTCCGTGAGGATCTGCACCAACTATAAGTCGACGATCAACCTCGGGCTTCAGGCGAACCCATACCCGGTTCCAGTAGTACAGGACCTGCTCCACTCTCTGGGGCGGGGTCGAGTATTGCGAAACTGGATATGCCTACCAACAGCTCCCGGTGGACGACGAGGCTGCGGAGGCGCAGACCATCATCACCCACCGAGGGGCTTTCCGCTGTCACCGCCTCCAATTCGGCGTGTCCGTGGCCCCGGGGATCTTCCAGAGCCTCATGGAGCGACTGCTCCATGGGCTCCCTGGCATTGTACCGTACTTTGACGATGACCTGATTGCTGCTGCCAGCATATCAGAGCTCGCCAAGACGTTGCGGAAGGTCCTCAGAGTTTTCAGGGGCGCGGGTTTAAAATTGAAGCGCAGCAAATGTACATTTGCTGCGCCGAGGGTGGAATGCCCAAGGAATTCACCCAACCCCCTCCAAGGTCGAGGCCATCCAAAAGGCCCCCACTCCTGCCTCCAAAACGGAGCTGCAGGCATTCCTCGGCCTTTTGAATTTTTACGCGCCATTTATTCCCCACAAGGCGTCGCTAGCTGAGCCGCTACATCGGTTGCTCGACCGATCTGCGGCCTGGCACTGGGGCAACCGCGAAGCGCATGCGTTCACGGCTGTCAAAGCCATGCTCACATCAGACGCGGTACTAGTCCAGTACCATGACAGGCTTCCTCTGACGCTTGCATGCGATGCCTCCCCTTTTGGCCTGGGGGTTGTCCTGAGCCATGTCTTTCCAGACGGCTCGGAAGCCCCCATTGCTTTTTACTCCCGGACAATGTCTCAAACGGAGAGAAACTACAGCCAAATCGACAAGGAGGCTTTGGCTGTAGTGTCCGGGATTAAGAAGTTCCACAACTACCTTTATGGGCAGACCTTTTCTGTCATCACGGACCACAAGCCGCTCCTTGGGCTGTTGGCCGGTGACCATCCGACCCCCCCCCATCCTGTCACCCAGGATGACCCGTTGGATGGAATTCCTGGCAGCGTATGACTATACGCTGCTATACCGTCCTGGCAAGCAGATAGGGCATGCTGATGCCCTAAGCCGCTGCCCTATCCTGGGGCCGGATCCGGCCCCTGTGCCGGCCCTCTCCGTTCTGACGGTCGCGGAGTCGGATTTGCCCTTGTCCTCTTCCGCCGTCGCCGCTCACACCCGCGCAGACCCCGTCCTCGCCCAGGTCTGCCGTTGGGTGCTGAGGGGGTGGCCTACGGGCAGCGTGGCCGAAGACTTTCGGCCATACAAGTCACGCCAGCTGGAGCTCTCGCTCCATTGCAGGTGCTTGTGTTGGGGAGCTCGGGTCATTGTCCCTTCCCCTCTGAGACACATGGTTCTTCAGTTGCTCCATGCCAATCAGCCGGGCATAGTCCGTATGAAGGCTTTATCCCGGAGCTATGTCTGGTGGCCTGGCATGGACGCTGAAGTGGCGGAGAGGGTGGTCGCCTGCTCCACCTGCCAATCGTCCCGGCCGGCCCCGCCGGTCTCCCCGCTGAGGGAGTGGGACCTTCCCAGGAGCCCGTGGTCCAGGCTCCACTTGGATTTTGCGGGTCCCTTCCATGGCCAGAATTTCTTTGTGGTGGTGGATGCGTTCTCCCGCTGGGTGGAGGTGATTGTCATGGCCTCCACCACAGCGGAGAGCACCGTGTGCACGTTGCGCCGCCTGTTCGCCACCCACGGGTTGCCGGATGTCATTGTGTCCGACAACGGACCCCAATTTCAGTCCTCCACCTTCTTGGACTTTCTGGCCACCCAAGGGATCTGCCACGCGCCGGTTGCCCCTTATCACCCGGCGTCTAATGGACGCGCAGAACGAGGAGTCCGCTCGGCCAAGGAAGCCTTGGCCCGTTTGGATAAAGGGGACTGGCAGGCAAGGGTGGCTGCGTACCTCTTGGGACAGCATGTCACACCTTGGCCGGCCACGGGGAAAAGCCCCGCGGAGCTCTTGATGGGTCGACGCTTGCGGACCACCCTGGACAGACTGCACCCCGATTACGATGGGGTGCAGAGGAGCAACCTGCAGGTTCCCTCCCCTCGCCTATTTCAAGTTGAGGACCTAGTCTGGGCAAGAAACTTCTCAGGGGAGCCGCGATGGGTTCCCGCAAACATCTTGGACGTAACCGGCTCCTGCTCTTACAGGGTCGGCCTACGCGATGGATCTGAGTGGCGGTGCCACCTGGATCAACTAAGGCGCCGCTTGCCCGAGACGGCCTTCACCACACCAGGCTGTTCCTGCCCGTTGGCCCCCATTGGGCCGCTGTTCCCTGTTCAAGCCGAGCCGCAGAAGGTAACTCCGGAGGCTTTTGCCAGTCCCGGCCTCTCGTTATCGGACACACTCTGCAGACCCCCTCCGGACTACTCCACTCAAGCCGACACGGAGTTGTGGGCCTCGCCGCTAGGAGGCCCACCCTACCAACCAGCTGCCAGCCGGCAACCTTCAACAACCTCAAGCCCGGCCGCCACGCCCCCTCGCATGGACTTAACATTATCACCGGTTCCAGCGACGCAGACACCACCTCCAGGGGCAGGCCGCGGTGACGTGGGTGGGGCCTCCACTCCCCATGGGGAGGAGCTTCCCCAGGAACTACTTACCTCGCCGAGTTCTCCGCAGCAACATAGGCGTTTGGGGCGGGCCCGACACCGCCCCGCCTACTTGGAGGAGTATGCATGCGCCTACACGTTGATGGACAGAAAGACTGGACACATGCGAACTGACCTTGGGGGAAGGAGTGTTAAGTCCTCAGGTCTACAACCGTGCCAGCAAGTCTGGTGAATTCTGAGTCACCACATTCCGGAACGGAGCTGGCAGGAGACTGTCTAGAAAACAGATACAATGTTGCAGCTAGCTTGCTGCAAGGGTTCCTGTCTGAAAGCCTATATAAAGGGCTGTCAGACGGGGAAGCCTTGCCAGTAGTGATTCTTGTGCATTGTAAATAGTTGCTGAATAAATGTTCCTGTTGATTGACCATGCCTGAGTCGGACTCCTTTGTCAATCTAACAGAAACCTATTGTCATTAAACATTTAGTGACTGACAATTTTTCAGTAAGGGCATCAATGTGAACAACAGGCAACATCAAAATGACATGTGTGATTATGTTCTGTATCTTTTTATGTGTGGGTGAAATGTGAAACATATATGATAGAGGGTCTTTTTTCAACAATTCTAGCCATTATCTTGACTTTTTTGATACCCTTCCCCCCATGTAATGATAGCTTGCAAAAGCATCAGAGAACGAATATTTGAAACACACCTAGAGTGTTCAATACAATCTGCAGTTGTAGAATTTAAATGCCAAAATAAAAGTTGCTAATGCAGCTACCATCCAAAGAAAATAAATTTTACAGGTAGAATGTAAATTTTAAAAAGTAGCTAGACTAGGCTATATCCATAAGAGCCCTTGATCAATTAAAAGACAGTCAAGCCAGACAAATGAAAAAAAAAGCCTCTAGGAAATTAATAGCAAGTGTAAATTCTTTTAATGTAATCTATTCATCTATCCCTACAATAAATCTGACAAACATTATTACTATGGGAACCCCTGTGGAATGGTTGGGGAAGCATAAAAGCTTTCATGCATTGTGGTAGGGATTGAAAAAGAGATAATGAGAAACAAATGCTGGGAATATTTTGTGAATGTTGTTGAGTAAGGTACATTTTCTGAATTCATTGGAACAGCCGTTTTCAATATTTTCACTGGGTTGAGTAAGATTTCCCTTGGTCTTTTCCATTACAGTTCTGTAGGCTCTTCATTCTATTCTGTTCTCCAGATACATTTTGGTATTCTCATAAAATGATTTCAGAACAGCGTATGCTTAGCATGCTATGGTTTTAATTTCTCATCCATTTTTTTTCGTTTTTAAAAAATAATTTACGGATGCATTTCTTATTTTATTTATTTTATTTTATTAAATTTATATCCCGCCCTTCTCCTTGTTAGGACCCAGGGCGGCGCACAGGCATTATTAAAACCACAAAAATACAATAAATATCAATTTAAAATATATTAAATTAGATTAACCCGTGCTAAAACCCATGTTAAAAACCATTCCCAAATTATAATTTATTTTTATTTATTTTTTAAAAGTCAATTCATATGTAGACTAACCAGGAGGGGAAAAGGTATTCTGAGTTGAGTATACCCTACAATCTCATCAGGATTCTTTCTTGCATTATTATAGGTGTTGCTATTAGTCATCATGATGATATCAAAATCATGATCATAGGTACCGTATTATGAAGTCATGGACTTGATGATATCACATAAATGCAAATAAGGAATGGTATTTGTGTTATGATGCCCTTTTTGTCTCTTGTCCCTCTTCTGTGAACTTCTATGTACCCAGGTATATTCACAATTCTTTTTTAAATGAATCTTAATATATATCTTGGTGTACCTAATAAACCTGAGAATTATAGCCCAGCAATCTGAATAGTTTGTGAAAATCATAAATAGAAGATTTGTATACTGTGAATGCATCAATGTGATCAATGGGAACAGAAATAGAGCTTTCTAAAATATTAATGTTCATATTGGAAGAGTTTTACATACATACTTAATTTCATTAGGTACAAGTAATAAGCAGAAATAGCCTGAACAAGTTCATTGTTTGGCAATGACCAGGTCAAAGTTTGCCAGGCCTCACATAGCTGACAAAACCATTGCAGCAGGAATCATATACATTTCGAGAAAATATATTTAATGCTAATCTAGGATAAGTATAAATCTTGAAAATTGCAACAATAATGGTTGTTTAAGGATTATGGAAATTCCAAATAGTCAAAAAGCATCTACTTGAAAAAAAACAAGCTATCCTAACAGATTGGGAGAAATATTAGGGTAATATGACTGCTGGTTGTCCTTGACTTCTCATGACTTTTCATTCTACTATCCTTCTAGACAAGCTGAAAAGCTTGAAGAACTCTACTCTTCAGAACCATAGAGATGGCCTTGAGGAAAATATTCAGACACTCTTACAAGAACAGAAACATCCCTAGAGTCATGGAAAAGGAGGTAGTATTAGGAAAGAGATGTTTGGCTTGTTGGTTGTCTCTTTTGAATGAATGAATGAATGAATGAATGAATGAATGAATGAATGAATGAATGAATGAATGAATGAATGAATGAATGAATGAATGAGTAGATATTGTTTGTGTGTGTGTGCCGGTTGATGGCTGATTTGTCTGAGTGTCAGGTTTCCAGGAATTCTCTAGCTTTGGCTTGGTTTAGAATAGGTAGTGATTCCCAATTGAAACAATGCTTGAATCTGTCCCTGTTATGAAATTAAGGATTTTGCACAATGTCTTCTGGCTGCTAGTTGTTCATGGATGTGATATGCTAGTCTTTTGCCTGTTTGTCCTACTTAGTGACTCTATGTTATATGCTGTATGTTATAGATGACTCAGAGGTGGTATTCAGCCAGTTCTGACAGGTTCTGGAGAACTGGTAGCGGAAATTTTGAGAATGGGGAGGGAATGGGGATTTTGCAGTATCCTTCCCTGCCATGCCTGCAGAACCGGTAGTAAAAATTTCTGAATCCCACCACTGAGATGACTCCTGTTTTGTCTTCTGGGGCTATTGGTTCTTTTGGTTTACTTAAGATGTTTAGGATGTTTCATTCATTTGTGTCCTATGCTGTTGCCTTGTGGTTGTAATAGCCTACTGATAGCTTATGATATATTTTTGATATATGGCAGTGTTATTCTCAACAAAAAATGAGAACAAACCCCATTCCCTACTAGTACTGATGATGTTACCTAGTTTGGGTAGTAAAACATCTGCAAGAAAATAGCCAATCCCAGAGAGCACCAAGGATTCCTCATTTCAATACTGAGTTGCACATGTTTTCCTCTGTCGATACCTCAGTATATCTATATTTGCCTTTAAGGTCTGTAATGCTTGGTCAGTACAACTACCTTCAATTCTTCCTTTCATCAAATTATGTATCCCATATGATTAACAATATGCATTGTATTTTATTTAGTACATTATCCGATAACTTTCAGTATTATAACAGTTGTAACTGTTATAGTAGATTTTTGCTTACCAAGTCATTCATTCAAGTGACTGTTTGAAGACACAATAGTGCTGAACAAGGGATACTTAGAACCAATCCTCAAAGTTCTAGCCATTGCAGCATTCCAATCATCAGGTGACTGCAATTCAGATACTTAGCAACCAAACTCACAATTATGGTGGTTGCAGCATTCCATTTGACACATGATCATCATTTGTGATCATTTGTGACCTTTCTTGCCAGGTTCTCACAAGCAAAGCTAATGAGGAAGCAACGGGGAAGATTACAAATCCTTCCTCCCACTTTTCTGCACACCATGCCATGCCCTCTTTCCATGTGTCACCCTGTGCTCACATGCATATACCCAAGTCCTCCTTCTCTGGGTCTCCCTGCATGTGCAAACCTCATCCTATTGTTTTTTCTTCCTATAAAGAGGCCTAGGAGATTAGAATGCAATCTTATATGTAGAAACAGTTGAAGGAGCATACTTCATGGCTTACATCATCTTAGAAATGTATATAGGGATCCAAATTAAGTTTCAAGTAAGTTGAGATTTAAGCTCTATCTTTGCAAGCATTCAGCCACATTTTGGCTACCCTTAGTCCCTTTAGGCCCACTGATTTAATGCGATGATGAAGTAGCCTAGAATGTGAAAATATGAATAGGATCATGTCTACTTTTCAAATTTTATTTTAAAGAAACCAAGCGCACCAGCTTACATGCTTTTATACCTGATATGGCAATTGTCATCTTGCTTCCCTCTCAACAACAGCAGATGGCCTGAAGCACGTAAAGACCTCAGTAGCTTTTTTACTAACTTTACTTAAAATATAAGCCAATAAACCACCTTTATTCAAGCACTCAATTATAAGGAACAACAAAAGAAAAGTTGTAAAAAGTAAATACATTAGGAGTTATACATGAAAGTTTTGAAAATGGAATTCCCAATGTAAATATATATATTCCTTGCCCACAACTGTTTATATATACTGAACTCAGTTTCCATATCAGAGCAAACTATAAATAAAAGCCAATACAAAGAAACAGATTTATATGAAAATAAGGATATATAAAAGCTACAGGTTTTTCCCCTGAGGCAAATACTGAGTGCAAAACCAAAATCCAAATTTTAAATATTTGCAAAGTAGTGTGACAAGACCACTAATTATTACTCTAAAAACTGCATGGGAGATTATTCAGCACCGGGTACCATACTCCAAACAGTCGTATATGTTATATTGAGAATTATAAATTGCATTGTGAAAACTAATTTTATAAGATGTAAGATGTAAGCAGAAGGAAAAATGCACTACAATCCTGCTCTTGGTCTCAGCTAATACTGAAACTTACAAAATGGCACAAAAAGTTATGACAGTGGAAACACTAAAGAAGATATTTGAAGAATTGAAGATCCCCCCCTGTATTCTTAATTCTTTCCACTCTCATTTGCTAAATTTAATTTGCATTAGTTTTTACTGTTATAATTCAACTCTTAATAAAATTATACTTTTAAAAAATGGATAAAAGTGCTCTGAAAAATATCTGAAAATCATCCCCTGTTCTTCATGCAAGAGACTTAGAAGCAAAAAAAGAAGGAAGATGGTTCAGGAAAGTAAAAGGTACAAGAAATGAATCTATTTTTCTTGAGGAAAGTTATTCAGACAATATATTTTTCTAGTAGACACCATAACTACAAACCACACGATTCCTGCCCTAATAATATAAGGCTAGATAAATAAATAATAAGATGCAATAGTACAATCTTTATTGCCATTGTACTTGTTTACAATGAAATTGGTTAATAGGATTAACAGTAACATTTTAAATGCATGTTTCCAAATACAATAAGTCTTAATAAGTCACATCAGGTGGAGACTGATTTTTGTAAACTATACAAATTTCATTTTCCAATACAATATAGAACTAAACAAGCTCCTGCACTAGTTATCAATGAGAATTTTTTTTATCAATGTAAAATCCTACTGATTATTGACTGTCAGTAGATATTAGTGCAGAGTTACTCAAGTAGAGAATATGTTTTGTTGCAAGCTTGGAAGAAAACAATCCCACTCAAACTGTTCCCAGTGGCTTGTTTGTCAAGATAAAATGCAAAGAATTTCAGTTGTTTCAATTGTAGGACACAAAGGGAATTCAAGACCAACTGAATGCTATCTATGAAATTGCAGCAAAAATAGCTACAAGCATACTTTTTACATAGTTTTGAAAATATTAAACTAACTCCCCACAAGAAATGAGAGGGACATAAATTTATTCTCACCAACTGAAACATTTATTTAGATTAGTGTCTTATCATCAAAGGTGTCTCTCTACAAATAGAAAGAACAGATTGCAGTCTTTTTATTTCCTTTTTTAATTATTTGGATTAATCAACCAACTAATTATAGGACAAAGAACAGGTAAACTCTTTAACATTCCTTTCACTGAATACATGTTCCAATGAGCTTTTCTTATTATTTCAAAAGTGCAAGTTTAGCCAATTTTCTGTAATGGGAAATATGTGTACCATATGCTATTTTTTTTATTCTGTTATAGACAGGGTAGAGGAAAGCCTACTAATGCTTCTTAATACAACGAATAACCCTAATATCCCAAGTAAATACAAGAGCAACATGCACACAAAGGTTCAACAACCTAACCAAGCCAAGATTGAATTACTGCTAACCTCAGCAGCTTTAGCAACACATAATACTATTGGAGCCCATCCATCCACCCACACAAATTGTAAGTAATCTTTTTTAGTCAATCCATGTGTCTTCTTAAGAGCTTAAGATCCCCAAACACATCATTTAACCCAGTGGTTCCCAAAGTGGGCAGTAACGCTCCCCAGGGGGCGGTGGCCTGCGTTAGGGGGGCGCTAGGAGGCCAAATGGCTGCAGGGGGGCATTAGGAGGCAACAGGGGGGCGCTGAGGGTGAGGAAGAAACTTGCCGATCGGAAGATGGGCTGTTAAAGCCTATCGGCGTGGGCTAAGCAAGAGCGTTGTTAAATGAGTTTCACTACATTTTACAAGGTGGCCACTCCCACACGGTCACATGACTGCCAAGCCACACCCACAAAATAGGCCACACCTACAGAATAGGTTCAAAAAAATTTTGAAACCCACCACTGGTGGGGGGCACTGAGGATCAGTTTGTAGCACCAAGGGGGCGGTGGACTGAAAAAGTTTGGGAACCACTGATTTAACCCATCCTATCATCAATTGCCCCATACAGTCTGAACCATGACTGGTCTCTGTTATTTTATTGGCTTGTCTGAAAAAGTCTTGGGAAAAAAGCAGCCAATCATAAGTCACAACAACAACAACAACAACAACAACAAACAGCCTAGTTCCAGCACTCAGAACTTAGCTGAGAGTTCAGGAAATACCATGTTTGGACTAATAATGGGACATCCAGGTTCAAATTTCCCCTCAACCATGAAACTCACTGGGTCACTCTGCATCAGTTACTTTCCTGAACCTACTTTCCTAAAAACAGGTTTTTGCTGTGGGAGATAAATAAATTCCCCATATTAGCTGGTGTATACACTTGGAGAAAAAGCAGGTTATAAATCAAAGAAGTAGAAGATGTAGAAAGACACTTCTTGAAGCTTCTTTCTATTCTCCAAACAAAACTCTCAAAAACCTCTCCAAAATGTTGGAATGTCCGAAATAGAAATTTCAAGACTGGAACATTGTAAGAAATGTTCCACTTAAAACATCCTCCACTTAAAATATTTTTGAAATTTCTATCGGAAATATCTCTATACTAAAAGTTTTATTACATTTAATTTTTATTCCTCACTACTTATTTTTTATTTTTATCTTCCCTGTATTACTCCTCCTTCTGACCAATTCTTTCCATGAGAATTTTAAAAGTGCCAACTTTTTAAGGTGGTTTTTTTTTTAGATTCTTAGCTTTGCCATCCAAAACTTGTCATCTATCCAGAGCTGCTTTCCAGTTCAGTGGGCTCAACAGCTTTAATTTCTTCCAGCAGAAACTTTCCAAACATTCCCCACAAAACAAAACAAACAAAAACAGCACCTGGTTATAATTCATAGCCAAAAAGCCAAAACCATTCTATTGATATATTATCACCTCTATAGCTCTGGCTTAGAAAACCATGCAACATTAAAGAGGCGCTCACTCTTTAAAGACATATCTGTACAGTCTATACCAGAACCAGTGTTTGTAATTGCGGGGTTAGATGTTTTCAGAGTAAATCAATGGAGTGGAGTGGAGTGGAGTGGAGTGGAGTGGAGTGGAGTGGAGTGGAGTGGAGTAGAGTAGAGTAGAGTAGAGTAGAGTAGAGTAGAGTAGAGTAGAGTAGAGTAGAGTAGAGTAGAGTAGAGTAGAGTAGAGTAGAGTAGAGTAGAGTAGAGTAAACAGAGTTGGAAGACATCTTGGAGGTCTTCTAGTCCAGTCCCCTGCTTTGGCAGGAAACCTTACACCATTTCAGACAAATGGTTGTCCAATTTCTTCTTAAAAATTCCCAGTGTTGGAGAATTCACAACTTCTGGAGGAAAATTGTTTCACTGGTTAATTGCTCTGACAGGAAATTTCTTCTTAGTTCTAGGTTGCTTGTCTCCTTGATTAACTTCCACCCATTGCTTATGGTAAATCTGCTTGTGTGATAAGATGTTCAACTTCTGTCGTCCCCTTCCTTCTCCTAAAGTCTTATTCAGAAGGGTCTCCCAGCCTTCCAGAACCTCAATTTGCTCACATAATGTCTCTGTTTTGCCAGCTCATTAATAGTCACGTAAGTTAAAGGTGCTGGTTCTCACTCACAACCCTTACATATCATAAGGCCTATCTATCTTAGAAATTGCCTCTCTTATTGTTTTTGTATCATGCAATATCTAACACAATGGGCATAGTCTGGTTCACTTCTATTAAACAATGACATTCCTAGAAGACATTTCTCCTCTGTTATAGTACTTCTCCTTTGGAAAAGCATCATCAAACATCTCTGAACTTGCTGCCATTCAATGAACCTTAAAGACCTGTTTTCCCCCCTTAGATTCTACTGTCTATGGCATTGCAAAGTCCATGTGATTTTTTTGATCTTTCTTATCGACAGCTGGGGTGTAGTGTAGCAGATTCTTGTCTGTTTGAATTCTAAGTCCCAGAGCACTTTAGGTTCTCAATCTTATAATATGTTGTCTATTGTATTGTTCTATTAATTTATTAAACTATTAGATATACTTGAGATTATCAATTCATCCTGATTATGCAAATAAATAAAGTACTAGCCAGAATGCCCAGATCTTCTGACTCCTGCAAAGAATATATACAGTGAAACCTCAGTTTATCAGACCCTGGTTTAATGGAAGCAAGAAACATATTTTTTTCATTTCAACTTGATTCCTATTTAGTAGATCCTGAGTATGACATTGAGAAATTGAGCTTTTGTCCATTAAATTGAAATTTCACTAGTTAAAATAATGATAACTCCTGACCCATTCTGATGACTGAACATTTCAAATAAGTAAAATTGGATGTCTTTGATTTTGACCTTGATTTCAAGCTCTGCCCATTCAGCATGTAATAGGTGTCCTTTAGCAGAAAAGGCGACAGATATATTGGTACATCACTCTTCAAGTCCAATTACAAATACCCTACTTTTCAGATTGTGCAGTGTAAAACATCCTGATGGGGTTTTTCTTTCTTTCTTTTTAAAAACAAAGATCTATATTTGTGGTGTTCAGTTTTGTAAATTAGCTCAGCAGGTATTGGAGAAGCAAAAATTGCAATAAGAAGCAATGCTGAATAACTCCAGTAAGGAAATCAACATGGACATTAGCCTTGGAAGATTGAAAAACTACTTTGAACAGAACCTGTTACAATTTCACAGTAGGGTATAAACGTAAGATTTTTTATTGTCCCTGTTATCTGAGTATTAGAAGCCATTCGCCCTTCTGTGCTATAGCATTCAGGGTTGTCTTTGTTTATGTTTTAGCCGGTTTTCTAATACAGCTTAACTACGGGCGAGGCCTGTCTCCATCCTGAAATATATTGCTCATGTTTACACACATGTTCATCAGAACTTTCTGTCTTTCTCTCTCTCAGCCCTATTCTTTTTAAATCCCAGACGTTAGCATCTTGATTTACACCCTTACTTTTTTGATGATAGGCATTCTAATAGAAGCTTGAACTATACCTAATAAAGCTATGCCGTTCTTGAGACTCTGTTAGGAAGAGATGCTTCAGCATGCAAGGAATACAAATGGGGCTTTCATCTGATGCATCTGTTTCCACCCTTGAAACCATTTAAAGGCAGGAGATTCTGATTCAGGAAGGGCGATATATAAACTGCCTTACGCATTAAGGGGTAGGCTGCGCTCTCACAAGAGTGAAGTCTCAGTTCAAACCATATCTTGGTTCCTAAGAATGTGCTGTTCTGATTAGATAAAGGCGCTGAACTGCAGAATTCTCTTCACACTAATATTAGGAGCTTTGACGGCTAAGGTTTGCCACAGGGAAATGGTAGCAATTTATTCTCTTTTTATTTTTTATGAAAAGGCAAAAGATGAGGCATGCAGTTCCTGGCCAGTCAATCAGCATTGACTGGCTGAGAGTTCTCTCTACTCTGTACTCTGAAGAGCAAATAATGATTGGGTGGAGACGACCTGGAGTCCTAGACTTACATGCATGTAAACAAATCTGTGCTTGCAATATTCCGATATCCAAATCAATTTGGAAATTGGCAAAGCAACCCCAATCATGTTTAGGAGAAGAAAAGGACTTTTTGAAACAACCCCCAAATGCTCTCCCTTACCCCTTAATCCCTCTTATCCCCAAATGCAAGGAAAGTGGAGTGGCTTTAATAATAATAATAATAATAATAATAAAGTTGCATTTATTGACCGCACCCTCTCCCCACAGGGACTCGGGGCGGTGCACAGGGAAATTAAAAAACGAAAAATATACAAATACATACAAATTAAAACGAATTTAATTAAAATTAAAATTAAACTACCTACCTGTAACATCTTTCCCTTTTTTCTTGAAATTTTATGCCAAGAAAGTTGTGACTGCCTTTGTGGGAAATCTGTCTATCATTGGTGTGATGTGTGAGCTTTTCCTTACTTCCTTTGTGAGTTCTGTTCCAAAACAATGATTGTGAAGAGCGGAAGTGGCTTCTAGGCAGCGCAACTATAAAGATGTTTGAATATATTTAGCAGTGAGGGATAATGTTTGTTCTGCTGTTGAGGTTTCTCTGACAAGGTCTTAAGTGTGAAATTGTGTTTTTGGAGCTATCATTCACCTGTCATGAATTTATTGGTTATTGCCATGTCTGGGGATGTACCACATTTCCCTGAAAATACAACCTATCCTGAAAATAAGCCATAGCTTGATGCTGCCTCTTTGTTAGGATAATCATCCTGATGTTGGGTTGACAATATATATAATCCAGGATTCTTAAAGAGTATATGTAACTTTAAGGACTATGTGGAATCTGATTGGCTGTGCTTTCCAGCTCAATCATAAAAGGCAGCTGTAAACACAGTTCCTTTCCTTTTTGCTTCCCTTTGCTTCCTGATTGCCACTGAGGGAGGAGCTGAACCTGAAGACAGAAGACGTATCATTGTTTTGACTTACTGTAAGAAAACTGTGGCTTTGGTGAAGGATTGTTTATCGTTAGAGGAGTTAGTATCACTGTTTGGAAGAAGTATTTTAGTTATATCAAAAGTAAAGACTATTTATTTTTTCTACTATCAGTGTTTTAGAGTTTGTGTGTGGTTTAAGCAACATATCTCTTGCTGTCTGGTGTATTGCACTATTAAGAACTTAAGAACATAAGAACAGCCTTGCTGGAACAGGCCACAGCCCATCCAGTCCAGCATTCTGTCTCACACAGTGGCTCCCCATTTGCTTCAGGGTCTTCCCAAGCAGATGTCTTCACCTGCTCATGATTCCCTGCAAATGGCATTGACAAATATCCTGCCTAACTCTCCATCCCGGAGGGTGTCCTTAGGCATCCATAATGATAGCCATGGATACCCTTGTTCTCCATGAACTCGTCTAATCCTTTCTTAAAGGTGTCGAGGCTGACAGCTGTCACCACTTCTTCTGGCAGGGAGTTCCATAGACCAGTGATCCTCTGGGTGAAAAAGTACTTCCTCTTATTTGTTTGAGGTCTAGCTATCAAAAGTTTCATGGAGTGCCCCCTAGTTTTAGTGTTGTACGATAGGGAAAACAGTTTTTCCTTTTCTACTTTGTCCACACCGTGCATGATTTTATAGACTTCAATCAGGTCACAACTCAGGCGCCATCGTTCTAGAGTGAAGAGGCCCAGCCGTTGCAGCCTCAGATGGTAAGGAAAGTGTTCCAGCCCCCTAATCATTCTGGTTGCCCTCCTCTGCACCTTTTCCATTTCCATAATATCCTTCTGAAGGTATGGAGACCAGAACTGTACACAATACTCCAGATGGGGCCTCACCATAGATTTATAAAGATTTATCCTTCTCAAACCAGGTGCATTTCAGTTGTGTTCAACTATATTTGCATTATTCCCAGCCAATGTCCAATGATGGCTAGTAACAATAGGAATTGTGATCCAGCATGTCTGGAAATTGCCTGTTTAAAGAAGGCTGAAACGGAAGACATTTGGCATGCCTATTAACTGCATCTGATCAGTTTGTTGGCAGTCATCAATTATTTAAGGCTATAAAGAATTTGGTATAAATCTTCCCCTTTGTCATTTCATCAATTTTTACTATAATTTTCATCACTTTTATGATGCTCTGACTTACAAAGCAGCCATTTGATGGGCTCTTTTTAAACACTCCTATTGACGCTGCAGGGAAAACCATACATTTTCCCTTAGTTATGGTCTCTCCTCTGGACATATCAGGAAGCTATTTCAGTTTTAAATACTACCTGGAATTATTCCAAAACTTACCAGAATGTGCTTAATTTACTTCTTCTTTTTTAGACGAATTCTCATTCATTGCATTGTCCTTGAAAACTCTTAACAGCTTTTTCTAAAACATTATTACACATATAAATGAGAATTCTCTCCAAGATGAGTATGTATGCTAAAATCGGGTGAGTCTCTTTCTTAGAAACAACTCATCCACATTTCTAGCAAGCAACAAATCTTCCACCACTTTTGTTTGTCTCCCGATCAGCTATAGTCCCTTTCTTTTTTGACCATAGCAAAATCCAGTTTACTAAATTTGCCACTCTTATGCTTTTATCAGGAAGATTATGTTAAATATCTTTGCAATATCTTTTCTTAGATCTTGCTGGAACTGTAGAGGGGACAAAAATCAACTGAAGACCCAAAGCCCTGGTAGTACTATTTTCTGCACGGGAGATCAAAAATATAAGTGAACTAAGTGTGCTGTGCCCAGGGTTCCTTTCCCACTCTTCTTTGAAGTGTCTCCCCATGCAATTCCTATAGCATTGTTTCTGCTTCTTAATTAGCAAAATCTCCATCTAAGAAGATTTTCAGTCATGGTTGAATCACTCATGGTTCCATGTCCCAAAGGTGCTTTTTTGAAAAGGCAACTGGAGATATATTTTTTAATTTGAAAATGTTTCACTTCTCAACCCAGAAGCCTTTTCAGTTCTGTGATCAGTGATCAGTTCTGAAGAGGCTTCTTGGATGAGAAACAAAAAGTTTTCAAAACAAAACAAGAAAGTCCAGTTGTATTTGAAAAGAAAGCAACTTTGGAGTCATTTATCTCCATCTTTTCCTGCTTTCATTAGCAATAGCCTGCTGACCCAGCACTAGGGGAACAATATGATAATAAATCACCTTCTTTCTGCAAATATTTATATTACATCCAACATATTATATCAAACCACGAGATAGGATACGCTATACGTATACCTACATTAAAGTGTTTTCTGTCATATCTAACTACCTGGATCTTAAGATCTTCATCTGGAACCTCACCAAATGGAGCCAGGGGAGTGGTTAAAAGAGGAAGGCATCTTTCATGGTGGTGCTGCCTTTGTGGAGTGCCTTTTCCAAAAAATACCCATCTCTTCTGATATTATGCAAGAACCTTTCCATTCACCTAGACCAGGGGTCTGCAAAGTCGGCTCTTTTAAGACTGGTGGACTTCAACTCCCAGAACTCTGGGAGTTGAAGTCCACCAGTCTTAAACGAGCCGACTTTGCAGACCCCTGACCTAGACCAAAGGTAGTATTCAGCAGGTTCTGACCAGTTCTGAAGAACCACTAGTGGAAATTCTGAGTAGTTTGGAGAACCAGCAAATACCACCTTCCACCCCACCTATGCTCTGCCTCCCGAGCCCCAGCTGATTGGGAGGAAATGGGGATTTTGCAGTAACCTTCCCTTGGAGTGAGAAAGGAATGGAGATTTTACAGTATCCTTCCCCTGCCACACCCACCAAGCCACACCCACAGAACCAGTAGTAAAATTTTTGAATCCCACTACTGATGTAGACATTTAAACAATGAACTGACCCTTCCTTCTATTTTGCTGCCAATATTTCCTTTTGCCTCTGCAAACTACATTTCAATTTGCATTTGTTGACGGAGACCCAAGGGGCTGTGTAATTCTTTTAATACTTTCTCAAGGAAATCCAGGGGTAACATTGTCAGTTTAGCTTGATCTGTGTTCCCAGTGAGCTTATATTACCATTTTGTGTTTGTTCTGCAAATTGGATAATTAGCTTTGAGAAAAAGTATCACTTCTCACACATATGTAATGCAATATAAGCACTTTCACTTTTTTGTAAATTAAAAACATCAGAAACACTTGAATTTAATTACATACATATGCAAGGAAAATGTCTATGTATGTGTGTGTGTGTGTGTGTGTGTGTGTATACACATAAATACACTCACAGATATATACAAAGCTATCAAAGCTGCTGTGTCTAGCATTCAGCAAAAGGATATACTGTAATAAACTCCTTTCCCATTAAAATTCGATCTCAAGAATAGCCAGATCTGTCCTATCTGAGTTCATGGCTAGATAAAGGTTAGCTGATGCCCTAAATCAGGGGTCTGCAAAGTTGGCTCTTTTAAGACTGGTGGACTCCAACTCCCAGAATTCCCCAGCCAGCTATGCTGGCTGGGGAATTCTGGGAGTTGAAGTCCACCAGTCTTAAAAGAGCCAACTTTGCAGACCCCTGCCCTAAATACAGCCCAACAATGCTGCAAGTATGATATCTGACACCTTCAAATCAATCTTTTAAACTTTAGTCATTCCCCATGCCAAAAAAATTATAAACAAAAACAATTTAGGTTAAAGTCAATCGCAGTAGATAAGGACAAAAAAGTTCACCTAAAGTTGAAAAAAACTCTGATGCCTCCCTGACCTTTGTGCCTTAAGCGTATGCTTATTTGATTTTAAAAAATAATCCAGACCTTCCTGGCAGTGATGGGATTCACTTATTTTTATGACTGGTTCATTGTGCATGCACACACTTGCTTTGCACATGCACCTTCTGCACATGTGCCTGGCCTTCTGCGCATGTGCTTTGCTCACATGTGTGCCTTCCGCGCATGCACCTTGCCTCAAAAACATGGCTAAATAGAATGGCATAGTGCTGGGGTGAGTGGGCCCATCTGCGATCTCTGCTACCAGTTTGCTCAAACTGGTCCGAACCGACTGAATACTACCTCTGCCTGGGCTGCAGAAATAGAGATAACTGCCAGAAGGCAGCAGCATTTTATAAGTTTTTATCAGCATTTTATCTCTGTTCTACCATCTAGGGATCATCCACCTCTTTGAAACCCAGATATCACAGTCCTTAAATAAGAACTACCATTCCTTCGGCCGATCCGCTCCCACAGAGGGACTTCTCCGGGTGCCTCCCACTAGGCAATGCCAGCGGGCGATGCCCAGGGGAAGGGCCTTCTCTGTGGTGGGCCCAACCCTCTGGAATGACCTACCCCCCGACCTTAGAACAACCACGGACCTCCGCACTTTCCGCCAGAAATTAAAGACACTCTTGTTCCATCAGGCCAGCTTGGCCTAAGCTATTTACCTAGCCTACAGTCTGTACCATAAATTGTTTTAATTGGGTTTTAGATGGGGTCATGTTTTAACATTTTTAAATTTTAGCACAGGGATAATTGATTTAATTTGGTATTAATTATTTATATTTGTGATATTGTGTGTTTTAATTTCCTGTGCACCGCCCCGGGTCCCTTTGGGGAGAGGGCGCGGTTATATAAATCCAACAAATAAATAAATAAATAAATATAAGTTAAAATGATCTTGCAAAGACCTTTGAAAACAACCTTTGCAGAGAAGCTCTCCACACTTTACCCCATCTCATCAAGACGGGTCCTACCAATCATTTAATTCTGGATAATGCTTATATCAGCAGAAGGCAGCTACTGCTGACACAAAGACTCTTTGCGCCAAGAATGAGGTGATGGTAGACATTACGCCTCATGGTTGAAGTTGGCATCAACATACAAAAACTATTTGCAGTTGGTTTTGCTGGAGATTCCTGATTCAGCCTCCCAGCTGGAGACATACTCTAATATGTGAGTCTCCTTTCAGTCTGTAAAGTCATTTTCTCCATCAGAAATAGTTAATTTTTTTCTCTTTAAGTTCTTGGGGTTTGGATTGCTGTTTTTTTTTCACTCACCAAGGTGTCTTCAAAAGGTGACTGACATTACACACTTGGGGGGATGAAAATATCAAGTCATTTCCTTATATGTTCAGCTGAATATAATTAGAAATCCCCAAATTAAAATAAGCATCATATCTGCTCTGCCACTCAGTTATATCTTCTCACTAAGCTAAGTGCACATGGTACATCCAAACATAGTTTATTTAAATCTTTGTTTGCTTAAGAACCCATAGTGTTCTTGTGTGTATATAATGCTAAGTCACAAACCACAATTTATTAAGCAAAAGCCAAACCAACGGCAATGTGAGAACCCAGCCATTATATGCTTCCTTGCCTAGCTCTTGATTTGGCTTTTGACAGAGTCTAGATAATCAAAGACTCAGCTAAACATCGATTATTTAAAAGGAAATTAAGCCGGCATTGATTTTTGGTTGTTTGATTAAATCACAGCTCTGAAAAAGATATTCTATCTAACTCGGCAATCAAATTACAATAAACCCTCAATTTAATGGACTATTACTGCCCATTAGACTCTAATATGACAAATGGAATTTTATGCATACCTAAAAGGATAAACAAATTTTCCTACTGCACTTGAAGTTCATCAGTAAACCAAGGGAGAAGCGTCCATGGGTGGAGGAATAAAAATGGCAGCTCTGTTTGGATGGTTGAAGGTCTGCCCTTTATTTTAGGTGCATACACAACATGTGGGGAAAAAAGGGACAGGGTTTTGCTTGCCTGACCATCATGACTTTTTGACAGCCCTCCCACCCATTGGTGGAATCATTGAATTGTGGGTTTACTTTAGGTGAGATATATTCAGGGCGAGGAAAGCAGCAAAAATCTACAGAGAAATAGATGAGTTTAAAACGATACTAGGTCACTTAAAGTGCAATTCTTGTGACTTTGTGACCGAATACAAACCTCCAGATCAAAAGCCAATTGCTAACTGAGTGTTTTTTGGGGGAAAATATCTTCCATGTTATTGCATGATGACGTTCAAAGACAAAGTTCCAATATTTCTACAATATGTTCCAATTCAACCTTTGCCTTTAGCTGTACAACCTCTTAAATGAAACTGGTGCCAATGCCGATAAAAAAAGTTACTTCTTCACTTACACATTAAACAAAATGATATCTTTTTTTCCAAGTGCTATATACAGTAGAGAGCTCCTGGATAACCATTTTTTTAAATAAATAAAAAAACAAACCTAAATATTAATGACTGTAATGAGGGCCCATTTGAGATAATTAGACCTTAAGGGAACACTTCTACAAAGTAAAAGTAAATGTCCAAAGATGAAATATAATCTTCATCATTTTTAATTTGCAAATCGCTTGTGATTCTAGGAAATTGAATGAAATGGGATTTGGTCAACCCAAACATTCCTTAGAAATCTGACCCTTGAACTGATGATATTAGAAAGATCTAAATACTTTAAACAAACAAACCATAATCAAAGACAGAATCTGAAGACCTAAAGGGTTATGTGGACATTCCAGATTTCTTATTTCTTTAACACAGAAGTTGTTTGGCCCAAATCCAAGAATGACCTGTAGCGATTCTTCCAAGATGAATCCTCATATGAGTTTTCACACCTATAAAAAAATATTGTCAGACTGTACTGTACTGTCTGCATCTACAATGTACAATAGAGTCAGTGACTGAGATGGGCGACCATAGAAATTGATTGAATGAATGAACACTCTGCAAACTGTTAGGAAAGTGTTGTCTTCACCCTCTGTCACATGTAACATTTGGATTGAGTTGGCTCTTATTCCTCTGGAATGCACCCCATTACTTGTGAGAATCCACCTCCTTCCATCACAGAGGTAGATAACTTGAAGTTCACAAGACTATACGTAAGCTTCAAAAACCCCTGATGCTGCCCTCTTTTTTCATGAGGAAAAAGACAAAAACAATTGCATATCTATCTCAAAGGTGCTTTTTCAACAGGAAACTGGACTTTCTGGTTTTTGTTTGAAGATGTCTTGACAAACTTGAACATTGGGCACTATCTAACAAAATGAAATTCAATTGTGAAAAAAGTAAGGTTCTACATTTAGGCAAGAAAAACAAAATGCACAAGTACAGTATAGGTGGTACCTTGCTCAATAGCAGCAACTGTGAGAGGGATCTTAGGTGACTGTGAGAGGGATCCTAGTAGACAACCATTTAAATATGAGCCAGCAGTGTGCAGCAGCTGCCAAAAAAGCCAACACAGTTCTAGGCTGCATAAACAGAGGGATAGAATCAAGATCACGTGAAGTGTTAATACCACTTTATAATGCCTTGGTAAGGCCACACCTGGAATACTGCATTCAGTTTTGGTCACCACAATGTAGAAAAGACGTGGAGACTCTGGAAAGAGTGCAGAGAAGAGCAACAAAGATGATTAAGGGACTGGAGACTAAAACATATGAAGAACGGTTGCAGGAACTGGGTATGTCTAGTTTAATGAAAAGAAGGACTAGGGGAGACATGATAGCAGTGTTCCAATATCTCAGGGGTTGCCATGAAGAAGAGGGAGTCAAACTATTCTCCAAAGCACCTGACGGCAGAACAAGAAGCAATGGGTGGAAACTAATCAAGGAAAGAAGCAACTTAGAACTGAGGAGAAATTTCCTGTCAGTTAGAACAATTAACCTGTGGAATCGCTTGCCTCCAGAAGTTGTGAATGCCCCAACACTGCAAGTCTTTTAGAAGATGTTGGATAGCCATTTGTCTGAAACCGTATAGGGTTTCCTGCCTAGGTAGGGGGTTGGACTAGAAGACCTCCAAGGTCCCTTCCAACTCTGCTATTGCATTGCATTGCATTGCATTGCATTGCATTGCATTGCATTGCATTGCATTGCATTGCATTGCATTGCATTGCATTTATTGTATTGTATTGTATTGGATCCAAGGAAGCAAAATGTTTTGCTTCTCAGCCAAGAAACTTCTTCAGCTCTTGGATAAGCAACAATATGTCTTCAAAGAAAAATCAGAAAGTCCAGTTTGCCTCTTGAAAATGGGACAATCATGACCTGGATGACTGAGAATCTCCACAGACAATTAAACATGTAGTAAGTGGTCATATTGATTCTCCTTAATTATTTAAATGCATTATAGCTAAACAAAGTTTACTTTTTGTCTTAGTCTCCTGCAGTGGTGGGATTCAGCCAGTTCACACCACTTTGGGAGAACTGGTTGTTAACTTTCGGAGAAGTTTAGCAAACTGGTTGTTGAAAGAAATCATTAGGGCAAATAACCAGTTGTTAAATTAATTAAATCCCACCATTGGCCTCATCCATCTTTCATCTTGACCATGTTCCTACTTTTTGGCACATGGCTTGCCACTCCTAGGAAAAATACAACCCAGACTGTGAAAGATGCATTTTTGACTTTAAAATAAAAGGGTAAAGCTAGTAACCATATAGGAGGAGGCAGGCAAAAGAGACATGGTTTCTTGATAAAGGAGACTTGAAATGGGGAACATAATCTAGGGTGCTCATTCTGTCAAGTGGTCTCTGACATTTTTATGGAATAGAAACCAGCATTTTCTTCATCCTATATTCTACAGCATTAGAATGGAGCATTATAGAGTGCCTGCTAATAAAAGATCTGCCTTTCAGTGCTCTTCCCAGATGTAGAATTGCTAATCAACAATATCTCAAGCACCATCAAAAAACACTTTGATGGTTACACTGTTACAAACATCCTTGCACACAATAAAATTCTGAGAGAGAAATCAATGGTTACAAAGTAGATAATGGCAAGCCCACTTCGTCTAAGAGCCTTTACTCATAATCACATAACTGTGAGTCCAATTTAAAAGTTTTGGTTTGTTTGTTTGTTTTTGGTGTTTATTCAATTATTACAGTGGCCCAAAGTTTTTTATACAGTACAGGTGGCTGTACAAATATTTTAAATAAAAAAATAAACCAGTCAGTCCTTGGTAACTTTAATTGTCTCTCCCTTATTTTATTCTTTGTCCTGAACTCCAGGGTAAAAGGAACAGGTTCTATATGAGATTCTTTCATATGTTTGCAGTATTTCCTAATTTGATTGTCTACGATCCATCCTGATGGTGCTGTCTCCTAGGAAGCCATTTTGCTCTCAAGGCTGTTTTACTCTTTGACAACAAGGGACTCTTATTTTGCTTTGAAGTAGAGTTTTGCCATAACTAAGCATGCACAGCAATGATAGAAATATCCATGTAGATATAAAATCTTTGTTTCTTTTCAATTCTGAATTTAACACTGGCACAGTTGAGTCTATCTCCATGCTGTGATCCAAAATATATCAACAGGGTCTGGAAATGTGTTTTGTTTTTCGGTGGTTTTACTTTCACAACTCTGTTGAGATCAGAAGTGTGGTTGGCTTTGTCTCTTTAACCCAATGAGCTCTCTATCTCTCTCATTTTTTCTTTGTTATTTTTCCTTGAATGAGAAAATTTTTTCTTCGGGTTATGCTAAATTTGCCCTAAGAATTTGAGATGGGCTACGGTGAACAAAAACAGTGCCTCAAGACTCATATTGTTCATGCAAATAACTATGCAGCCATTCCTGGATTGTTATGTGAAACATGAAATAGGATGTTACCCCTCTGCTTCTACAAGTAATAGAAAATTCTGATTAAGAAAGACTGGTATCACAAATTGTAATGTTAATTTGCACATATATCCACTAGTGATAAGACTCAGAAATAGTATTTATAAAAAGTATATTCTTCTGAGCGAGGGATTTGTGGTTTGTTTTATACATGCAAAACAGGGAAGAGCATGTGAATACCAGTTGTCTAAACATTAAAACATAAATTTTCCTCATCTTAGTGTCAACTGACCATCATTTCATTATATCCACCCCAAATTTACAAGAAATTCTCCTTTAAATTAATTTTGACTATTGAGACACAGGGGCTCTTGAGGTCACCTGTGTGACTTTTAATTTTCCAAATCCACAGCACTGGCATGATATCTTGAAATTCTGGAATGTATCCCTACTTGTGAAAGTCTTTAGATAGAAATCATTCCTACGGATGCTTGGGGATTATGGGCTTTTGAAAGGGAAAGAGTCATGACATTTTAGAATTTAGAATAACAGAGTTGGAAAGGACCTTGGAACTCCTCTAGTCCAACCCCCCTGCTGAGGCAAGAAACCCTGTACCATTTCAGACAAATGGTTGTCCAATCTCTTAAAAACTTCTAACGTTTTGGAGAATTCACAACTTCTGGAGGCAACTTGTTTCACTGATTAATTATTCTAAATGTCAGGAAATTTCTCCTTAGTTCTAGGTTGCTTCTCTCCTTGATCAGTTTCCATTCATTGCTTCTTATCCTGCCCTCTGGTGCCTTGGAGAATAGCTTGACTCCCTCTGCTTTGTGGCAGCCCCTGAGATATTGGAACACTGCTATCAAGTCACCCCTAGTCCTTTTTTGCATTAAACTAGACATACCCAATTCCAGCAACTGTTCTTTATATTTTTCAGTGAACCATCACTGAAATAGTACCACATAAAGACATATATATCAAAGAGGCTCAACCTAATATCCTGGTAACCCTTTCAGCCTCACTTTAGACATCACTGAGTCCAAGATCCTCCATTTCGTCTCCCATGCTATGGCTTCCTATGGGGCAATGTGAAGCAAGCTTGATGGGTTTTTCAGAACTACTGCAAGAGTATTTGTCAGGCTGTGAAGAAAGCCCCATCTCTTCTTTCTATCATGAAACTCCAACTTGGAACAAAAGACAAGCTCAAGAGAAAATAAACATTCCAGCACTGAATAATGACCTAAATGTAAAAGATTTGGAGCGGATACATTTGTCCTATGTTGCTTTTGAGCCTTTGCTCTGTTTTGGTTCCTTGGTATACTCTTTCATGTGCCTAAGTCATAGTTCTGGACACACACACACACACACACACACACACACACACACACACACACACACAGAGATATTATTTAGCGTCAGGCCACCATCAGGTTGAACTATCCCCAGACTAATCTGATGGTGTCACTCTCCAGTATGAAAATGGTTTCCTAAACTAGATTATGTGATTCTCTGCCTCCCGTAGTCAATGCGTGATAGGCTACATAACTTGTTATTACTGCAAGATAATGGACAGTTTGAGAAGGAAGACAGTGAAATAAAGAGGCTATCCCATCACCCCCATGGATAATTATTTGGCCTCTAGGAGTTGATTAAGTACATCAAAAAGAACCAGCCAGGGTCTCTTGGTCTCTTTCCTTTAGTAACAGGTAATGATGAAATTTAATTAGTGAGAGAAGGCAGCTTTCACACTTAAGAAGTGGGCTGGAGGAAAACTGGGACATGCACGTGTAAAGAGAATAATGTAACAGTCGATAATGGTCCTTATTAAAACTAAGTTAATAAGCAGAGATTTTGGCCTCTGCACTGTACTGCAGGCTATTAAAGAAGTAAAAAGCAGATTGCACAAATATGGTTTCATGTATTAATAGTGGGAATCTTAGTTTGCTAGGTCTCAAAGCACAAGTATAATTTCCTTATTTTACAATAGGGCAAATCTTCCATTTCTTTATCTAAAACATTTTACAGTATTCTTTGAACAAAACTAAATTCATATAGAATCAGAAGTCTTAAATTCCAAGAAGTTTTGTGCAGGATTTTAATCCAAGTTTTCTACTCTTATGCATTATTAAACTTTGACCTGTTTGAGTTACAGTCCCATTGTTGAAGCTCAAATTTATCTTCACACAGCTGAAATGCTGAGGGCTCCTATTTACAAAAAACCCCCACTAAAATTTGACTGTCCCGTTTATTATTAATATTATTTTAGATTAAAATAATTACATTTAGATTAAAATTTGCACAGCTAAAGTGATGGGGCTGCCTCAATTTTTTCTCTCATTCTTTTAAAAGAAATATAAGTTTCTGTTCCTCTCAATTGAACATACAAATAGTCAACATATGAAGGAAGTTCTAAATTCCATCTAAAAAATAGCATTGATTATATCCAATAGTATCATTCTGCTACTGGAAAGCTTCTACCATTTAGCAGAAAATTTATTTGTACAAGTATGACATTTGGCTGATTCCATTTGTACAAGTACTTTTTGAAGTGCCTTCCCTATACATTTATCACAGAATCAGTAGTGGAACAATTTCACCACTTGTATTTTTTCTCACTAGCATTACACTGGACAAACACACACACACACACACATATAATGTTTTATTTCTAATTCTCAGTTAGGACTCACCATGTATTCACATCACAATCCTATTTCCCCCTCAATTAAGACCTAATCATCTTGTTGGTGCCCTTCCTCTTCCTCCATCACCACCTCTTTTCTATCACTGCATAAAGCCACTGGCATTGCCCATGCACTATAATCCCCCCCCCATGTCTCTATTAAGAAGATGTTGGATAGCCATTTGTCTGAAATGGTATAGGGCTTCCTGCCTAGGCAGGGAGCTGGACTAGATGACCTCCAAAGTCCCTTCCAACTCTGCTATTGTATTGTATTGCATTACATTCTAATGATTCTTTATCTAATTCTATTATTTCCTGCTAAAATACAGAATGAGTGAAGACTGCCAATTGGACTTTTCCAGTTGTGTCCTTCTACTTAGACTTGCTAACCTGTGACTCTTGGAGATGTAAGGAGGAGAAAAAGCACCTGAAACTAATTTTTAAGATGTCTAGAATTCAGTGAAGATTCTGCATAGGTCAGTACCTGGTCAAGAACACGATACAGCAAACAATTTTCTCTTCACAAAATTCAGACCAAATCTGATTTTATATATACTTGAAGTTCACACTCCAACTGACCTCTCCAGCTGATTGACCCAGAATCCTTATTATCCCTTAGATATGTTCTTTTGCCATTCACTGACACTCAGTGCTATAGGAACTGAGTGATTAGATTTCGCCCAGCATGCCACACATTGAAGATTTAAAAAAGAGGGAGATTCTTCTGTCTTATAGCCTTGATTTTCTCTCAAGGGAATGCTCCAATCAAACTGTGATTATGTTATGTTTTCTGCTGCTTTTTTTTTTTTAAACATTGCTCAATCTTGTACAATGCATCCTTACATTTTTTTTTTTATCTTTTGCATCACTCAGATACTGTGATTGGCAGTTTGGAAATAAAATGTCTGGGATCCCCCTGCCCATGCCTCACCCACCAACCCCGCCCTAGACTTCCTTACAGATTTGTCTTTCCTCCTTTCTTTTCAAAAGCTGCTGGCTTGAACATCTTAGCCATGTTTGAATATTTTAGTAGATTAAAAATAACCCTAAATATCCTTTGGAACATATTTGGATTTTTTTTCCCCCCAGGGGAAAGGAGAGAAAACAGTTTGAGTATAATGTCATTCTGTATTGACATCACTTCAGAATGTCAGCGAGTCTCTAGGTGTTTTGCGAGCTACTCAAAAGCCTGTGGTTCTTAATTGTGATATTTCTCATCCAGAAATTTACGACCAGGGATAACTTAAATTATCAGCAATTTCAAGATTCAGAATTGAACTGCTTTAATTGGAAATAATTATTGAAGGATAGACATGGCAATCGTAAACTGTGTCCTCTTTGGGACCTTCTGCACTTTATACTAATACTGCTAACTGAGAAGGAAAAGCAACTCATACATAGAATCCTGTCTGAAGAAACTCCCCCCACCCCCAAATAATAATTAGGAGCTCCACAAATATTACTACCCAGGTCTTAAGAAATTTTTGAAACATTTGAAGAGGAGAAACTATGCATACCTCCAGGGAAGTGGTATGAAGTGGAAAGGCAGGAGCTGTGACAGAAAAGGCACACTTACAAGGTGACAACATTTCATTAAGGTGACCTGGAGTGCACCCACTCTGGCTACATGCACTGAAAGGGCAGAAATAACTGGAATCTATCATTCAGATATACAAGTCCTCTGCCACGCAGGACTTTACAGTTCTTTACAGCTCTCAGGCCCCTTGAGAATTGCATCCAGAAGTCAATTGGTGTCAATGCAACTCGTGTAGTAACAATGACATTTAGGCTTAATGAGAAGCATCCAGTAATGCTTGTACTTTTGCATTTTAAAGCAGCTGTAGCTTCTGGATGGTCTTCAGGGGCTGCCTTTATGAGGCACATTACAACAATCCAATTATGAGGTCCACTGGGGCAGTAAAATAAAAACCCAACAGCCTTATCTAGAACCCTGTTCTTAACAAAACCCATCATCTAGCAAGAATTTTTTGCATCCATTTCTAAAAATCCATGTCTTACAATCTGGAATAGAAATGAAGATCCAGCCCATAATTACAGATAGGGAGTTGGATGGCAAGAAAATGAAAAGAAGCCGCTGTAAGCCATTCAGAGTCAACGTGAACACCATTGGCATTGCCAAAATCACCATCAATCAATTGCAAAAGGCCGCTTTGCTTGGAACAGCTGACATCCTGCGACAATACTTTTAACACCATCAAACCTCCACATCTGCCTATCTCAGGCCCTTGGGAAGGACTTGATAGGTGGATAAAAATTCCAAACGCAGACTGAGCATCTGGCTGACTATGTGATGAACCGTAATCATAATTTTAAAAAGTTATATTCAGATCTGATCATACAAGAGCATTTTAAAGGGTCGAAAGAGGCTTTGGGGTCATTTCTGGCATTACTAGTCAGAACAAAACTGAAATAATAGCTTCTTACAAAAAGTTCAACCATTTATCCTAACTATCGCTCCCATAATCCAATGAATAAAAAAGCACGCTTGCAGCCATATGTTGGAATCGATGCTTTCCAATGGATATTGCTGAGCACCGGTACAGAAATAGTAATTTTGCAGTGGGCCCTGTTTTGGCCAGGTCTGAATGCTGCTTATGTGTAAACAGCAGATGCTTATATTTTGGCTCGGAAATCTATATTCGAGGAAGAGAAATAACAATAAATGAATCAATCCCTATTCAGATCCTTGGGGCTTACAGACGGAACCATATCTGAGTTTATGCTCCTGCAAGGTTTACTATAGAGTCAAGGATATTTTCCTATTATATTCAAGGCAGAGAGTGTGGTGAATCCCATGGACACTTCCTCATATATCTCTCCAGATGACAGCTCAGAGGTAGATGAACCAGTTCCAGGCAAGTCTGGAGAGGAGTTGGTTAATGGCTCCATGTAGCCACCTGACAGGGATTTGGCTCTAGTACAGCTGCAGCAGGACAGCCCTGAGGCTTCTGGTGGAGAAAGCAGGCAGATGCAGCCATTCAGTGATGAAGAAGAGGAACTGCCTTCTGAACCGATCCAAGAACATGTTGGGCAAAGAAAAGGCGGGAGCAGAGAAGGTCATCCAGATTGCCGGTGAGGATAAAGCCTTGCCCTTCCTGGGGGGCTGCATCAGAAGCTGGCTATTTAGCACAGCAGGCAGATGGAAACGATGCAGGGAACAATGTGTTTGTTTCCTAGCTGTGTGTTTTCTGGTCATTGTGATTCTTGCTTCGCTTTGGATTGATACTGTTCCTTGACTTGGATCGTGCCCTGTGAACTCTGGACTTTTCTTGCCTCGTGAACCCTCTTGTATTGTGGATTGAATTTTATCTGGCGGGCTTATTTTGATTCAAGTGCCTTGTGGACTAATTGGCCATTGCTCTGTGAACTAGCGTTGGTCTCCTTGTGGCTGGACTTAATTGAGACAGTTCTGTGTTTTTGGTGAAGGGGGTTATGGGGAATATTAATAAACCCACTAAATCACAGGGGTGTGTGTGCGTGTGAAAGAGGAACAGCACAGAGGGGCTGTTCTGCCATGCTGTTGTTGGAGGACAATGCTTGTTTATTTATTGTGCAATCTAACCTATACCTACCTCAACTTGCCTGCTGTCCTCAGATGCAGTAGAAGTAGTTTTGTTCCTGACGTTGCAATAAATTCCAACTGCGCTTCAATCAGTGGAGAGAAGAAATGTTCACCTTGGCCTCAGGGACTAAAGTATATCAAGCCAAGGCTGGTTCTTTTGAATCCGGGACTATGCAGAATCCAACATTGCACCCCATTACAATATGGATGCTAGTATTAAAAGGTTGAATACTTCGTTAATAACAGAACAACGTGTTAGAATAATTATTTTTATTCACTCCTTAACAGGCCACTAGGCCTTTTGAAGCCTTAGAGCTATGTAGCTTAAAACAAACACTAAACAAGATGTTTTGTGGAACTATTTGCTAGGCAGTATTGGAAAAAGAAAATGGAGGAAAATCCTAGCATCATATGTTGATAAATTCCAGATAGGGGAAATGCATTTTGCTTGTTTTATTTCTCCGGATGTTAAACTGTTAAAATGCCATGTATGTTGCCTCGCCATGGCAGCCTTTACTTAACATCTTCTCATTAGATCAGGGGTCTCCAACCTTTGCAACTTTAAGTCTGAAGGACTTCAGCTCCCAGAATTCTCCAGCCAACTTTGCTGGCTGGAGAGTCCTTCAGACTTAGAGTTGCAAATGTTGGAGACCCCTGCATTAGATCTAATAAATGTATTTTTAAACTTGGGACTTTTAATTCGGTTTTTAGCGCAGGGTTTATTTATTAGAATAAGTTTTTTAAATTTTATATATTTTGTATGTATTTTAACATCCCTGTGCGCCGCCCTGGGTCCATTTGGAGAAGGGCGGGGTATAAATTTAATAAAATAAATAAAATAAATGTGGATTTCCCCTCCTTCTCCCTGCATTATCCTGTTATCCTCTCTGCTCATTTTATAGGAAATGCATGATTATTATTTTTCTTCCTGAAAGGCAGCTATGGTTTACTTTACATTAAGAAAGGTTCAGTCTAAATAGTAATGCATTGTGTAGTACCATCAATCTCCATTCAGAAGATCTCAAAATAATTATTTTTATTTTATTTTTATTTTTTTTTAAAAACCCACACATCTTCCAAAATACCTCCTGGGAAAAGTCTCTGTGGATTGCAAAATAGAAGGGAGTCCTTTGTCCGTGACGGTTAACAACGGGAAAAATATTAACTAGTTGTAGCCTGAAAATGTGATCTGCTTTAAATCTGCAGACTCAGATGTTAGTTCAGGCAGTCCTTGACATTCAGTATCTGTGAAAGCCTCTGGGGCTCATCTTCAAAGGTGCACTTTGCGTGTTTGCCGGTATGCTGCTGCAGGAGATATCCTTTTAGAACTGCACTGACAGAGCATATATCACAAACAGGACAGGAGATGTGTCGGATCAGAAAAGTCTCACAGGCTTAGAGGGAAAGCTTTGAAGACGTGGAAACTAAGATCACATATAGCTAAAGGACTAACAATGGCAATCTCCAAACTACCCCAGCAGCTACAGAAGACTCTTTCTAGAATTATTGTTTGGAACAGGGTGAAGAGGACAAATACGGGCTACCTGAGATTTCATGGAAGTAGCAGAACGGCAAAGAACAAGGCAGATTAAAGGTGGCATGAGTTATGGAGGCTACACATAATAGCAACAGGACCCAGGATAGAATTATAGCCTTGCGACGTATAGGCAGAGAAGACACTGAGGAATTGTTAAGAAGCTGACCCAAGTAAGGAAATTAGAAGGGACAAAACAACAACAACAACAACAATAACCCGTAAAGAGGCAGTTTTCCCCCCCCTCCTCAGCCAAATGGGCTTGGAAGGAAAGGATTTCTCAGAGATATTTCTCTGAGCTACTGGAAGTTCTAAATCCAAATCAGCCTGCTGCTTTCAAATCAAAAAGCTCCACCACAGGGCAAAGGATGTGAGTGCATGGAATAATGATGAGGCCTTTCAACCTTCTAGATTTCTTACAACCCAATAATGAAAGCATAGTTTACTATCTATCTGGCTTTTAATCAGCACTTTCCTGGAAGCTACTCCCCCGTGGTGCAGCCCTGAACTTTCCTATTTCCTAACCCAGCAGTGCAACAAATATAACCTGACGATCACCTACAAGGCTTTAATGTTGCATTATGGCACTGGAAGAAAATGGACCTTGAGGGAATGAAAACAAACTTAAGACTATTCACCCAATTTAGTCTCACTGACATGGGCTTAATGAAGGTATTGCTGGAGAAGATCCCTGTGGGTTGTTTTTTTTTGTTTTTTGTTTTTTTGCAAAGGCAAAATAATTGTTGCTCAGCAAAGTGTTACTTTCTAATCTCACACTTAACAGGGGAGGATTAACAGTCCCTGCACAACCCCTGGTGATTTATAAAATGGTAAATGAACTGAGGAGCCAGTGAGCATTTATCCTGGTGATCACGACGATACGATACTATAAAAAGAACTGGATTGGAGAATTTTGCATGAGTTAGAAATCAGAATGATCTAATATGCTCCTACGGGCTAATTGGGCCCAATCCAAAGATAAGTATCGGGAGAGAGAACATATGGTTTGCTCCCTAGCGTAGGATGTAGTTGCCAAAATGAATGTTAATTCCATGAATCCAAAATCAATTTGGATATTCTTCATGATTTGCAGTTAACATGGTCTTCCAGAACTGATAATGGGGCTTCGGTGAGTGTTATTACTGGAAAGACAACACCCCAGAAGAGTAGAAATAGGAAGGAAAATATACATTGTTCTCTGGTGTCTTGAATAAATTATGCATGGATACTCAAAATTAAATCCAGTAAAGCACAGGGATAGGGACGTTTGCAGCCTTTATTGTCTGAGGAAAAATAACATTTCAAGAATTTAAAAATGAGGACAATAAAAGAAACAGAGGGATAGAATCTAGATCACGTGAAGTGTTAATGCCACTGTATAGCGCCTTGGTAAGGCCACACCTGGAATACTGCATACAGTTTTGGTCGCCACGATGTAGAAAAGACGTGGAGACTCTGGAAAGAGTGCAGAGAAGAGCAACCAAGATGATTAGGGGACTGGAGACTAAAACATATGAAGAACGGTTGCAGGAGCTGGGTATGTCTAGTTTGATGAAGAAAAGGACCAGGGGAGACATGATAGCAGTGTTCCGATATCTCAGAGGGTGCCACAAAGAAGAGGGAGTCCTACCTGGGGGCAGGACAAGAAGCAATGGGTGGAAACTAATCAAGGAGAGAAGCAACTTAGAACTAAGGAGAAATTTCCTGACAGTTAGAACAATTAACCTCTGGAACAGCTTGCCTCCAGAAGTTGTGAATGCCCCAACCCTGGAAGTCTTTAAGAAGATGTTAGATAGACATTTGTCTGAAATGGTATAAGGTTCCTACCCACACAGGGGGTTGGACTAGAAGACCTACAAGGTCCCTTCCAACTCTGCTATTGTATTGTAAATGCAGGCAAATCTTAGGACCAAGCCCTATGTCCAAGGTTGCATTTCAGCTGCAGCAAATGATTCTCCTTCATTGTTTGAGATGCCTAGTTAGATACTGACTTGCCACCTCCTTGAATAATAGTATCTCCATGCTGTGCTGCAAATGGTTTTGGAAACTTTCTCGAGTTTCCAATAATGTCATGTAATGGGATGAGATAGGATTTGGTTAAATATATGTGCGCACACACATAATAGTAGCCTTCTTATCCAGCTAGAATAAATTGTAGAGTTCTCTGAATTGCCAAAACAGGAAAAAAATGAAGAGGAGGTAAAAAGAAGTGGGATATATCAATCCCACAGTGATCTAAAACATAGTCCCAAATTAACCATGAAAAAAAATAAAGGTTTTTGAATGACCTTCACAGACTCCAGATTTGAATATTACTGTTGAAAATTGTGGTGAGGTCTCAAATCTGCAACGTATGCAAGGAGACTCAAGAATACTCCTGGTTCAGACAAGTGGGAAAAAGTCTAACAGCAATGCCTAAAAGTGTCTCATTTGACAAAAGGAAATGTTTGCAAGCTACTATTTCCATCAAGGGAGTTAATGCAAATTACTGACTAAAGAGAGTCCAATTCCACACCTGCCATCCTCATTGTTTTGTTCCTTTGAATCTGCAAACAATTGCCCATAAACACTAAATATTCATTCAAATTTGCAGAAAGATGATGCGGTTACTATTTCCTCTCTCCTGCTACTGCAGCAAGAATTATGATCTGTACTTTTGCGGAAATTGTTTGCTTGCAAAATGCTGGCATTTGGGGAGGTGGGGGTGGTAGCATCTTGAAATGATTTTTTAATATAGAAATACAGAAAGGTGCTTTTACAGACGGTTAATCCCCATTATAGCAATTTGTCAGTATATTTTTTTGGTTTTTGTTTTGCAAATGGCCAAACACATACAACAAGCAGGGAAGATCTACATAGGAATACAGTAAAATAAATGTATTGCTTTTCCCTACAAGAAAAGTGAGGGCAGGCCATGGAGCAAGCCATGATTATGTGCCACATTTATTTGGTTGGAACAAGGAAGGACCAACTGTTCTTTGTGCCAGGGTTCCGACAGATGCCCTAATTAAACCACGAGTCTTGAGCCAAGCTTCAAAAGAAATCTGGTTATTTATTAGGAGCAACATGCCGCCATGTACCCAAGTGAAGCCAACTCTGACTCCACGTAATTTACCAATTATGACCCTATTTCCCCCTCCACCCAGAGTGTGTCATAAATCACATTCTCCAATGGAGCACTTTCACAGGCTGTAGAGATCACGCCCCTCCAGCTGCTGCTGGTAACCTGGGATACAGCCTTGAGAAAGATATGCATAGAATGTGTCTCTGTTTGTGGCTGCCATGCAGCATCATCAGTTCCCCATCCCCCTTGCCTATGGCAACTCAAGAGCAGGTCAGGGATAATAATAATAATAATAATAATAATAATTTTAATACTTATAAACCGCTCCCTCTCCCCTTGGGGACTCGGGGCGGTGCACAGGTAGAATAAAAACAATAAATACATACACACATTTCTTAAAAACAAATTAAACCTAACCTGCGCTAAAATTTCCCATTAAAACTGAACTATACTAAAACTACCCAGTATAACCCCAAAGACAGAGAGACTATCCTAGGCCGGCCAGACGGAAAAGATGAGTTTTTAATTTAAGACGGAAGGAGCGGAGGTCCGTGGTCGTCCTAATATCGGGGGGAGGTCGTTCCAGAGAGCCGGGCCCGCCACAGAGATAGCCCTTCCCCTGGTTGTCGCCCGCTGACAGTGTCTAGTGGACGGCACCCGGAGAAGTCCCTCTCTGTGGGAGCGAATCGGCCATGAGGATGTATGAGGCAGGATCCGATCCCGCAGGTATCCGATCCCGCAGGGATGCTTTGCAAGTTGACGTTTTGCCTGTTCTACACATTTTGGAGTTGGCAGAAAAGGAGGATTGGAAATCAAACTGTTTTCAAGGGACTGGGAAGCCAAAAAGATAAAAGCCAATTTTAAGAGAATTTTTAAATTCGTTTAAACATAAGTTGAAGGACAAATTGGCTTATAGATTGGGACTGGAGTGGAAACCATATCTGAGATGTTTACATTCTTCTACCCACAATTTAAAAACGTTGAGTTACCAGTGCTATTTTTTAATTCCTCACTGCCTTCATTAGCATTTTTGTGGTTAATACTTTTGCTATCTTGTTTGTACTCGCAACATCTTTGAGTGTTTCTAATGTCTAACTGATTCTAATTGATCCTAGAGCTTTTGTTTCCTTGAAAGATGTATTTGAATAAGGAGCTTGTGATCTGATCTCCCAAATTCTTTTTTTCACTATGTTTCGGATGAGCAAATACTTGAAAAGCTTTGATTAAAGAATGACCCTGGCTAAATATGTGTATTAAGGGAAGAGGTCAAAGAAATGCCATTTTAAATGTGCTTGCGTTGTTCTTTAAATGCTGAGAACAATAAAGCAGGAAAGTGTACTGCAACAGTCTTTGGGATGGCAGAGCGAATCTCACAATTGATACGCCTAAGAGCCTTGAAAGCTTCCCTCCCACAGAGCCAGAACATGGCCTTAAAGCTAGTTCCATAATGCTAAGCAGAACAGATGTGCATGTCATTTGGTTCTAAGCATGGATGAGCAGGCACAACAAACCTTGTGACGGTGATATTCATTTTTGTTTTCAAAATATGGATTGTTTTTGTATCTGACTTCCTGCAAATATCCTGGGAGGGTTTTTACCACAACTGAAGTATTCCACCGCTATTGATCATGCTGTATCATCAAAGGCCTGCTTTCATGAGTCCTTTGTCCACAGCTTGTTTTCCTTAAAAACTCTTTAAAATGTGTGTATATATGTGAGATAAGAGGAAGGAAAAGTATTTGTGTGTGTGTGTACGTGCGTGTATCAGGGGTGGGTTCCTGTACCAGTTGGTAGTGGTTCGCTGTGCGCACACTTTGTGCCTTCACTGCTCACTTCGCTTGCGTGCCCCCCCCCCATGTTCCTTGGGCATGCTCAGTTGACTGAAAATTGTTCTGTGCATGCGCAGAAAGATGACGGCAACACAGTGGTGAAATTTAATATTTTTTGCCACTGATTCTGTGGGTGTGGCTTGGTGGGAGGGTCATGTGACTGGGTGGGCGGGGCCAACTTTTCCCCACTTTTTAAAGCATTTTTTTTCCTGCTGGTTCAGGCAAATAGAAAGGGAAAAATGCTTTAAAAAGTGAAATAAAGAGGGTCCAATGATTGCGCGGCTCACAACCTATCCTCACGATTGTCAGAACCTTCCCCCCCCCCACACACTTTTTAAAGCATTTTGTCCTGCCAGTTTGGGAGAATAGGCAGGAAAAAATGCTTTAAAAAGTGACAGGGGGAACGATTCTGATGATCATGCAGATCAGCTGTGTGAGCCGCATGATCGTCAGTCCCTCTTAATTTTACTTTTTAAAGCATTTTTTTCCTGCTGGTTTGGGTGAATAGGTAGGAAAAAATTGCTTTAAAAAATGAAAATAAAATGGTTTTTTGCACGGATCAGTGAAAACTTTTTAAAGCATTTTTTTCCTGCTGATTCTGGTGAACCTTACCATCTTTTGCCAATGGTTCTAACGAACCGGTAAAATTTCACCCCTGCGTCAATGGCAGAAGAAACCAGGGAACTGGTTCGGAGGCATGGCCAGTCTGGGTTGCTGCCGGTTCTGTGACCAAGGCCAAATCACCACTAGTAGTTCAGCCGAACCGGGCCAAACCAGGAATAAACCACCTCTGGTGTGTGTGCATATAGACACACAGTGTCTACATCAGGGGTGGGTTCCTGCCAGCATTACTATCAGTTTGGTGTGCAAAAAAATTATCGAAGTCTGTTCCTATCTGTGTACATAATTATGCAAACTGGATTTCTCTGGTGTTGCCCAAGCTTTCCACTTGTGTATGATTAGATATAAGTTAATTTATCACTTAATTATCATACATTATTGGTTGCCCACTGCTCAGATTCTATACAGTTTTTGATAATAAAACATTAAATAATTGCATTTCCAAAACCAAAATTAAAGAAGATGTTAGTCACTGTTCCCAATTAAAAACTGTTTTCTGTCAATGCTATATAGAAGAAATAATTCTCATCAATTTCCAAAAGGATAAAAACGAGGAAGCCACCCAACCTCCATGGGAACCTGTACTAATGTACATTATGGAAGCTACCATAGATAAACTCAGTCTTCTCCTTCGAAGGATGGAAGTAGTAAAGATCCTATGGAGCAAATGCCTGCTGTGCTTTGAAAATGAACTCAGGTATGTGTGCGCATAATGTTGTGTTGCAGTTCTGCATTCCTCATGGCACTTTTAGCAGAAGCATGTGGACATTCAGGCTAGGACAATGCCATCTACAACAAACTATAAAGATGCCGCATGCCAACTTGTGTGCCAATACCATTATGTCCTGAGGTCAAATGCAATTTTGCAAATCTCGCTATTTCTTGTTGACGTCATCATCCATTTTCTCCTCAACTTGTCTTTCCTAGATACCACTGAGCAGCTAAAATTTTCAGCCTTTGTAGGGAGGTCCGCTAGGACAGGGAGGCGGTTGGCTTTTGTTCTATTCATGTAGTGCTTTCAAGAACAGTGTCATTGTATATTAAGCCCAATATCTCTACCCTCTCCTGTATTCATTTCCACAAGAAGAAGATGAAGTTTAGGCATGAAGCTCTGCATGTGTGCAAGCAGGTTATCATCAGCATGACTGAATGCCAAGAGAACAACAAAAGGAAAAGGGAAAATTCCATCCCTGAAAATCTGAGCATTAGAAATAAGCTGGCAGCTGTGATTGTAGCAGTAAAATCAGCCAGGAAAGCTAATCCTTCACAATATACACTCTGGAGACGTGCAGTCATATTGTTACAGAGAGCTCTTAGGCGAGAAAAGGCATTTTAATGCAAGCTTCCAGGAGCAATAAAAGCGAAACCAAATCCCAACAGCATTGATTGAGGTAAGGGGAGAACTCTGATTAGATCTGATTCCAGCAAAATGACTTTTGCGGTGTTAACTTGGTGGTGCACTAATGGAACATTTACATCACTCTGCCTTCTATCCAAAAGAGAAAAAACCTCACACATCCATATCTAACAGGTAAGTGTGAAATAGCATGTGTGTGTGTAAATGTTGAGTGAAAAGACACTCACAGAAAGTAAGAAGTTTAATGATTTGATAAATGGGAACTGTATAGTTTGGTTCTGAACATTTCAACCAAATGTTAGATTCAGTTACTCATTCTTTCCTCCCTTCAGAGCTGCCCTATCTTTGGTCTTGATTCAACCATGTATGCCCCAAACAAGTGCCATTATAAAGGTCAGAAATTAAAATAAACTTCTTAAAAACAATAGAACATATTCTTTTTTTTAACCTCTAATATTATCATCAGATTAGAGCTAGGCTGTACCTTAGGCTCAGGTAAGATTAGGTCAGCTAAGATTCTGGGCAAAACAAATCATTTGGGGAACCTCATTGTTCAAACATAAAAGCTGAATCTGTTTCACAGATCTTGTGTCCACTGTATTCTCATTGGTGATCAGAACTCATATGCCTCCATTTGATAAACTGCACTCATGATGATAAAGTTAATATTTTTTTTATTAAAGGATCAACTTAGTATAATACTAAATGATACTTGGGTATAATTATATGACAATGCTTAGGGATGCATAAGTTGTTAAGTTCTCCAAGCTCTTTGCCATGTGTAACCAGAGAATTTAATCATTTATAGAAAAAAAACCACCCTCACCAAAACTGGCAGGATGAGAGAGAGAGAGAGAGAGAGAGAGAGAGAGAGAGAGAGAGAGAGAGAGAGAGAGAGACAGAGACAGAGAGAGAGAGAGAGAGACAGAGACAGAGACAGAGACAGAGACAGAGACAGACAGAGACAAGACAGACACAGAGAGAGACACAGAGAGACACAGAGAGTCAGACGGACAGAGACAAGACAGAGAGAGGCAGACAGAGAGAAATGGAAAGATACAGAGAGAGAGAGAGAGACAGACAGACAGACAAGACAGAGACAGACAGACAGAGACACAGAGAGACAGAGACAGAGACAGAGAACCAAGAACTTCACAGCTTAACCCTGAGGTACAGATATTCTCTTCTACTGAAACTAATCATTGCCTGGTAGTGTAAAAACATTGCCTTCTCTTGCTCTATGGCACTTCAAATGCCATGCCTTTCTCTCTTCCACCTTCCTAACCTTCCACTATCAGTCCAGTACAGAGAATTCATTGGAGCCCCCCAACATTAGAGTACCTCACTGAGCCAGAAGTTTGATTCTGTAGGTTTCTCCACCTAGAGAAAGTAAACGAGTTGGTTACCACGGCAGCTAGACAAATTGGACCCTATTTCCCAAGCAACGGGTCCATTGCTTATGAGAAAGTTTGTTCCTTGAATGATGCAAATCTGCATAGAACTGCCACTTTTCAAAAGAAATCTCTCCTTTCTTTTGTGCTTGGTTTCATTAAAACAAAAAAGAAGAAGAAAATTGCCTATGCAATTAGAAGGGTGGCAGCAGCTGTTTTTCTACCATCACTATGTAGTGGTAAGAACACACATATATAATAATAGCCCTGCTGTATCAATCAAAGCCCATCCTTCATCTTGTTTTCACAGGGGCCATCCAGATGTCTCTGGGATTCTCACATGCAGAAAGTAGAGACATACAGTGGTACCTCGGTTCACGAACTTAATTCGTGAAATGACTCTGGTCGCGAAGCGAATTGTTCGTGAACCGAGGCACAGTTTTCCATATGCTAAAAGCATAGCAAAAATAAAAAAAAAGTCACTGAAAGTACTCACAGTGTGCCTGCTGGGGCTTTTTTCTGTATTTTTTTCTCTCTACGATCTTCCTACAGGAAGTCACAACCATGTGACAGCCAGGAATACATTAAAAATGGCCGCGGTTCCTGTTCGTGAACCGAAGCAGAGTTCGTGAACCGAAGCACATTTTGAGGAAAATTTCTGTTCGTAAACCGAATTGGTCGTGAACAGAGGCGTTCGTGAACCGAGGTACCACTGTACCTTTATCTTGTGGTTACTCCTTGCTGTAAAGAGTCAAGGAAATCAAGAAACCCAGGCAGTTTGAGTGGGTATAAAGATTTATTGCAAGTTGAAGCTCTCTACATGAATCTGAACTACTAATGGCCAAAGCAATTGGTAGTAGATAAGAGTTAGAGGAATTCAAGGTGGGCCTGGCTTAGGTCTCTTGTGGGCACAAAGTGACTCATGACTAATGACACATTTGAACCTTCCTTCGGGCTCAGCCTGGTCATCTCCTATATTTTCTCAGTGGCTATTCAAATCTTCTGACCATTTTGATTATCCTTTTCTGCCCTTCAACTTCATTCTAATGTAACCACTGGAATGGTATAGTACAGGGGTCCCCAACCCCTGGTCCGTGGACCGGTGCCGGTCCGTGGCTTGATAGGAACCGGGCCACCGGGCCGGAAAGGAGTAGGAGGAAGGACGGGGCAGCCCCCTGGGCAGAGCGTGCACCGGGGGCGGAAGAGCGCAGGTGCGGCCACTCACGCTGTTGGGTGCCCTAGAGGGGCGAGCGAGCCGACTCACACACACCCCGCGTGCGCATGCGCCACCTGTTCCCCCTCCCCCCTGCTCCCCCTCTACGCCAGCCGGTCTGTGGAATTTTCTTTAAAATGAAACCGGTCCCTGGTGCAAAAAAGGTTGGGGACCCCTGGTATAGTATATTCCACCTTCAGATGTAATCCAGATTTATATAAGGATATTAAAATGTTGGCAGCTTTATTTCTAGTCTTCCTTGTAATTATCCCTAACATAGAAGTTTCAGTGTTGCTGCCAGCTGAGTTCACATTGTCACTGAGCAACCTATGGTAACCCCAGTTTTTTTTGTCTAGTAAGTTATAAACAGCTCAGACTCCATCAGTATATCTATGATTTTGGCCCCACTGAATATCACTTTTTGAAACGGAACCACATTTGTCATTTGGTTGACCACTCAGTTTAAAGAAATCCATTTTAAGATTTTCAGGTTTTTGGTTTTTACTACCGTGGACAGTTACTTCTCCAACCTTTGTCAACTTAGTGCTTAGCCCAAATGCAAGATAATTTATTAATGTTAAAAGCACTAGTCCCAAACAAAATGTTTGAAGGTGGCACAGTGATTAGAATGCAGTACTGCAGGCTATTTCTGCTGGCTGCCGGTTGCTTGAAGTTTGGCAGTTCAATCATCACTGGCTCAAAATTGACTCAGTTTTCCATCTTTCTGAGGTGGGTAAAATGAGGAGCCAGATTGTAGGGGGCAATATGCCAACTCTGCAAACCACTTAGAGGGGGCTGTAAAGCACTGTGAAGCAATACATAAGTCTACGTGCTATTGCTATTTCATTCTCATAAATGAATATAAGCATTTCCATTTTTATATTTTCTTAACCATAGATTTTTATAGAAATCTATAAAAAGATAGTTCCTCATTCCATGACTATTCAATTTATTCAAGAATCACAGATGAAAATGCAGTGACTTCAGAATCACCTCCATCCTCATGTATCTTGACAGTTTTTTAAAAAAACTTCCAGGTTGATGAGGCAAGTATTTACCTTTGCAAAATCTAAGCTGATTTTAGTTCAATAGGCTTGTTTTTGTATGTGCTTAGTTAATTTTTCCCTTTCTTTTTATGCCAATGGTTACCGGTTTAATGAGACAGTGAGCTCCCCAGTATCTATGTGCTTCTTTTTCCAAACAGAAGGAGGGAAAGAATTTTGTGGCACATTTAATGTAACTTGGAGTCAGCTCAATGCATCTGAATTTAGTACTGTTTGGTCTGAGATACTATATCAATTTTACCTTCTACAATCACATGTTTTGCAGTTTCTAAGACTTTCTATCTCCAGCTCATCTTCAGAGAGTTGAAAATCATTGTGGACTGTCATTAACACATGATAGCAAATCTGGGCAGAACTAGAATAAAAACATTGATCAGTGATTTAACTGTAAGCACCTGAAAGGCATTCCTTCCTATCCTTAGTAGATGTTTAGGAAGCGAGTAATGATTAATATAAATAAGATAACAAAAGATTGCTGCAGTTTTACTCTGATGACATACTCTTATCTACTCCTGTAACTAGATGTGCCTGTGTTTTATACATGCAGAGATGAGACTACTGTATAGGAACTGATCTGTTAGAAAAGTTGTACTACGGATGAGATAGCTAAGAAGAGAATTGTGCATTTTAGGATAATGATTCTCTCCTCATGCTTAATTATGTTGGTGTTTTTCCTTGTTCTGGCTCAGCAGATATCAATTGGTTATTATTATTATTATTATTATTATTATTATTATTATTATTATTATTATTATTATTATTATTATTATTATTATTATTATATTAAATTTCTATACTGCCCTTCTCCCTTCTGGGACTCAGGGCGGTGTACAGGCAGCAATAAAATCAGTGATATAAAATATAAAAATACATGAAATATATATTTAAAAATGTATTAAATAATACGCCTGTTTTAAAACCATTAATAAAACCTACTAAAACCATTTAAAAAATTACGCCAGGCCGTAATAGATAGGTGTATAGATAGATAGCGAAAAATACAGTAGGTAGGTAGGTAGAGGAAGAAAGGAAGAAATGTAGGTAGGTAGGTAGGTAGGTAGGTGGATAGATAGATAGAAAGAAAGAAAGAAAGAAAGAAAGAAAGAAAGAAAGAAAGAAGGTAGGTAGGCAGGTAGGCAGAGGGAGAAAGGAAGAAATACAGTAGGTAGGTAGGTAGGTAGGTAGGTGGATGGATAGATAGATAGATAGATAGATAGATAGATAGATAGATAGATAAATAGAAAGAAAGAAAGAAAGAAAGAAAGAAAGAAAGAAAGAAAGAAAGAAAGAAAGAAAGAAATACAGTAGGTGGGTAGGTAGGTCGGTAGGTAGAGGGAGAAAGGAAGAAATATAGTAGGTAGGTAAGTAGGGGGATAGATAGATAGGGAGAAATACAGTAGGTAGGCAGGTAGGTAGATAGGGGGATAGATAGAGAGGGAGAAATACAGTAGGTAGGTAGAGGGAGAAAGCAAGAAATACAATAGGTAGGTAAGTAGAGGGATAGACAGAGAGGGAGAAATACCATAGGTAGGTAGGTAGGTAGGTAGGTAGGTGTATAGATAGATAGCAAGAAATACAGTAGGTAGGTAGGTAAGTAGAGGAATAGAGAAAGAGGGAGAAATACAGTAGGTAGGCAGAGGGATAGAGAGGGGGAAATACAGTAGGTTGGTAGATAGAGGGGAAAAAGAAAGAAATACAGTAGGTAGGTAGGTAGAGGGATAGAGGGGGGAAATACAGTAGGTAGGTAGGTAGAGGGAAAAAGAAAGAAATACAGTAGGTAGGTAGGTAGAGGGATAGACAGAGGGAGAAATACAGTAGGTAGGCAGGTAGGTAGATAGGGGGATAGATAAGGTCAGAAATATAGTAGGTAGGTAGGTAGGTAGGTAGGTAGGTAGGTAGGTAGAGGGATAGAGAGGGGGAAATACAATAGGTAGGTAGGTAGGTAGAGGGAGAAAGAAAGAAATACAGTAGGTAGGTAGGTAGGTACAGGGATAGATAGATAGATAGATAGATAGATAGATAGATAGATAGATAGATAGATAGATAGATAGATGATAGATAGATAGATAGATAGATAGATAGATAGATAGATAGATAGATAGATAGATAGATAGATAGATAGATAGATAGATAAAAATACAGTAGGTAGGTAGGTTGGGGCTTATATGGTGGTTGGGTGTATGTGTGCAGGTATAGATCTACACACAGATTGGTTGGCCATTTAACCAGACTGGGCCACAGCAACACGTGGCCGGGTATAGCTAGTGTTCTATAAAAATTGAGGGTTAGAGGAGGCTGTACCAGATACATACAAGTACATGATCCTTTAACATCTTATGGCTTAGTGCCATAAGGATCTATGTATATGGATAACCTCGGGTGTGACTAGTATACATTACATTGCCCCCTACTCATTTTTACCTCACACATTTTCTACAGAACATCTAAAGACGATGAATGCCTCCAGGAGAACTAACTGAGCATTCAGATGTTTATTCTTCAAAGTTCATATCCATAAAGGATTTTTGCTTAACAATTTCTTTCCAATCTTGGTTACTTGATTTATAGCTCTAAACTTTCCATCTGGAACTTGTTTCAAGTAAAATATGATTAGGTTTAACTCAGGTGATGCTGGGGTTCCACAGTCAAGAAAGCACATGCCCTCATTTATCAGTGTCTTTGATTTTAATCATTTAAGAAAAAAAATTGTTGAGAAGATAGGAAACTGAAACAATTGAATTATGAAAGTAAGTGGCCTAGGAAATTAGCCAAATTAAATGTGTGCAGGATACGGAATAAATATGGGCTTATATTTGTTCTTACTGCAGAGAAATTTTGAGATTTTGATGATGTCATCGAGGATTTTCTCCCCCCCCCAAGATATTAAGAACAATAGTGACAAAAGATTTTCCATCCTCCCTACAAATAGGGCCCCAAACACAACATCCCTTACTTCTATCCTAGATATGTATTCTTGAATCCGACTGTTCCTGAATAAAATATTCTTATCAGTGGGCAACTAATTTGTAAAAGAGAAAAAAAGAACCGGAAGAAACCAGAACTCTCAGCATTATTTATCAAGAAAGACTTTGCAAATCAACAGACATTGGACATCTACAGTATGTAAGGTTTTCTGTTTAAAGATATAAGGACTATACTTCATGTCCATGGTTCATGCATACGTCCTGATTAACAATATATGGTTAAGATATTTCCTTTTCATTTTAGTTTTAGGAAATTTCTGTGGCAGCTAAGACCAGGGGTGAGATTTAGCCGGTTTGCACCGATTCGAGTGAACCGGATGTTAATTTTACATCTGGTTTGCTGAATTGGTAGTTGCAAGAAGTGGCTGTCCCCCTCCCTCCCCTCCCCCCCTCCCAGGAGTCTCCACGTGGCCTGTTCATCATGCCAGGTAAGTGCAGGACCTGCATGGAGGCTCTGGGAGGGGGGGGGGGAAACATCCATGAAGTCATAAAGAATCAGACATGACAGTGAGTGAACAATGACAAATTTGTAAGATTTGCTAAAGTAGGGTTACAATATGTTGAATTGAATTGAATGTTTATTTGTATACTGCTCCCTCTCCCCGAAGGGACTCGGGGTGGTGCACAGGGAATATAAAACATAAAAACATACAACAATATAAATATCTAAAATTAAATTAAATTACAATAACCCTGCACTAAAACCTAAAAAGACTAAAACCCTAAACCCCCTAAAAACCCAATTAAAAATTTAAATGTACAGACTGGAGGTGTGAAAGATAGATTAGGCCAGGCCGGCCAGTTGGAAGAAATATGTTTTGAGCTTTCGGCGGAAGGAGCGGAGGTCCGGAGTTATTCTGAGGTCGGGGGGTAGGTCGTTCCATAGGATAGGGCCTGCAACAGAGAAGGCCCTTCCCCTGGGAGTCGCCCGCTGGCATTGCCACATGTGAGTTTCACAATTCCATATCCCAAAGGTACTTTTTCAAAGGGCAGCTGGACTTATAACACAGTCCTTCCAGCAGTTCCAAGCAGGTTCCTCACACATTTGCACTATTCAGGTGGCCCTGAGGGCACAGATAAACTTCCAAGTTCCTCAATGATTCTCAGAAAAAATGCTAATGACCAGATGACTACAAGTTCCGTCCTCCACCATTCAGTCAGAACTGAAGAGGTTTCTTGGGTGAGAAGCAAAATGTCTTCAAGAAAAAACAAAGGCCAGTTGCCTTTTGAAAAAAGTACCTTTGGAACAACAATGACCTGGGTGATTGAGAATCTCCATCAACAAAACTCCATATGTTTATTGTATGGCAAAAAAAGGTTAAAGGTTTCTCCCCCACTTTGCTGCCATCTAGCAGTTATCGAGATTTCGCCTACCAAAATGAACTGTGATTTGACATGTGTAACATCATTTAATAACCTTATCTGTCCTTCTAGGGTCAAAAATCTGAAAGAAGACCTTTAGTTTATGACAGATGCATTAAAAAAAAAATCCTTTCTCCCCAGCATACATTTGGAAAAAAAACAAACACTTAATATAAGGTATTATAGAAGCAATAAAGTTTGAAATATAAGAAGAAATTTGTGGACAAAACTCTTAGACAAAGTTGCATACCAAGTTGTTTATTAAGGAAAGTTGAGAAAAGACAATGAATGCAGATTTTCCAGCATTCAAAACAGATCATACAAATTTAGATAGAAAAGAATAATACTTGAACATCTGTGACATTGACATGGACCAGATTTAGACTAATCTGCACATCCCTTGTAATTAATATTGTGACAGTTTTGTTCTGTATTTAATATGAATAATGGTTCATTAATTCTGTCTAAATTTTGCTTCAGAGCATTCATTTTGGTGCTAGATTCAATTATGCATTGTGATTTCCAGTATCCAATTGGCCCAAACTTTGGATTTTAGTACATATGAATCAACTCTTGGAATAACTCATAGATAGTAGCTAATATTATAATCTATATTATGACATTGATGGATGTGGAATGAAATCTCATGATGTAAGCATGATGGTGCCAATATATAGATGCAATTTTCAATTTCGGTCATTTTTCCGACTTGTTTACAAGGTTGGAAAGTGACAACTCCATCACTTTGCCATATTGTTGTGCTTACTGGAGCCTATCCCCTGATAGCCTTTTTCTGTTTAATCATAGATTGAAACTTGTCTTCCAAAGTAAGATAAACTCAGCTGAGAAACAAGGAAAGCAATGCCTCAAAGAAAAAGAGAATTATTATTTTGGAATTTCTCTAAAAAAAAATGAAATTCTAGGACTCTGTGAATTAATGTCTTTTTGGCAAGCTAAATTTTAATAGTTTAGGACCTTTTTATGTGAATTTAGTTTCCATTGTGTTTCTGATTGAAAGAAAGGGGCTGATGTTTTTTAGTAGGTCAAGACATGTCATCTTCAAACAGGATTTTTGGCATTTGCATTGCATTGGCATAGGCATCCTTCAGTCTCAAAAGACTATGATATCATGCTCTGGAAAGAGGTAAAACTGGAGTGTCCTCTCCAGAGCACAAGGTTTGGGTAGATTAATATGGAGGATAGACTGTTACCCAAGCAGCAGATCCCCCCCTCCTCACATCACTGGTATAGTCCAATGGAATAGCAGAGCCTATACCAGGGGTGGGCAAACTTTGCAATTTTAAGTCTGAAGGACTTTAGCTTCCAGACTTCCAGAATTCTGGGAGCTGAAGTCCTTGTTGCAAAGTTGCAAAGTTTGCCCAGCCCTGGCCTATACAATTGGTACCAGCTGCATTGCAGGAGTTACCAGAATGTGGTTGTACAGAGTCACGAACTGCTACCGGGACTCCGGATTTTGCCTTGAGGTTGACTCCTGAAGCCTTTTCCAGTAGTGGATATTGCCACAAGGCAGTGGAGGTTTGTAATCAGAGTATCCCTTCTAGAAGATTGTTCTTCTGCTTTATCTGCCGTTGGGGCATAAAGCCCTCTTCCACCTTCAAAACCGTTGACCGTCTTCTTCTGTAACCCTGGAAAGGGGCCCTTATGAGGTGCTACCAGTCAGGCCAACTGGCTGGACCAAGGTTTTTTTTAAGGAGGTGTTACTCCTCCATCACTCACCCTTTGTCCTGGCTTGTGATAGGCAGAGCCTGGCTTCCCAAACGTTGTGCCCAGGATGGGGGGGGGGGGTTATTTTATTGTTAGCATATTGAGAGGTCAAATCAAGGCTTTAAGATCAGACACTATGACATTTTGGAAGACAGATCTCCATGCAGAAGGGTTTCAAGATCATGACATTACAAGACAGTGCACAAAATCACAAGCAATGCTGGGGGAAAATGGCTTTTCCATGACTAATACATTATGGTTTTTGGTTTGCCCAGTGCCCCTTTAGTGATGATGTTCTTTTTGTACAGCAGCACACAGACTAAAGATGGCAACGGAAGATAGCTTTTCCTGCCTTCTTTCTCCTCCTGATTGCTATACCTGGTGGGTGTGTATGGGGGGGGGGGGATGTGTATAAAGTTTCAAGAGAGTTAACAAAAATTCCAAGGGCTTTCTAGACTGGAGGTCATCACCTCATAATGTTCACATACTGACATCACTATTCAGATTTATCTATAGACCCTTACAAACTACTGATTCATTACTGGGTTATTTTTTTTCCCTATGCAAGCCATTTTTATTATTTTCAAGAATTAGGTCTGATTGTATTTACACAAAAGGAGGTAATTCTGAACTGATTAGTTAGCATTGCACACAGTTGGCAGTGAATCATTTTAAAAGTCTAATCATGTTAAGCAGAATGCTGCGTATTAGATAAGCCAGGGCATCTTGCCACTATACATATTCTGTTCCATTTGATTGAATTTCACATTTTCTACCCATGCCTATATCTCTGTCTTTGTTCCGCATATTTAGTAGGTATTGAGAGCATCACATAGTCTTGATAATTTCAAAGAGGAAGAAGAATTTCAGAAATGAGGAAAAGGTCCCAGTTTTGGAATCCCTGGGTTATTTGTCAAATAAACGCATATCTTTTCCAAATGTTGACATATGCTGCTTTCATGTCATCCTCTCATGTGCCCAGTTCTCCCTTTTCCATCACACTGTTCTCTTTCAAGTTGGCAATATTATAATGGGGATAAGAAAAAAGGAATTAAGCTAAATAAATTCAAGGCATGACATAAGGAAAATGAAATTGTCAGGTCTGCTTCTAACAATAACCAATAAAGAATCCACTAAAAGAATTAAGAGTACTTTTACTGGTTATGAAAAGAACAGCATAGATGTAAAGCAAGGTCTGAGGCTTTTGCATGCGAAAGCATACATATCAATATATGTCCAACCCCCTTTTCCCAATAACCCCCCACCCCATTGTCCAATGCGTAAACCCCTTTGGTGTCATGTGGGTTGAATCTTCAGGAGCATCATCAGGATGGCATGCAAGACCATTGACCTTGACCACTGCACGGCCCCAGCCACCGGTATGTGAAGTAGATGGTGAGAATATACTCCCTTCTCCAAATCTCCCTCCTGCACTATACAGTCCCATTCCCAAATACTAAAGCCCTTCCCTCCCCATTATGGCAGCTGAAGCAAGCAGTAAAGCGGAGGCTGACAGAAATACAGCTAAATATAATTTACAACACAATACTTTATACTTTTCCATCCCTTTCTATTTAAAAAAAAATCATATTTGCATCTGCTGTATCTATAAATGGACTCAAATATTGCCTTTTGTTCTTTAAACTTCTCAATTTCTTCAAGTATGCATTCTTGAAAATTCATCAGCTCCATCAAATCACAATATTTTGCTTGACTCGTTTATTTTTCCTGTATACATTTGCTCTGGGACTCAATCCTAATCTACTAATTTTGCAGGCTATATTACTATGGTTCTGTCTATTGGCCAATCAGTTTTCAATTCAATCAACATCCATTCAGTACTGATTCATTCTTGGCAATATCTCTTCTTTTACCCACTTAAATATCTCTGAACTACTTCATTCAATTTACTTTTAATTTTCTCTTGACCTATCCATCTCTTATTTCCTTATAACAATGTGGGTAGAAGTGTGCACTTTTCAAGGCATATTTATTCCTCACAACAGGCCATATATTATCTAGTTCTTTCCATTAGAATTGGCACCTTTTACCATTTTTACATCAATTATATTTTTAGTAAATGTTTTACACAAATGTATCTATTATCTATATAAATAAAAATGTAAAATAGTTTGTCCGAATCCACTAATCTCAAAAACTACTGGGCCGATTTAAACGAAACTTTTAGACAACGTAGCCAAGGACTTCCGATAATAGAATAGCTAATCATTTTGTGCCTAGCACACGTGTGTTGTGTACAAATTACACACAAAAAAATGTACTCACTGGACACGGTTTAAGCTCCGTGTAACTCCTCCCATCCGGCTGTACGTCATGGACACGTAACGGCAGAAAACCGCCTTGAAGGAACGTTGCCAGGGGCAACGTGGAAAGCAACGCATGCGCCTCCCTGTCTGCCTGCAGCTGCTCTCTTCCACAAACACGCGCGCGTGCGCACACACACGCACGCAGGGCCACAGGATCAGAAGCGTCCGAGCCCCGTGTGGTAGTCGCCTGGCGGGCGTGTCGGGCGGGGCAGCCGGCCGTGTCTCCACTAGCTCTCTCCGATGGCCACCGAGGTGCACTTTCCGGAGCCGTTGGAGAGAGCTGGTAGGGGCATGGCCGGCTGTCCTGCCCGCGGTGCGCCTGCCGGGCGGCGGGGGCTGCATGTCGCGGGGCTCGGGGTCATCGGCGGCGCGGGGCTGGTGGGGGTGGGCATGCAGTGCCCGGACGGCCACGCTCACTGTGGGAGGAGGCAGCCCTCGACTCCTCAGCCCGATATGCCAGCCTTTTCGCTGCTTGCAGAGGGGAGGGGGGGAGACTGATACACAGAGAGACAGAGAGAGAGGGAGAGACGAACAGAGAGATAATGAATGAGAGAGATCGACAGGCACACACACAGTGACAGAGAGAAATGGAGGGGAGAGAGACAGACACACAGAGAGAATGAGTGAGGGAAAGATAGACAGGCAATCATACGCAAACAGAGTGACAGAGATGGGGGAGGAAGGAGAGAGAGAGACAGAGAGACAGAGAGAATGACAGAGAAGGAAGGAGGTGACAGAGGGACAAAGAGACTAATGACTTTGCCCACCACTGTGTTAGGCACAAGGGAGGGAGGAAGGGAGGGGGGGCCTGGAGGGGGTTGACTGAGGGGGGGTGGTCTGGGGAGGGGAGGGCTATTTATTTAGGTAGAGGAATATAGAGAGAAGAAGAAATACAGTAGGTAGTTAGGTAAGTAGAGGGATAAACGAGAGGGATGAATACAGCAGGTACAGGTAGATAGGTACAGGTATATAGAGATACATACAATAGGTAGGTAGGTAGAGGGAGAGAGGGAAGAATACAGTAGGTAGGTAGGTAGGTAGGTAGGTAGGTAGGTAGGTAGGTAGAGGGATAGTGGGAGAAATACACTAGGTAGGTAGGTAAGTACAGGGATAGATAGAGAGGGAGAAATACAGTAGGTAGGTAGGTAGGTAGGTAGGTAGGTAGGTAGGTAGGTAGGTAGAGGGATAGATAGAGGGAGAAATACAGTAGGTAGGTAGGTAAGTACAGGGATAGATAGAGAGGGAGAAATACAGTAGGTAGGTAGAGGGATAGATAGAGGGAGAAATACAGTAGGTAGGTAGATAAATAGAGGGATAGATAGAGAGTAAGAAATACAGTAGGTAGATAGGTAGGCAGGTACAGGGATAGATAGGGAGAAATACAATAGGTAGGTAGGGGGATGGATAGATAGATAGGGAGAAACACAGTAGGTAGGTAGGTAGGTAGAGGGATAGATAGGGAGAAATACAATAGGTAGGTAGGTAGGTAGAGGGATAGATAGGGAGAAATATAGTAGGTAGGTAGGTTGGGGGTTATACGGTGGTTGTGTGTATGTGTGCAGATTGGTTGGCTATTTAACCAGACTGGGCCACAGCAACGCGTGGCCGGGTATAGCTAGTACACTATAAAAATAGTTCCACAATCAGAACCTTTCATCACTCTTGTATCATGTACTAATTTTCTCAATCATTTATAATATGTGCATTTATGTTTATATTCATTCATTCATTCATTCATTCACTCCCAACCACTCCATTACAAAGTACAACAGCCTCATGAGGCATGAGATCACATATAAACTAGCTATAGTCAAGCTTTGAAACTGGTTCTCAAGACTCAATTCAGATGTTTCACCATATATCATGCTAGAAGATATCAATAGAGTCCTTATGACAATCCCTATAGTGGTAGACTATGTTTGTCTAAAAAATAAATCCCTTCCCACTCATATTGGTGTGTTCTTCAATTTCAAGTCTTCTACGTCTGGAAGACTGGAGTTTCTGTGCAGGATCTTAGCTGATTGTAGCATTTATTTATTTATTTATTTATTTATGTATGTATTTATTTATTTATTTATTTATTTATTTATTTATTTATTTATTTATTTATTTATTTATTTATTTATTTATTTATTTATTTATTTATTTATTTATTTATTTATTTATTTATTTATATCCCGCCCTTCTCCACAGAGGACCCAGGGCGGCGCACAGGAAAATTAAAAACATACAAAATACAATAAATATAATTTAAAAGACTATTAAATAAACCTATCCTGCGCTAAAACCAAATTTTAAAAGCCCAATTTAAAACTACATAAAAGTCCCCATGGGAGGTTAGGCTAGGCCGGCTTGTTGAAACAAATATGTCTTAAGACATTGGCGGAAGAGGCGGAGGTCGGTGATGGTACGTAATTCAGGGGGTAGGTCATTCCAGAGGGCTGGCCCCGCCACAGAGAAGGCCCTCTCTGTGGGAGCGTATCGGTCTAAGGGATGTATGGGGCAGGAGGCGGTCTCGCATATAACTAGGCCCCGAGCCATGGAGTGCTTTAAAGATAGTTGTCAGAACCTTGAAGCGCATTGAACTCTTCTATACAGAGGGCTTTGATCTTGTTCCTGAGATCTGTTGGACTCCCTCTCCCAATTTAGCAGTCACCCTCTGAGTGCTCCTACACCACTAGGAGCATGTTGGTCTTTATTTTCATATCCTCTAGTTTTTCCTTCAGATCCTGGTATCATACGCAGCATGTGTAATAAACTACATATTATTACAAACAACTGAATGGAAACCAAGGGCAGCTGAAAAGATTCCTTACTAATTTTTCAGAGATATTTTGATTAATCTTCAGCACTTCATCAAAAGCAAAATGATCTAATGAATTTATTTTGTAAATTTGACACAATACATGATTTGAAATCAGTAGATACAGAAGTATGCACTCTATTTTTTTGGGATAATGCAGCTTGAATTTTATTATGAGTGTTTGATCTATGAATGTCATACAAAGTTTGTGTAAATCAATGTTTGTTTGACCGCATAATTATAATCAAGAGTAAGTCAGACCTAGAGCTGCCTTAGTGTTAATTGTATTTATTATATCCTTAACTGTGAGGTCAGTTTTAGCATTTTTGTCTGTAGAAATTCAGATGTTATTTCTGTTTAAAATCTTCCTTTCTCATTTCTGTTTATGTGTACGTAAGCTTCCTATCAAGTATAGTAAAGTTATAGTATACTGAGAAAATATAATGCTGATTTTTGAAGTAATTCTAATACTAGTGAATAGTTGTGTCCTTCTGGGTTCAGTTCAAAGTGGGGAAAAGGATACTGGAAACATGGGGGTTTCTTGGAAAGATGGTTTTAATGGTGGACAGGACCACATGGTTTGATGTCCCGAACAGAAAAAGTGATCACATGCTTCAAGATGTTAGGTGAAGAAGAAAAAAGCACCGAGATGCTGAAAGTCCCTGGTTTCATGCCCTCTGTTGGGTCCCACCCTGGGGCCTCCCGTTCCTGTGCAAAAAATGCACTCTGGCTGTCAGACTCCCATGGGACCATGCAGTGACAACTCTGTAGGCTGTGTTTTGAGTCCAGGTTTTGTTGAGCATTGCTTCTTCCCAGGTGCCCTGTGGTGAGATGGCTAATACTATAATGTCTTAATCCCATCAAGCTGGAGCTGAATGGGGATCTTTGTTATGTAGAATAGACCGGGTCAGGCATTTTAATGGGCCATTGATAAAGGTGGGGGCTATTAAGGGTGAGTCTGTTTCCTGCCTAAAAACAGACATTTCTTATCCCGGGAAATATAATATTCTGCCTTTTCAATATTTGTTTTTCTGTTATAGTCAGTTTCTGCCCTTGTGTCAGCTCCTCAGAGCTCCTCTAATGTGAAGAACTGAGTGAGGTGTACAAGATTTCTCTAGCAAATATAACAATTACTACAGTGACAGCAATTGAAAGAAAATTCACCTGAAAAAGTAGTGGCTAACACTTAACTTTTACAGTTCATAAACAGTAATCCAAATAGAGGCTTACAGGCCATCTTTGGTTAGTAAATCAGAAATGTACTAAAGCTTTTTCTACCATACTTCCTGCCAGCTACCCAGTCAGAACATATCCATATAAAATATGTTCTTTCTTCTTTCCAGTCCCTTCCTTTCCATCTTGCTCTCTTTCTTGGTTTCAGCATAATTGATCCATAAAACATGAATCACTCAATATAAATATACTATTAAAAAAACATTTTGGGGCAAAAAAGTCTCACATACCCAGCAAAACAGTGGAATCAAGCACAGGAAAGTACAGGCTACCTCAGTGAACATATTGACTCAGATTCCCACCCTGTTTTATTTATGTATTAAATGTATATGCTGCCTATCTCACTTTGCATTTTGAAAAGTGACTGGGCAGCATATACATGTACATTTAATCCTGTTTGTTTGTTTGTTTATACTTAGGACGTGAAATGCATTTATACAATTTAGGAAGTGAACAGAAATAGTAAAACAAACAATTATTGTATAGCAAAACATTCCAATTCAAAATAATTTCATAAAAATACATTTAAAAGATGCTCCTTCTTAAAGAAGGAAGAGAGAAGTAGGAATGATCTCCAAAGAAATTTGCATTCTGTAGGGTGAGTGTTGTATCTCCTTTTCCATCAGCCCTCCTAAGGAGACTTCTACTAACTTTTGTAAGGGCTTCCCAAGAAAAGCAAAGGCTTTTCTTTCAAATTCATAGGCTCATGAGACAGGAAAACCTTCAGAGAGCCATTCATTCAGCTGTTCATAACTCTAAAGGTCAACATTAGTGCTGTGATGATTTTTTGGGGATATGTTTTAACCATTTTTATTCAAATTTGATGGAAAGCAAATGCTTTCAAAACGGTGATCAAATAAGAAAAACTTTTTGGTGACATTCTCATGGATGGTTTACAACAGCGGTCACCAACTGGTGATCCATGGACCACTTGCGGTCTGCAAGAACATTTTGGTAGTCCACAGAAAAAATATTTGCATCTCTTATATTGCATTAAATCAGGGATCCTCAAATTACGTCCCCTGGGATGGAGACGTGAAATGAATATTTGTGTTGCTGGAGAGAGTCTCCCTCTTCAGGATCTTTTTCTGTGGGTCGGAGGGGCAAAGAAATTACAACTGGTAAATTTGGTGAAGAGCCGGAGGGCCTTGTTCCAGTGGGACTGCATCAGGACTTGGAACTGGCTGACCATCTCAGCTCGCTGAGCCTCCAAGCACCAGTACCTGCCCTTGCATTCCCACAGGTCTTCCCTCTGCTTGGAAAGCTTATTTTTATTTCTTGGATTTGTATACTGCCCTATCTCCCCGAAGGGACTCAGGGTGGTGCATAGGTAAATATTAAAAACAATACAAAAATACAATGTAAATACAATAAAAATATATTAAATTTAAACCCGTGCTAAAAACATCTTTAAAACCCATCTAAAATCCCTTACTAAAATCCCTACAATTTGTTATTAACATCTAAGCCAGGCCAGCCAGATGAAAAAAGTAAGTTTTAAGCTCCTGGCGGAAGAGGCGCAGGTCCGTGATGGTACGAATATTGGGGGGTAGGTCGTTCCAGAGAGCTGGCCCTGCCACAGAGAAGGCCCTTCCCCTGGGGGCCGCCAGCCGGCATTGGCCGGCAGACAGCACCCTGAGGAGGCCCTCCCTGTGCGAGCGGACAGGACGGAGAGAGGTATGTGGTAGGAAGCGGTCTCGCAAATACTCAGGTCCCGTGCCATTGAGCGCTTTAAAGATGGTTATCAGTATCTTGAAGCGCACCCGGAAGGCCTTATGCTTGTAGACCTCTGTGAGGTGCTTCTCTGTGAGCCTCCTTCTCAATCAGATCCAATTTGAATTGATCTGTTTTGCCAACTCTTTCTTGTAATGGCTGCTTAGCTCCAACAACTGCTTCCGGTTGGAGCTCTAAGGAGCCAGGTGGGGAGGGGAGGAGTGGCTGGGAGGGGAGGGGCGAGTAGAGGCCAGCAAGACACCCCTCAACATGAATGGCATTGAGTTGGCCATGCCCACCCAGTCACAGGACCACCTAGCCATGCCCACCCACCCAGTCATTAGGCAGATCATATTAGTGTTCCACGGGATTTTAAATTATGAATTTAGCGGTCTCTGAGGTCCAGAAGTTTGGAGACCCCTAGTTTACAAGGTATTTTTACCCACTTTGCTCAGCAGATGCCAAAGCTTGTGTATGGCAGTTCCCTATCTTTTACTGTGCAATAATCATTCTTGAGGTCTACAGCCTTCTTGAATTTCTGCACATCCAGTAAACCACTAAACTATCTGATCTCTAAAACCCATCTTAACACTTTCATCATCTGAATCTTTAGTATATCCTAAAATGAAATGCTTTAAATTCTATGTGGATGTAAAAGTGTCCTAACTGAAGAAGGCCATTGTACCAGAAGGCATAAGTAGCAGGGAGATTGCAAAAAGATGAAGAGATGAACAACAGAAATTCCATACTCTCCATAGTGGCAATGAAATAAAATTAGGAAAATCATCAAAAGACAGCACAAAGAAATTCCGAAAGACCCTGAAAATAAACTGGAAAAAAACATAACACTTTTAGAAATCGAAGGATTGGTTTCAGTACAATATTAAGATTGATACTTTGAATTGGTTCCCAGAAATAAATAATGCAGATTTTTAAATTTTTAGAATAGTATGATCAGATACCTATTGGAATATAGTTGCTGGTACTTTTATTATGAACCATTAATTTATCAATAATGCTGAGATTCATGAAAGTATAGAAAAGTGTTCCTTAATAGATTTTATTAAAATAAACTTAATATCAAATGTTGAACCATATCCATATCTTTCAAGGCTCCCTAGCCCAGCATAGAACATGGATCTTAAATAGTCCTCCATCCATATTGAATTATCTCCCTCCCACCAATTCTATTTTCTTCATATTATAAGTTCAACAATTACTACCAGGGTATTCTTTATTATGATTTTTTTCCATGCCAGAAATGGACAGCAAGATCTCAAGACAAAATCTCTTTAGCGGCCATCTGCATGGATATAAAAGAACAGCATACTGATTTATAGAATTATGAAACATTAAGTGCCAGCAGATGGTGCTGTTTCTGTTAAGTACAAGATTTGTCTAAGTACAATAATCTGAAAGCCATAGGATATAATGCTATCTCTCCATATCTCTTCACTCATCTCTTATATTTTAAAATCACAATGGTAGGCAATGTTTTAGTGCCTCCAACATGTAGAAGAAACTACTGTTAAAAAGCTTCTATATTCTCCTGCAATTCAACCATTTCAACATTCTCATCTTCTGCATAATCTATATGTACATTATATATGTATTTCTGACTATGGTATGCTGCTCAGGTATACTTTCCTCAGTTTGCTCTATAAATTAGATTAATAAATAATCAAAAAAGTGATTTAACAAAAACTACATCACAATGCAAACTGAATAGATTCAGAGTCCTATCCAGCCCCCTTTCATTAATTTAATGTATCTAAATGTCACAACTACACATTTTATGCTTCTCCAAAAATTTCTGTCAGAGAAACTCTGTTGTGCCAAAATAGCCTAATCTGCTTTTTTTCTGCCTCCAAAAGCAAGACTTCAAAGGAGGCAGTTGTTGATAAAACAAGCAGCATGTTGTGGCCCACCAGTGGCCAGCGGCCAGTGGCCAGCAAAGCTGGTGGCAGACTCAGACAGTTGAGGAGAAACATGGGCCAGTCCTAGAGTCTGGGAAAGTCTCTGATAAGTGTTCTCTGTCGGACGCAGAGATCGGGCTAGGTCTGTCCAACAGTTATCAGCTGCCTTTGGAGTCGGAGATCAGTGAGGCAGAAGAAAAGCTGGAGTCTGTTCCTGTTGTGTGAATGTGTAGAGCTGCCAGGAGAAGGGAACAGTTAAGGAACAAGGGCTGACTTGGGAGTGAAGGCACAGGCGGATGGTAAAGGGCCCCTCCCATAGGGAATAGAGAGGAACGGAAGGGGAATGGAGTTTTCAGGAGACAATTTGTTCATTTAATTAATGTGAAGATTTGTTTGTGACTCTCAGAGACTCTTTGCCAAATATTTTCTTCTTACAGCCATGCGTTTGGAAGATATCAGCAGCTCTCCAAGCCTGATAAGGTATGTGGTGATAAATTCATCCTTGAAAGACTGTTTACCAGGACTTTGCTGGATGTGAATGAGAGGAATTCATATTAGCTTAATAAAAAGAGTTTTTGTCGAAACAAGCAGTCTGCTTCATTATTTTCTGAAGCCTAGGTCGGAACATAGCATGTGGACAAACAGTACTGAAACCAATTTAGTTTTGGCACTAATTGTAAAGGCAACAGGCAGAAAAGGAAGTACCCAGCTGTTCCAGCTTGCAAATGGAGCCCTTTTGTAGAGTCCACTCACTCTTTATTGATAGTAAAGAGTGAAGTTAGACTAGAGGCACAAAAAAGGAAGCATTAAACTTGCTTCTGCTTCAGCATGAAAGTTGATCATTATGCTATATCATGTGTAAAAGCTAAAATAGGATTGAGAGAGTTCTTAAGAAATTCTCAGCTTACTCTAGCTTGAAAATGACATAAACTCAAGCCCGACCTTATCCGTTTCTTGCAATTTCCTATCAAACCCATTATAAAAGAAAACTGAAGTAAGCTATCGGAAAAGATACTTGTCCTTCATTACTTTATCTTTCAGCTTTCAGATGTGTGCTAGCTTAGAAGCAAATGTCAACAGTGTGAAGGTTACTTGCATTTTCATTACTGCTGCCACTAATCAGATATTTTAAAAAAACCAACCTTAGTAAACAAAAGAAAAAGAATACACCATCCTTCAAGAATCTGCATTGTCACCATCTTCAAAGTGGCTGGTGCAAACTACCTATCAAAATCTATTTATCAGTAATGAATTTTTGGAGACTGAAAAACTGTTTTTGCTTCTCTTTAACAGAGTTGGGAAAACAACAGGAGCAACAGATATTTGAAAGAGATGGCATTGCTAAGAATATGATAATTAACTATATAGTCAGTCAGTCAGTCAGTCAGTCAGTCTGTCTGTCTGTCTGTCTGTCTGTCTGTCTGTCTGTCTGTCTGTCTGTCTGTCTGTCTATCTATCTATCTATCTATCTATCTATCTATCTATCTATCTATCTATCTATCTATCTATCTATCTATCTCTATCATCTTGCAAGCTGTCTTAGACCAAAGGTTGATTTAGTCAGCATTCTATTCCTGTTGTGTCCAATCAGGTGTCAATGGGATGTCCTCAGCAGGACAGGAGTGCAATAACACCATTCTCCTTGTGTTTCCTAGCAACTGGTATTTAGAAGCCTAATGATACTAGAAGTGATAAATAGCCAGCATCCTTGTGACTAGTAGCCATAGACAGCCTTATTACCAATTAATCTGATATCTTAGCTGATTCAGGTAATGCTTTGGAAAAGCTGGAGTAGTGTTTAAAATCAGTAATGGACATGTAGTAGATCAATAAAAAAAGGAATTCAGTCCTCCTAAGAGAGATACTGTTTGCAATTGGAAATGGTGATAATTTGTAGAAGATTGTATTTCACTGAAAGGGTGGTGCTTCAGGATTGTTATTTAAGTAATTTGGTCCAGTTTTTGTAGAGGAGTTGTTTAAAGTGTTAGCTGCATAAAATTTAATAACCAGGGCAGGGGAATGAGTTGGGATACACAGTAGTATACTCCATCCAAGGGAGACAACCATTTCCAGTTCCTAATCAACCACAACACCCTGCCAAGTAATTGATGCTGGGGGCTTACTAGAGATATGAGAGAGTGAATTCCATTCCCACTTGGGGAATGGAAAGATGGGGCTTTGAATGGCATTTCTAGGGACACTGGGAGAGCTGCCTTGTCCTGTCAATATGCTCTATGGAACAGATGCAGATTGAAACTGTTCTTCCTCTACTAACCTGTCAGAGATGTGGAGACAACCAGAACTGCAATGGGGGAGGGCTTATGTGGATCAATTTCACTCAGGTTGCACTCAGTGATCAATACTGAAATCATGTGTTAATGAACTTTGGTGGAAAAGGACAGTTATGCTACAACTGTCCCGATTCTTTGATCTCTCAGTGGCTTTTTGTATCATCAGTCATGGTATTCTTCTGAACTCACTATAGAACAGAGTAAGTTTATTCCCCCATTATATTTACGGTTATGTTTATTTTTAAGAATCGTATCTACTTTTAATTTATATGCTGTCAAGCCTCAGTTTTGAATAGGATGGCATTATAAATCTAAGTGTAAATAGCAAGGTGAAATATTCAGAAATAAAAATATGAAAACAATTAAAAATCTAATTTGTTTAGAAGCAAAAAACATCAGGAGGATATTTGAATAAGAATGATTTTGGAAGCATGCCTATTCTTAATATTAATGTTTCAAATCCTTACGTTAAGATGCCCAGAGTAAGTTTGTCTCAGGGAAGATAGGAACAAATATTCCAAAGAATCCAAAACATGGTTTATATTTCTGAGCTTATTTTATGATAAATGAAATATATGCCTCCCACCTTTATAATAACAATAACAGAGTGGTTGACAAAACTAGAATCAATAAATAGACAAAAAACTAAAACTTAGAAACCAGCAAAAAAATATAAATGATATTTTTGGGCCTCTGACTTGGTATACATAACTATTGTGGTTATAATTTTTTTTAATCAATTCACTTATTCTGTTTTGTTTTTTGGCTTGAATTGCTTGTTTACCTCCCAGAATCACAGTCAGGAGATGGGTGACAATATAAATGGTTTAAATGAATGAATGAATGAATGAATGAATGAATGAATGAATGAATGAGCGAATGAATGAATGAATCAATCAATCAATCACCTAATAGCATCGGAATCTTACTTTCTTTGTATTGCTCTATGATGATTATGATGTCATCCATTCAGTCATGTCTGATTCTTGTCAATTATATGGATCTGGTGTCTCCATATTTTCTGATCTTGCACTACTTCTTTGAGTTGTTCTATGCACCAGCTGGTGTCAGTTTTGAAGGTCGCCAGCCACTATGTTCTTTGGCAGCCTGGTTTCCTTTTACCGCTAACTCTTCCAAACATAATTGCCATCTCCAGTGAATTCCCCCACATGATATGGCCAAAATAAGTGAGATGCAGTTTTGTGATTTTGCCTTCTAGTGACATTCTCGTGTTATGTGCTCCAATACTTGCTTGGTTTTGCTCTAATGTTTCAGCTTTTCATTGTCTGCTTCCATCATTAATTTGCTTATTGTTTCTTAAAAGTAGAATGCTCTTCTGGCCATTTATTTCTCAAAGTGATTCATGAATTAAAAGACCAATGTCCAGCCTTTCTATTATGCTTTCTCTTCCCCCTTTTTATTCCTCACTCTTTTAGGCAAGGCCAACATGTCTTGAATAGCAGGGAAGTCCAGATCATTCTGTATATTCTCTGTACCCTGTTGTGAAGAATGGAGCATCACTATATTATCTCTTGCAGGGCTCTGCCATTTGCCACCTTACAAGAAAGAAAAATCCATCTGCAGGCTGCTATAATTGCCTTGGCTTGAAAGCTGTAACTCCACAAAAGGAAGAAGGATATTTATACTCTAAGCAAAGTGAAGGATAATGGGGCTGAAAGCAGTAAGTTATAATAGAATTAAAGAACAGGTGAAGGATGGAGTTTTTCCCACATTTGCTTGGTGCAGTTCATTTAAATGTAACATTTTGCCAATTTTATAGCCAGACTTTGAGAACTTTCTTTTGCTAAAATGATATCAACTGGAACTCTTTAGGATTTGATCTAAGTCACCCAAACTAGTAAGTGTTGATATTCTGATTTTAGAGCTATACATTGGAAGAACACATGCTGAGTCATTAGATGAGTATGTCATCAATGGAAATAATCCAGTGGTGAAAAAGATGGAGGGTGGTAGGTTTTGCATAAACTTCTTTCTCAGAATAATATTTACTCAGCAATAAAAACCCATTTTAAAAACACACACTAATTGCAGTTAATAAGGAGGAAAAATGTGTGTCACCACTGCAATGACTCTTGAATAATTGCAGCACTCATAGTTCTCCACATGACATTTCCATTGGGTAAAATTTCAGTAGCATGGGATAAAAAGAAGGAATTGTTTCCTGATCTGATCTTGCAATGGCTTCCAAGTTGCTTAAACATATTAAAAGTGAAGGAAAATTTGTTTGATGAAAGACCATGGAGAAAATAAGCTATGTGTTCTGATTTTCTTGAACCTGGAAACAGTGCCTCTATATATTACAGAGTTAAGGCTCTATAGTAGAGGTTCCCCTCCCACATATATGCCAGTCATTCCTGACTCTAGAGGGTGGTGCCCATCTCTGTTTCAAAGCTGAAGAGCCAGCACTGTCTGAAGACTTCTCTGTGGTCATGTGGCCGGCATGACTAAACACCAAAGGCACACGGAATGCTGTTCCCATCAAAGGTGGTTCCTATTTTTCTATTTTCTACTTGCATTTTTACATGATTTTGAACTGCTAGATTGGCAGAAGCTAGGACAAGCAAACAGCACTCACTCCATTACACGGTGCTAGGGAATGCCAAACTTTCTGATTGACAAACTCAGCATCTTAGCCACTGAGCCACTGAGTCCCTTCATAGAAGATAGTTTTTATTTAATACATAGCTCATTACTCATCTTTGGATAGCAACCATCATTCAGATAATTACTGCGTTTTGAATTTCCATAGTTCTCCAATAGGTTTAGCAACAAGGAGGATACCTACTAAAATACAGGGCATATAAATAACACTACAAAATGGTCAATGTAGTTGATCATGCGGTCTCAAATCCAGTGGTTTGTCCATAGCATATCTAGTTTTCTAGTCGTGGGGGACTCAATAGCAACACAGTCTTCTGCTTAACAATATAAGTAGTCTTCACTTAATTATGATAATTGGCTGTATAATTTCCATTGCCAAGCAATGTGGTCATGAAGTGAGATGTTACATGACTGCATCACTTAAGCAGCAACAATCCCAGCAGTTCCCATTGCCATCATTAAGTGAAGATCTTGGGTCATTCAATGAGAACCTCGTGTGACTGCAGCTTCCTGCTGCCTTTCAACAAGCAAAATTAATGGGGAAGCTGGTAGAAAACTGTAAGTCCTAGACACAAGTCTTTCCTTAGTCAGCTAGTGAGCAAAACGGTGGGTGGGTGTGCACTGTGAAGTGGCAGACCAGGGGTGGATGTTGCAGCCCAGCACAATTGTGGCTCAGAAGAGGATGGGTGTACTATATGTACAGAGTAAATGCAGATGGGAAAGAGGTGGGTGCTCTGGAGAATAATAATAATAATAATAATAATAATAATAATAATAATAATAATAATAATAATAATAATAATAATAATAATAATAATAATCTTTATTGTCATTGTAATAAGAATTTAATAAAATTACAATGAGATTGGTATAAGGGCTGCCTTGGGAGAACAAAATGTAATGGAAGTGACAGCAATATACAACCTTTCCTGCTGGCTTCCCCACTGACTTTGCCTGGTGTTAGAGTACAACATAAGATTGTTCCTGCAATAATTCTTCTCAATTGCTGTTAGCTGGCACCTCTCTATTTTACCGAATGTCTGAGAGAAATAAAGCACCTAAAATGATGTTAAAATGTTGATGTGCTCAGACCAAATATAAAGGTAACCAAATATTGATATCAGCTAAGTAGAGCTTAGTAATTATAAGAGTGACAAAGAATTTGATATTTACATTTATTGTGTCTGTAGATTTCCACCCACTGGCTCTATTTAAGGTAATAAAAATCCTTTCTGGGAAGACGACGTATGTGGGACTAAATGTTAGCAGACCACCCAGCTGAGTTTGTGGGTTTCCTTGCCGATAAAGTCACTGTGTGTGGACACTAGTAGGGCAGAGCTCTCTGTATTGTGCAGGGTGTATCTTGACTTTCTTTGGAGTTTGTGAATCTTGAAGAAGTGGATAGGGTTTTATGTAAGTTAGTTCCATGCCTCTGTTAATTCCTCCAAGAAAATGGGATATGTGTGATCATTACTTTTTTAAAGGGAGGGTGTTATGTCACTTGCTTTAAAAAGTAAGGTGTAGTTGCTTGAAGAAGCCACCTCTTGATATGTTCATACTTGATAATTTTTATTCTGTCTCTATCTTCTTCTTTCTGTTGAAGCTTTTTGATAAAGGTGGAAAAGCAGCTAAAGGATATTAGACAAAATGGATTATCTAGATTTTTTCCTTTCAAAGTACACCTTACTTTTTAAAGCAAGTGACGTAACACCCTCCCTTTAAAAAAGCAATGATCACACATATCCCATTGAAAGCCATGAAGCCATTGGATAGAAACAATAGTGGTCATTCTCATAGATTACTTTTGTCCAGGGTGTTAACCTCATGTCATCATGGCATCATCACATGACATGACATGTCACCAGGGGTGGGTTCCAGCTGCTGCTACTGCTGGTTTACCCAGGTATGTTTTTCATGCGCGCAGCACTAAAAATGTTTCTGTGTATGCGCAGAAGCAAAAAACAAGATGGTGGCACCTACAGTGCTGCTGAGAGAATCAGTTTGGGAATGTTGCAGGCTGAGTTACTACCTACTTGGCCAAACCAGTCCGAACCGGTAGGAACTCACCTCTGCATGTCACAACTCCCCCCCCTTCACTAAACTGGATATGGGTGTGGCCAGTGCATGATGCATCTAGCCCGCAGGCTGCAAGTTTGACAGCCCTGCTTTTGTCACAATATGGAAGTGAGAAGTGGGTTCCCCTTTAGTTCTGATACATTTGATTGTCTAACTTTGTGGACAGGTTAAATTGTACACCCAAGCAAACAGAATATATATATATACAAATTTCTATGTGACTCACTAGCATATGTGACTTCTCACAAAATCAAAATTCTGTGCTGATAACAGTGGTGTCAGACCCAAGTACCATTAAAACATCATGGATCACCAAAAAGAAACAAAGACAGATATCACACGGGAAAAAATCAATTCTTAGTTCTCACATGAAGCACAAATAACCTGAATTAAAATGTCATATTCTGATTATTTCATGTGAAGATTTAAATCTCTTGAGATATTTTATAATGCCAGGAAAAGTGGAATAAAAAAGGGCAATCAGTAAAGTGAATGGACGCTATTACATTGGTCTTGGGTACATTGTTGAAAAACCTGAAGGAGCAGATTGGGGATAAATAATCCTAGAAAAGGTCTTTGTGTTAACATTAAGATTATCATAACATTATCGAGTTTGGGTAATGAAATGTCCGCAAGGAAGGAACCAAGTTCAGAGAGCATCATAGACTCCTTATTTCAAGTCTGAACTACAAATATTCTTTATTGTTAAATCTGATGCATACATTTTTCTAAATAAGGCTCTTGTGACTTAAATAAATGATTCCTTTAAAAGTCAGAATTCATTACAGGTTCCAACAAAGCAGCCAGCATTCTCTTTTCCAAGAAGATACCTTCATGGAGTTGAGGGTATATTTCATCGTGCACCTTATCAGTTAAGAGTAGAGAAACTCCTGAGTCAAATTCAACCTCTAGTAACTACAACCATGTCATTATCTTGGCAGTGTTATTGAAGAGGTTTGTGACTGCCTTTTTCTGGATGATTTCCCAGTCCAGCAAATAGCCCTGGAATTTCCAGCTAATCACTCATTTAAGTACTAACCATGGCTAATCTATAACAGCCTAGGTTGGTTAGGTATTGTCACCTGTTACAATAATAATAATAATAATAATAATAATAATAATAATAATAATAATAATAATAATAATAATAATAATAATAATAATAATAATAATAAATTTTATTTGTAGCCCGCTCTCTCTCCCCAGAGGGACTCGAGGCGGGGCACAGGAAAATTAAAAAACAATAAACACAAACAGAATACATAATTTAAAATCACAATTAAACAAATCCTGCGCTAAAAACATCTATAAAAACTAAAAACTGTCCCTAAAACCCCTTAACACTACAAATAATTAAAATTACCCTAAAACCCCAGGACAAGGAGGCTATCCCAAGCCGGCCAGACGGAAAAAGTAGGTTTTCAATTTGAGACGGAAGGAGCGGAGGTCCGTGGTCGTCCTAATATCGGGGGGAAGGTCGTTCCAGAGGGCCGGGCCCGCCACAGAGAGAGCCCTTCCCCTGGGTGTCGCCCGCTGACACAGTCTAGTGGACGGCACCCGGAGAAGCCCCGCTCTGTGGGAGCGAATCGGCCGTGAGGATGTATGGGGCAGGATCCGATCCTGCAGATAGCTAGGTCCCGAGCCATGGAGCGCTTTAAAGATGATAATTAACACCTTGAAGCGCACCCGGAAGACGACAGGTAGCCAGTGCAGCTCGCGTAAGAGCGGTGTTACATGGGTGGACCTTGCGGTCCCCATAATTGCTCGCGCGGCTGCATTCTGGACTAGCTGAAGCCTCCGGGTGCACCTCAAGGGCAGCCCCATGTAGAGAGAGTTACAATAGTCCAGTCGGGATGTCACGAGAGCATGAGTGACTGTGCGAAGGGCGTCCAGATCCAATAGGGGGCGCAATTGGCGAACCAGGCGAACCTGGTAAAACGCCCTCCTGGCCACGGCTGTCACTTGATCTTCCATGGACAGCCGGGCATCCAGGAGGACACCCAAATTGCGCACCCCATCCACAGGGGCAAGATGTTCGCCCCCTATGGCCAGCGATGGAGTGAGCTGGTTGAATCGGGCAGCCGGAAACCACAGCCACTCGGTCTTGGTCGGGTTGAGCTTGAGTCCGTTACTTCCCATCCAGATCCGTACAGCTTCCAGGCACTGGCACATCACCGCTACGGCATCGTTGGGGTGGTTTGGGGTAGAAATGTACAGCTGTGTATCATCAGCGTACAGATGGTACTCTACCCCAAAACCACGGATGATCTCACCCAGCGGCTTCATGTATGTGTTGAACAGGAGGGGCGAGAGGACCGACCCCTGAGGCACCCCACATGCGAGGGGTCTCGCGGTCAACCTCTGCCCCCCTGCCAACACAAATTGCGATCGGCCAGAGAGGTAGGAGGAGAACCACCGTAAAACGGTGCCTCCCACCCCCAACCCCCCCAGCCGATGCAATAGGATACCATGGTCGATGGTATCGAAAGCCGCCGAGAGGTCTAATAGGACCAGGATGGAGGAACATCCCCCATCTCTGGCCCTCCAGAGATCATCGACCAATGCGACCAATGCCGTCTCGGTGCTATGCCCGGGCCGAAAGCCGGACTGGCGCGGATCTAGATAATCAACTTCCTCCAGGTGACGGGGAAACTGTTGTGCCACCACACTCTCAACAACCTTCGCCAAGAAGGGAAGGTTGGAGACTGGACGATAGTTGTTCAAAACAGCTGGATCCAAAGAGGGCTTCTTAAGGAGGGGCCTCACCATCGCTTCTTTTAGGGAAGCAGGCAAGGAACCCTCACTTAAGGATGCGTTGACAACCTCTTGGAGCCAGCCTCGTGTCACCTCCCAGGATGCCAGTACAAGCCAGGAGGGACACGGGTCCAATAAACATGTGGTGGCTCGCAGTCGCCCACGTAGCCTGTCCATATCCTCGGAAGTAACGGAGTCAAACTCCTCCCAAACAAGATCTCTCTCGTGGCATCCCACTGGGCCATGAATGGGGGCTAGCTCGTTCTGTATCTGAGCGATTTTCTCCTGCAGAAAAGTCACAAATTCCTCTGCTCTACCCTGTAACGGGGCTTCCCGCACCCTCTGTTGAAGGAGGGAGCGGGTCACCCTAAACAGGGCGGCAGGGCAGTTTTCTGCGGATGCTATGAGAGTAGCACAATGGTGACGTTTGGCCACTCTCAGCGCCACAATGTAAGTCCGTAAATGGGCTCTTACCTGTGTCCGGTCAGATTCAGATCGAGTAGACCTCCATCTTCTCTCTAGGCATCTCTTGCGGCGTTTCATCACCCTCAGCTCCTCGGAAAACCAAGGAGCCAGGGTGTTTCGCCGCCGCAAGAGAGGCCGCAAGGGCGCGACCCGATCCAAGGCTCCCGTGGTCGCAGTATTCCATGCGGCCACGAGGTCCTCCATCGGGGCGCGGGCCAGGGGTACAGGAAGTGGCCCAAGCGCCGTCTGGAACCCATCCGGGTCCATCAGGCGCCTGGGGCGGAACCAGATTGGTGACTCAGGTTCCGCCTCCCCGCGGAGGGGAGCAGCGGTCGGAAAGTCGAGCCGGAGAAGTGAGTGGTCTGTCCATGACAAAGGTGTGATGACTATATCCCCTATACCCAGATCACTCTTCCATTGGCCTGAGACAAAGATGAGATCCGGTGTATGTCCACCCTCGTGAGTGGGGCCTTGAATTAGTTGGGTCAGGTCCATGGCCGTCATGGAAGCCATGAACTCCCGAGCTGCCTCGGATGATTCGCCCACCGATGGCAGATTAAAGTCCCCCATGACTAAAAGTCTGGGGGTCTCAACTGCCACCGTAGCGATCACCTCGAGGAGCTCGGGCAGGGCTGCTGCTACATAGCGGGGAGCCAGGTATACAACCAGCAAGCCCAACTGCCTCCCTAGGCCCCACTTCACACAGAGGGACTCACAACCGGTGGTCTGTGGCACAATGGTCTCTCTCGGCTCAAGACCTTCCTTTACAATGACCGCTACCCCACCGCCCCTACCTAGGGCCCGGGGCTGATGAAACGCGCGGTAACCTGGTGGGCACATTTCAACGAGGGGGAGTCCACCCTCGTGGCCCAACCAGGTCTCCGCAATTCCCACCAGGTCCGGCTCCCCCTCTGACACAAGGTCATGAACGAGGGGGGCTTTGTTGACAACGGACCTGGCGTTGCCAATATCATCCCATGTTCAAAGCTAAAGCAAAACAAAAGTTGAAAAACTTTCCTCTTGATAGATTCATCAAAACATAAGTTAAGTTACTTTCCAGAAGAGCTGTAAGGCAGTTTTTCTAACCAAATACCATTTCATTCTACTGCTGGGAGGGAGGGGGGAGCTATTATGAAGTTATAATCTTTGCATACAGATTTTTTCCCTTAAGGGATATAAATGGGCTGTAAAATAAATCCTTTAAGTTCCTCACTATGGAAAACATCAGTTGAACAACCTGCTGGGTAGCCTATAAATCAAAATTTGCATGAAGTTTGCCAAAGTAGAAGGTCAAAGGTTTCAAAATCCACTATAAAACATATTTTCACCAGTATGGTTCTCTCTTCCTTTCCATGAAACATTCTCATATTTTAATCCCTACATTTTATTTTCCTGTTGGCAGAAGTTATGGGGAAGCAGAAAAAGAAATTTTCCATATCAAGGGCAATATACCATTTTACAACTCTAGCAAAACAATAGACTTCTGATTCAGAAAGCCACATATATTTCCTGGATATAACAGGCCATTTTCTCTTTTCCTTGCTTCCTCCCCACAGAAAAATTTAAAATTAGTTGCTGAAGGGGCTCAAGTGTTTGTACTTTGTTTAAAAAGAAAGGAAGCCTTTTCAGATCATCCGTCTGCAAACAGGAAGAGGAAATAAAAGGACAGTAACAATATCAATGATTAGCTCTTATTGGAAAGTGTGCCAGAGTGTACAGCTCTCAGATGGGCCAGGATAAAAGCTTGTCATTCATCAGGTGTAGTTACTATAAGGGCTACACCAGTGGGACTGCTGATGACATAATGAGAAGGCTTGTGAATACTGGGCTCTGTACTTAAGTGTTTATGATTCTATCTTCCTTGAATTGCAGAGGTTGTATAGAAGTTTTGTTTGTGGCTTTACATCCATCGCTACGCGAGATTGCCCACAAAAGTTAATATCGAAGTGTTTGTCCCTTTGGAATCCACATTGGAGGATAACAAGGGCAAAACCATCTCCCTGACAGAAGACGTGTGGAAGAGAGAGTGAGGTCAGATTTCTTTAACATGTATTGAACTATGTCAAGGAAAATAGGGATAGGAGGAAACTGCATAGAGAAAAGTTGACACTTTTCCAAGACAAAGAAACTACAACATCCTTAGGACTATTCTGAAGCCAGCAGGGGTAGACTGCTGGGGGTTCACAGGGGTTCAGGAGAATCTCTAGCTAAGATTCTGTGCAGTTTGTAGAACCCTCAAATCCTAATCCTGGCTGGACCCACCCACCCTGCTCCTCCCAGGAGCCCCCACACGGCCCATTTTGGATGCAGATAAGTGCAGGGCACACACGGAGGCTCAGGGAAGATGAAAAACAGGTCTACTGGAAGTTTGGGAAGGCCAGAAATGAGCCTGTTTCTGGCCTCCAGAGGGCCTCCGGAGCCTGGGGAGGCCATTTTCACCCTCCCAAAGGCTTGAGGTAGCCGTTACTTCTGGTTTGCTCATAGCGTTATGTTTAGTTCTTCCGAGGCTTCAGGGATTTTCAGGAGGCTTCCCTGAAGGTTCCGGAGGAACTAAAAAAGGCCCTATGAGCAAACCGGAAGTCACTTCCAGTTTGCTCGTAGCGTCGTGTTTAGTCCTCCAGAGGGCCTCCGTGGTTTTCACCCTCCCCAGGCTCCTATAAAGCCTGGGGAGGGCGAAGAATGGCTTTAAAAATGGCTGAATCAGCTGGCCTCGGATGCCCTGCCAAATGGCTCTGCATGCCACCTGTGGCACGTGTGCCATAGGTTCGCCATCACTGGTGTAGAGTAGGTGATTGGTGATTGGACTAGAAGACCTCCAAGGTCCCTTTCAACTCTGTTATTTTGGTATTGCTTGTTTTTACTTCTGAACATCTGGTAGGTTGTAAAAATATTATCTTGTTATCATAATTGGATCACTTCCTGGTGTGATTTGGTTTAACTGCTGCTCACTTCTTATGAGTGAAGGGTCATTTAGGATGGCTTTCCTCTGAAGATTTCATCTGAAATGTGAATGATTCTTCAATGCTTAGGGGGAGTTCTCTGATCAATATGATTGATTTTTGTCTACTTACGTTCTAGCCTTGTTATAAAAGAAGCAAGATGGCCCAGGGGATGGAGAGGATCATATCAAAGCATTCCCTTCACTCACTTTTTGCCCAGAGGGCTCCTTGGTTAACTGAAGAGCAAAGCAGGTTGAAACAAACAGAGAAAAAAGCTAAAGTGCCAATGCTCCAATGTAACTTTTATGAATAAGTTGAGAGTGCATTATTATCACTGTCATTGGCAATTATATAGAGAAGTTCACTTTTCCTTCTGTTGCTGCATCCACATATTGAACAGTACATGAATAGCTTTCCATTAGTTAGCCATCTGAATATGTAGAGATGGTTTGGATTCCAGGTTAGGAAAACAATGTAATGAGCGTGTAGTGCGTTTTATCATTTAAATACATATCAATTTAGAATGCCAAATTAAAAGTTGAATTGTCAGGAATGATCTCCCCATTGTGATTATTCCTCCAGGTTTTGTCCTCTTGATTCTTGTTCTTTGTGGCTCTTAAAGATAAATTGGTCAGGACTGTTGAAGCGAGTTCAGAGAGGCCCTTTCAAGTTAGATGAGATGTTGGTTAACCTGAAAGGGCCTCACTGAACCCAGAGATTATACTTCTTACATCTATTTCACCATTGCTGATATCCAGTTTTATTCAGTGGTATATTGGCAATTACAGGAACCATTGGATGAAACTTGTTAAGTCCTTGCGGCTGCACCGCTGCCCAAAGACATTGCCTATATAAAGAGCTGTCAGATGGCAAATGTTGTTGCAGGTTCGGGAGTTGCCTTGTACTTTGCCTTGTTAACTTGGTAGAATAACAAGTTAACGTTAACTTGTTAGAATAAAGGTTGTTACTGTTCAACCTGCCTCGCCTTAGTTCCTGCCTGGCTAGTTCTCCATACAGAGCAAAACTAATTTCTGAAACTGTCACAGTCCATTTTTAGAACTGGTTTCAGCATAAAAACAAACTTGGTAGATGATCTTTACTAAAAGGAAACAGGAGGGGTGTTGCTTTCTTTATCCTTTTCAATTTCTTACTGACTTTTACTATCATGGATCTGCTTGCACCAACTCTACAGCTGGATATTGGAGGTGCTGTGTTGCAGTTTCTGTGTTCAGCTTTCTCCTTAAAAAGTTGTGCTGGGTACTTGCCTTTGGCACCATGGTGCTGGTGCTATTGTATTATTGTTGTTGTTGTTGTTGTTAGTTTCAAAGTCATGTCTGACCCATCACGACCCCATGGACCACATTCCTACAGGCCTTCCTGTCCTCTACCATCCTCTGGAGTCCACTTAAGCTCACGCCTACCGCTTTGGTGACTCCATCCAGCCACCTCATTCTCTGCTGTCCCCTTCTCTTTTGCCCTCAATCTTTCTCAGCATTACGCTCTTGTCCAGTGAGTACTTCTTTCTCATTAGGGGGCCAAAGTATTTGAGTTTTATCTTCAGGATCTGGCCTTCTAAAGATTCAGGGTTGATCTCCCCTAGGACTGACTGGTTTGATCGCTTTGCAGTCCAAGGGACTCACAGGAATCTTCTCCAGCACTATAGTTCAAAATTGTGTTACACAAGGTTAAATCTTTTTTACCAACCTGTTTAATATATGTGGGAAGTTTTTTGAAAAGTTTGAAGTGAGATACTATTACTAGGCAGGTGATCTTCATCTCCGTATCTCCTTTTCATCTGCACCAGGAGAGGCAGTTGAGCATCTCGATCAATATCTGCAGGTAACTATAGATTGGATGAGAACCAATGCATTAAACATGAATCCTGGAAACTTCCTTGCATTCAAAAATGGTCTTCCTCATGAAGCTATATACTGTAATAGCAGACTTCAGTTCAGGCACAATTTGGTCCAGTAAGCTGATATATAAATCCAGAAACTCAATCCTTCAATCTGAAAACTAACAGAAAACTGAGGTTTATTTTACTGCACTCATACAACAAACTATACAAGGACAAGGACATACATGTTAGACTACATGTATTGTACTCTTGTTGATTCTCAAAGTAGAAGCATATTAATTATATTTTGTTCTGTGGACTGACACATACAGGTAGTCGTTCACTTACAACCACAACTGAGCTCAAGTACATGCTGGTAGCTAAATACCCAAATTTTAATCAGGTGACTGTGGAGATAACGCAACAGTTGTAAGTATGAGAACTAGCAGTAAGTCTCCTTCTTCTACCTAGCTAAACCTCTAGAAGGCAGATATTAAAGAACATGAATGGATCTATCTGTCTGCATCAGTGGTGGGTTCTGGATCCTGTTGCAACTGGTACGTTGCAACGGGGCTGGGCACCCACTGCGTCCACGTGCACGCATGACCACCCACGATGCTCCAGCTGCTTGGCGCTCTGTGCACGTGTGCAAATGCCCCAATTGGCTCAAATAGCAGTAAGGAGAGCAGGTGGGCGGGTGGACCCTCCAGAGCACCATACCGGAACGGTACCTGGTGCTCCCAGCAGGCATACCGGGGCATACCAATTGTATCCCACCGCTGATCTGCATGCATATATCCCATGACTTTGCAGTATGCGGCATGCTTCCCTGGTCTCAAGCCCTCCATATTTTACAAATTAAGACTCTCATCTAGATGAGTGCAATATATTAAGAGACTACTAGTTTGGGGAAAGCTGGAATATGGAGATAATTGTTTGGCTAATCAGATATAAGCAAAATATTTCAATTTGCTTTCGATGAGATTTTAAATCACTTAACACAGGGGACCCCAACCCCTGGTCCGTGGACCGGTGCCGGTCCGTGGCTTGATAGGAACCGGGCCGCAGGGCCGGAGAGCAGGAGGAGGGGGCAGCCCCCTGGGCAGAGCGCGCACCAGATGCGAGAGAGCGCAGGCGCGGCTGTTTGCACCATTGGAGGCCCTAGAGGGCCGAGTGAGCCGACTCCCCCCCCCACATGCACATGCGCCGCCTGTTCCCCCTCCCCCCCGCTCCTACTCTACGCCAGCCGGTCCACAGAATTTTCTTTAAAATGAAACCGGTCCCGGGTGCAAAAAAGGGACCCCTGACTTAACACATACACATACATATGCAGGTAATTCACAAGTTGCAACATTTCGTTTGGTCACCATTCAAAGTTACAACAGCACTGAAAATTGTGACATGGCTGCTTTTCATAGTTATGACTTTGGCAGCATCCCCATGATCTTGTGATCAAAATCCAGGTCATATTTATGACCTTTGCTGTGTCCCATGGTCATATGATCACCTTTTGTGACCTTCTGAAAAGTACAGTCAATGGGGAAGACAGATTCACTTAACAATTAGGTTACTAACTTATCAACTGCAGTGATTCACTTAACAACTGGGTCAAGAAATGAGATTGTCTTTGCAACGTTTCAGCAAGATCTCACTTGATGTGATGACGTGATGATACCTCCCGCCTACCAGACATCTGGAAACCAGCACTGGCTAACAGATGAGCCCCACCCACCACCCAAACCATTGAAATACAAAATAAGGAGAAACACACAGATAGTACCAATCAACATCAATCTACCAATCATGATGCAACTGCATAGCCAATCAACCCGCTCATAGCAACAAAGTCAGCACTCCACCCCCCCCCCCCAAGATTTAAGGAAGGGCGGCATCTAAGCAGCCACAGACCGAAGCCTGAAGAAGGCAAGTGAGATCTTGCCGAAATGTTGCAAAGACAATCTCATTCTTACATGGGAAAACATCTGAATACAACAAGACCAGCATACCTACACCCATGAAAATCTATGAATATATATATATATATTCATAGATTTTCATGGGTGTAGGTACATGTATGTATGTATATATGTATGTATGTATGTATGTATGTATGTATGTATGTATGTATGTATGTATGTATGTATGTAATTGTTTCACAACAACCTGTTAATAGGCCCCAATTAAGGGAGGAGACATACTGTTTCCTTTCCTGCCTTTCGGCTCATCACCAGAGACCATCTAGACAGCAAGCCAAGAATTACGTTGTGTAATTTTTTTTATGTGTGTTAGTTTTATGAGCTGATCAATAAATTAAATTAGAGGGACCAGGATAGATCTATTTCGAGCTTATTAGCTCTCATCAGCTGGCCATACCCTTTACTGGGATTCGAACCGGGACTGTATTGCATGCCAGGCAAGAAGCCTAGCACTTCAGCCACACCGGCTCCCCTATTGCATCAGCTGAGACAGGCTATATTAGTATAGGTAATTGTTTCACAACAACCTGTTAATAGGCCCCAATTAAGGGAGGAGCTTATTGATCAGCTCATAAAACTAACACACATATCTAAAAAAATTACACAACAAAATTCTTGGCTTGCTGTCTAGATGGTCTCTGGTGATGAGCCGAAAGGCAGGAAAGAAAACAGTATGTCTCCTCCCTTAATATATTAAATTAAATTTCATTCAAGAGAGGCCTTTGCCTAACATGCATGTCCATGCAGCCACACCAAAAGCAAATACAGTGCTACAATGCTTCTAGGGACCCAAAGTTAACTTGTCACTTTTTCCATTTCACTGGAAGCCCAACCGGCACAAGGCTATGACATTCCATTTGCCTTAAGCTTCAAGACGAAGTTGATTTAATATTTCATACTTACCGCTCGTGGTTCAATTCCCATTTGCACTGGTTCAGTGACTGCCTTTGAATAGTTAATCCCTTTTCTGAATCCCATGTCATGAAAATGAGATGACAGTTCCTCACAAACTACTTTCTCACAGATTAGAAAAGCAAGGGATGGAAGGGGAAGGGTGTCTCACCATTTGCAATAGTGGAAGCTATCTTAAAAAGCATTGCAATCTATTGTAATGTAATAATGCCAGATAAACCATGTCCCACTGGGTTATCATCTCGGAGATATTTCCTTATCTAAACAGAGTAATAGAATGTCCAAGAGTGGCAAAAACAACAATAACAACAACAACAATGGGAGCAGAAGTGACATCTGACTTCCATGCCTACTCATTTGGATAACTGGCAAGGAGCATTGGAAATCAACCTTCCTCCTCCCTCCCTCCCTCCCTCCCTCCCTCCCTCCCTCCCTCCCTTCCTTCCTTCCTTTCCTTTCCTTTCCTTTCTTCCCTTTCTTCCTTCCTTCCTTCTTTCCAGGAGGCAAGTAAGTCTGGCGCTGGGTGGGGGAAGGAACGAAGGATTGCAAGACTGGCTGGAAAACTGTCATGGAAAATCGAAAGTAAAAATCACGGGATTGCAGCAACAGCCGGTTGCACTGAAGCAGCCATAGTTTTCCCAACTTTCAATCCTTCAGGAGCCATGGGTCCCAGACTCTGACATGTGCTGTAAATTAACGCATTAGAGGTACCTTGGTTCGAAATGTTTTGTTCTGTGAAATACCATTTTGTCCAGTCAAAGGCAATGATGAGAGTTTTAGTATTAAATAGATACTACCTTTGCTTGATGACTTGCTATGTATTTTGTGATCTGAATAGGCAAATGAAGCATTCTGTAGTTGCCATTGTTGGTATCTGCTGAGAGAATTCTTAATTTTTCAACTTTGGAATTCTTACTTTTTCAATAATAGTAAGTTGTAATATGTGTGATACAAGGATAGGTGGCGATCCAGGTTCATTCTCCAAGCTTGTGGGTTGGTTTCCAAAGATTGTGACACATTGATCTACAACCAGCCTCAGAATCCCTCAGAATCCAAATCAACCGCCCAAGCAACCAGAGACAGCACTGACCCCCCCAACCAACCCATGCAACCCCCCATACCAGCAGTTCACCTCCCAATGACCCTGACCTGATGTAATTTCCTTACATCACAAGACTCACCGATGACTCACATCTGACCCATCACAAGGCCCTCACATGATACACCCACCCCTGAACCCCTTATAAAGAGAAGAACACTGACATTGACATCCCCTAAACTCTGTTGAAGATGTTAACCTAGTCCAGTAATGAAACATTTGGAAATTAACCCACAAGCTTGGAGAATGAACCTCATCCTACACCAGAGCTACAGATAGTCACCACTATTGCAAGGATAAGTATCTATGGAGTGGTTGTCAAGAAAGTGAAGATGGAAGCTGTAACTGCATGAGTTGGCACTTTCTAAATGTGCTTTGCCTTTTATACATGCTTAATATACATGTAAACCTATAAATAAAACTTTGATCATTTCATCACTGCTGCCAGCTTGCCTTTTGTCCCCCCCCCCCCAGTCCCCAAACCTCCCTTTTACATAAACATGTGTTTGCTGATTAGCTGACTGCCCTTAACACAGACTCCTAATATGTGTCAAAGTTGGTCTTTCAAAATATACATAGTTCCATGGAGCTGCCTTGTAAGACCAAACCTCTATTATTGTTTACCAGTAAATTCTTTAGGTCAGTGATGGCTAACTTTTTTGTTGTTGGGTGCCATAAATGCGAAGGTGCACGTACGATAGTGTGCGTGTGCCGGCACCCATAATGCAAAGTGAGCCCCCACATAAATGCACAACTCCCCCACGCTCTGCCCCAAACACGCGTCACACTATTCATCTCCAAGCTGAGCTTGATATTTCCTCTTAGGGCTGTTTTCGTCCTCCCCAAGCTTTAGGAAAGCCTCCGGAACCTGAGGAGGATGAAAAACAGGTCCAACGAGCCAACCGGAAGTTCATTTCCAAACTTCTGGTAGGCCCATTGGGCCTGGTTTTTCCCCTCCCCGTGCTCCGGAGGCTTTCCTAAAGCCTAGGGAGGGCGAGAACGGCCTCCCTCAGCCCTCGGGAAGGCCAAAAATTAGCTGGATGATGTGCACATGCATGCTGGAGCTGACAGCTCACGTGCCAGCAGGTATGGCTATGCATGCCACCTGTGGCACCTGTGCCAGAGGTTCGTCATCACGGCTCTAGGTAATCAATGGAATTTATTTTCTTTTTTTCTTTCCTTGCTCCACAGCAGTAATGATCTCTCTCTCTCTCTCTTTCTCTCTCTCTCTCTCTCTCTCTCTCTCTCTACCTACCTCCCTACCTCCCTACCTACCTCCCTACCGTGAGATTCAAATAATTTAACAACTGGTTCTTTGACCTAATGATTTCTTCCAACATCCATTTCACCAAACTGCTCAGAAAGTTAACAACCGGTTCTCCTGAAGTGGTGCAAACTAGCTGAATCCCACCCACTACTGCTACCAACCATCCATCCATCCTTCATATTTCTTAACTGCCCATCTCCCTTGGGTTCTCACAAGTGAATGGCTTTACTCATTGTTACTGTCTATGACAGAAACTGTCAAACACATTAAATAACTGATTAGCTGTCAGTTATTTAATAGTTAAATAACTATTCGACTGTCATTAAATAACTGATATTATTTAAACATAAAGCAAAGTGGTACAGCTTTCAGGTTTATCTTTAAAAATATAAAAAAATCTTTGCATCAAGCTTCTTGGATCTCACTAATGGACATCTTATCCGCAAGCAATTATCTTATATAAATCAATGTACATTTTTGCAGGAGATTCCAAGAGATAATTCATCCTATGAGTAATTGATTCCCATCTCCATCAAAGAAGTTGCCACTTGCTTTAGCTGCTGGGCTTGCTAGTCAGTTATATTGAGCATGGAATACTCAGCTGCTGGTGTTTCATGGGCCTTTGACCTTCAAGATACATGTCAGGCTATTAGCATCAAGACTTGCCTTGTAGTGTCATGATCTAACTTTGCTCCATTGTGGCACCCTTGTTTGCTGAAAGTACGAGTGGGATCAAGTGTCTTTACTCTTTTCTGAAGCATATTTGTTCTGTCAAGATAGCTTGCCCCTCCCCAGAAGAAGCAGAAGTGGGTGCGAAGTTAATCTAAACAGCACATGTTCTTAGCAATTCCCTTCTGCTCATAGACCTGAATGCAAACAAAGTAGTTTGTTCATTTCTGTGAATATTTAAACATGTATTACAACAGTATTGGCTATTTTAATTTATTGTTTTACTTTTTTTTACAAAGGCAAAATGGTATACATGAATTTTACTTTTGATTATGCTTTTTAATTTTCCTAATTTTGAAAAGCCTTGAAAAAAATTGTGCTACTAATTAGGGTAGTGTTGGAAGAAATGTCCTTCTGGGTTCAGTTCCAAGTGGGGAAAAAGACACTGAAAACCTGAAGGCTGCTTGGAAAGATTGTTTTAATGGTGGACAGGACTACATGGTTTCAGGTCCTGAACAGAAAAGGTGATCACATGCTTAAATATGTTAGGTGAAGAAAAAAAGAGAGTGAGATACTGAAAGTTGCTGGTTTTATGCCCTCTCTGGCCTTTGATCTTGATCTTGTATTCTGATTGGTGGTCAGACTCCCATGGGGCCATGCAGGGCAACTCTTTAGGCTATGCTTTGAGTACAAGTTTGGTTGCCTTGCTGGCTGATGTAATTTTCCCAGGTGCCTTGTGGTGAGATTCTGTAGAAGGCTAATCCTACCTTTGTTATGTAGAGTAGAAAAGTTCAGGCTTTTTAATGGTCCATTGACAAAGGTGGGGGTTATTAAGAGTGAGTGTTTCCTGCCTAAAACATGTTTGTCCATTTCCTATCCAGGGAAATATAATATTTTTCCTTTTCAATGTTTCCCAGGATATTTTATTTTTCTAGGAGAGGTGTGTGCGTGTTAATTTCCTATAGTAGTCTGAGAGAAGTTTATGGGTTACAAAATATGGTAGGGGTGAGGGTGCCACATGAGCCATCTTGCAACATAAATGAATACAGCAGATAAGTATAAACAAACACAATGGTATTTTCAGAACATAAAGAGAAGGGAATCACCAGTTGTCCATATTTGCCACAGGATGCGATGATAACCACTAACCCAAACAGCTTTATAAATCATGTAAGCAAATTATCGTTCTACATATTGTGTCTAGAATTAGGGAGAACAGATGTCTGAATACTGGATGTTCGGAAAAGCAAGGAGGGTGACTGTGAAGAAATTATTAAATATAAGTCTGTTTTGAAAAGCAGCACCAAATACCAGTGAATTGGTGACATGGTGAATCACCAAAGTGGTTTTCCCAAAGGCAGCTGGATTTTTCTTTGACTTTTTAACCAAGGAAGTCATGTTGCCTTTTGGAAAAACACCTTGGGAACACCCATGACCTGGATAATTGAGAATCTCTATAGGTATTGTGGCATGGTGACAGTATAAGGATATACATTATGTTAGATGTGTTATGTCATTAGAAGGTGATTTATAATACTATTACTGTGTAGTGTTATGTTGATTATTATTGTTTTAGGAAAGGGTGCTTTGTTCCCTGTGAAGTAACATTAAAGCGTGTGAAATAAACGCCCCTCCCTAGAAACTGCCATACATTTTGCTCATACCTGAATTTTGCTTCCCTTTTAAAGACTTGTGCTGTACTCCTTCATATGAATAAAAGCCCATTTCCCTCTTTCAGATCTTTACCTGCACATAATGTTATCTAGCGCAGATGTTCGTTTGTTTCCTGTCTTAACTAGATTACAAACTAATGGACAGCATGACCGTTGTAATGTCAATTCACATTTTCAGATTAAAAAAAATAAATCATTTGGCTTTATGGAGGAGCGATTGCAACAATTTCCTTTCTGTTTGAAATAGGACTGTTCAATGATTGCCTCACAGCTTGATATAAGGCTGTCTTAAAGCAAAATAGCACCAACATCCCAATTAGTTCTGCTGAAATTGGCTGTATATCAGCAGCATTTAGAAAAGAAGTTGCACATTGGACACATCATTTAAATCAGGCGGTCATATGGGAATCTCAGTTATTTTATTTTCTGATAGGCTTTAACTTGTTATAAGGTGGCCTTATTAAAAGTACCATCTGTTCCAAATTATGGGGCTTTGTCTTCAGCAAGTCATCAACCTCTATTAGGCACCCTTTTTGATTGCTTGCTCTTCATTTGTATTGTAACTTGGTTTAGTAAAGAGCAAAACTTGGTTTAATAAAGAGCAAAACGGAAACCAGGCGGTTCTGCCATGTAGCTCCTCATGGTATTTTAATTGAACCTTGTAGTACCATTATTGATATAGTTCCATAAAAATAGAACATAGATATTATGTACATGTGTGTGCATTTACTTGTTTACTTTACTTTATTGTCATTGTACATATATACACAGTTTACACATACAACAAAATTCATATAACACCCAGAGACCAGGCCCAACATGCATAACAATCCCCAAATACAGCCCCACCCACCCAAAAATTCCCCGCCCCTAAACCACCCAAATATCTACACAACCGACCAAGGAGTGCTGTCCGATAGCTCACTGATGGTGGCCCTTTAGTTCATTGTTAAGTGCAATTATAGCTCTGGGCTAAAAGCTATTCAGAAGACGTGTGGTCCTAGTTTTAATTGTTCTGTATCTTCTGCAAGAAGGCAACAGTCTAAAAAGATTGTAAGCAGGATGGGAAGAGTCTCTGAGAATGCTATGCAACTTCCTCAAACAGCAAGATGAGAAGATGTCATCCAGGGCTGGTAGCTGGAGCCCGGTGATATTCTGGGCAGTTTTAATGATTCTCTGTAGAGCTTATTATTCATATATTTAAATTATATTACTAGTCTAAGCTTAATTGGCTAAGGAACCAGATTAAATGTATAAAAAATTTCATCCAATTGCTCTAAACTTGCACTGGTTTTTCTGTTGGTAACATTTTACATTCACAAAAGAGGACGCTCCTTCGCTAACATTGATCATTAGTGCAGGTGCATTATATATCTACATAGCAATAGGAATTTTCTCGATCTGGAACATTTTCCAGGAAGAAGATTGAGGACCTTTGACTTGAAGTAGATAAAAAATCATTTTTATTTGCTCATGTCTTTTTAAGTGTATTTTATGAGGGCTATTATTGGGACTGTGATTTTATCTTCTGTGAAAAATTATTAAGGCACAATCAATTGCTCAATCAACTGTATAAATGCTACCTCTTGATGTTGGCACTTCAACAACCAGTTCTCCTTTCATAGGACTCTTTATTTAAACTGGACTTGGATTTCATAGAGGATGACACCAGACCCAAGCACCATGGAGTGTGATTGAAGCCATATTGTACCATAAGTATTGATTTTTTGGCACTAGGCTAGCAGATACCCAAATTGTTACATCTTGGGGTTAATGGTTATCCATTTTCACTTCTGTCAGAAAGAAAAGATGGATACAACTGTTTATGTCTCCATAGTAATAAATCAGAATGGGAAATGTCAGTCCAGAATGATACACTGTCAGTTGCGAGAATGTTTTTTTCCATCATCATATTTATTAATATAATAAATGTATATATTAAACCATCAAGATCCAATTAAACAAAAAAGCCAACCAAGTACCATTCATCAAAAGCATATATATATATATATATATATATATATATATGTAGGTCTTTGGTTGTTCGGGTTTTCTCCCGCGTAGAATTGGAAGTATCTTCACGACGTTTCGATGAAATCTCATTCATCATCTTCAGGCTGGTGCTTCGGGCTTGGTGCTTCCAGGAGCAATGGAAGCACCAAGCTTCCACCAATATATATATGTTAGATTTTTTGTAAGGGCTGATTTAATAAATAAGAGACCAGGATGGATCCATTTCGGGCTTATTAGCCTTCTTCAGCTGGCCTCATATGCTGGAAAGCACCGGTTCAAATCCCAGTAGAAGGAGTATGGCCAGCTGAAGAAGGCTAATAAGCCTGAAATGGATCCATCCTGGTCTCTTTATTTTCAGCCCTTAAAAATCTAACACACACACACACACACACATATATATGTATATGTAATTGTTTCATAACAACCTGTTATTAGGCCCCAATTAAGGGAGGAGACATACTGTTTCCTTTCCTGCCTTTCGGCTCATCACCAGAGACCATCTAGACAGCAAGCCAAGAATTACGTTGTGTAATTTTTTTAGATATGTGTGTTAGTTTTATGATCTAATTTAATTTATTGATCAGCTCATAAAACTAACACACACACACACACACACACATAGATAATTGTTTTCACAATTATTTTATATATATATAAAATAAATAAAGCAATGCAAATATTTTATCTCTGACCAAATTAGGACACTGCAATCTCACCTACCAATTTATGCTTACATCAATAGGATTTAATCCTCACAAACACCAATATGGACTTTTGATGCTTGAAATTAAGACTTCTTCAAGTTGCTCTACTTGATGACTTCATGGACACATCCGTATCATTTTCTTAGCAACAATATGTACGTGGTTCACCATTGCTTTAATATGAGATGCTTCTGCATCTAGTCTATAGCCATAGTATATTTGAATTCATGCTGTAGAAAAGCAATAAGTTACAGGCAATGGAAGAGCATGTGAAAGTTTTATTGGCTCTGATACATCTGTGATGGCACATTATCATGTTTCTTCTGATTAATATGTTCTGTCTATAAGAAGTGAATATGCAGGCATGAATCAGGCTTTAGGGATCCTTGACAGGTGTTCTTTGCTAACAATGATAACTTGTGAGATTAGAAAAAAGTAATGAGAATTGCATTGATATGTTATGTCACTAGGAGAATGTTATAGCTGCAGAAATTGATACTAATAAGCTGACACCATCAGCCACACACTGAAATCAAGGGGAATTGAACACATCATAAGAGTGAAGAAGATCTAAAAAGTCTAGTCACCAGATGGGACATTAGATACAGTTTAGACTCAATCAGAATTAAAAGCCCTAGAGAGGAATATCAGAAAAGTAATGACAATGAATCAATAAATCATGCCCTTCATCTACACAGCATCATTGACAGACTCTATGTACAAAGGAAAATAGGTAGGTGTGGAATGTTGCAAGCATATCAGAAAACTGAAGAAGGAAAAAGGGCATTGTAAGAATACCTGAAGAACAACGAAGATGCACTGAAGCTAGTATACCATGAAGACTTGCTGAATAAGGGAGAGACCAAATGAAGTAAAGAGAATGACAAGGCAAAGTATTACATAGCCAATATATAAAAAGAATAGTAGGCAAAACAGATAAGAAGACCTGGTAATGGCTAAGAGCAGGGGAGTTGGCAAAAGAGACAGAGGGGCTTATAATACTGATTGCACAAGCACAACCCTTAAGAACAAAGGAATAGCAATCGGAAGTGGCAAGACAGTAACAGAGAACACATGTCACCTGTGCAAAGAAGCTAAAGAAATAGTGACTTTAGAGATAGCTGTTATTAGAAGATCAGAAGATTAGAAGATTAAAGAGTAGCATGACAAAGTGGTAACAATTGTGCATTGGAATATCTGCAAAATATCCCATTTGCTTGCAAGCAAAAACTGGTGGGACCACAAAATAAACAAAGCAATAGAAAATGAAGAAGCTAAAGTTCTCTGAGACTTTCAAATTCAAACCAATAGGGACCTGCCATATAGCATCCCAGACTTACTATTGTAAGTAAGAAAGACAAAGAAGTCTGGATACTGGACGTTGCAGTACTGGAGACTGCAGAATAGAAGAGGAAAAACTGGAGAAAATTGCAACACACAAAAATCTGCAAATAGAAGTAGAGCAACCATGGCAAAAGAAAGCAAAGATAGCAACATTAGTAATAGGTTCCTTGCGTGCAATCCCCAAAAATCGGAGTGCTGCAAGATCCAAACTGAGTCGGTCACTGGGACTGGAGATTTCATTGTCTAAGCTTTCATACTCATGCTGGAGCCCAACCTAAGGAAACTTCTCTCTATCAGAGTGTGTGCTTTGCACTATTCTGTGTATGGTATTTATATGATGCCTGTTGTGTATATAGCTTTTTATATATTGATTGGGGTGTTGATGACTGGCTAGTAAGTGGTTGGTTATATTATTAATAACCAGGCATCAACACCAAATCAATATCTAAAAAGCCACACACATATAAATATTGCACACAGAATAGCCCAAAACACATACTCTACTAGAGAGAAGTTCCCTGATGGGCTTCTCAATGGGCTCCAGTACAGGTCTGAAAGCTTGGAAAACAATCTTGACTGACCAAGATTGGATCCTGCAACATTATCCTGGTACATATATATATTTGTCTTCATTCATCTGGAGTACTACTTGAATTCTATCAACACTGGGAGAGAAAAAAGCCACCATCAGTCAATTGCAAAAAGTAATTTTATTTGGAACAGCTTACATCCTGTGACAATATTTTTAACACCGCCACAAATATTTACCTATCCCAGGTCCTTGGGAAGCACTTGAAAGGTAGACAAAAATACCACATCCAGTCTAAAGAGCGGCTAACCGCACAACCAAATATAACGTCATGCTTCTCTTATTGCACCAAAAGCAAAACTATGCACTCCACCCACCATCTATTATCAATTGTACAAAAAGAGATTTAATAAATTCTGACTCCTGGAAGAAATAAATTATCATAAATGATAAAAAAAGCTATTCACTTCTAGTTTACCCATCCATAAAGCAAAGAGCAAGAAGTGGTTTCGATGCAACATTTGGCTTGCAGGCCTTCCTTACAAATGTGTCCCTTTTGGCAGATAGCATTTTATGTATGTTCATAAAATGCTATCTGCCCAGGATGCTTAGTCTTTTATATAGCCTTATTAATGGCACATCACAAAAAGTAGGTAAGATCTCAGAAATAAATACATTTTCATTTAATATGGAATTAATTAAACTTGGCTAATCTTATTACACCCCATGTAGTCTCATTCAAACTTTTCATTTGGCAGCAGCTTTTGGAAAGGCTCTGGAAAATAATTCCCTGAGCATGGATTATTATACAGCCAAAATGATGCTAATCTATAATATGGGGAGTCTCAGCAAGCTTTGGGGAACAAGTAAATTTAGGGAAATAATCTCAAGAACCAACAAAGCATGCAGTAGTGTCGACTGCTGGTTGGGAATAAATCTTTCCTGAATGCCTGGATAAAAAAATATAGGGTATAAAAATATATTGGATATCACGGCAAACCAGGCATGAGCATATTGTGGAGGCCTGGAACACAAGTTATATGTCAGAAAGTGACACAGAGAGCGACGGACAGAGAGGGAGAGGGAGAGGGAGAGGGAGAGGGAGAGGGAGAGGGAGAGGGAGGGAGGGAGGGAGGGAGGGAGGGAGGGAGGGAGGGAGGGAGAGAAGGAGAAAATATGTTTCCGGAGTAAAATAGATAAAACAGTCTAAGACAGGGGTCTCCAAACTTTGCAACTTTAAGTCTGAAGGAATTCAGCTCCGCAAAGTCTGGGAGCTGAAGTCCTTCAGACTTAAAGTTGCAAAGGTTGGAGACCCCTGAACTAAGAGATTTGTTCACATAAAAAATGGGGGCTCTCTACATAGGAATACCATATCTGGACTATATCTCTTTGTTGCTGTCTCGTGGCAATCCACATTTCTACAGCTCAGAAATGGTAGTTCTAGGCAACCTCTTTCACAGTTTGTATATACACACTGGAGAAACTGACTTAAACATGGGCCATGGGATTTAACCTTCTTCGATATCTTGAGGTAGCAGGCTAATTTGGCATGGGAGAGCTCTGGCATACAAAGATCTGCTCTCCAATAGAGGAAGCAATCAGTGAATCTGCATTCTGAGAATGTGTCAGTATATTGCATAGATCTCTATAGAGCTGCATGTCAATGGAAGAACCAGTCTACGGTAAAATCAATCAATGCATTCCAGAGGGAAAATACTCTATTAGCTGTCATAAATGACTGAAAATAAGATGAAATTTAGGAAAGAAGCGATTGGCTAATCATAGAACCTTAAATGAATGAGAATGACCATGAAGTATTGACGTTTAAAGGGTCTTTCCTTTTGACCATATTATCTGGAAATAAATCTATTCATATGTACTCTTAGCAAAGGAATAAATACAGATTTAAAAGCAAGACTGATATAATTATTTATGATGGAAAAGTGAGAGAAGTAGTGAAAAACAAAATAATGACAAGAGGTTCTAAATATAGGGCAGATTATTACTTGATAGTGTCAAGAGTAAGGTCTCAGAGGAAAAATGGACCCAGAAGAGACTATAGTGAAAGCTGAGTGATTTCAGGAAGGAAAAATATGAGTTCTCTATGAAATATGTAATGGAGAATACTTCCCCAACCAAATGAATAGAAAATTAATATACGAAAAAATATGGAAGGTTCATGAAATGCATGAAATTATGCCATAGAAGTATGGAAAATATGGAAACTTATGAAACGAAAAGGGCTGTAGATGAAGAGAAACTAAAGAAAAGAGAATTATTGCTGAAATAAATGAGAAAAAAGGGAAACGTAGCTAAATAGACAGAATGTAGAATGTAGTTAAATCGAACAAGCAACATTTACAAGTAAAGGAAAGAGAGCATGCAAACAATTTTGATGCAAATGAAACATTGTTTTGGAATTTTTGAGGGTCACACAAGGAGCTGCTCCATAGAGTGAATGGGATTCAAATTGAAAAGGATGAAATTACTTGGGATAAAACTGGAGTGATGAAATGGTAGATAGACTATTTTAAAGATGTGTATAGTAAAATTTGTGCTGTTGAAAAACTGAAATTAAAGTGGAATAAAAATGGATGCTATAAATATCAGCATAAGAAAGGTGGGGGGAAGCAGGCCATAAATGTTGTGAGATTGTTGCGAATGTAAAGCTGGAAGGATACATGGTGTTAATTAGAAATATAGTGGAAATAGCTTATTTGCTTATGGAATGGCTGTGCAGTTTAATATGTTTGGTAGGCATTTGGAAGAATGGGGTTATTGTTCCTCATACAAATGGAAAAATAGCAGAAATAAATGGAACAATAGGCAGATTAATTTGTTAAATGTGCCGGAGAAGATTTGGCAGAATCCTGATAGAAAGACTGTGAGAATTAACTGTGAACAAAATTTAGGAAATGTTCCATGGCTTTATGTGAGGCAGGATGCGTGCAGACTTGCTTTTCAGCAAATCACTATGAAACATATGATTGAGAGAAATAAATTTTATCACAGAGAAGTTGATTTAGAGAACGAAAATGATAAAACAAATAGGCTTGAGTTTGCATGAATATGGGGTTAGTTGTGGTTATTCAGTGCAATGAGACTGATATGTGATAGAAATAAAAACATGCATAACATATAAATGGAAGGTTTAGTGAAATGGTTTAGCATTGAGAGGCACTATAAGCATGCATCATGTTCCCTTTGTTATTTTTATGCATAAATGAAAAATGAATGCGTGTAGCGACTTTATAGGCATGTTAACTGAGGACATGAGTGTACATACACTGATGTCATGTTCTTGGCTGAGAAACTGATTGGTTTTCAGCAGGTGCCAGATAAACTATATGGTGCAATAAGCAACACAGAGCTGAAAATTAATGTATCAAAGAGAAATATTGTATAGTTGAGAATGTCAAAATAAATGGAGTCAACGTGCATGGATATATCAAGACTGGTAGAATTATAATGAATAGCACATTGCCTATTGTGAGGACACAATGTTTGCAGTAAGAAGCAAGAATGGCTGGATATAACATCACGTTTCTTTGTGATACAAAATGGAGAGTTGAGTACATTATGTTTGATATTTCTATCCCCCATCCCCATTTACTTTCTTAGGAAGTCGCTTTATTCAGCATATGGTGCTATTAGAGCAGGGGTCTCCAACCTTTGCAACTTTAACTCTGAAGGACTTCAGCTCCCAGAGTTCTCCAGCCAGCAAAGCTGGCTGGAGAAGTCTGGGAGCTGAAGTCCTTCAGACTTAAAGTTGCAAAGGTTGGAGACCCCTGTATTAGAGTTTCTAGTGTAGTATGAAGTAGGTAGATGTTTTCATTCTAGAGTAGAATTAAACATTGAGTAACCGTGGTGGATCTGTCAGCTTCAACTTCCAATCTTCAACCTCTGAAATCTTTGGTTCTTTATGTGATGTTCAGATTTCTAAAGTTAAAATTTGACTTATTGACCCTGAGATTGATCAACATTGATTAACATTCTGATAATATCCAGCTTTATATCTCCATCTCAGGCTCCCTGAACAATGCAGTTCATGTCTTCTTCTCAGTGACTGGAGGCTATAAGCGACTGGATGGGATGCAATGGGCTTCAAATCAACTCAAACAAAACAGACTGGTATTTGAACCTCTTGGTGACAAGGTTTTTCCACCTCTAGTCCTGGATAGGGTGGCACTGTCCCAGACAAACCCAATTTCCCAGTGTGGTGTACAGACTGGGACATTTCTTACACTCATGATTCTTACTAGCACAGCAGGGGAACCCATGACCAGGAGGCTGTTTGCCCACCTTAGAGTAGTACACCAGTTTCTTTCATTCCTGGATCAGGAGGCTTTACTCATAGTCACTCATGTCTTCATGACATCTCATTTGGATTATTGCAAGGTGCTCTATGTGGGGTTGCCCTTGAAGAACATTTGGAAACTTCAATTGGTGCAGAATCTGACTATATGAGTAGTAAAGAGAGTGTGATATTCATGAGTTTCATTGGTTGTCTATTTGTTTCCAGGTACAATTAATGTTACTTATCACCTTGGGATCAGGTTACTTAAGAGAACCATCTTTTCCCAGTTTTGTCTACCCATCTAAATTAGTCAGGCAAGTTGGTCATGTTGTGAGTCCCCTCAACCAAGAAATGTTGGCTGGTGAGAACCAGGAGGCATGGCTTCATGTTGTAATCCCTGTCTCCTGGAATCATTTCCCTTCAGATATCAGGATGTCCCCAACTCTGATGACCTCTCACATATCTGTGGACACTTAGTTGCAGGCTTAGGTCGGGGGGGGGGTTGTTCAAGGGCCCTATGTCTTCTCTGTATTAATATCCATAACCACAGTTTTACTTGGTGCCCTATATATTTATTTTGTACTGTTTTGATCCTTTTAATAATTTTAATAGTAGTTTATCGTCGTTTTTATGTTTTATCATGTATACCACCTAGAGTCACGTTGAGATGGACAGCTACAGTATAGAATTCAAGTAAGGTAAAAGTTCCCCTCACACATATGTGCTAGTTGTTCCCGACTCTAGGGGGCGGTGCTCATCTCCATTTCAAAGCTGAAGAGCCAGTGCTGTCCGAAGACATTTCTGTGGTCATGTGGCCATCATGACTAAATGCTGAAGTGCATGGAATGCTGTTACCTTCCCACCAGGGGTGGGTTTCAAAATTTTTGGAACAGGTTCTGTGGGTGTGGCCTGCTTTGTGGGAGTGGCTTGCTGGCCATGTGACTGGGTAGGAGTGGCTTGCCAGCCATGTGACCGGGTGGGAGTGGCCAACTTGGAAAATGTGAAACTCACTTAACAATGGTCTTGGTTAACAACTAAACTTTTGGGCTCAATTGTGGTCATACGTTCTTTCTTTCTTTCTCTTTCTTTCCTTCTCTCTCTCTTTCCTTCTTTCTCTCTCTCTTTCTTTCTCTCTCTCTTTCCCTCTTTCTCTTTCTCTCTTTCTTTCTCTTTCTCTCTCTCTTTCTCTTTCTCTTTCTTTCCCTCTTTTTCTTTCTCTTTCTTTCTTTCTCGCTTTCTCTTTTTCTTTCTCTCTTTTTTTCTCTCTTTCCTTTCTGTCTCTCTTTCTCTGTCTTTCTCTCTCTCTTTCCCTCTTTCTCTTTCTCTCTTTCTTTCTCTTTCTCTCTCTCTTTCTCTTTCTCTTTCTTTCCCTCTTTTTCTTTCTCTTTCTTTCTTTCTCGCTTTCTCTTTTTCTTTCTCTCTTTTTTTCTCTCTTTCCTTTCTGTCTCTCTTTCTCTGTCTTTCTCTCTCTCTTTCTTCTCTCTCACTTTTTTTCTTTCTTTCTTTCTCTTTCTTTCTTTCTCTGTCTCTCTCCCCTTCATCCGCCCATCTATCACTCTGTGTTTGTGTGTGTGTGTGTCTGTCTCGCATTCACGCACTTAATCACTTTCTGCATCTCTCTCTTTCTCTCCCTCCCTCCCTCTCTGTCTCTGTGTGTGTGTCTGTCACTCTCTGATTCCCCCCTCCGCTCGGCCTTTGAAGCCTGCCGGCTAGGGGCAGCAGAACAAGAGCGCGCTAAGCTGCGCAAACCCCCACCCCACCCCCCGCCACTCGCGGCAAAACTTTCCCTGTTCCCACACACACACACACGCTTCTCAGCTGCAGGCGGCCGGGCGGCGGGGAGGCAGGCTAAGGTGAGTGAGCACAGCGGCCCCGGGATGAAGAGGCTCCGCGGGGGACGGGCGGGCGGGCGGACACGACGACAGACAGACAGAGAGAGGCACAGACACAGAGAGAGACAGGGAGTGGAGGGGGGAATCAGAGAGTGACAGACACACACACAGAGACAGAGAGGGAGGGAGGGAGAGAAAGAGAGAGACGCAGAAAGTGATTAAGTGCGTGAATGCGAGACAGACACACACACACACAAACACAGAGTGATAGATGGGCGGGGTTCACGCAGCCTAGCGCGCTCTTCCACCCCGCCCCCCGCGCCAACAGGGAAAGCAGGCCCGGCAGCTTCAAAACTAAAGCGCCTGGGTCTTGAAACTTTCCCTGCTAGGGATACACGAGCGAGCCACGTGTTCCTTAGATACTTCCGGGTCCACGATCCAAAGGGCTCACTCGGGATCCGGAAATTTGATGAAAGGGCTCGCGCGAACCCCTGCGAGCCCTCAGGAACCCACCCCTGCTTCCCACAAAAGGTTGTTCCTATTTTTTTACTTGCATTTCTACATGCTTTCGAACTTCTAAGTTGGCAGAAGCTGGGGCAAGTAATGGGAGCTCACTCCATTACACTGTGCTAGGGATTTGAATTGCCAAACTGCCAACCTTTCTGATTGACAAGCTCAGCGTCTTAGCCACTGAGCCACGGCATCCCAAGATTTCAAATAGATAATAACAATTTTATCTAAATACTGCATAATTATTGTATTTATTAATCTCCTTTTTGACCAAAACTTCTCTAACTTCCTGTAAATTATTAAGATAATTATTAAGAAATGGGGAGGGTAAAGATACCCCCCCCCAGAGATAAGGCTGCATTTCAGCACACAGAGAAATCCATTTGCAGGCAACTGCTGAAAGAATGGAAGGAGGCCCCTAACAATGAATCTTAATTTTGCAAATCTCTTGGAACCTTTCAGCATTTAGCTGCTGGCACGTTCATCTTATTTTGTATAGCTTTCATCATTGTTGATAATGACAAACTGTATTCTCCTCTTTTTTTCATTTTGTTTTGTTTCCAAGCCGACTCTCGGTGGCAGATTGTGCCAGCTCATTTGTTGCAATGAATGCCTATTATCTGGCCTCTCCCTTGAAAATAACTTCAAATAACTTCTTGCTCTTGAACAGCATTTTAAAATGTTCTGTATTAAAGTGTCCTCTTCCAGTCGAGCCATACAAATTATTTTAGACATCCAATAATCTGTTTCTGTTAGCAAAGTCTGCTTCTATTTCACCCCTTATATGTGAGCTTGATCTAATACTGATGGGAGAAATATTTGTAGTAGTCAGAATGTTTGCAAAATTAGACCACGGCTGTTTCTTTCCCTTTCTTAATTTTCACTTTAAGAAATACTTTGGGCAGAATTAGATACTTAGGGAAGAACATTTTTCTAGGCAGCATTGGAATGAGGAAATTCAGCCTTCTGAAAATCTGTCCAGCCTCCTCAGCAAGTAGACATAACTTCTTTCAATTTAGTACCATCAGGAAGTTTTATACCTTCAAAGTGATTTAAAAGGTTCCATTTTTTTACTCATGTAAGTATAGGTAAGAGCTTTACTGGTTCTTCACTTTTTATGTTAAAACCACTGAAGCCCAAGGGTAGTTTTTCAAAATACAATTGGAGAGAGGTTTCTTGGATGAGAAACAAATCATCTTCAAGGAAAAACAAAGTCCAGTTGCCTTTTAAAAAACACCTTTGAGACAACCATGACTAGAATCCCTGAGACTCGCCATAGTCAGTTAGAAGGATGGGGATATAGGGCAGGAGTGAAATGCTACTGGTTCAGATTATTTCTGACGATCAGCTGTGATGTGCAATTTATATTAGCTAAAAAGTAGGATTTCTACTTACCTTTCAGGCGTGCTTGGTAGCAGGCTTCACCCACCCAACCGGACATTATCACATCCGTTTTTGATGCTCTGCACATGCGTGGAAGGTCCTGCACATGCGCAGAGGTGGCGCATGTACTCACATTTGTAAACTGGTAGTGAAGGTAAGTAGATCTCACTCCTGATATCTAGGGCCATTTCGATTGAATTTCAAATTATCTCCAGGACCTTAAAAGACAGAAAAGTCCTGAGAGCATCTGGTCTTAAACCTTCTCAAATTCTTCTCAAACAAGGTTTTGAATTAGTAACTATTGCTGTTCAGAGAGTTCTTCCAAGCCGACAGTGTTAGGGATTCCCAAAGATTTCTACTCAGGAACATAAACATTGCCCTATTGGACCCTGTCCCATCTAGTCCTATTCCCTATTCCCCATGGATAAAGATTGGTTTTTCTGAGGTCCTTTACTTTCTTTGGGATTATTTAATCTGGTTGTGTTGACTCACCATGAGTATCCTTCTTCAATTGGCTTTTTGAGAAGAATTAATTAACTGAAAAACAACATCATGTCAACAAAAATTGACATTTCTTTTAAAAAAGATCTATAACCATGAGCTCTCATGTCCAATGAGGCTAAATTTGTCTAATGCTAAGTAGTTATGAAAATAGACAGAGAGAAGGCAGAAGCTGAGATGGCTGTAGAGCTATGATATTGAAGAGCTGCTTTTCAACATGAAACCCAGGCTGGATGGTAGAGTGATAGAACTTGAATCCTTGTCAAGCTCTCCAGATGCAAAGCAGGGAGGCTTAAGAACTGTACAGATTTCAGAAAGACTTCTTTAATGGTAGTCTGGGATAAAAAATACCTCCTTCAAAACTGTAAGAGTAAATTCCTAACCAGATTTGAATTAATTAAAGTGGAGTCTCCTTCAAAACTTTCTACTTAGGGCTTCCACATCTGGACTGTGTACTTTCTTCTCACCTAAGCTGCAGTCTTCTTCCACTTTTCCCCATAGTCTCTCACATTCTTCCATGTATATTATGGATTCTCTGCTATTGAGCCATGATGAAGTAGGTGCTGCATGAATTTTCTTTGGGCTGGGGGGGGGGGAGATTTCTTTGTAGGGAAAAAGTTAGTCTCCAGTGCTCAGCTCCTACTGCAGCTCCCACTTGGTCTAGCCTTTTATTACTTTTGTTGGTCATTGTTCTTACCACCAACTATTTTATATTTCAGTTCCTGTTTTACTTATTTCCTTGTTTGTTTCATTAGTTTTATAGGTAATCCTCAATTTACAGCCATTTGTTTAATGATTATTTGAAATTACAATGGTTTAGCAATAGAAATAACAGGATAACAGAATTGGAAGGGACCTTGGAGGTCTTCTAGTCCAACCCCCTGCTCAAGCAGGAGACTCTATACCATTCCAGGCAATTGGCTGGCTTGTCTCTTCTATAAAACCTCCAGTGATGAAGCACCCACAACTTCCGAAGGGAAGCTGTTCCATTGGTTCATTGTTCTCACCATTAGGAAATTTATCCTTAGTTCTAGATTGCTTCTCTCCTTGATTAGTTTCCATCTGCTGTTTCTTGGCTTGCCTTCTGGTGCTCTTCTTTATGACAGACCTTAAGTATAGGAACACTACTATCATGCCACCTCTAGTCCTTCTTTTCATTAGTCTAGACCAGGGGTTCCCAAACTTGGCAACTTTAAGACTTGTGGATTTCAACTCCCAGAATTCTCCAGCCAGCATAGCTGGAGAGTTGAAGTCCACAAGTCTTAAAGTTGCCAAGTTTGGGAACCCCTGGTCTAGACAAACCCATTTCCTGCAATTGTTCTTCATATGTTTTAGCCTCCAGCCCCCTAATCCTCTTTGTTGCTCTTTTCTGCATTCTTTCCAAAGTCTCTACATCTTTTTTTAATAATATGTGATCAAATTATGGTCATATCAAGAATTACCTGTATTTGTAATATACATGCATTGTTATTTACTGATGATAGGAAGGAAAAGGAATACAAGTGAATAAGCCGAAGCTCTTTGAGTTCTCCAAAGCCAGCAGAGCAGTAAAAATGTATGCATATTCTCTTTTAGAGGAAAGGAATTGCTAAAACAGAAAGCAAAGTAGATACATTTTCCCCACTCTGAACAACTATGCTATGCTGGACCAGGCTGGGATTCTTGCTAGAACTAGAGTTAGAAAAGAAAGGTCTGAAAATGCTCTCCTCTTCTCTATTTTAGGAAATTAGCACAACTGGATAAATCACCTTCTTCGTTTTCAATACTGTCAACAATTTTAGTTTTACAGCTCGATGTTCCCTCTGAAGGATTTCTTAAAGAGTTCATATCTTCTATATAACAAAGAAGGAGGAGTTGTTACAGGAAGACTTGGATGTTGATGGGATCAAGCTGTGCTGTTTAATTGTAGAAACAGTAATTGCCTTTTTAAACAAGTAGCAGCAACAAACCAACTGATTTGTTAAAATGTGACTTCATACAAAAAACACAAAATTTGACTGTTTTTACTTTTGAGATACTTAGCAAGTCAACACATTGGCTAACCAGACACAGAATGATTAAACCAGACCCTTAAAACTTAACTCTTGGCTTCAAGTCAATCAGATCTTTACGAAGTAATTCCAACAGAATTAATAGGGACACTGGGGTTTCTGGAAAAATCATCATTCACACCTTGTTCAACTCCTTTGCTGCCATCGTCATTGTACTGATTTGAGTGCAATCAAGTGATAGCTGAGCCTGGTAGGAAGAAAGAAGATTCATTTAATATTTATTTGCTAGATGTGCTTCTTGCCTTCTGTAGAGCAGCTCAAGGCTGTATACATTATGCTACCTGTTATTCCCCCTCCCTGACAATAATCCTGAGGTTTTGAGGAAGCGGGCGTTTCTTATCTGGACTGCTTTAACAAGCGAAAGTGATTTGCGGCTTGTTTTTTCACAATGTATCTAAGTCCGGCTGGCTTGAAACAATTTTTCCTTTGCTACTTTCTCCTGCTGGCTTTCAGTTTGGGCGGTGGAAGATGGCTTCCCTTTGTTCTTGAATGACTATTTCACTTATGGAAAATTACCAACATCCCTTTGTGACTGGGACTTCCTCTCTCTATTAATGAAGAAATTTCTGGACTAATTGATCCCATCCCTGGAGTGCCTTCTCTGCTGCAACTATTGATTGTGAAAGCTGTTTTTTCTCTGGATATTGAACTTTTTAATCCTGATTTGGACTTTTCTCCTCCTGATTTGCTTCAACGGCCCCACCCAAAAAACGCCATCTTAGTGGCACTGACTTTAACAGCTTACCATGGCACAAAAATCAGAATTGGCAGGTTTGGAACAAAGGATGTCTTCTTTGGAGACAGTGTTACAAGCTTTGGTGCAAGAAATTAAAGCTTTGAGAGAAGATAATTGCAGCTTCAAGAAGGATCTTTTGGAAACACGGAAGCAAGTGCTGGAAAACACACAGAAGACTGAGGAGTTGGAAGGGGGGCTGGCTGGGGCAAAGGGAGAGCTTAAAAATGTTAATAGTGAGGTTGGAGAACTAACTGGGCATATGTCTAGGATGGATTTTGAAAGGATGTCATATTTTTTAAGATTTCAGAACATTTCTGAACAGGCTGGTGAATGTCTTCCTGAACTCATGAGTACAATTTTAGCAGACTATTTATAGAAACCTAAAGATGAGATCAGGGGGGACATTGACCTAGTCTACAGAATAAATTCAGCATATGCCAGGATAAATGAAGTACCCAGAGAGATACACATTAAATTTGTTAGAAGGTCAACCAGAGAGGGAATTTTGAAGGCGCAGAGAGGGGGCCCATTAATTTACCAACAAAAGGAAGTCGTCATCTTGAAGCAGATCCCAAAAAAGATTAGAGAGATGAGAAGGAGGTATTCCTTCTTATCCAAAAAATTGTTTGACTATGGGATTTGGTTTAAGTGGGCGATGCCGGAAGGGATGCTGGTGTTCTGGGAAGGAGGGAGAGTTAGGATTAAAACAGTTGTTGAGGCGGAAGCCTTTTTTAAGAAACATTCCTCAGTCCTGGGGGAAGATTCAGGGGGGACGGGAGAGGCCATGGCCCCGCCCACTGGGGGCCAGGAAGGAGAAAAAGAAGATACAATTGCCAAGAGACTTAGATCAAAAAATGACTTTGCTTGTTTTTTTATTAATATACTTTAACCTTGTTATCTGGATGTTTGTATATGACTGCCAGCATAGAATTGAGAATGTATGCACTTATTTTCATCTCGTAGTACTTCTGAAAAATGTCTTTCTTAATGTTTTATTGTGAAGCCCTGGAAGGGCCAATGATCCCGACACAAAAGTTCTCAAAATGTTTCTGTATCCCTTACCTTTCCCTTTTGGAAAAATTGTAAAAACCCAATAAAACTTTTTCAATATAAAAAATAATAATAATCCTGAGGTTGAAAGTCACCCTTCCATAGCTAGAACCTGGGTCTCTCCAGTGCTAGTCCAAAATCTCAACAATTAAATTGAAGTTTCTCTTCAACTTGTACTTTTCTGTATAACTATTCTATAATTCCACCTTATGTTGTATAAAATCAAAACCTTTTAATTGTGCATCATTTTTTTCTGATATGGTGTTTCCTAATGAGAAAACTCTGGTAATTATTTTAAAGGAGACAGCTGAGGACTAACTACTTGGCATTGTGCTGATAACTTACCCAGTGTTCTTGTGCTACTGCAATGTTTATAAATCAAATTTTAAGCAATCAATCTGAATCCAATGAAAAGTTCTTTAAATAGCTTATCACAAGCCCAGCTGAATAGCTCTTTCACTATACTTTCAACCGATCAATAATTAAAAAATATTTCCTATTCTTGGAGGGGTGGAGAAGGTTCTTAAGCAAATGGTAATATCATATTAATATTATTTATGCAGCTGAATTATTCTCTTTTGCAGAAACCATGCCTGCTGCTAACAGTATAAAACAGGAGATAATTGTTTCCTTTAATGTCACTGAAACAGAATTGAATCAGAGAACTAGAGAGTTAAAAAGACCACTAGAGCCATGGAGTCCAATCTCCTTCCCAGTGCAGCAAATCAAATTTAAAAATCTCAGTTATATGAGTGTGTAGCTCCTGTTTCAACACAAATGTTGAAGGAAAACCAACCCGCTCTGTGGGTAATTGGCAAGCTGGTCTTATCATCCCCTCCCCCCCCCCACTTAATATTTATTCGGAAACTGCCATTCTTCTGTGCCTGCCCTGCATTGAAATAAGAGAGAACTGGTGAGAGTTACCCTTCAATTAAACCCTTCAATTAAATATCTCAGCAATGAATAAGTGTATTCCTCTAGAACAAATAAGCCAATTTTAGGTTTTCTGCTTCAGGAGAATATTCTCCGTCTTCCTGTTGTAATGCTATCAGTTGACCCAAGTTCTTGACTTTGGAAGACTCTCAAGAGCTGACCCAGTTCTTGCAGAAGTCCTTTGGTTATATAAATTCAGGTAGACTCTTTGCCTGTGTTTCTATTAGTAAGGGATTATTTGACAAGTGCGTAACAGTTCAAAAATACATTAGTAGCCATTTCTAAGCTCTATAGGGTCAATAGTACATTAGTTTCTCCACAGGCTGTATTGATCCAGAACATACAGTATAAAATCTTATTAGGAGTGAAAGAAAGGTTTGCATGAGAGCCATTTTATTCAGACCTTTGGATCCAAAGATGTGTTTGCTTTATGGTAAACAGTAGGTGTCTAGTCTTACAAAGATTTGAGATGTCATATTTTGGCTGAAGCACAGAATTAGTATTACAATATCTTTGTGGATATTACCCAGACACCCCTCTTAATGTTTTCCTCTGACTCATTCTCAGTATGGATCCTAGTTATCCCAAAGGAGACATCAACTTAAATCCTGGCTATGTTCTGTTTATCAAATCGATAAAGCTGCCCGTTTCATAAAAAGTGACACTGGGTGACATACAATAATCAATAAAAATATGTATATAAAAACAGGCATTTAAAAATATAAAAATCAACATTACCAATAGAGATCAATTAAAATTTATATCAACCACAAGCAGAGAGAGAAAGAGTTCATCCAGCTCAATCTAAACAAGTCAGCAGTGTCAGGCCTGATGGTGCAATATGGAGTTCACTAGGGCAGGGGTCTGCAAAGTCGGCTCTTTTAAGACTGGTGGACTTCAATTCCCAGAATTCCCCAGCCAGCTATGCTGGCTGGGGAACTCTGGGAATTGAAGTCCACCAGTCTTAAAAGAGCCGACTTTGCAGACCCCTGCACTAGGGCATGAGTGACTGTGAGTAATGCATCCCAATCCAAGAAAGGGCACAAGTGGTGCACAACATGAAGTTAGGCAAAGGCTGTTCTATCCATGACTGCTATTTGCACTATGAACAGAATTGTGAGGCTAGAAGGACACCCAGATAGCACTTTGGGTCTGTCTGGGATATTGTGACCACATCCAGCACCAAAGATGGCATAGTCCTACAACTATGGCTCCCAAACCCACAGCTACTCAGTCTTGCTAGGGTTCATCTGAAGCCTGTTCTTCTCCATTCAGATCGTCATAGACTAATACATCACTTTAACTAAGGTATTGCTTAATTTGCCAGGGGGCCAGATGTATAGTTGGGTATCATTAATATGCTCATGGTGATGGGTGAGCTCAACTAATGGCCACATGTGCAGTAGATGTTAAAAAATAGAGAACCTTGAACCCTAAGACATCCTACATAGAAGGAACCTAGGGTAGGACTTTACCACCTCAATCATAACTGACAAGAATCAATCTTGAATACAGGCAAATCAGGACATCACACCCCCCCCCCAATCTTCTGAGCCAATCCAGAAAGGCACCATGGTTGATGGTATCAAATGCCACCAAGAGATCAAATAAGACACAGATAGATAAACACTGCTATCCTGCCCACACCAGAGATCATTCAGGCATGACCAATGCTGTTTCCATCCAATATTTAGTTTTAAATACTGATTGAAAAGGATCTAGATCATAGGTGTCAAACTCATGGCATCACGTTGCCATCACGTGGTATTTTTTCCCTTCGTGGAGCTATGGTGGGCATGGCCTGTGCATGACACATCTGGCCTAGATACCCCTGATCTAGACAATCCAAGATCCTCTCAAATTTTTCTTCAATCACTTTCTCAACGATCTTTCCCCAAAAAGGAAATTAGATATTGGATGAAATTGGTCAGTATAGTGGGTTTAGCAATGGCTTCTTATGAAGGCAGTGAACCAAGGCTTTTTAAGATGTAACAGAACAATCCTCTCAGTGAAAGAATAATTAATCACTGCTAATATACCCATTCACATGATAACCACCAGCCTGGAGCAGCATAGATCTAAAGAGCAGGTGGCTGCGGTCACAGACCTAAGTTCTTTCTTCCATTTTCTCAGATCCAACAAGTTCAAATCATTCCCCGATAACTCTACTCCAAGTGTTTCTTCTGAACCTGGAGTCCAACCAGCATCTAATTGGAAACAAATCTGAGTGCTTTTGTCCCACAGATCCTGAGGAAATTCCTCTGCATGCCCATGCAAATGATTTCCCAGGCTTCCTTCACCCAAGAGGGCTCAGGCCACCTGAACCCAGGCTGTAGAATGCCAATCTGCCAATGCAATAATGGTGAAGAAATGCTGCCTTATCACAAGGTAGGCCTTGATAGTGGTTCTAACATGTGTTCAGTCAAGTTTGTTGCTGGTTACGTGCCCACAACACTCTTGATATCTCTTCTTCCTGATCCTGCCACTAGAATTAATACAATGCCCACAAGATGAGCAGACTTTCCTCTCTTGCAGATCACAGCAAGCTTCTTGATTCATTGATGAAATCAGCAGACACCCAGAGCAAAATTGGAGAAGAACAAAATGTGAAAGCAACCCACAGCTCTCTGTCACGTCCAGGAGCATACTGTAGTGGTAAGGACAGCAACACATGTTCATGTCCAGAGGCTTTATTCAAGGTTATCCACTCCATTTTACAGAAGGATGCAGGTGAAGACACGCTGTGCCATATTGTAAACTTTTTCACAGTTGATGTCACATTTGTTTCAATCTGGACTCTACTTGGATGGCTCATTTCTCCTCAGTGTAAATAAGATATTGGAATATTCTTCTTGGGAAATGACTTTATTCATGTGAAATGGAGGGTGTCTAAACAATCATATCTTCTTGCATTGTGCATCCCAGCATTAGGTTTGCTCTATTCTTGTTGCCCCCCTTTCAGAGAATGGGCCAGGCTGAATTTGTATTCTATTCATACTTATTGCATCTAGATCTGAAATTGCCAATTATTTTCAATAAGGAAAATGTATGCTGCCCGAAATGTTTGATAAAAGTTGGAACCTACACTCCCTTCCAATCACATCTGCAGTTCCTAGAAATCTATCAAACATACATGTTTATGACAGGTATGACAGATGTCTGTAGGTGTGTGGGTGAATCAGGGGAAAGGTGATTTGAATAACTAACCCATCTTTGTGAACTGATTCAGTTCACATTTCAAATGCAGTTCAGAACATCAAATCCAAGTTGGATTTCCAAATCAAATAGTCAATCTAATAAAGGATAATATTTGTAGGTCAGGGTTGATATGAGCAGTCCTTGATACTCTCTACACTTGCTTGTTTTCTTGAAGACATTTCATTACCCAAACTAGGTAACATCACCAATGTGTAGTTGTTGTGATATTGTGACATAAAGAAAATAAGAAATAAGAAAATAAACAAGCTCAGAGAACACCAACCCCCTCTGTCAATCTGAAATTGATCTGAAAAAAACAACACATTTCTGATTATCCATACAAGTCATCTAAACAGACTGAATCAATTTGGAGGCATCCATTTCTATTTTATTAACTCATGCTGATTTGTCAACTTGGAATTCTAATTCAGCTTTGAGCATTGACTGAATCACCTTCTGAGTCTCCAAATTAAGTTATACTTACACCTATTATTTGTTTTCTGAAATGTATAATCCTTCCTTCCTTCCTTCCTTCCTTTTTCTTTCTTTTTTTGGATTAGCAGCTTCTACTGAATCAGCAGGTAGAATTTATGATCTGGGTAGTGTGCTGTGCTTTGCTCAAGTGCAACTGATAAAACAAATATGGTCTTACTTGGGGCAGGAGGACCTAATCCACGTAGCTCATACACTCATCACAATGTGCATAGACCACTGCAATGCAGCCCACAAGGGACATTCATTCAGTTGGTGAAAAATAAACAGATGCATGCCAGTGTACCGATATTTGAATTCTATTCAAATTCTTGCATTTGTCAGTTTGGTTCCTGATGTTGCTAGTACATAAAGAAATTAGACATCATATTTGATCTTAAAAGATTTGAGTATCTTTTTTGGCAGGAGAGGGGTGTTATGACTACAATAAAAAGAGTATTTTTAGGACATCTATCTCTGCCCTGAGACAAGACAGAGACCAGATTATCTCCCCTCTTTGCATAATCCCATCATACCTAAGGAAATGATTCCCTTCCCAGAACAAACCTTCCCTAATCCTTTCCTTCCAAAAAGAAAGAAGTGTTGCTCAGCTTAACAAAAGCAGAATGAAATTGACGAGAGGCAGTGGAGATCCAGCCCTATGCAATTTTCTAAAGCAAATCTAATAAGAAAGGGGTGGCAATATAACTGTGCAAAACTGCAGATGTTTCATTGTCAATTAAGAGCACCTGCCAGGTCCCATCAATGTTCCTCCACTCATTAATAAGAGATAATGGCTATTTCCAGCTTTGCTGCCACTTCTAAAAAGCACAGTTTTCCTTAATAATAAAAGTCTGTCCTTACCCAACAAAACCTCCCTGGTTTTTCTTATATAGTCCCAAAATATGATGGCAAATCAGAATCTTATTTTGCCTTTCGGCTGTCCTCTGTTCCTCTTCGTTTGTATGCTGGAACCCAGGGATCATCATTTCAATAAAATATGAGCTTTCTTCTTAGAGTTGTTCACCATTTTTTCCTTCAAAATTTTACATCTGTTTTGTATCATTTCATCAGGACAACAATAGCAAGAAAGACAACTGTGATTGGAATATTTTAGGAACCAGAAAAGGGGCCATGGGTTGCTCTCGCCTATCTGTAACCAAACATCTAATAATTTCATTCCTTCATTTGTGGCTTCAACTACCTGTTGTAATTTGGCAGGTCTAAAAGGAGAACAAACAACCCAAAGGCCTATTCCAATGTCCAGTTGGGTCAGGACAATGTAGACACTTAGAAGGATTTATGAACACTAGATGTATTTTGGAAAATAGGGTGGGAGGGATGAATTTGAATTCCACAAATTGTAATTTTTTTTTAAATTTAGCTTGATTGTATCCTATCAGAATAATAGTTGAACAGAATGAATGACTGGCTTCATGGCTAATTGAGTGAAGCACATCATCAGAATTGGACCTTGATATGAAATGGAAGAGCTGGATTTCAGAGCTTGTTGAACCAATCAACATCTTCTTGGAATATTAGCTTCTTGAGAAAGATTAGAGAAGAATCAGGAAACTTTGATATCTCCTGTCCTTTTTGCTTTTCTATCAACAATATATTTGTTAGTTACTTTCAAAACCCGTGGATAAGCATTTGGAATTGCTAACAACATTATTTCATCAAAAACACAGTGTCACAGAGATGATAACTTTAATGAGGCATTTAAAAAAAATAAAGTGCATGGCTCCTGGGATGGAATACTAAGTCCTGAGGATAACAGCAGCAGTGACAACAAATGGAACAGCAAATCCTTTGGAAGAAAAAAGGAAATAAATCTGTTATTGTGCTAAAAAGATTCAAAGGAGAATTTAATGGGTGCCCTTAGATGTTCTAAGCATCAAAAGGGAACTATTAATAATCAACAATTAAGCCTGTAAACTAGGAAAAAGATATGTCTCCTGGTGTGATTAAAACAAATACAACTTTATTGTATCTGTTGATGGACTGTTTTGCTGATAGCTGACTCTCTGAAATGGGTATAATCCTAGTTTTCTTTATAACATTTTCTCTTTCTGATTTCCATTACAGAAGTCAGACTGCTAACTTCCTCTGTTCATTATATGCTCTATCTGCAATTGTAGCAATCTTATAAATGTTTATTCAGCAAAACATCTTCAGCAGTATATGTGTAAATAGTACTGCACCATTCTAGTCTCTTGCCTTCTCCTAGATAAACATAGGGTAAATGTTTATGACCATTCAATGCAAACTTTTACAGATTCCAATGTTTTGAAAGCAAGTTCAGATCTTCAGGTTGGGGAAAGAGTAGTGCACATTAATATTTCACAATCAGGTACAGAGAAAACAAGCAACAGCCCTCACACCCTTTCTAATGGCAATATTATGAAATAGGCCAGGTTTGTGGGGTTTGCTACAATTTTTCTTTCTTTCTGAAGATGGGCATTTTCAATATGGACAAATATTTGCTGAAATAATCTATGCAGGATCCCATCTGGGTCAGGCACCAGGGCCAAAGGTTTTGTGTTCTGAGCTTTCAGACTTGCACTGGAGTCCATCTTCAGGCTCCAGAAAAAGTCCAAAAGCTCTGAAGACAAAACCTCTGGTCCCGGTACTGACCCAGATGGGATCCTGCAACATTATCCTGGCACACGTATATTTGCCTTCGTTTATAAAATAATCTGTCCCTGCGGTCAAATACTGTTATTCTATTGTCACCTCATCTGCAATTGGCATATATTTAGACAGCTTTGCCTTATGTAAAAGAAAGAAAATATTGCCATATTCATTTGAATGTGTGCATTTCTTTTCCGGTTGTACAATGTTGGGGATGCTTAAATCTAATTAAGGAAAAGTACCTGTCTCAGCTTGTCAGTTAGTCATCACAGCCACCATCTAGTTAATTCTTCTAAAGCTGCTGTAGTACGCAGATAATTTGCTACATTGCTGCCAAAGCAGAGAAAGCTTTGATTAATAATTATTTCACTTAAAACAAACAAATAGTAGCTCACGTTGCTATGCTAAGCAATGTGCTTTCTTCCAAAACCAAACTCAACTAAACCAAAAATAGCTCCTGAAATTTTTCCTTTACTGCTCTCAAAAATGCAAGATATTGCTTACCCTTTAAAAAAACAACAACCAGAAAATAACTTTTTGAGGAAATTGGGAGATGATTTAGGCTCCATGTTACTCACATCTTTTATTGCTTGAACAAATGTACAGAAGTCCTTTTGTACAAGGCTGAACTTGAACCTTCAGTAGAGCTCTGGGATTGACTGAGTACCTTCCTGTAGCACAGGGGTGTCCAAACTTGGGAACTTTAAGACTTGTGGACTTCAACTCCCAGAATTCCCCAGCCAGCATTCGCATAAGTCCACAAGTCTTAAAGTTCCCAAGTTTGGACACAATGTAAGGCTGGACTATATGAACCTACATAGTAAACTTTTGCAAATTCTAATTACATGTTTAATATGTGCATAGAACATGTTATCTTTTAGATTTTTAAGCTATAATTTCCAACTCAGTAATAAGTCATTTAGCACCTTAAAGAAATATCAATTTATTATGGCTTTACTTATTATGGCCAAGTTTCTTTATTGCTTTTTTTTCAACATAAATCTGTGGTTTAAACAGTCTGTTCACACTTATTTGAGAGTAAATCTCACTGAACACTATAGCATCTTACTTTGGGATAAGCATACATAATTATGCCATATGTTTCTATTTTATTAATCAGAAAATATGTTTTGACTTTATGGGACAATGTTGCAATCTAGTCCTTTTATTTTTTTCTTTCTTTAATCATAAGAAGTCTGATCGTTTTTCATTAATAGACATCCCCATTCTACTCAATTCCGAATCAGCAGAACTGCATAAAGAAGTTTGCAAATTCTGCTGTTTGAACTTGGATCTATCAAGCGAAGTTGACAACTCGCCTTTCAATTATTTGTGGTGTACATGAAGAATCAGATTTGACTCAATGTGCTTCACTAGGGATGCTGAATGATAACCTAAGACGAACCTGTGACCCTGAAAACATCTCATGCAAATGGCTCCATTGCCAGGCCTCTGGTTTCCGTTCACTACAATCAGCTCATCCACAATCACAATCTAACCTTGCCCTGCGTCTGCAAGACACTAATAAAGAATTCTGTTCCCTTAGAGATGACTTGTATATTCAAAAAACCAGATCTGCAAAGTAGTCAACTGCCCTTAATTTGGATGTTTTCTTTTCCTTCCTCGCTCCAGTTTTTTGGGACTAACATACCAGTCACTGTCTCTTTATCAAAGGTGGATTCCTACCAGTTCGGACCGGTTTGGCTGAGTAGGTAGTAACTGCCACATCCCTAAAATGGTTCTCTTGGCAGCGCCATAGGCGGCACCATTTTGTTTTTTTTTTGCTTCTGTGCATCTGCAGAATCCTTTTTTTTAGTTCTGTGCATGCGCACATAGCACAGCGCGTCCCTGAGCAAACCAGCAGTAGCAGCAGCCAGAACCCACCCCTGCTCTGTATACAAATTATTAAGTAACTAATGCAGTAGGTAGAACAGAACTGGAAGCTTAGAACATGGAAATGTATATTTCAATGTTACCTACCAAGCCTATGATGGTCTGAACTGTAAAAGGAAAGGTAGAAGAAAACCACCTCTTACTGGCTGCTTTCCTGGAAACCCCCTTTCGTCATTTATTACCTTTTTAAAACCTCCTATATTGTCATCAGGCCAATATTAAACCAACAATAAATTTAGATTTTGCTATAGTTTTTGAAGAAGCAGTTTTATAGTGTTATAAAGATATTTTGTAGGGCGAGGGAATAGATATAAAATCACATTTTTTAATTAAACATAAAATTCTCAGAGAAACACCTCAGTTTAAGCATAGTCAGATGCCTTCCCTTTATCAGGTGAGATTTAGCACTGAAACGATTTCTTTCAGCTTGTTTTACTCCACTCGTCCTGCAGTTCTGCCTTTTAAATTATTTTGCATTCAGATCAGTTTCTTTTTTCCCTGTTACCTAAAGTTCCTTTGCAAAACTATCATGTCTCCTCCTTAACATACCTTTCCTTGCTTGCCTGTAGCACTTACATATATGATTCTAGTTCTCCCTTACAAGGGTGATAAAGTTTTTATAACTGCCTGTTCCCATAGAAAATATATTTCCTTCCTCCCGAGGCTTGAATTTTCTGAGTTGACCTTTTCAGCCCTTGGTAAGGATGGCCTCTAAATAGAAAAGCAAACATTTTTCGAAGAAAAACAAACATAAAATGGCTGAACAGATTCATTCACCCAGAATGAAGACTAGAGATGTTCCTCCCTCCAAGATAGATTATGAGCATCAGTATAGCGTTATTTTCACCAAGAGGAACTTCTCTAATAATTTTAAAAGTACCTTTGGGATGATATTTTTTATTAAGATTACAACAGGTGGGAAATTTTTGACTTTTTCCTTATATACTACTAGCCGTTCCCGGCCACGCGTTGCTGTGGCCCAGTCTGGTTAAATGGCCAACCAATCTGTGTGTAGATCTACACCTGCACACACAAACACGTACACACAACCACCATATAACCCCTAACCTACCTACCTACTGCATTTCTACCTACCTACTTACATACCTACCTACCTACCTACCTACCTACCTACTGCATTTCTCCCTCCCTCTCTCTTTCCCTATAGCTGCCTACCTACCTACTGTATTTTTCCTTGAAGCTTATGGACAGAGTATTTTATGTCATAAAGGATGACATAATACCTGTGGCCCACTGCTCTCTCTGTATCCATCTACCTACCTTTTTTACAATTTTTTACTTTTCCGTTGCGTGTACCTGGCACAGGTGTGACATCTACACAATCTATATATATATATATCATTGGTGCCGTATTTGAAAGGAATGTTGTGTGAAAATTTGGAAGCGATCGGTGCAGTACTTTCGGAGATTAGCGGTTTTGAACAAACTCTTGTTAGATTTTTATTTATATAGATTTTCCTGTTCCTGTATGGAAGGGGAGCATCCCTAAACAGAAATAGACATGCCAGATATGAACTACAGTTATCCATACATCCAGGTGAGAGCAGCAGTTGTCAGAGTTCCAAGTAACATACCCCTAGCAAACAGAACTCCGTGGCAGGTGACATCCTCAAAGAATAGTTTTATTGTATATATCACATTGGCACAGGCTGGTGAAAACTGACTCTGAATGTTCCCATGGTTTTCACCTAATTAAAAATAAAAGTTTTCTCCCTTTCCCTAGCAATCTGTCACATGGTCCAATCAAGGTGTTGTCTATTTGTCTGGTAACTTCACTCCTCCTCTCTTTGACCACCTATGACAGGGGCAGTGGTGGGTTTCTGCAGGTTCGCACCTACTTGTGAGAGCCGGTTGGTGAAATTTAGAGAACCGGTGAGAGGGAGTTCCACCGGCGTATCTGGAAGCAAATCTGGCCCGCCGCTGCCAGTGACCCAACGGGAAGGAAAGGAAAGGAAAGGAAGGAAGGAAGGAAGGAAGGAAGGAAGGAAGGAAGGAAGGAAGGAAGGAAGGAAGGAAGGAAGGAAGGAAGGAAGGAAGGAAAGAAAGAAAGAATTTATCATCACAATTGAGTCCAAAATTTTAGTTGCTAAGCAAGAGCGTTGTTAAATGAGTTTCACCACATTTTAAAAGGTGGCCACTCCCACCCTGTCACATGACTGCCAAGCCACGCCCACAAAATAGGCCACACCTACAGAGTAGGTTCTAAAAAATTTGAAACCCACCACTGGACAGGGGTGTCCAAACTTGGGAACTTTAAGACTTGTGGACTTCAACTCCCAGAATTCCCCAGCCAGGTATGCTGGCTGGGGAATTCTGGGAGTTGAAGTCCACAAGTCTTAAAGTTCCCAAGTTTGGACACCCCTGACCTATGAGAATGTTCCCCACCCCCACCCAGGTGAAAGTATTTTGTTTTGATTACAAACCCCAACTATCTCTATTCCGGTGGTGAAATTCAAAATTTTACTACTGGTTCTGTGGATGTGGCTTGGTGGGCATGGCAGCGGAAGGATACTGCAAAATCCTCATTCCGACACTACTCCTGGAGGAAAAATATTGCAAAATATTCAGTCCCACTCCACTCTGAGGCCAGCCAGAGGTGGCATTTGCCTGTTCTCCAAACTACTCAAAATTTCCGCTACCAGTTTTCCAGAACCTGTCAGAACCTGCTGAATTTCACCCTGGCTCTATTCCCCCCTCCCTATCCCCCAGCTCCAGTGCGGCATCACTGGCAGGTCAGCTTCAGGGTTGACAGCAGTGGGTAAAAGGTCCCCTCCCCCAATTTTCTTTACTGCCATCTAGTGGTCATTCACATTTCAGCAGCTATCTGGGAGCCCTATCTCTGCAGTGCCCATTAATTTTAAAATATGCATGTTAATTGTATCCATGAAACTTATTTATTATTTAAGACGTTTATGTGTTCTTCAAAACAATATCCACCTGGGGGTGAGTGGGCTGGATGACTTTCAAAATTGCAAAAAGCGTCAAAATGTTTAAAGTAAAAAATGTTATTATAAAAGGAATCCTAAAAAGAGTTAAGTGCATAAACATAAATAAAGTGGTAAGTTAAACGAGCAATTAAAACCGCCTCTGACAGCAGGAACTAAAGTAGCAGAAGACTAATTAAAAAGCTCCATTGCAGCATGAACAGAAAGTTAACATTGAAAGGCCCAAGAGAATAAGAATGTCTTTCCCGGATGCCAATAATGTTGTTCTTATCTGTACAGGTTCCAGGTCAAACATTCAGTTTCTGGAAAAGTCATTAAGAAGATAGGGCCTTACACCTTCTATTGGAATCCCTGCATCCATGAGAGGGCAAATGTTGAAATTCACATGATGGTATTCAGCAAATGCTTGACCTATGAACTTGCACCAGATATCAAAGAGCGAGTGCATAACTGTGATATTTACATGGTGATGTTTTCTTGCCTGTGATCAACTTCCTGCCACTGCAGTTTGCAGCGAATGCCATTGGATGAATCCAGATTCCCCTATCTTTTGCATAGAGCCATCCTTTAAACCAGAGGTCTTTAAACTTGGCAACTTGAAGACTTGTGGACTTCAACTCCTAGAATTCTCCAGCCAGCCAGCTAATACTGTCACCATAGCTACATCTGAGAAGTCTTAGTTAGCAAAATCTACGTTTTATGTAAGGTAAAGTAAAGGTAAAGTTTCCCCCACATATGCGTGTTAGTCATTCCCTACTCTAGGGGGTGGTGCTCATCTCCGTTTCAAAGCCAAAGAACCAGCACTCTGTGGTCTCTGTAGTCATGTGGCTGGCATGACTAAATGGCGAGGGACCATGGAGCGTTGTTACCTTCCCACCAAAGTGGTCCCTATTTTTCTACTTGCATTATTTACGTGCTTTTGAACTGCAAGGTTGGCAGAAGCTGGGACAAGTAATGGGAGCTCACCCCATTACGCAGTGCGAGGGATTCGAACTGCTGAATTGCCAACCTTCTGATCATCAAGCTCAGCATCTTAGCCACTGAGCCACTTCATGTTTATGTAACTTACTACTAAACATTCTTGACTACTCTTTGCTGTATCCTTTAATATACAAATGCCACCATTACCCACTATCTTCTAGTACTGATGATGTTACCTTGCTGGCTACTGAAACCTCTTCAACAAAATAACTAAGCTCAGAGAACAGCAAGGGCTCCACAGTTCAACTCTGAGCTACAAATATTCTCTTCTATCAGTATGAATGCCATTTACCGTTACTTTCTGTCAACTGGTAATTTCCCTAGATCAGGGAGCACTCTTAGTACCTGCATGTGATTATTTGGTTCTTAAAGAGAGGAAAGGGGAAAAAAACATTCTGAATAAGAGTTCATTTTTTTCTGAAGGTGTAACCTTTAAGCCTGATTTCATAAATGTTACATCTTGTCCTGTGTTCTTTAATATTTTCAGTATATGAAACCACTGGGAAAGGTCATCTAACAATTTGGAATGGGGTGCTATTCTAAATTTAAGCAACTCCACTATTATTGTTTATCAGTTAAGTCCAGGAAATCAGTTCATACCCATATATTTCTTAAATGTGATCATTTGTCTGCATAAGAACAAAATGAAGTTACATTCAGACCACATGAAGATACTGTTGATAAATAGCCAGGCTGAGGGACAGTTGTTTTGGATGGAGAGCCCTTAAACAAGCAACTCTGGAACTTGTTAGGGTTCAGTTCTGTAACTACTGGGTTAACTTTTGCAAGTTATGGTTAGTGTATTAGCTGCAATACTTTCCAAGCTACTCTGATTTGGGAAGTCATCCTTGCCCTGATTACACTGTGCCATCACATTGGAAAGTCTTGCAATGTCCCCTTCATTAAGTTCTGCAAGATAAAACCTTTGTAAAGATGCCTCCAGCTATCAAAACCTCACCTCTTGGCAGACTGGGAAAGATAATTGTCCTGCTTGTTCAGGCTGTGGAATATACTCAGCAATTTGCATCTGAACCCTACTGGCTCTTCCTTTAGAAGAACAGCTAGATCTCTCTCTTTTATACTGCACTGTTAATTGATATTTACATTGGTTTTAATTGATGCCATTGAATTTTGAGGCCACACGGGGGTTTATCTGTACCTTCAGGGCAGTGGTGGGATTCAATTTTTTTTACTACCGGTTCTGTGGGCGTGGCTTTGTGGGCTTTGTGGGCATGGCACACATGTACTTTTTGTATTGTTGGTTTTTAAGTCCCTGTGCGCCGCCCTGAGTCCCTCTTTGGGGAGATAGGGCAGGATAGAAATCTAATAAATGAAATGAAATGAAATGGCATGGCTTTGTGGGCATGGCTTTGTAGGTGTGGCAGGGGAAGCATACTGCAAAATCCCCATTCCCAAGAAGGAATGTCCCAAGAAGGTTCCACACCCATTTGCACTCTGATTCAGATGACCATAAGGGTAAGATCACCCCCAAGGTGGCCTCAATGACTCTCAGAGAGCTAACAACTAATCTTCATAGTACTAACGGCCAGATGACTACTAAGCTTCTTGGATGAGAAGCGAAACATTTTCAAGGAAATAAAATTAAGAAAGTCCAATTGCCTTTTGAAAAAGCACCTTTTGGTAACAAAGTAGCACATAATAAAATAGGTATGGATATAACTTCTGGGGAAACTATTTCTAGAGTTCACTGAAAAGTCTTGTTTTTGGACAACCAGTCCGAGAGAAGTTGGAGGAAGGATTCTGAAAATGATCTTAGCTCTTGGTAGAAATACATAGGAAGATACCGGTAGGTTCTTTCAATTATTGTGGTCTTAAGCCACCAAAGCATTTCCAGCAAGTGTGTGTGTGTGTGTGTGTGTGTGTGTGTGTGTGTGTGTGTTGGGCTAAGAGTATCAAAGTGGTCAAAAGAGTGGATAAGTGAAGCTTCACCCATTTTTTAACATGCATTTTACACATAGACACACACATATGGTGAAAAGGTTGATCACCTAGCTGTACTCTTCATTTTGACATCTTTCAGATTTTATGGATATTCCTTCTTTCTAATCCAAAACATCATCTTAAATTAAGTCCTGTGGTTTCATTCTAACAGCCAATAATCTAAATACCACAGGAATATGATACTGCACATTTTAATGGAAGTTACTAAAATATATATCAGAATAATCTTAAGTAATTATACTTTTTGATGACAGGACCTTAATGAACCTGAATGTTGCTTTAGGACTGTGTAAAGTGGCTGTGCGTTACTTGTACCATATGCAACCTCAAAAGGACATGGGTTTCCATACCAAGATGAGGACGCAATTTGAAATTCCTTGATGAAGTGCTTCATGTTGCTCCAGCCGTCTCATCTTGCAGTTAACAGCATTTAGCAGAGACTTTTGCTTTCAAACTATGGAAATTCCCTTCTGAGTTTGTAAATCTGTCATGGTTGAGAAAAACATTGGAGCTTTGCAACAAAACTTTCCTGCAGGCGAATAGTCATCAAATTATTTTATACTTTTACTGCTGTCATTTCATATTTTACTACCAATCATCTCTTGGCAAAAATACTGTTTCATGCTAAAGATTTTAAGCAATTATCATTAGAAGGAAAGTAATCTTCCAGGAAGAACCGTTAAGTAAATCATTCATGGGTGTTATATATGCCAACAGAAATGATTTTATAGAAATGGAGAACTGAGCAAAAATTGGAATAGAAAGAAATTGAGTGACATAAAAACAAAATGTGTCTAAAGACACTTTTATTTCATTTACTATAGCCTTTTAATCAGCATTTTAGAGGGGTTTTTTCTGTGTATGAACAAATTCTCAATCATAATATCTGTAAATGTTTCATTGGAGTGCACATTCTCTCATGCAAATCTTGGGTAACTAATCTTCTGTTCTCAAATTGATTCTACATTAATTATTCCTTAGATTGCAGGATAAAATATGTGAATAATGGTTGCAGGATTTGGGTATGTCTACTCTAATGAAATGAAGGACTAGGGGAGACGTGATAGCAGGGTTTCAATATTTGAGGTGCTCCTACAAAGATGAGGGGCTTAAACTATTTCCCAAAGCACTGAAAGGCAAGACAAGAAATAATGTATGGAAACTAACCAAGGAGAGAAGCAACCTAGAGCTAAGGAGAAATTTCCTAACAATGGCAACAATCAACCAATGGAACAGCTTGCCTTCAGAGGTTGTGGGTGTCCATCACTGGAGGCTTTCAAAAAGAGACTGGACAACCATTTATCTGAAATGGTACAAGGTTTGGTTCATACTCAAGCAGGGGGTTGGACTAGAAGACCTCCAAGGTCGCTTCCAACACTATTCTATGGTTGTATATTTATTCTATTTACAATCTCATTAAAATACAAATAACATACGATTGCTATAAATCAATAAATATGAAAATAACAGTGTCCTGAATGCTCTTTCCAATATTCCCTTTAGATATTTAGGATTTTCTGATCTTTTTTTTTTAATGGAAGTCTCAAATAAACTTTTAATTTATCTCCTCTACTGCCCACAGCAGAATGAATAAATAAGTAAAGCAAGTCATTGACTACCAATTTTGTTTATCTGAGAATTTTTAAGACCTATTTAAGACCTTTGAGCAGTGCCAGATGTTTGTGTTCTAGCCAAGTTGCTTGGCAGATGTTGGCAACAGAGGTTTTTGGATGACAGCTGGATAATTTGATTTTATTGGAACTGAAAAAATGGTTTAAGGTTTAGAACTAACCCCAACAATTCTGATAAAATATTAGAAATTAATAAATAAAATGAGCTGTAAGATCAGGAAGAAGATAGAATAAAGGTAAAGGTTCCCCTCACACATAGGTGCTAGTTGTTGTTCTCGGTTCTAGGGGATGGTGCTCATCTCCATTTCAAAGCCGAAGAACCAGTGCTGTCCGAAGATGTCTCTGTGGTCATGTGGCCGGCATGACTAATACCGAAGGTGCATGAAACATTATTACCTTCCCACCAAAGTGACCCCTATTTTTCTACTTGCATTTTTACATACTTTCGAACTTCTAGGTTGGCAGAAGCTGGGACAAGTAATGGGAGCTCATTCTGTTATGCACCGCTAGGGATTCAAACCCCCGAACTGCCAACCTTTCTGATCAACTAACTCAGAGTCTTAGCCACTGAGCCACCACAGATAGAATACTTGGATATTAATATGACAAATATGAATTGCTCATTATTTCAAAACAATTATGTTACAACTTGGAATGAAGATAAAAAAGATATGTTAAATGAGAGATAACATAATTGTCATTAATGGGGAAATTTTTTGTGATTAAGATGGATGTTTCACCTAGAATATTATTTTTATTTCAGACAATATCTGTTTTGACATTTGATGTACCAATTAAACAATAGAGATGATAAGAGGTCTGGAGGCTAAATCATACGATGAATGGCTAAGGGAACTTGGCATATTTAGCCTAATAAAGAGAAGGCTCATGGGCAATATGATAGCAGTTTTCCAATACTTGAAGCACTGTCAAAGGGAAGAGAGCATTGATTTATTTTGTGTAGCACCTGAGAGTAGGACAAGAAGCAATGGATAGAAGCTCATCAGAGGGAGATTCAACCTGGAAATAAGGAGGAATTTCTTGACAGTGAGAGCGATTAATCAATAGAACTACTTGCCTTCTGGAGTTGTGTGGGTACTCTATTGCTGGAGATTTTCAATAAAAGATGGAATAAAAAACTATTTGTCTGTGATGGTATAAGAACTCCTGTCTTAGGCCTTCAAGGTTCCTTCTATGATTCTATGTTCTAAATTTATGGGGCTGCGGTTAAAATATAAACAATAAAAGGGGACATTTTATCATGCTTGATAGATGTGTAAATAACCAGAAAATTTAATTTCATATATTAATATATATGGTGTTAAAGATTAATATACATTGAAACCCGAGGCTTTTCTTTTGGAACTGATGGACAAGCAGTTTAACTCAAACTTTGTCTTTACAGTATATATGAAAACTGAAGTGAGATTATATATGCACAAAAGTGGAGAGGTTCAACATTGTCCACAAATGAAGAATGAATGGAGAAGATGCTGGAACTTGTGAGATGACCAAACTGAGAACTTTGATTAAATACAAGACATTGGCTAAATTTAATGCTTATGGCCCCTTATTGTCTATATATCAGGGATGAGTTCCTGCCAGTTCTAACCTCTTCTATAGAAGAGGTTCCACAAATCTACAGTGTCATTTAGAACCGGTTCCAGCTCCCTCCCCCCACCTGTTCGCACATCATCAAGATGAAGAGCGAGAGGAGGAATTCTGGGAGTTGAAGTTCACAATTCTTAAAGCTGTCAAGGTGAACACCCCTGGGATTTTTTCCCTAAAGGGTTAGGGGTGCCAAGGGTCTTGTAACTTGACAGCTTTAAGACTTGCGTGCTTCAATGCCAGAGTTCCTCAGCTAACATTTTGGATGCTAAGCAAGAGCGTTGTTAAATGAGTTTCACCACATTTTACAAGTTGGCCATGCCCACCCAGCCACATGACTGCCAAGCCACTCCCACTTGTTCACATGGCCAGCAAGCCACTCCCACAAAGCAGGCCACACCTACAGAAGAGGTTCTAAAATTTTTGAAACCCATCACTGCTCTCTCTATACACACGCATACGCACACACACATGGAATTATGGTATAAGGTTTTTATTATTAGAAATAGATTGTAAAAAAGGTCATGCTATAACTATAGAGTAACAGGTTACTTTACATTTATTAAACTGTTATAATGTTTATTACATTTAAAAGTTCTTTTTCTTTCCTTTTTCTTCTACCTTTCTTTCTTTCTTTTTCTTTCTTCCCTCCCTCTTTCCTTACTTCTTTTCTTCCTTCCTTCCCTCCTTCCTTCCACTTTTAACTTTTTCTTATATTTCTTTATTCTAAATATTAGTTTTATTAGTTTTTTATCTTTCTTCCCTCAAATGTTAATAAAGTTATAGATACAGATGATAAAGATAGTTAGATAGTCACACCAGGAAAATTTTCCATTGGATTCATGTTTTCATTTTATTTGTACCCAAATAATCATCAGCTTGACATATCATCAACTGAAGTTGTGCTCTTTTGTTATAGAGGCACATGGAGGAAACTTGTATTTTCTTTCTTTCAAGTCCTTTGGAAGACATTCTGAGAGGAATGCCAAGCTTCAAGTTACTATTGTAGTATATTGCTCATAGTAGGACATTACACTAGGCGCGTCATTTACTATCCAATTTATCATTTTGAACTATAATCTATTGGGGAGCAAACATACCTTGCCCCTGTGGATGGGGCGCGCAACTTGGGTGTCCTCCTGGATACCCGGCTGTCCATGGAAGATCAAGTGACAGCCGTGGCCAGGAGGGCGTTTTACCAGGTTCGCCTGGTACGCCAGTTGCACCCCCTATTGGATCGGGATGCCCTTTGCACGGTCACTCATGCCCTCGTGACATCCCGACTGGGCTATTGTAACTCTCTCTACATGGGGCTCCCCTTGAGGTGCACCCGAAGACTTCAGCTGGTCCAGAATGCAGCCGCGCGAGCAATAATGGGTACCGCAAGGTATACCCATGTAACACCGCCCTTGCGCAAGCTGCACTGGCTACCTGTCGTCTTTCGGGTGCGCTTCAAGGTGTTAGTTCTCATCTTTAAAGCGCTCCATGGCTCGGGACCTAGCTATCTGCGGGATCGGATCCTGCCACATACATCCTCCCGGCCGATTCGCTCCCACAGAGAGGGACTTCTCCGGGTGCCGTCCACTAGACTTTGTCAGCGGGCGACGCCCAGGGGAAGGGCCTTCTCTGTGGCGGGCCCAGCCCTCTGGAACGACCTTCCCCCCGACATTAGAACAACTACGGACCTCCGCTTCTTCCGTCAGAAATTAAAAACACACTTTTTCTGCTTGGCCGGCCTAGGTTAGTCTCTACCTCAGGAGTTAGGGAATGTTAATTTTAAAAATGGGGATTTTAGTGCAGGGACAATTAGATTTAATCTGTTTTTACTGTATTTATTTAAGTATATATTTTATGTTGTTTAATTTTTCCTTTCCTTGGCCATTCACTTCAGATCCTCCCCACCCCCCCTTGCAATGTGGTGAGTCAAAACCCTAAAAATGAATTCTACTCTAATTTAGGTTGGCTTACCTGCTAGCATCAATATAACAAAACCACCTAAACAAAGATAGAATTGAAAGTTGAAATATGCTTTTCACTCTCTAAATGAGATTGCTTTTCAACAACTCCCACCTTGCCCTCACCGCATTTTCAACTGTGACTTGAATGAAACACACTGGAAGTCTAATTACTTGGTTGGTAGGGTGGCAGTGAATGATACAGAAAAAAATAATAGGTCCATTTCCCAATGGCAAAGCCTCAGCAAATGAATGTTACCTCAGGTATGAAGCTTATATTTGCTCTGATAGTCCAAATAGGTCAATAAAATTTCAGTTGATGAAATATTCCCAGGATTGTTCATAATTCACACTCTTTTTTCACCACGTTCGCTGATGACTTTGCTGTATGGCTAAACAATAGTTATTGATAGAATAGAACAGAACAGAACAGAATAGAACAGAACAGAACAGAACAGAATAACAGAGTTGGAAGGGACCTTGGAGGTCCTCTAATCCAGCCTCCTGCTCTTGCAGGAAATCTTATACCATTTCAGACAAATGGTTGTCCAACATCTTCTTAAAAACTCCAGTGTTGGAGCATTCACAATTTCTGGTGACAAGTGATTAATTATTCTAACTGTCAGAGATTTTCTCCTCAGTTCTAGATGTCTATGGAGATTCTCAATCATCTACATGGGGCTTCCCTTGAGATGCACTCGAAGGCTACAGCTGGTCCAGAACGCGGCCGCGCGGGTAGTTATGGGAGCTACTAGATACTCTCATGTAACACCACTCCTGCGCGAGCTGCACTGGCTGCCTGTGGCCTTTCGGGTGCGTTTCAAGGTGTTAATCATCATCTTTAAAGCGCTCCATGGCACAGGACCTAGTTATTTGCAAGATTGTATACTGCCCCATACATCCCTTCGGCCGATTCGCTCACATAGAGAAGGACTTCTCCGGGTGCCATCCACCAGGCAGTGCCAGCGGGCGGCGCCCAGGGGAAGGGCCTTCTCTGTGATGGGCCCGACCCTCTGGAATGACCTACCCCCGATATTAGAATGACCACGGACCTCCGCGCCTTCCGCCTAAAAGTAAAAACTTATTTGTTCCATCAGGCCGGCTTGGCCTAATTTACGCTCTCGCCCCAGTCTGTAATTTCAAATTGTCTATTCGGTTTTAATGGGTTGTAATTTTATGGTTCATAAATTTTAGTACAGGGTAATTTAATTCATTTTTAATTTTGTATGTATTGTATATTTTTAGATGCTTTTTAATTTTCCTGTACATGCCCCGAGTCCCTTCGGGGAGAGGGGGCGGTTTATAAATTTAATGAATTATTATTATTATTATTATTATTATTATTATTATTATTATTATTATTATTATTATTATTATTATTATTATTATTATTATTATTATTATTATTATTATTATTATTATTATTATTATTATTATTATTATTATTATTATTATTATTATTATTATTATTATCTAGGTCATGGTTGTCCCAAAGGTGCTTTTTCAAGAAGCAACTGGATTTTCTGCTTTTTCTTTGAAGACATTTCTTTAAAGAAAATGACCAACAGTATAAATCCTTCCATTCCCCACGATCCAATCAGAGCTGAAGAAACCTCTTGGCTGAGAAGCAAAACATCCTCAAAGAAAAGCCAGAAAGTCCAGTTAAATTGGACCAATATTTTTACTACCAGTTCAGGTATCTGCAATGCTTCTGCACATGTGCAGAAGTGTCTGGGAGGGTGGGCAGGGCCTCCCGCCACTGCTACTACTGGTTCAGCCAAACCGAGCCGAACCGGGAGCAAGCCACCACTGCTTATAACTGCAGCAGTTCATTTAGTGAAACTGAATCAGGATGAAATGCTAATGCTTGACGAAGAAAATAAAAGGTTCCAAGTGTGATCCAATTGTCTTCCTAGTTATAAAAGGAGCAAGGTTCACAGAAGTGCATAATCAAGGTGGGAAAGGGGCACCTGTGGGATTTTGATTAGCCAGAAGTACATCTCATATTGGATTTTATTCCCTGATCAATCTTGGTGGACCTTTTCAAGCTTTCAGATTATTAGCAACAGTTCAGGGGTGTTGGCCCCAAAGGCGAACCTTGTACTGCAATGATCTTTATGCATTCGACTGCTTGAAGTCAATTCAGGAACAGTGGTTAGTGTGCGGCTGACATATTGAGCCACTACTAAGATTTATTTATTTTTATTAATTCCCACTATACTGCGAGCTCAGTTCATAACAGGGTTGTTTTTTTAAAGCTCTATATGGTTTAAGGCTGGGATGTTTTGTTTGCCTACTGATTGAAATAGTCATTCTGGTTTGTGCCTGAATAATACCTCCATCTAAAACCAGAATATATGAAGCCGCTGGGCGAGATCATCCGTGGTTTTGGGGTGGGATACCATCTGTACGCTGATGACACCCAGTTGTACATATCCACCCCAGACCACCCCAACAATGCCGCCGAGGTGCTGTCCCGGTGTTTGGAGGCCGTACGGATCTGGATGGGTAGTAACAAACTCAAGCTCAACCCGTCCAAGACCGAGTGACTGTGGTTTCCGGCACCCCGGTTCAGCCAGATTACTCCAACTCTGGCCATTGGGGGCGAAACACTGGCCCCCGTAGAGAGGACACGCAATTTGGGTGTCCTCCTGGACTCCTGGCTGTCTATGGAGGACCATGTGGCAGCCGTGGCCAGGGGGGCGTTTCATCAGGTACGCCTGATGCACCAATTGCGCCCCTTACTGGACCGGGCTGCCCTTCGCACAGTCACTCAAGCTCTCGTGACATCCCAATTCGACTACTGTAATGCTCTCTACATGGGGCTTCCCTTGAGGTGCACTCGAAAGCTACAGTTAGTCCAGAATGCAGCCGTGCGGGTGATTACAGGAGCCTCTAGATGCTCCCATATAACACCGATCCTGCGCGAGCTGCACTGGCTTCCTGTGGCCTTTCAGGTGTGCTCCAAGGTTCTGACGACCATCTTTAAAGTGCTCCATGGCTCGGGGCCTAGTTATATGTGAGACCGCCTCCTGCCCCATACATCCCTTCGGCCGATCCGCTCCCACAGAGAGGGCCTTCTCAGGGTGCTGTCGGCCGGGCAATGCCGTCTGGCGACACCCAGGGGAAAAGCCTTCTCTGTGGCGGGCCCTGCCCTTTGGAACGACCTACCCCCTGAATTGCGTACCATCTCGGACCTCCGCCTCCTCCGCCAGTGTCTAAAGACACATCTTTTTCAGCAAGCCGGCCTAGCCTAACCTCCCGTTGGGACTATTTTAGATAGTTTTAAATTGGGGATTTTAATTCGGATTTTAGCATAGGATTATAATTTAATTTAATATGTTTTTAAATTCTGTATTTATTGTTTTGTATGTTTTTTAAATTCCTGTGCGCCGCCCTGGGTCCTTTGTGGAGAAGGGCGGGATATAAATGCGATTAAAATAAAATAAAATAAAATAAAATAAAATAAAATAAAATAAAATAAAATAAAATAAAATAAAATAAAATAAAATAAAATAAATGGTGATTAGGGAACAGACTTTTAACTAGTAGATAATTGGTTTTTGTGAGAACCAGTTTGGTGTAGTGGCTAAGGCACCAGATTAGAAAGTAGGAGAATGTGCTTTCTAGTCCCGCTTTAGACAAAAAGGCAATTTGTTATCTTTCTCTGTCAGTCTCTCTCTGTCTCTGTTTTTGTGTTCCCCCTCTCTCTCTCCCTCTCTCCACTTAAGAAGAAGGCAAGGGTAAACCACTTGTCAAGAAAACCACAAGGACGGATTGAGGCAGTCCACACTGCCACACTGATTTAAAGGAACAAAAATGAAGAAGTTGTATCTGGCTCTGGAAGGTAAGGCTGATGCTGACGGTGGTGGAGGGAGACATGCTGCGCTTGGTTGAAGAGCCCCCTCAGGCGGACATGGTGAGGCTCACTTGCCTTTCAGGCCTGGTGCGCTTGGCTTCTGTGGGGCCTCTGGGCAACATTGATCCCCCTCTTTGTGGCAGCCCCTCAAAAGCCTGTTTTGTGACCTGCCCATCACACTCTTGGGCAAAGCATGTGAGCCATTTCCTCCTGTCAGTGGTCCAAGAAAGTACATCTATAATATGTAGATGCAGATAATAAAGTAGAAAAAACAACATTTATTCAGAACCATAGATACCTTGAGGCCAGACATGACAAGGAGTGAGTGGGAGAGGAGGGGCCGGGTGAGGCACCCCTTGACGTGAGTGACCTTGAGTTAGGCCATGCCCATCCAGGCCACACCCACCCGGCCAAGCCCAGCCAGCCAGTCATAAGGGCAGAGAACCGGTTGTTAAAAGATTTGAAGCTCACCTCTGGACCAAACCATTTATAGCTTTTCAACGTGGGTGTAATAAATCATCATAGTAGATCAGTCTGTTATAATACTATTTATATGTTTATTAGATGTCTATTCCATCTCTCCTACAAGAGAGAGAGTATGCCCACAAGAACAGCTCTGTAGAGTAGGTTGGGCTGCCAGAAGTGACACGTCCGGATACACATTTAGTTTCCATGTCTGAGAAAGAATTTGAATTTTAAACGTTACGTTAGTGATTGGTGGGGAGGGGGAAGAGTTCACTTTTAGAAGTTGTGGGGGACAGTCCATTTATATTCAGAAATGGTGCAGTCCAGCCCCTTGTTTACTATGTTATCTGCTCCCTGTGAGACCTATGCCAGAATCACAATTAACTTCAGCTGGCTTGAAAACCTCTTTCTATCTATCAATACATGGCATATGGAGAAATTCCTAGGTACAGTATACGTACAATATTTGCAATGCAAAATACATATCCCAATGCATGCAGTAAACAGTACAAGCATACATTGTGTATTAATAAAGCAGGATAAATTAATGATCCACCATAGGGAATCTTTGTAGATGTCATTCTGAAAAGATCAGTAAACAACACTTACAGCATCAGGGTTACAAAATATTCTTGCAAATAACTTCACAAACCACAACACAGCTGTTGCCCTACTAAATCTTGTGCCATCAAAACAACCAACACAAAGTAGGGAATACTCTATGTGCCTCTTTTTGGAGTATTCCCTATGAAAGAGCAAGATTCATTTGAACCACCCTTTTAATAATATTATTTGCCCTTCTGGAAAGAGTCAGTTCTGCAGGTTTTTGTATTTTTTTTAAAAAAATCAGGGTTAGATGCTGATTTGGGGGGGCAGACAGGGAGTTATAACTATTATATTGTTTCACTATAAATTTTAATGCAAAGTACTCTGAAATCTTTGAAAGCATGAAACATTGTAATGGATTATACCAGCGATGGCGAACCTTTTTTTGGCTCGCGTGCCGTAAGTGGGGGGAGCGCAGGGGGGTCATGCGTGGGGGTGCTGCACCCATAATGCAATGTGCGACTGCCCCAGTGCACATGCGCATACTAAGGCACGACCTCCCCATTTTTTGCATGCTCTTTTTGCTTGGAGCGTCATTTTGAGTGGCCCGGAGGCAATAATAATAATAATAATAATAATAATAATAATAATAATAATAATAATAATAATAATAATAATAATAATAATAATAATAATAATAATAATAATAATAATAATAATAATAATAATAATAATAATAATCTTTATTGTCGTTGTAAAAATTACAATGAAATTGGTTTTAACTTCACTGGTGCAAAATTATAACAGAAACAAAAAAGAGAAAAGAAAAAAGAAAAAACTAGCATGTGCATGGAGTGATTGCCGTTGAATTTAAAAGTCTCACAGCCCATGGATAGAAGCTACCTTTAAACCTGTTCGTTCGGCTGGCTATACTTTGATATCTTCTGCCTGATGGTAGAAGGGCAAAGAGATACCAACCAGGGTGTGAATCATCTTTGAGAATCTTCCTTGCTCTGCTAAAGCAGCGAGATCTGGCGATGTTATCCAGTGATGTCAGTGGGCAACCGATGGTTTCTTGTGCCGAATTGATCACTCTCTGTAGTGCCTTCCTCTCCGCAACTGTTAAACCAGCATACCACACTGTGATACAATATGTGAGGACACTTTCCATGATGGACCGATAGAAAGAGGTCATCAGCCGTTGTTCCACCTGATTTTTCCACAGGACTCTAAGGAAATGAAGTCTCTGTTGAGCTTTTCCAATCACCAGAGACGTGTTCTTTTTCCAGGTGAGATCTTGGCTAATAAGCACTCCTAAGAATTTAAAAGAGGAAACCCTCTCCACACAACCCCCCTCAATATACAGTGGAGCAGGTTCCTCTCTGTGCCTCCGGAAATCTAGCACCATCTCCTTTGTCTTGCTAGTATTTAGACCTAAGTTGTTTCTTGAGCACCATGTGGATACCTTCTGGACTTCTTCCCTGTATGCTGATTCGTCCCCTCCAGTTATAAGACCCACCACCATTGTGTCATCTGCAAACTTTATTATGATGTTGGATGGATCAGAGGATATGCAGTCATATGTATACAGTGAGTAGAGGTAGGGGCTGAGCACACAGCCCTGAGGGGAGCCTGTGCTGAGCTTCAGTGTGGAAAATGTAAATGACCCAACCCTTACTGTTTGTGGACGATCGGTCAGGAAGTCTTTGATCCATTCACAAGTAAGGGGAGGGAAATTCAGGTCAGTCAACTTTTCAATGAGAATGCCTGGTAGGATGGTGTTAAAGGCCGAGCTATAATCTATAAAAAGCAATATATAATCTATAAAGCCTTTGGAGCCTGGGGAGGATGAAAAAAGCATGCAAAAAAGGGCGAATTCAGCTGACAGTGCATCGCCTCGTGTGCCCTGACAAATGGCTCCGCATGCTACCTGTGGCATGTGTGCCATAGGTTTGCCATCACTGGATTATACAATTCATGTGTATTTGCATATTATATGCAGTCTAGACACTGGAATGTTCAGTATGTTAGAATATACTTTGCAATTTAAACAATAAGTATTGAAATGTATAGAAAGGTAAAGGCTTCCCTGTCAGTCATGTCTGACTCTAGGGCACTGTGCTCAATTCTGTTTCTTGGCTGAATGAACCAGCATTTGTGTGGTCATCTAAGCAGCATAGTTATACATTAAAGGCACCCCGGACAATGGTACTTTCCCACTGAAGTGGTACCTGTTAATCTACTTCAATTTGCATGCTTTCAAACTGCTAGGTGGGCAGAAGGTGAGGCAAGTAGTGAGTGTTCACCCCATTGCGAAGAGTTCGGGCTTCAAACCCTGGCTGTCAGCTCTCCAGCAGATGAGTTCAGTGTGTTTAATCGCTGAGCCATTGCATCCCAAACAGAAATTTGTATAATAGAGAAAAATAGATCCAAATGCATATTTCCAGAAAATGTACATATTAGATGAATGCCTGCAACAATGTGTATATTTGGAGAAAAAGCTAAACAATTGGCATATAAACTGAGTGATTGATGATGTGCTATCAAATTATCATCAGCTCTTTGCAGCCAAATAAATAGATTTTCAGAACCTCAGACTTACCTTTGTGTAGCAACAGCAATGGTGATTCTCTAAAGCCTCATCTCTTGCTGGGTCTCACTGACTGACAGTCAGGTTTTTAAAAAGGATTTTGCAGCAGGAAATGGTGGGCAGCAACTTCCAGTCTTTGTTGGTGCAGTTGGGAGCATGACCCCAACCCAAGTCACTGAACTGCAGCCACCGCTTCTTTTTTGGTGTGAGAAGCCTGCAGTTGCTGGAATTTTTCAGTGTGAGAAGCCTGCAGTCACCAGTGTTTTTTGGCACGAGAAGCCTGCAGCTACTGCTCTTTGCTGCAGCAAATGGCCTGCAGAAACTGCCTCTTTGCCACCCGGAACCTAGCCGGCAGCAGTAGCTGCAGGCTTCTCATGACAGCAAAGATCAGTGGCTGCAGGCTTCTCATGCCAGGAAAGATTGGCGGCTGCAGGCTTCTCATGACAGCAAAGATCAGTGGCTGCAGGCTTCTCATACCAGCAAAGATGGTGGCTGCAGGCTTCTTGTGCCAAAAAGGCCAGTGACTGCAGGCTTCTTGCACCAGCAAAGAGGTGGCAGCTGAAGGCTTCCTGGTGGGGTAGAAACAGCGAGGCTCAGCCACCTTTTGGGCCCTGCCCTGGACTGTTGCCTGCTCAACCTTTGCTCCGCCTTGGGTCGCACATCCAGCTCATGACAAGGGGACATGCTGCTTCCCGGCCAGTCCAGCTGGTGAATGGGCCAATGGGTGGCCCTGTCAAAGCTGAACCTGAAAGACAGCCAAGACTGCACACCGCCCCTCCCCCCCGGAGGCAGTCCTACGGCTGAGTGCAGCAAGCCCAGAGCAGATCTTCCTTCTCCGCCATCAACCTTACCTTCTAGCCCTTGGGGCTAGTACTGTTCTTACAATGATGGCCTGGCATGCAGGCAGAGGTTCCAAGAAAGGCCAGAGGCAGGGAATGGTGCATCCCCTGACCCGAGGTGAAGGACGAGTGGGTGGCAGAAGGATGGTGAGAGCCAGGCCAGAAAAGTGGCTGAGCCTTGTCGTGTCCACCCCAAGGCAGCCCTTCAGCCAAGTGCCTTACCTTCACAGGCAGCCACAGTAAGCAGAGTTGGCGAGGTGCAGAGATCAGCTGGGCCACATGGTTTGGGTAAGCAAGCACGACTCTAACCAGAGAATAGCTGGGCGCGGATGTAACTGTAGTCACCAGCCAAGGTGGGCGAGGCAAGATAGGGTGGGGCAGGGTGGGTGGGGCCAGCCAGTGGTGCGATTTGTAGCTTTCTGAGCTGTGCAGACTCTTAACAATTGGTTTACCTGAAATGGTCTGAACTGGCCCACCTCTGCTCTCAGGTGTCTCCTCCAGCACCAAAGTTCAAAAGTGTCAATACTCCTCTTATCCTACTCCTTCAAAGTCCAACTTTTGCTTCCATAGAGTGTTATAAGAACACCGTGGTTTGCATAGTTCTCACCTTTGTAGGTATAGATAAATCATGGCATTTGAATATCTTTTCCAAGGTCTTCATGGCTGTTGTAATTAGTGCTAGTCTGTAGGGTTATTTCTTGCTCCTTGCTCCTTTCCATTAGAAGAAATGCCCAGAACTGTAAATATAGTTCTGAAATACTTAAAAAGTTAGAATGAAGAAAATGCAAGAAAGAGATCCCATTCTCTCTCTCTCCCTCTCTCTCCCTCTCTCTCTCTCTCTCTCTTCTTTCTTCATTTCTTTTTGCATTTCTCAGTTTGTCAACCACAGGATATCTGTAATCACATATCTTAAGGATACTCATTTTTCATTTTTCTCCTCTTAAAATTAATGTCTGTTTATTTGTCATTTGTTTGCTTGAATAATGCATAGAACGCTTTGTTCCCAACAGCTCTGTGTGGCTTACAATTACAAAGTAAATTTAAAAGAAATACAAAAGAGGGGAAAAAACACCAAGTACTTTGCAAAACAATATATAACCCCCTAGCCCCCCCCCCAAAAACCCACCTCACCATCCAGTCTTTACTTTGCCCTAGAGCAGGGGTCCCCAACCTTTGCAACTTTAAGTCTGAAGGACTTCAGCTCTCAGAATTCTCCAGCCAGCTTTGCTGTCTGGAAAATTCTGGGAGCTGAAGTCCTTCAGACTTAAAGTTGCAAAGGTTGGGGACCCCTGCCCTAGAGCTCAAGAAAATAGCCAGATCTTTAATAGCTTCCTGAACATGATCAGGGCAAAAGTCATCCAAATAACCGGGGGATGTTATTATTTTGTGTAGACTTTTTACTACTTGTAAAAATATTTAAAGTAAGATTATCGCACTTGGCAATGTGAATTTCTCTGCTCCTTAAGGCGTTTATGCTGCAATTTGTATTTTCTTTTCTTTTAAACGATATGGTTAAATTTAACTTTCTAGGATTTCTCAACTAACCAGGGAAGCCTGGGGGATGGGCTGGCTCATAAATGTTGCAAATAATTAAATATTAACCTCTTTAAGAATTAGTCATGAAATACATCTTTATGAATGCTGCTCACTGTGTAGGAATTACAAAAGGAATCAAGGTTCATGTACAATTATTTCAACAATAAAGTTATGGCAAAGAAATAGCTGCATTCTGAATATTTCTCAGCACTGAACTAGAAGGAATTCATCCAGCACTAATGCGCAGATGAATATTCATTGAAAGTAACGAGAATTGTGATGCGAGTGGATAGCGCATTAAATAAAGGCTTTGGGAACAGTGGTGGTATTTGTCAACTCTGAGTTTTTGTTATTATTATTATTGTTATTTCTCTTCTGAATATTTTCATTTTATCAAAGCAATCTGTGCCCTGGTGGGGAAAATGGTCAAATGAATAATAGGAACTTCTCTGAAGGAGCAGGAAAGACATGGATGACATGCCTTGGGAGGAAAAGCAAATGAGAAGTAGTGGTTTCATTAAAAAGCTCATATGCTTTTATGATTTATCTGTCCCAGCAGCTCCTCCTTGCTAAAGAGACTTGACTGATCCAAACAAAATTTAAACGAATTCACAAGCAGGAAATGTTAAAATGTGTAGCAGAGCAAGAAAGCCAAACTAAGAGTCAACTCAAGGGAGACCAAAGTTTGGAAGAAAACTAAAATGGCATCAACTTATCTCAGAAAAAAGAGACGGAAGGAAGGTCTTTGCCATGTAAAATGACTGTAGGCCTCACAATCTTAATTCCCTGAAATTGGAAGGACCCCAAACTATGTATAGGCAGCCACTAAAGCATCATGACAGTCACGGAAACTCTACCCTCTCTTCACTATGTACCATATTTTTCAGAGTATAAGACACATTTTTTTTCCTCCCAAAAGAGGGTGAAAATTTGGGTGCGCCTTATACACCGAATATAGCCTCACCGACCTCCACCAGAAGCCAAAAATGTGAAGCATGGAGGCAGTAATAGTCTGTGGCAATCCTTGCAGCCTGGAACAGTTGATTCCGGCAGTCCAATCCACCCACCAATCAGATGTGCTGAATCAGGCTGCAATAAGTGCTAAAGCTGACCTGGCTGGTCAGCAGCAATCACATTCAAAAAGCACACACAAGTAACTGATTCAGCAGGATTCAAAATAATAATAATATACAATACAATACCAAAAGCAGGTTTTCCAAGGTAGCAGTAAAAACAAGCAAAACACAAAGCAGTTTTACTTTCAGTTCTCGGCTAAGCCAGGCTTCTTCCTGTCTCCTTCTTGCTCACATAGCAAATACTGTTTCAGAGTCCAAATAGCCCTAATTGGCTGACTTAGTTGCTATGCCTATTAATTGGCTGACCTTATTACTATTTGTTCCAAGTCATGAACTCTCAAATACTGACAGGAAGCTAGCCAGCTGAATACCATGGATGCTGGTAAACACAGAATTTTTTTCTTCTCATTTTCCTCCCCAAAAACTAAGGTGTGTCTTATATTCTGGAGTGTCTTATACTCCGAAAAATACGGTATATGGATTTCTGTCTCCAATGGAAGACCAACAGCCTGCATTTCATGCCAATACAGAGCACAGTGTAGTTCATTTATTTACTTGCTAATGGTTGCTTGCTTGCAGAGGTTGAAGGATACCATACTATCCAGCATCTTTTTCTTCGGGGAACTTTTTTTTTCATGATTCTGATCAGTTATTCAAATGGAATGATTTTGATTGTAATAATAGCATAGGGAAGCAACTTCTAAATAGCCACAGTGTTAAGATGGTGTTTTCAATATTGCCTGGTAGCAGATTGCTGAAACATTATTCCTTCTTGGAGATGTTATGCTTGAATCTTAAGCATGGTCTTCCAAATGCAAATCATTGCATTTTCCACTGAACCACCACCATGCTGATTTCAGTTATTCTTGAACTGTAATTATTACAAGATCTCTGGATGAAAGATGACAAGTTCCGTGGATGAAATACTGTTCAGACCGGAGCCCATTGACACCAAAAAGCATTATGAGAATTGCTGATACTTATTTCTCATTAAAAAACTGAATACGGTACTTTAAAGAGGCAAGCTTGCTTGAAAATAGCTTTTGGCTGAAAAGTCAGTTCTAGTTGTGACTGAAGATGAATGGTAAATGAGAAAGAACAATTTTAGGGAAAAAGTCACACTCTTAAGGGCAAATCTACACTGCACATCTATGCTGTTCCAGTCCTCTTCACATGCTGGTTTGACTCGAGCAAAACTATAACAAAAACAACAACAACAAAGTTAAATTATATATGAATAGACTTATTAAAAGAAAAAGGGAGGAAAAACCCACCAACAGAGAAGGGAAAGAAAAAAAATAGTAATTAAAAAAAATCATGCTGTGTTTCAATCTGGGGATATTCTGTATGGAAGACAAGTATTACAACCATTATGCTCGTAAGAAAGACTTGTTAGAATAGCATTTGCAGCAAAGGGAAAATGCAGTGAGAGGGACATTCTCATCTCTGCCAAATAGCCAATATTCAATGGTGGTCCTAGAAGAAATCCAAATAAAGCAGGCAAACTAGACAGCAGCAGTTAAAATGAGAGAAGTAGAAAAACACAATTTTGGAAATAAAGCAGAAAAATGCATTCAGAGTCACATTCACAATGATCAAAGGGTGATGACATCTCTTCCTGCCTTCTGAAAATGTTGGCTTCTACTTAACAACATGACAATCTGGTAGTGTGGATTAGTCGTAAGCCAAGAGATTCCCCAAGTTCCTTCACACCCTTCTCCTCACTGGGTAGTGCTCACAATTCTATTTTTGAGGATTTTGCTGCCATTCCATAGCTGTCCATCAAAGCTCCCAACTAACAATTTTCTAACACTATATATAGTCTCCAATTAGCCTAGTACTGATCTCCAGGAGGTATATGTTCAAACTTCATGCTGTTTTACCAGCCGAATTTGGGGCCTAGAATACTACCCACCTAGCGGTAATTAATTCAGTTTTCAGTCTTCTATATTTTTGGGAAACAGAAGTATAAAATTCAGACAATTAGAACAGGAGGCAGACTTGGAAATTAAAAGCAAATAGCACAAATGCTACCTCTGTGTAAGATGAGTTGCTTGTTTTCTTTCTCCATATTCAGTATGAATCTCAACATTGGCAATGAACACCAAATTACTTTCTAGATTCGTCAATCAAAAATTAGTCACTGAAAATGAACATCCTCTTCAGTATCTTCTGGTGAGTGGGGGGGGGGGTACTACTCATATCTCAGTTAAAACCCTTTTACCAAACCTGAAGTGCTGCTTTCACTTTCCTTCCTCTGTTCCAGACTTTCATAAAAATTAATAACTTCTCTGACAAGCTACTGGTCTTATAAAGCATTTAGTGGGAGACCCAAAATGCCCTGGGGAGACAATTATTTTCAGAGTTGTGACTTCTCTTCCAATAGATACAAAATTACTGCTCACATTAACATCGGGATAGCAATACTGTGCGGCCAAGCAAGCAAGCAAAATACTATGAAAAACATTTTCCCATTACCGCCATTACAGTATTGTCAACTTAAAATATTAGTAGGTGACACTTAGACAAGAGGATCTTGCTATTTTCCTATCCATGCTGCGTGCAGTGCCAGGTCTCCTAAGAATTAACTGAAAATTTGTTTTATCATATATGGTGGAATTATTTCCATTTTAACTGTTTGCGAACGTCAACATTTCAGTTCTAAATGGACTTGGCACAGGCATGTACCAAGGACAGGAAAATGGTAGAAATAGTTGGGAATTTTAGTAATTTTCATTTTTTTTAAAGTCTCTCTGGGCTTTGGCTAGATAGCAAAGCAAGTTTCTGTACATCCTCAAGTACAGAGATTCTTGATCAACTCTGTATCTGCCTGAAATAGAATTACCTAGTAATGCTACCTCAGAGGTTTTGTGATGGAGTCAAAATAGTGGCCACTGGAACCAATCAAATCAATTCATCTGTTTCCAAATTAGTCACTTGAAGAAAAAATGATTTTTTTTAAAGTGCTAATAACTTTATTACCACCATTTATTAAAAAACCAGTTAGCCCCATGAGGAGCAGATGCTTTCTCAGTCCCTGAGCCATAGCTTGTTTTTAGAGGATACAGCCATAGTAACACAGAGGTAAGATTCAAATCTCAGACTGATGGAATCTATGAATAGAGCATGCACTATTTTGTCCAGTATCTTAGAAATCAACCAATACATTAACCAATAATGCGTCTCCCCTTACTACCTGGACCACAACCTGGCAACTGGGTGTATGGAATTTTCTGATGTCATTTCCATTCTCTAGTTAGGATGATGTTTGAACTGATAGACAGTAAATGAACCTAAGGTGTAATGGTTTGAGAATGCACCCTTTTAATGCTTGAGTAATCACAAAACTGGCAGGTCATCTGACCTGTGATTACTTGTGATGGAATGAATATGGTCAAAGAAAATTCATCTACCGGTATTTGAATTTATTTATTCGATTTATAAACCGCACCAATCTCCGTCGAGACGGACTCTGGGCAGTGCCCAGGACATTAAAAACTACAATAATAAATAACAAAAATACAGAAGTTAAAAAGAAATTAAATAATAAACCTGTGCTAAAATTCCCATTAAAACCTATCTAATTTAGCTGAGGCTCTATCGTTCCTAAATTTAAATTCTATGCCAGTCCAGCTTGCTGAAAAAGATGTGTCTTAAGTGAGCGGCGGAAGAGGGGAAGGTCGGTGAAGTTCAGGGGGGAAGTCATTCCAGAGCGCAGGCCCTGCCACAGAGAAGGCCCTACTCCTGGGCGTTGCCAGACGGCACTGACCGGCAGTCGGCACCCTGAGGAGGCCCTCCCTGTGGGAGCGAATTGGTCGGTGGGAGGTATGTGGCAGGAGGCGGTCCTGCAAATAACTAGGCCCAAAGCCATGGAGCGATTTAAAGATGGCAATGAGCACCTTGAAGCGCACCTGGAAGGCCACCGGTAGCTAGTGCAGCTCACGCAGGAGAGGTGTTACATGGGAACTCCGAGATGTTCCCAAAATCCCCCGCGCGGCCACATTCTGGACCAACTGGAGCCTCCGGATGCACCTCAAGGGGAGCCCCATGTAGGGGCTTCCCCCTATCTGTAGAACACATTGTATTCAATGTGTTCTACAGATAGGGGGAAGAAAAATCTTTCACTTATGGACACTGACATAAAAACAGATGTCATCTGTGTCTCAACATGGCTAGGACATTGTGTTATTATCTAGGAGGCTGCATCACTCACTATCTTTCTGATAGCTTATATGTTTGGGAAAAGAAAGAAAAATTAAGTCAGAGATGTTGAATAGCTGCCTAATTTACATGGCTGTTGTAAAGATGTCAAAGAAGTCCATTGACCTCTTTAGAATCATTACCGTATTTTTTGGAGTATAAGACACACCTTTTTTCCTCTAAAAAGAGGTTGAAAATCTGGGTGCGTCTTACACATTGAATACAGCATTTTTTGCCTCCTGAAACCCCGTCCCTTCACCAAAGTGGCTGTGCGCATACCCTTATGGAGGCTTCCAGAGAGCTCCTGGGGGCTGGGGAGGGCAGAAATGAGCAAAAAACAGGACGTTTTTGCCCCCCCCCCAGCAGCACTCTATAAGTTTCCATAAGGCTATGCATGCTATTTTTTGACCAAAAAACGGGCCATTTTCACACCAAAAAAACAATTTTTCCTCATTTTGGGGCCTTTTATTTGAAAAGAAATGGGCCCATTTTCACGAAAAATGGGTCATTTGGGGGAGGTTTGCACAGTGCAAAAAGGTTTTTTTTCCCCCTTTCGGAAAGCTGTTTAGTTAGAGTGACTGATGAGAATTACGTTGGTGAAGTACTATGCCTGCAGAAACCAAGATTTGTTCCAGAGGTGGTCAGTGATTTCCTTCTCCAGCTCATGGGTAAATACACCTGGAAACATCTACCTACCTATGTTCTCTCTCTCCCTACCTATCTACTGTATTTCTCTCTCTACCCCCTCTATATACCTATCTACCTACTCTCTCTCTCCCCCTACCTATCTACTGTATTTCTCTCTCTCTCTATCCCTCTACCTACTTATCTATCTACACACACTCTCTCTCCCTACTTACCTACCTACTGTATTTCTCTCTCTCTCTTTCTCTCTCTCTCCCCCCTCCACCTACCTACCTACCTACCTACCTACTCTCTCTCTCTCTCTCCCTACCTACCTACTGTATTTCTCTCTCTCTCTCTCTATCCCTCTATCTACCTACCTACTTTTTTAAAAAATGTATCTGTCTTAGATATTGAACAAAGCATTAGAAATCTAACTCCAACTGATTGTGATTCCCAGAAGTAGGCAAAGATCTTTCTCTGTCATAAACATGGATGGATCTTTGCTTTGCCCTTTTTTAAACTAACAAAAACAAAAGAACAGATTATTGAGGAAAAGTGTGTCCCACTTTCTGTTGTTGCTTTTTAAAACGGGAGTGAAATGTTACTGAACTACCATCAGACCATCTTTATGGTCCATAGGTCAGAAAAGAAAGCTTGAGACACAGGCATATTTTTCAGGGGTCAAAATGAGCAGATTAGGGATTTGATTTGAACAAAGAAGCAGATTAGGGATTCTGATTGCCTTGTCAATAAAACATCACGATTAAAACATAACATTAAATAACATTATATAACATGACAGCCCATCAGCTTTTGATCTGTCTTACCGGCTGACATTAATTGATTTTAAAAGTAAATTGCCCCTTTGTTTCCTCAAAAAAATCATGTAACTTAAAAACTGCATGATATGCAAATGAAGGTACACTTGCTTAATGTATTGTAATAAATAGGAAAAGAGTATTATTTATTTTATAATGTTTATTATTTAATTAAACTCATAAGGATGGCTACAGACCTTAAACCAGGGATGTCCAAACTTGGGAACTTTAAGAGTTGTGGACTTCAACTCCCAGAATTCCCCAGCCAGCATGGCTGGCTGGGGAATTCTGGGAGTTGAAGTCCACAACTCTTAAAGTTCCCAAGTTTGGACACCCCTGCCTTAAACCAATGCACTTACTCAGTGGAAAGAGAGAGATGCTGTGCACAAAACTGAGAAAGGAAAGAGGGAAAAGAAAATCTGAAGAGCTGGAGATGATTTTGCCTCTGAGGATTAGATCTATAGAGACTCAAAATTCACAATGCTCTGATAAATTCAGCAGTGAGACAAGAAAGAAAAGAAAAGACTATGTCTCATTGTCAGGAAAATGGTAAAACTGGAACTGTTCAAAAATTCTGAGTAAGTTTTAAATTCAGTAAGGATTTCTGTTGGTGTCTCATTTGCCAGGGGTGCATAGATATTGTGGACGGCCTATATCTCTATGTACTCTATAATCACAGCAGTGGTATAATCTTCAGATCCAGCTTTTATAAACCTTTATACTAGATCTATATTTGAAACTTTATCAATTTTTCCAAAATTTCCAACAAAATATAATTCAGCTGAGGCAATAGTGGGTTGCAGACGGTACACCCTGCTACTGCAATGCTCTCTACATGGGGCTCCCCTTGAGGTGTACCCGAGGACTGCAGCTAGTCCAGAATGCAGCCGCACGAGCAATTATGGGAGCCCCTAGGTGCTCCCATGTAACACCGCTCTTGCGTGAGCTGCACTGGCTTCCTGTGGCCTTTCGGGTGCACTTCAAGGTGCTGATTATCATCATCTTTAAAGCGCTCCATGGCGTTTTAGTTATCTATGGGATCGCATCCTACCCCATACATCCCTGCGGCCAATTCGCTCCCACAGAGAGGGACTTCTCCGGGTGCCGTCCACTAGGCAATGCCAGCGGGCAACGCCCAGGGGAAGGGCCTTCTCTGTGATGGGCCCGACCCTTTGGAACGACCTACCCCCCCGAACTCAGAACGACCACGGACCTCGTTCTTTCCATCAGAAACTCAAGACTTACTTTTTCCAACAGGCCGGCCTAGCCTAACTCTACCTAGCCTTTAGCCTGCCATCAAATTGTTTTAATTGGTTTTTAAGGGTAATAGTTTAATTTATTGTAAATTTTAGCACAGGGTTAATAATTTAATTTGATTTTAAATTTTGTATATTGTCATGTTTATATATGCTTTTTTAATTTCCTGTGCACCGCCCCGAGTCCCTTTTTGGGAAAGGGAGCAGTATATAAGTTTAATAAATGAATGAATGAATGAATGAATGAATGAATGAATGAATGAATGAATGAATGAATGAATGACAGCCGTACCGGAGCCTGCCAGAAGCACCGGGTACCGTTCCAGTATGGTGCTCCAGAGGGCCCACCTGCCCGCCCGAGCTCCTTACTGGTGTTTTAAAACTTTCAGCACTTCCACATACGGGCATGGTGCATACAGCGCCTACACGACACTCTGCTGAGCAGCTGGAGCATCGTGGAAGCTTGTGGAAAGGTTGCTGGCAGCTACAACGCATGTGTGTGCTGCGTGTGTGCACGCACACACTGTACACATCCATGTGGGCAATGGCAGGCCCCTTCCAACCGTACCAGTTGGAACAGGATCTGGAATCCACTGCTGAGCTGAGATTTAAAAATCGTTCACATTTTCTCACCAATGCAAGGGCATGCTCTGGAAAACCCTTGTCAGATGACCTTGACAGAAGCCACCTTTTCTGGCTTACAGACTATAAAGTCTTTATTGTTGTTGTTGTTGTTCTTGCTTTTTCCATTCAATTGTGTCTGATTCTCAGAGACTGCTTGTTCCTCTTTTTAATCTACGTATTGTTTCCAGCCTTCTCTTGGTCAAATTCAGGAGGTGAATCATTTCAGATCAGCTTTAGTGACAACATATTCACTATTTATACCTTTAGGGCAGGGGTCTGCAAAGTCGGCTCTTTTAAGACTGGTGGACTTCAACTCCCAGAGTTCCCCAGCCAGCATAGCTGGCTGGGGAATTCTGGGAGTTGAAGTCCACCAGTCTTAAAAGAGCCGACTTTGCAGACCCCTGCTTTAGGGTATGTTCTGTTAGATCAGACAAAGGATTCCGACTCAGGCATGGTCAAAACAACAGGAACGTTTATTCACACTATTTACAACACACACAAGATTCAACTGGCAAGGTTTCTTCTCTGGCAACCTCTTATATAGAGTTACCAGGCAGGAAACTCCTAGCAAGCAGTTGCAACATTGTAACTCCTTTCCAGACAGATTCCAGACAGCTTGTCTCTGTTAATCACTGCAGCTGCTGGCTCAGCTCCGGAATGCGGTGACTCATAGGTTACCAGACGAGTTGTCTGGGACATAGGCTTGGGGACTCAACACTCCTTCCCCCATAGTCAGTGCGCATGTGTCTAGGTTCTATGTCCAACACAGTACATGCGCACGCGTAGTCGTTCAGATAGGCGGGGCGGTGTCGGGTCCGCCCTGACCGCCTTAGTTCTTGAGGAGGCTCCTCCCTGTGGGACACGGAGCCTTCGCCTACGTCATCGCGGCCTGCCCTCGGAGGTGGAGTCGCCGTAGGCGGCAATACCGACCCTAGCAAGTCCGGGTGAGGGGGCGTGGCGACCGGGCTTGAGGTAGTTGGCATTTGCTGGCGAGTATTATTCTGGTAGGGTGGTTCCCCGATGGGCGAGGCCCCCAGCTGAGAGTCAGATTGGGCTGTGAGGTCCTGGCGGTCTCCCCGTGCTGTTCCCGCCGATACGAGGTCTGGACCGGCTAGGGACTCCGGGGTTCCAAACAACTGCTCGGCTTGAGCAGAGAACAACGGCCCAACGGGGGCCAACGGGCAGGAACGGCCTGGCGTGGTGACTGCTGTTTCGGGCAGGCGGCGCCTCAGTTGATCCAGGTGGCGCCGCCACTCGGATCCATCCTGAAGGCCGACTCTGTAAGAACAGGGTCCGGTTACGTCCAAAATGGTTGCGGCAATCCATCGCGGCTCCCCTGAAAAGTTCCTTGCCCAAACCAGGTCCCCAATTTCAAATAAACGAGGAGTGGGAATCTGCAGGTTGCCCCTCTGCAACCCGTCGTAATCGGGGTGCAGTCTGTCCAGAGTGGTCCGCAAGCGTCGGCCCATCAAGAGCTCCGCGGGGCTTTTCCCTGTGGCTGGGCAAGGTGTGACATGCTGTCCCAAAAGGTACGCGGCCACCCTTGCCTGCCAGTCCCCTTTATCCAAACGGGCCAAGGCTTCCTTGGCTGAGCGCACGGCTCGTTCCGCGCGTCCATTAGACGCCGGGTGATAAGGGGCGACCGGCGCGTGGCGGATCCCTTGGGTGGCCAGAAAGTCCAAGAAGGTGGAGGATTGAAATTGGGGTCCGTTGTCGGACACAACGACGTCCGGCAACCCGTGGGTCGCGAACAGACGGCGCAAGGCACGCACCGTGCTCTCCGCTGTGGTGGAAGCCATGAGAATCACCTCCACCCAGCGTGAGAACGCATCCACCACCACGAGGAAATTCTGGCCATGGAAGGGACCCGCGAAATCCAAGTGGAGCCTGGACCATGGGCACCTGGGGGCGTCCCACTCCCTCGGCGGGGAGACCGGCGGGGCCGGCCGGGACGATTGGCAGGAGGAGCAGGCGGCCACCCATTCCGCCACTTCAGCGTCCATGCCGGGCCACCAGACATAGCTCCGGGCCAATGCCTTCATACGGACGATGCCTGGGTGGTTGGCATGGAGCGACTGAAGAACCATGTGCCGGAGAGGGGAAGGGACGATGACCCGATCTCCCCAACACAAGCACCCGCAATGGAGCGAGAGCTCCAGCTGGCGTGACTTGTAAGGCCGAAAGTTTTCAGCCACACTGCCCGAAGGCCAGCCCCTCAGCACCCATCGGCAGACCTGGGCGAGGACGGGGTCTGCGCGGGTGTGAGCGGCAACGGCGGAAGAGGACAGGGGCAAGTCCGACTCCGCGACCATCAGGACAGAGAGAGCAGGCACAGGGGCCGGATCCGGCCCCGGGAGAGGGCAGCGGCTTAGGGCATCAGCATGCCCTATCTGCTTGCCAGGACGGTATAGCAGCGTATAGTCATACGCTGCCAGGAATTCCGTCCAGCGGGTCATCCTGGGCGACAGGATGGGGGGTGTCGGACGGTCACCGGCCAATAGCCCAAGGAGCGGCTTATGGTCCGTGACAACAGAAAAGGTCCGCCCATAGAGGTAATTGTGGAACTTCTTAATCCCGGACACTACAGCCAAAGCCTCCTTGTCGATTTGGCTGTAGTTTCTCTCCGTTTGAGACATTGTCCGGGAGTAAAAAGCAATGGGGGCTTCCGAGCCGTCTGGAAAGACGTGGCTAAGGACAGCCCCCAGGCCAAAAGGGGAGGCATCGCACGCAAGCGTCAGAGGAAGCCTGTCATGGTACTGGACTAGTACCGCATCTGACGTGAGCATGGCTTTGACAGCCGCGAACGCGTGTGCTTCGCGGCTGCCCCAGTGCCAGGCCGCGGATCGGTCGAGCAACCGATGCAGCGGCTCGGCTAGCGATGCCTTATGGGGAATAAACGGCGCGTAGAAATTCAAAAGGCCGAGGAATGCCTGCAGCTCCGTTTTGGAGGCAGGAGTGGGGGCCTTTTGGATGGCCTCGACCTTGGAGGGGGTTGGGTGAATTCCTTGGGCGTCAATCATGAAACCCAGGAATTCCACCCTAGGCGCAGCAAACGTACATTTGCTGCGTTTCAACTTTAAACCCGCGCCCCTGAAAACTCTGAGGACCTTCCGTAACGTTTTGGCGAGTTCTGATATGCTGGAAGCAGCAATCAGGACGTCATCAAAATACGGTACAACGCCAGGGAGCCCATGGAGCAGTCGCTCCATGATGCTCTGGAAGATCCCCGGGGCTACGGACACGCCGAATTGGAGACGGCGACAGCGGAAAGCCCCACGGTGGGTCACGATGGTCTGCGCTTCCGCAGCCTCGTCATCCACCGGGAGCTGTTGGTAGGCCTGCGCCATATCCAGTTTCGCGAACACTCGACCTCGTCCCAATGAGTGGAGTAGGTCTTGCACCACCGGAACCGGGTATGGGTTCGCCTGAAGCCCGAGGTTGATCGTCGACTTATAGTCGGCGCAGATCCTCACGGACCCATCACGCTTAATGGGGACCACAATTGGGGTCTCCCATTTCGCCTGATCGACGGGTTCGAGCACGCCCTGCGCCACCAATCGATCCAATTCCGCTTCAACCTTGGGCTTCAGCGCGAATGGCAGCCTGCGGGCCTTCAAGCGGACTGGAGCAACCTGGGGGTCCAAATTTAGGGAAACTGGAGTGCCTTTGTACGTTCCTAAGCTGCCATCAAAGACGTCGTTGAACTCTCTGATTACTTCGTCTACCGGAGAACTGGCTGGCACGCTGTGTACTCCTTGGACTGACAGTCCCAAGGCTGGAAACCAGTCCAATCCGATCAAGGCAGCTAGGGGTTTGGCCACTACCAGGATGGGAAGGGATCCGTGGAAGGGGCCGTAGTCTACTCTCACTCTGTGCAGACCTAGAATGGGAATTTGTGAGCCCTGGTAATCTTTCAGGATCGTCGCCGTGGGGCCGAGATCCCGCTTCCTGAGCTTGGGGCAAAGCTTAACTAAATGCGCCCAGGACATGAGTGATCTAGAGGACCCTGAATCTATTTCCATTTTTACCCCCACCCCCTCTAAGCAAACCACTGTTGACAGTCTCCTACTCTCTGCCTGGTCGTAGCTTAGAGCTGGGGGCATCTCCGCCAGCGCGAAGCAGTCGGTCGGCTGTGGCTGGTAGCGTCCTGAACGCTTCTGCGACCCTCGTTGTCCTGGTGGAACGGTTCTGGAGGCGGCAGCTGGCGTTGTCGCTGGAGCGGCAGCACGGCACACAGCTGCTAGGTGTCCTTTCCTGCCACATCTGCGGCACACCGATGCCTTGAATGGGCACTCTGGTCTCTGGTGGGCCCCTCCGCAGCCTAGGCAGTTCCCGGACTTCTGCTGCGGTGTGAATGCGCGATTCGGCACGCGCCCGGTCACCCTCATGCAGTCCCCACGGTCATCCTCCTCCAGCTCATCCAGCGGCGCTATTTCGTCTACCAGACACGCTCGCGGAGTGGGGAAAAGAGGAGGGCGCGCGCGGCCCATGTCGGATGTGGAGATCTCCGACAATTCTGTCACACGTGCTTCTTCCACCGCTTGCTCGAGAGTCAGGACAGTTTTTGAAAGCAAGCGGCGCTTTAGGCGGATGTCTCTTACGCCGCATACAAACTGCTCCAGTAGGGATTCCTCCAGGAAGCCAGCAGGGAACTCGCAGGGGATTGCGGTCGCTCTCAATTTCTGCAGGAACTCGGCTACCGACTGTTGCGGCTGTTGCACACATTGCCTGAATGCATAGCGATGCGCTATGCGGGAAGGCGCCGGCGCGTAGTGTGCTCTCAGGCGGCCCAGGAGATTGTCCCACGGCACTTCGTGCACCGCTGCGGGTGCTGCTATGGTTCGGGCGGTAGCAAACAATTCAGGGCCGCCGCACTGGAGGAATAGGCTCAGCTTCCTGGCAGGCGCGAGTTCGCCGTAGTCGCTGGCTATCAAGAAGCACTCGAACCGGGCTAAGAAGGAAGCCCATTGTTCCTTCATCGGGTCGAACGGTGCAAATGGAGGCATTGTCGCCGTAGCCATGGTGAGGCTGTGCGTCGCGCTGCGCTCTGTTGTTGAAGTATTCGTTACCCGTTGCGTTCTAAGGCCACGGCCTGAATCCCACCTTCGTCGCCAGTGTTAGATCAGACAAAGGATTCCGACTCAGGCATGGTCAAAACAACAGGAACGTTTATTCACACTATTTACAACACACACAAGATTCAACTGGCAAGGTTTCTTCTCTGGCAACCTCTTATATAGAGTTACCAGGCAGGAAACTCCTAGCAAGCAGTTGCAACATTGTAACTCCTTTCCAGACAGATTCCAGACAGCTTGTCTCTGTTAATCACTGCAGCTGCTGGCTCAGCTCCGGAATGCGGTGACTCATAGGTTACCAGACGAGTTGTCTGGGACATAGGCTTGGGGACTCAACATGTTCCTTTCTCTCCCTTCACTACAATATTTCTGGTAAATAGGTGTTTCACAAAAAAATGACCAAGAAGATGGAACGAAAGTAAGTTAGTCAGCAGAACTACATTTGGATTGAACTGGCTTTTCTTTTCAGCGTAGGCTTTTGAAATACAGGATAGGATCTCAGCGGTGTAATTGTCATACATTTTCCAAGATTGAATTCAGCAAGCTCCAGACTCAGGTTTTGATCCCCTGCCCTGACATCCCCATGAATCCAGCAGGAGGTGAACTTAGCACCAGAGCCAAAACTCTGGGGCATAATTGTTTAATGTTTTATCATGTCACACTCAGTATTGTTACAAGATAAAACTACTGTTAATCAGTTGCCTATGAATCCTTCAACACTGTTTAGGGATTGTCTAGATACAGTTGGCAACTAGACCAATTAATCTCTATTTAAATTCAAATTAAGGGAATTAATCATTCTTATACAGTTGTTACTTCAAGGTAAACCTGAATATAATTTTGATTAATGCCTAGTGACTCTGCTTTTCTTTTCTTTGTTTTTGGGGCTTTAGAGAGGTACTTTGGATAATCTTGGACATGGTATTTCATGCAGGAGGAAAATACAAAATAATAAATTATGGATACAGGCATGCCATCCTTTGTGTTGTTTCTGGCTGAAGCTTTATGTGTCTAGGTTTTTTTCCCTAGTTTTGTTTCAGAAATTTGAAGTGCACCTTTCTACGACATGTGTATTTTTACTGGAAAGTTATATAAAACCCTCCAGATGTGCTTTTTTCCCCCACACAACAATCTCAAACTTTTCCTGACATTCATTGTTGTGATTTTATAGAACTTTTCTAAAAAAAACAATTCCTTGACAAGTACAATGAATGTCAACACACTCAAATAATGTTGTTTTGCCATGATGAAGTCCACTTGGCTTTTCAAGATAATAAACCACATTATGGTTTCTTTTTCATCCCTAGAATAATGGCCACTTGGTGTAGCAGAAACATAGGACTGTACAGGGTTTCCAATTTAGTTCTGGAAACTAGAACATTGTCAGAGATCACCTAGAGAGGTAAGGCAAAATGATCACACCCTTTGGTGGCAGCTGGCTGAAAATTGTGTGAGTTGCACTAAAGCTTAACAATTCCAGAGGACACCAACTTGGGTAAGGCTGCTCCGGCACATTGTTTTTTGCTTTGATGACAATGAATGGCAACAAAATGTAATTATTGAAAACACATTCCATTTCTGCTATAGCATATGAAGAAGCCCCAGCTATAAAACTAGCTCAGTATTGCTAATCAGCCTTTATTCACTTGTTTGTGATTTATAAAGATCTGTTTTCACAAAGCACCCAATGAAGAAATCAAAGAGGTGGAGATTTATTCAAGACATGTTTGTCATAATTATTTAGTGGACAATTTTATTTTTCATTTTGGGCATCTAACATTAACATATGGCACCTTAAACTCTCAAGGAATAGGATTCTCAAAGTTCTAAACTGCATAGTGAAACCCATTGGGCGTTTTTTGTACAAACACAATCCAATAAAGTATCCATACAGTATCCATACACCCACAACTATAGTATAGCAATCAAAATTTATGGAAGCAAGTGTTGCAAGTGATTTATAAGCAACCATAAGACAGGATTTGTCAGATTGTGTTCTTTATGGAAGCATCATAAAAGACAGAATTTTATTTACTTCTATGTGAATGTAACGCAACTTAAATAATAGATTATTAAATAACCATAAACGACCATTTTATCCATCTTTTCCATCATGCACTGTGTGCACAATTAGTAGGCAAGTGAGTATGTTGACCATATCATCATTATACACCTCCAAGCTGTATAAACCTGAATGCTTAGTGGATGTAAACATAGCAGGTGATGTGTACTTATATAATGAGGGAGGGTGTGACCTAAGGAGACCAACACCCTATATCAGGGGTCTGCAAAGTTGGCTCTTTTAAGACTGGTGGACTTCAACTCCCAGAATTCCCCAGCCAGCATGGCTGGCTGGGGAATTCTGGGAGTTGAAGTCCACCAGTCTTAAAAGAGCCAACTTTGCAGACCCCTGCCCTATATCAAAGTGTGTGTTATTATTAGGCAGCTTCTTTTCCTCAGGCAAAAAAGGGACCAAACAAGAGAGTTAAGTGACTCTGAAAAGTCAAAAATTGTAAAAAATATTTCAGAGGCATGCAGTACTCTTGAAATTGCTAAGATAGTTAGGCATGATCACAGAACCATCACATGTTTTGTTGCAAGTACCTAGTCAGTAAGGTCTCAAGAAACATGTTGAGAAAATTAGACATACATTAACAGCCAAAGATTTGAGAAGAATTAAATGTAAAGCCACCAGGAACCCTAGATGGGTTAGATTGAGTGGCTAGATTGATCACTGATATTTTTTTGAAATGTTAGAAATTTTTATTTGTACATTTTGAGTTGTTTATTTATTATTCTCACTTCAACAGTGCAAATAAACAAGTGAGATGGACAAATGCTCATTTTTCATTTAGTTGCATAATAATTCTGCAAACTGATAGTTGCCCAATAATTGTGCACACATATTCTCGTAAGAAAGCCAAAACGTTTACTTTCTTTGATATTCAGGTTTGAAGTTTATTAACATTTTGGATTGACTGAGAGCTTTGTAGTTGTTCAGTAATAAAATTAATCCTCCAAAATACAACTTGCCTAATAATTGTGCACAAAGTGTATAAGTGTACTATTTGACACAAACTCTATATTTTCCCCCTTTTTTAGTTCTGCTTCTCCTCTACTATGACAGGATTCTTTTTTAAATGTTCATTGTAAATCTAGGATATCCTGAAAATACTAATACTGGCACTACCACTTTCATCTGTAAAATCATTCACTGCTCCGGTAGTGTCAACTTTCCAAGACAGACCAGACAGGAATCATGACTAGATGAGCTAATTCTACTTTATTGTAAGACTACCACCTTAACAGACTCTGGCAAGTCTACAAGTGTAAATTTCCTGCTGTCTCCTTTACGACCTTAGAAAGGAGCCCTTCTTAATCCTTTTCTCCACTTATTATGTAGCTGGGGGTTATTCCTTCTCTTTGTGATGCTTCCCTGGACATCATTTCTTTTCCCACCTCCCAAGGTCATTCCCACATACACAGCTGGAACTAAATCATCAATCATGGAACTAAAATTTCTTGCAAATTTCCTTCCTTCCTTCCTTCCTTCCTTCCTTCCTTCCTTCCTTCCTTCCTTCCTTCCTTCCTTCCTCCCTCCCTCCCTCCCTCCCTCCATCTATTCATCTATCTACATGTAAAGATTTCACTTATAGAAGGTTCATTTTAGAAGTTGATGGTTAACACTTTGTTCTAGGATCTAGTCTTCTCTACTCACAATCTTGGAAGCTCACGGAATGATTTTGGGCCAATAACAGCTCTTAAGGGTTGGGAGAAAATAAGAGCACCCAGCATCTATGGTTCCTGAGCATAATTTGAGTTCCTGAAGAAAAGATGTGTATAACTATAATAAATAAATGCAATAATATCAGGAAACACTTTCTACATGACTGCTTTTTAGTTTCTCAAGATGAGACATATTTTTCTATTCCTTCCTCCCATTTAACCTGTCCACCATAACATAAGGCATTTTCCTATAACTTCAATCCATTATTTCATGTCCTGACATCTGGATCAAGAAAAAGTCCTGAACTTTACTTAAGCCTTTCAAGTATGTTAAGAGTTGTATCATATCCCCTCCAGGCTTTTCTTCGGAAAGCTAAAAAAAACCAGGTCTTTCAAGCTCTCTGCATAATAGCACTTAATTTCTAGACTCTCATCCTTCTCTTGCTCTTTTCTGAATCTGTTCCAATTTGTCTGAATCTTTCGCAAAATGTGATGCCCTATATTGTACGCAGTGCTTGAAGTGGTTTCTGAACAATGCAGAATGAAGTGGAGTGATTACTTCCTATGATTTGCAAAACATATTTTTGGTGTAAATTCATTCAATTGCACATAACCAGTACTGTCCTTTCTCTTGCTATACAATTTATTATTTACAAGCTAAGAACTTTGAGGAAGAGAAGATAGGAAACTTGGTTGCCATCAAATTGTATCTAAAGAACTGTCCTTCACTCAGCATAAATATGACAGTAATTTAAAAAGAAGCAAAGCTATTCCCTTTAGGAGAGATCATAAGCTGACTTAATTGATTGAATGTTACTTAAGTGCAATATGCAAACACACAAACACAGAGGCATACATAGAAATGTAGAATTAGGAATGGGAAGTCCAGATTTGAGTTCTCCATTTGGCGGGAAGTGGCTGAGTGAGTTTGAACCATGGGAGGGCACATTTAGAAATATATGACAATATTTTGTGATCCAAGCTATTCTTTGGTACTGTATTTAACTGAGCTAGTTTATATTTTCCTTACTGGATCACTTCTACAATATTTCTACAATATTACTCTGACAATCAGCAAGTTTTAGGGTTATTCAAAATTATAATGGAATATGAAGGGAAATGCTGCTGAAGAACAATTAAAAATCTGCAATTGAAATGATTTTTCTTTTCAAGAGGTGAAATGTCATGTACTCAAATATTCGGGTGTAGGTTTTTTGGTTTTTTTTATAGAAAACACATCTCTTGCAAAAGCCTCTTGTTAATCAGATAGTAACATGAAATTGAAGGGTTAGATTTCTCTGTGGAAATATGTATGCATACATGTTATTCCTAGCATTTATGATAACTTCATTTGTATCTGCCTTCTATTATGAATTTGACTGTAAAATAAGTAGATTTTGTAATAAGAAGGCATATTTTCACTTGACCTCTGAAGTTTTTTTTTTGCCAAAGCTGATTTCTAAAAATTATGTGTTCAACCCAACTTTATTTTATTTCAGTCTCCCTGAAACATAAAGCTAAAAATAATGAATTAGTATAGTTGCTATTTCAGAATAATAGGCATAATAATAATCAAAATGATAGCAGGCCTGCAGCCAGACATGATTCCTGGAGGCTATAGCCATGCACCTTTCTTGACATTGTTTAAGAAGTGAGTTGACATTTATTTCCTTCCAGCATGTTGTTTTAAACTTCCTATTCTAGTGAACAGCATTGCACTTCCCAGGTAGTTCCTCTTCACTGCTAACCTAAGTCAAGGCTGCTTAACTTCAGGTCAGCTAAGACTGGTTAATTTTTTTCTTCTGCTAAAGCACTTCAATCAGACACTATAAAATCAGCATTTTTCAAACTTATTAACTTCAAGAATTCTGGGAGTTGAAGTCCACAAAGGTTAAAGTTTGTAAAACACTGCTCCATATTAACTAAAATAAATATATTAATATTTGTCAATAGTTGACATTAAGGCCATATATAGAAAATATAGAATAATCTACGTATATAAATAAAAATGTAACTATGAGTTTGTTCAAAACAGGTAATCTCCGAAGGTATTGCACCAATCGCTTCCAAATTTTCACACAATGTTCCTTACAAATACGGCACCAATGATATATATAGATTGTGTAGATGTCATACCTGTGCCAGGTACATACAACAGAAATGTAAAAAATATAGGTAAATGGATACAGAGAGAGAAGTGAGCCACAGGATGACATAATACAAAATGTCATAATACTCTGTCCATAAGATTCAAGGAGAAATACAGTAAGTAGGTAGGTAGGCAACTATAGGGATAGAGAGAGGGAGGGAGAAATACAGTAGGTAGGTAGCTAGTAGGTAGGTAGAGGGATAGAGAGAGGGAGAAATATAGTAGGTAGGTAGCTAGGTAGGTAGAGGGATAGGGAGAGAGAGGCAGAAATACGGTAGGTAGGTAGGTAGGTAGGTAGGTAGGTAGGTAGGTAGGTAGAGGGATAAAGAGAGAGAGGGAGAAATACAGTAGGGGGATAGAGAGAGAGAGAGAAATACAGTAGAGGAATAGAGAAAGAGAGTCCAAGGACGATGGAAGCCATTGCCTGTCCCTTCGGAATGGCACTCGCCTATCTCTCAGGACTGACTGACCCATGTTCAACTGCTGTTCACATGGAACCCTTCTCCACTTCAAAGTAGGTAGGTAGGTAGAGGGAGAGAGGTAGGTTGGGGGTTATACGGTGGTTGTGTGTACGTGTTTGTGTGTGCAGGTGTAGATCTACAGACAGATTGGTTGGCCATTTAACCAGACTGGGCCACAGCAACGTGTGGCCAGGAACGGCTATATAAATACAAATACGGTATCAATGATACATATAGATTGTGTGGATGGCACACCGGTGCCAGGTACATGCCACACAAATGTAAAACTACAGCTCTTCTGTGTGTTTTCCTCACTCGCTCACTTGCCCCCCTCCCCTTCGCGCCCCTCCACCCGGCCGCTTTTCAGCTCACATCATTTGCACGAGCAGTGGAGAGGTCTGCATCAAATCCACGACAGTCGCCTCCTCAGCAACCTCTCTCTCCTCCTCCGCCGCCCCCCTCCACCGACTCCCCCCCCCCACAAGACCACCGCCGAATCAGCAGCCTCTCTCTCCTCCGCCGGGCACAGCAACGCATGGCCGGGATAGCTAGTATAGAATAAATGAGCTCCAATTGCAGTTTCAAAGATTACACAATGTATTTGAACAGTTATTTTATTAGGTTTCTGGAGTTATTTGATTTTTCATCTAAGAACCAGGAGTTTGAAGAATTTATAATTATAATCTGTATTACTGTCAATTATAACCTTTAAAGAAATATAACATAAATTATATTTGCAATAAAGTTATGTCCCTGTGTCCTAAATCTTCAGACTTTCATTCTAATGGAAGAACATTAAATGCTAAAAGCAAAACAACAATTAGCTAAAATGATTATGCTTAGGTCAGATGCTTAGATATGAAGACCCATGTCGGGAAGACATTCTACAAAATGGCTGCTTTAGTAGAACCTATATAAATTTTATGTTTTTACTGCTACACTTAATGTTAAAAAAGAAACTGACATTTTCTCCTGCATTTTATCAGCAAATGATAATTTGCATAATTTTAGGTAAAATATTTATATTCTTTTATAATTAGTCAGAATAGTTTATATTTATGAAAAAAGTAATATAAAACTGAAAGCAAAGGCTCAACAGCAGACAATTTAGCATACATTGGAATGACCTGATGTTTCTTAATTTTTTAATACTGCCTTTACTACTTTGTAACTAGCTCACAATGGTAAACATAATGCTTCTCCTCCTCCTATTAACGCAATAAAGATTGATTTTTCTAAGAAGAGGTACAGCTAGACAGCACCTAAACTATGTAGAAAAAGTAGCTTAATTTCTACAGCCAAATTTCAGATTTCCACACACGTCAAATAAACTTGCCCTAATTTTTTGCATTGTTTCAGGATTAAATAGTTTACCTGATAATTTTGTAGCCAAAGTTCATACCAGCTGGCCAAAATTAAAGAGGAGGAGGAGGAGGAGGAGGAGGAATAGAATACAGAACCCCATGCTTAGGTAGGAAACCCTACACCACTTCAGATAAATGCTTATCCAACATCTTCTTAAAAGCTTCCAGTGTTGGAGTATTTACAACTTCTGGAGGCAAGATGTTTAATTGATCAATTGTTCATACTGTCAGGACATTTATCCTTAGTTCTGCTTCTCTCCTTGATTAGTTTCCACCCATTGCTTCTGGTCCTACCCTCAGGTGACTCCCTCATCTTTGGAGGAGGAGGAGGAGGAGATGATGATATTTGCTTACTTTTGAACGTAGCTCTCTTAGTGAAACAAATTGGATATTTTGGCTATAGAATAGGAGATAAGCTTCCTCTATCTCCTTTCACATTGCGATCCATGTTCATGGGGCTGAGGTTTAGTAGGCGACTTCATTTCTTAGCAAGACTGAACAGCTGCAAGAATCTCTGCACAATCCTCTGAATGATGTATACAATCTGTTCGGAAATAGGGAATAAAGCTGTGTACCCTTATTTCAAAGCATGCCCTAGAAAAATTTGCAGGCACACACATCTTGTGGATAAACGTTTGTTCTAAAATTCCATCATGTGTCAACAGCAGACTCATCACCAGCCTTTTATTGTCACCTTAAGCACATTCCATCTTTCACTGAAGAAACAATATAACAAACCACCCCAGACTGTCAGTACATAAAAAATAATATGAATATAGATGTTCATTCTAAGCTATAACTTTACCTTTGTACTTATATACACAACTCTGTCTTCCTGGGTGGTTTCTATGACTTGGGAATTAATGTTTGTTGCATTTTTATTACCTTGGTTCTTCCTGGGCTGATTTTAGTCACTTTCTTCAGCTGATGGATATATAGAGTTTAACCCAAGGGAAGCCATCATCTTTCCTCTTAGAAATTATTACTTTCTTTATTGTCGGTGTCATTTTGAAAATATATTTGTGCCTTACGTTTAATCTTTATGCATGTTTTTAATATTTGAAAGTCTCTTGATCAAGTGGAAACATGCAGCATTTGAGTCAAAGCACATCTGCTGTCAAAGGCAGAATTTGGAGTTGAAAAAAGATGAACATTTTTATGACATGTGGCGATGTAGATTTTTCCCCACCTTACAATTAAAAGGGATTATTAGTAAGGCTGTGACAATTATGAAAACATATTAAAGTAGCTGAATATTACTTTTGAAAAAGCACACCAATTATGTGGATATGTCGTTGAAATGTGTAATCAGACTCAGAAATCATGGCACAGATATGGTATCCAACAGAAAAATGCCGCACACAAGCTTCATTTGGTAACATAAACTATTGAGACAAACAAATGGGAGTCAAATAATTTATAAAACAATACATATTATAAAGATAGAGCATTCCTCATAATAAATTATGCAAAATTCTACATGTTTCATAAGTATACTGATACATTATATTATCATTAATCAATGTTTTATAGCGTCTGCATTTTAGTTCTTCAATATTCTATAATATTCATTCTTCATAGTATGTTAATTCTGTTTACAAAGCTTTCTTCAGCATTTATTAATCCAGTAGTTTGTTGTTGTTTTACTATCCTTCAATAAAAGGTTTCTGGTTACAATAATAAAAAAAAACAATGCTTTGTTTCTGTTTGTAGAGGCCTTGGGGCAACATGCTTCTAAGGAAATGCCATCAAAAGTTTTTTTCTCACCTCTTGTTTGATACTATTGCTATCTCCAATTATTTCCCTTTACTCTTGTGTTCAGTTGACACAGGTTTCAGAGATAACAATGGCTTCTTCTGCTTTCCATCGCTATTTGCTTTCTTGCATAGAGGGCAATTAAGTATTATGGAGTAGCAGGAGAGCCATGACCTTCTAGAGACGGCCAGTAGCTACTGAACTGAGATGGAAAAATGGAGCTTCTTCAAAATGGTAGGTCCAATGATTTGATAAAAATAGGTAGAAGAACTTATATTTTATCAAGATATTGCAAACAAATTTGATGGTTTCAAAACACCATGCTAGTATGAGGGGTCCTTGGTACTCTCTGAGCTTGGTTGTTTTCTTGCAGACATTTCATTACTCAAACCAGTTACATCATCAGTGCAAGAAAACAACCAAGCCCACATAGCACCAAGGACCCTTAATTTTAACTTCCAGCTTCAAGTATTCTCCTTTATCAGTACTATGCTGTGTATTTCACTTAAACAGTAAAATATCTTGAACTATGCTACACTGTTCAATCTGAACATGTATGAAATAGGTCACTTGAATCAATAGAGTGGTGGCTTAATTATACTTGTTTTAACATGAAGCTGTGTTATCTAACTTGTAATTATAATTCTTTTCATTACAATACAATACAATACAATAGCAGAGTTGGAAGGGATCTTGTAGGTCTTCTAGTCCAACCCCCTGCATGGGCAGGAACCTTATACCATTTCAGACAAATGGCTGTCTAACATCTTTTTAAAGACTTCCAGGGTTGGGGCATTCACAACTGCTGGAGGCAAGCTGTTCCAGAGGTTAATTGTTCTTACTGTCAGGAAATTTCTCCTTAATTCTAAGTTGCTTCTCTCCTTGGTTAGTTTCCACCCATTTCTTCTTGTCCTGCACCCAGGTGCCTTGGAGAAAAGTTTGACTCCCTCTTCTTTGTGGTACCCTCTGAGATATCGGAACACTGCTATCATGTCTCCCCTGGTCCTTCTCTTCATCAAACTAGACATACCCAGCTCCTGCAGCCGTTCTTCATATGTCTTAGTCTCCAGTCCTCTAATCATCTTGGTTGCTCTTCTCTGCACTCTTTCCAGAGTCTCCACGTCTTTTCTACATCGTGGCGACCAAAACTGTATGCAGTATTCCAAGTGTGGCCTTACCAAGGCACTATACAGTGGCATTAACACTTCACGTGATCTAGATTCTATCCCTCTGTTGATGCAGCCTACAACTGTGTTGGCTTTTTTGGCAGCTGCTGCACACTGCTGGCTCATATTTAAATGGTTGTCCACTAGGATTCCTAGATCCCTCTCACAGTTGCTACTATTGAGCAATGTACCACCTATACTGTACTTGTGCATTTGGTTTTTCTTGCCTATATGTAGGACCTTACTTTTTTCACAATTGAATTTCATTTTATTAGACAGTGCCCAATGTTCAAGTTTGTCTAGATCCTTCTGTATCTTAAGCCTATCTTCTGGAGTGTTGGCTATTCCTGCCAGCTTGGTGTCGTCTGTGAATTTGATGAGTTCCCCATTTATCCCCTCATCCAAATCGTTGATGAAGATGTTAAAGAGTACTGGGCCTAAAACAGAGCCTTGGGGGACTCCACTGCATACTTCCTTCCATGTAGATGCAGTTCCATTGAGGACTACATGTTGAGTGCGGTTGGTCAGCCAGTTGCAAATCCATTTGGTGGTGCTGCTGTCTAACCCACAATTTTCTACTTTATCTAATAGTAGGTTATGGTCTACTTTATCAAATGCCTTACTGAAGTCCAGGTAAATTATATCAACAGCATTCCTCTGGTCCACTGATTTTGTCACTTTGTCAAAGAATTCAATTAGATTCGTCTGGCATGATCTGTTTTTGACAAACCCATGTTGGCTTTTGGCTATTACTTTGTTTGCTTCTAGGTGTTCACTTATTTGTTGTTTAATTATTATGACACCATCATTTGATAAAAGTACTAAAGGAGGAGTTTTCATATTGCATTTCTATGCAATACAAAACAGCAAGTGAAATCAAAGTGTTACTATAAATAAATATAGTATAAATGTTTTTTTTTTGCATGAAGTGCTCAGGTATAACATTCAAATTATGCATTTTGTACATGGAAATGTTGCATTACATTTCAGGTTAAAAATTATCAGTCTGATAAGTTTGACATTTGCCCTGCAATACGAAACTCTAAGCATCTAACTTCAATAAAATCCCCACCTTAAAAAAACAACACCTTTCTACAACACTTAATTACAGTCAGCTAAATGTGCCCTTTTATGTAGGCTTTATAGATCTTAGAGTGGCTTTTGATTCTATTCTACACAGTTGCTTCAGTAAGATGGGTGGCATAAAAGTTTAATAATAAAAGTGACTAATACAATGTGACACCATTGGCTTCTCAGGCTAATACTGCTATTACATCAAGACACAATCACTCAAGTTAAGGCTAATATCCTTTGGTGATTTAAACTTAACCCATCCTTGCTATCAAAGGTACATATACACTTACCCCACTAGTATTCAATCTTCATATTAACAATATTTCAAAATGTTTGTTAAGCCAGAATTCTATCCTCCCTCCCTTGCCCATTCCCACCCCTGTCCCCTTTTTGCTGAAGATGCCACCATGTTGTCTGTAACCCAAGTAGGCCTTCAAAGATGCCTTAAACTTTACCATTTTGCTTATCTAGAGAATTCTTTGAAATAATCTACTCTGCAACAAAAGTATCAGTATTCTGTAATAAACACTTTAAGGCCACAATGAAATGGATATTCAAAGGCAAAAAAAAAACCCCTTTAAATATCTGTTTTTAATCTTCTACGTGCTGGTCCATTCAAACTTGTGGGATTTTAGTAAAAGTCCCAAAGGCATACCTTCCAAATACTAAATTTGAAGCCAAGTTGATGATAATTATGTCCTAGCAGTATTAAGCCATTTAAAGCCAAACATCCAAATTTTACGCTGTCCTGTACTCACCCATATATTTATAAAGACTCTCCTAGCTTGGAAGCAATGTAATCGAGCCACTTGAAATATGACTATGAGCTCCTTATTCTAGCATTTTAATGTGATCAGAATTAGGCTGTGTTTTCCTTGGGGTTTTAATAAGATATTGCCATCTTAGATTTTGGTAAGTCTATTAAGGAATTTCTTTAGTCCATCTCACTTTTCTAAATAGGTTCTCTTCTACCATAAGAAGACAAATTAATGATGATTTGGCTTACTGAGATTTTTACTTTATCACCTGCTTTGGTTCTTAATAAATCTCTAACTGAATTGTAGCAGAGAATTTGGAATTTGGATATACAAAGTGTTTCCAATCTTTAGAAAGCGCAATTGCTCCTGTTTTCTGAACTTTTCCTACATATAATCTGTTTAGATTATTTTCATTAGACCAAATTGGGAAATGCCACTTATTAGAGCAATGACTGTTGGATATTCATACGTTTCCCATATGAAAGCTGAACTCGCTTTTGTTCAGCTACAGACGTAGAATCTGTCTCAGAAGTGCTATTTAAATGTCTGTTGTACACCCAATGGCAATCAAACATAATGCTTCCAATTGTTAACAACTCTAATAATTCTAATTACATTGTGATTTTTATTTCAATCTCCAAAGGTTCTTTATCACATTCTAGTACTTGAAAATAACAGAGAGAACACTTTTGATGAAGAAATAAGGGATTATGAAAATTGCATTGTCCCATCTAGGTTAAGTGTCAGTATTAGAGTTGACATCTTCCTCATTGAAAGCAAAATTAATTTGGATTGCCTCTAGATGTATTTAATAATTTGATTACTGAGTAACTAAAACTGTTCTGAATTATCTAGGATAGGTATTTAATCAATCTAATATTGTTTTCATAACTAATGTCAGCTCACTATTTAATCATTCAAATCAAGAAGAAAAGCATAATATATTACATGGTTCTTTAGATTTCTAAGTGGTGATAAAGTATGGCAAATAAAGAAGTGTCTCTTTAACAAAACAACAAGAATCTTTATTCTTTTTGTAGACAGGTTGTAGTGGAATTTCAAGAGATGTGATCCCATTGATAGGGAATATCAGTGCCAGATTTCAGACAGACAGGTTGAGTGAGTTTCATGCCAAAAGAAATAGTATGATGGAATCTTTTCTTGTAAATAATGCAACTGATGCAACTGATGGCCAGAGGTTGATATGAATGGCTAATTCATTTTTCTTTCCTATAAAATAAATATTAGGCTAGTACTTCAGAAGACATGACTAAAGACTGTGAAGTTATACAAAGAGGAATGGCTGGTGAAACTGAGGTTTCTTTTTAACTTGTCCATCAACCAATAAAATGGTGGCAAGAGCACTTTCTTTATAACCACACATGTTAATCACTGAATTCAGTACATCTACCTGTCTTTTCCACTGATGAAAAGATTATGGTTTACTGTCATGGTATCAGCCATATAACAACCAAGTTCCAAAATACATAATAATGGAATTCAATCAGAATAGGTCAAATTTGGACCTGCCAAATGAATCATCCTGTATTCTAGATTTAGACTATTTCCAGTACAGAACCTTAACTATAATAGAAGCTAGTTACTTAGTTACAGATAGAAGGTCTGTAACTATCTAAAGCTCCTAATCTAAAAAAACCCACCCTAATATACACCATAAGATTAGGAATAAAATTAAGGCAGGCTTTAATGTATGCTGTCTTCATCTTTTTAAGAAAAGGCAGATGGTGAATGCAATCAGTTCAGTAAAATATATCAACTTTTCTTTTAAAAAAAAATAGAATTAACTTTTCTTTATAACATCTACCTAACTCTAAAACCATTATATTCTTGCTCCTTTAAATTTTGTCACATTATTTACCTTTATCTCTCACAAATACTTAGACAACAGTCCCTTTTGCCAATAAAGTATCTAACTTCAGAACTCAAAACACATACTGAAGCCATTATCTCTATGAATATAGAATTCAAATAAGTGACAAAATTTTCCTTCCTTGCAGAAACTAATTCCATAATCAGTGCTTTGGTTTGGAAGGGAAGATGCTTGCTATCAACTAGCACAACACCTTTGAAATCACTTCTCTCACTTATTAAAAAGCACCTCTTGAGGCTTATGATTTCCTGGTGCCCGTTGCACAAAAAGCCATTAGCTCTTTGCATCGGAGCCACAAAAGTTAGATTCGCAGTCTGTTCCTTGGTTTGATTTTTCTTTCTATTCCAACTTGATTCTCTTGGTGCTGTTTCCTCTATGCCTCCCTGGGCAAGTGAAAAGTGATTCTTTCTCTGCAAGCGATCTCCAGATCAAACCATTTGGCTTTAGAATCAGTGTTACTTCCTCCAGTGTTCCCCTATTATCTTTTTTCACAAGTAAAAGTCTGAATGCTGTTTCACTGCTATTGTCATGTTACACTCTATCATTGCCTAAAAGTAGATTTGCTGACAGTAGGAACAAATCCATAAGAGTTTATGGTGTTTTGCAGTATCTGCCTCTATTTACAAGTTTATTATTAGATTGTCGAGATGGCAGGGATGGGCTTCAAAAATCTTAGCAAGGGGTTCTCTGCCTGGTTGCTGGGTAGCTGTGGCTATGGTGGGTATGGCCTAGTTAGCCTCCTGCACCATGGCAGGGAGTTGTTTTTGCCCTCCCCAGGAGTTCAATCCTGACCAGCTTAAGGTTGACTAACCTTTCCATCCTTCTGAGGTCAGTAAAATGAGGACCCAGATTGTTGGGGACAATATGCTGATGTTGTAAACCAGGGGTATCAAACTCAATTTCATTGAGGATCACATCGTGGTTGTGTTTGAACTTGGGGGGGGGAGCAGGAGGGACATGGCCAGGGTGTACATGGTCAGCTCGACATCATTTGTGTTGGCAGAACGTGTGGTGAACCGAGCACTCTGCCAGCAAAAATGGGCTCCTGAATTCTGTTTTCAGCTGTGACTGCCTCCTGCAACCCTCTGTTCAGCAAAAACGGAGCCTGGGAGTGCTGCCCGCAGCCCTTGCGAGCTCCGTTTTCAGCTGCAATGGTCTTCTGCAGCCATCTGCCAGTGAAAACAGAGCTTGGGAGGGCCGAACACACTCCATTTTCACAGTAACAGATCTTATCAGTTCTTTGCAATAATTGCAAGGCTGTGATCCGTCCCCCAAAAATAAGCCATCCCTGAAAATATTGCAACACAGCAGCAGTCTTGAGATGACTCCTGCACCTCAAAAATAATAAGACCTCCCCGAAAATAAGGCCAAGCGTTTAATTCATAGGTTAAAAGGGAAAACAAGATAGATAGATAGATAGATAGATAGATAGATAGATAGATAGATAGATAGATAGGTAGGTAGGTAGGTAGGTAGGTAGGTAGGTAGGTAGGTAGGTAGGTAGGTAGGTAGGTAGGTAGATAGATAGATAGATAGATAGATAGATAGATAGATAGATAGATAGATAGATAGATAGATAGATAGATAGATAGATAGATAGATAGATAAAATAGGAATTATATTATAGACAATTTCCCTATATGTTATTTCCCAAAAGGAAAAAAAATATTAAAGAAAGAGAAGCCTGACTCCAGTGACTTTTATTTCACGCAAATTCAGCTCTTGGCTTTCATTTACATATATATTCTTCATGTACAAGTCATTTTTGTGGCAATAATATTTGAAACACGTACATTATCAATTCAGAGAATCCATCCAATATGTATGACCCTAGCTAAGCAAAAGGAAAACATGCAATACCCTGATGACTGTGTTGGCGTTATTCCTTTCATAGATTTCATTCACAGAAGCAATTTTTTAAATAGTTGTCTAGATATTATTGTCTGGTCTAATACTACCCACTGAAGGGGAAATTAGCTTTTATGGGGGTGTTTTAAAGCAGTGAAGCATTTAACACTGCCAAGGTGATAAACAGAAGAATATCCAAAATATGCTTTCCAGCCCGAAGGAATAAATTGTTTTAAAAATAATACGCTTAATAGGCCTACAAAGCTGTTGTATACTTTTTCTTTTTCATATTTGTACATAAATCCCTCTCTCACGCAAATGGACTGTTGTACATATAATTAAATCTATTGCACAGGAAAAGTGAAGATAAGAATCAATAAATGCCTCTGTTTGAGATCTTGTCATTTATTGATTAATGGGCTCTTTATCTCCTTCTAGCTGCCACTTTAAAAACAATAATCAGTTAATCAAATTACACAGATGGAGATAATAGAATGGAGACTAATAGCATTCCAGAAGTGATTTGTAAAAGGAAAGGAATATTCACTCTGGCTTGAAACCAAAGTGATGGAAACATTTTTTACTCTGGCAGATGAAGAATGTGTCTCTCAAAATGCTAAGCTAGGTTTGGCTTACTTGCTCATCAATGCTGCACCAGATAACCCAGAAGAACCCACCCAGCTGTGGTCTTCTGGTCACTTGGAATGCTGGTCACTGACAAACATACCTGTTTTGATATTAAATAAATGTACGATCAAAGTGTCCTTGCTTGGAGTTCATTTCATTTCATTTCATTTATTCGACTTATTAACCGCCCCCTCTCCCTGAAGGGACTCGGGGCGGTGCACATGAAATATAAAAACATAATACATCACAAAATAAATACATAAATACTTAAAACTATATTAAATTTACACCCTGTGCTAAAATCTACCCCATTAAAAACTAATCCCTGAAGCCCAATGTAGAATTTCTCTGCTAAAAAACTAGGCTAAGTACGGTAGGTTAGGCCAGGCTGGCCTGTTGGGAAAAGTAGGTTTTTAGTTGCTGGCGGAAGGAGCGGAGGTCCGGGATAGATCTAAGTTCGGGGGGGAAGGTCGTTCCAGAGGGTCGGGCCCTCTTCGAGTTGAAGACTTAAGCCTCTTTATATCATAAATAAAGCCGGCAGTACTATCACGTTGGAAAAGGCATGAAATAAGCTCCACAGAGACCAGGATATGGCAGCCTTTAGATACGTTATGAATAAAATACATTGAGCAACTATGGTAGACAACATGAACAATGATTGTGATAACTAGGAGTTCTGTGAGCTGCATAATCTTAACACATCTTGGAGTAGCAGTTCATGAAATGGGATTTTAGGCGCAATTTTTAAATGAACAGATTTGACAACAGATTTTTGGCCGTTGCATTTTGGGAAATAATACATAAGAGGACTGAAGAATTTTTTTAATGGAGCCACAATTTTAAAAATTTGCTTTATTCCACCACTTCAATATTTGTATCATGACAAAGGATATCTATATAGAGTCCTTTTAAAAATAGTCTGACTTTTATAGTTTCTCAAATGAGAGACATCAATTAATTTTATGGATTGTGAGAAGAAATGGGATTAAAATCCTTGTGAGAGTATATCAAGGCTTCCTAACAATGTTGCTCACTATGGTTTTAAAAGTAAACGATTCTACTTGTTCTCATTTCCTCAGTTCATATACTTTTAAGGGAACTTTTACATTCATGTATTTCCAGGGGGAGAAAGCCACCTACAATAATATGTGCATTAATGCTTTTAAGTTATCAGCTATTACTTGCATTTCATTGCATCCAAGTTTGTTACCTTTCAAAACGTACATTGTTTATTTTTCTAAAACTGACCAAATGAATTAATGGATGGATAATGTTTTATTCTGGTTTTGTTCTGTGACTCTTCAATCTAGCATGATACTTTATGGCTTTCTTCCTCCTTTGTGATCCATCCAAAGAGCATTCTAAATATTTGGGAGTAAAGAGTAAGGTAACATGGCTTCCATCTTATAGTTATTTACATAGGAACAAATCCCACTGAATTGTGAGAATCTATTTATTTGTTTATTTGTGTAATTATGTATAGACTACCCACTTCCATAAAGGACTTTAGTAGGTTTGCAGTTGCATTATGATAATCACTAAAAATAACCAACAGTCAATCTATTCTAATTCACTAAAGTGGTGCCAGTGCTGTGTGGAATAAAATAGTTTTAAGGTCCTCTTGAAGACTGAGAACCAGGAGTCATAACTCATCTTGAGAGGCAAAGTTGAAAAGATATAGAGCTGCTTGGAAATGCTATGAAGAGCATGCAGGAGGAGGTGTATCCTCCAGGAGGCATCAGCAAAATCAAAATATTGGGTTACTGGGTGATCAAAACTGTGGACCTTACATCCATGCAATTCATGACACATGCATTTAAAAAGGGCTTTGATTCTCTAGATGTCACCACCATTTTAATATCATTGATGACCTCTTTCCTGCCAATATCCTTGCACTAGAACATAATATTGTTACCTTGTCAGTATGAATCCAAGGTAGTATATTCAATTGATTGGGGCTAAATGAGATAATTGAGAACTGAAGGCAAGTAGGTGTGATGAACACAGAGGTAACACAATCAGCTGACAGTTCAAACCACCCCTTTATTGCTCTAAATGTTCCCCAAACTTCCACCACCCCAATGTTTCCACGTTTCTGGCAAGTTCCAGAGCAAAGTGATCACACAGAAACACACACACACACACACTCCTGCAGCCTCTGGCTGCAAGTAGCCCAGCACAAAGCTTTGAGCACAACGGCTGCAAAACAATAAATTCAGCAGGGCAAGGGAATAAATCAATTAATCCAGGAAACAAAAGAACAAGGCAATTAAACCAGGAAACAAGAAATAAAACAAGAAGTCAAGGAAACATCCAAGTCGGCAATGACACACAGCATTCCCTTAATCCAGTGTTTGTTCTTGACAAATGCCCCTTCCCCACAAGATCTCCTTAAATCTCAGTCCCCAGGTGTGCCTTGTGGAGAGGGATGGGGCACTCTCCTCCTGAGTAGTTGGATCAGCCTGTATTGTTCCCACCTTCTCTCCACTCTCCGTGCTCAAGGATCAGGAGGGGGTGGTTCTTGCTCATCACTCGTTGGAAACCAACACTGAATTCAGAGAGTGTTGAGTGCCATTGTTTGAACTTTCCTGGATTCCTTGCATTCTGTCTGGATTTTTGGATTACTTGCCATGCTCCCTGGACTCCTCGATTGGCCCTGCTGGATTTCTTGATTTACACCTATGGTGCTCACAGCATTGGACTAGACTATTTACAGCCAGAGGCTGCCTCTGTGTGTGTGTGTGTGTGTGTGTGTGTGTGTGTGTGTGTGGTGTGGTGTGGTGTGTGTGTGTGTGTGTGTTGTGTGTGATCATTTTGTTCTGGGACTTGCCAGAAACATGGGAGCATTTGGAGAAATTTGGAGCAATAAAGGGGAAGTTTGAACTGGCAGCTGCCTGTGTTATCTCTGTGCCATTCCTGGGTCATCACAGGATGTTGAAGGTCAGAAATGAAAACCCAAGAATGTAATGAATAGTAGAAGATGGTAAAATAACCCACCAACTGGGAGATGAATGCAAACATTTTGTAGCTTGCCATATCCTTTATAAGCCTGATCCACAAGTTCCTGAGAATAATAAGGATTCAAATAGGTAAAGGGAAATGGTCACATCTCTGGGCCCTGTCTTCCACTTATGTGCATGCCCGTTTCTTTCTTATATTGTGAGGCAAAATACAAATTGGATTGAACCTGACATCTGATAAGATAACTGTGAGGAAAGTTTGGAAGTTCAGATAACCATGAATAAAACTGTTCAGATGCTGTAACAATGTTGGAACTGCCATGGAAGACATCTAGGGAAAGGATGGTGCTGATGGGAGTCATAGATTGCATACCTAGCATAAAGAACCTGATGAAATCTCTCAAATGAAGGTGGTCCTGGGATATTGCTGCAGGAACCAATCTGGGTGGGTCACAGGGACCAGAGATTTAGTCTTCCAAGTTTTGGGATTTGTGCTGGAGCCCAATCTCAGGGAATGAGCTCCAGCATGAATCTGAAAGCTCAGAAGACAAAATTTCTGGTCCTGGTAATCGACCCAGATTGGATCCTGCAAATCTCAGAACACTGAATAAGATCATCCCACCTCCAAGGGGTGGGCTGCTGAAGGTTCACAGGGGTTCAGGAGAACCTCTAGTTAAGATTATGTGCAGTTCGGAGAACCCTCAATTCCCACTCCTGACTGGCCCTGCCCTGCCTACCCTGCCCTAACTCTCCCAGGAGTTCCCATATAGCCCCTTTTGGATGCAGTGCGGAGGCTTGGGGAGGGCAAAAAATCTGGAACCTGGGGAGGTTGTTTTCACCCACCCAGAGGCTCGAGGAAAGATTGTCCCCAACAATCTGGGTCCTCATGTTACTGACCTCAGAAGGATGGAAAGTTGAGTCAACCTTAAGCTGGTCAGGATTGAACTCCTCGTAGTAGACAGAGTTAGCCTGCAATACTGCATTCTAAACACTTTGCCACCAAGGCCCCATAATAACAGTCAGCACATGCATTTCACCTTTTCCCCACTCTCTAATGCAACCATCACTTCAACAAGATGGGCTCTGGGGATTTTTGTTCATTTTCTTTGCTATGTTTTTGTTTGTTTGGTTTACATGAGTTCCAGGCAGGAGGCAGGCAGTTTATTACTACGTACCTCCTAAAATGTAGGCTGGAAAAAACCTGACATCCAAACCTGAATGTAGCTTCATGGCCTTACCACCACATATACAAACCACTGCTGTGTGCTTTTCTAAAAGCAAGCTTTGAGGTGTACTTGTAAACTGAACTTGTTGGAAAATGCAATAGCACAGACATTGGTGGGTGAGAGTCAGTAAAACTAACACATTTATGTGGTCTACATTGCGTTGGCTTTTGGTACTGTTTGGATTAGAAGGCAAAATGCTGACATTAATATTTACAGTCTTACATGCCTTGGCTGTTGGATATTTTTCAGGATCCACTCCTTCTCTTGGAACAGTTTCACTGACGTTTCTCTCAAGTGAGGTTCTTAAATTCCTACCTGTTGGAGATAAGAGGAATGGGATCTGGAAGTGATGACTTCCTCTGGGGGCTCCCAACTGGTGAAATAGCCTTCCTTGAGAAGTCTAATCAAGACAATCCTTGGCATCTTTTCATGCAGTATGGAAGACAGGTTCTTTCCCAGAGTTTCTGATCTCCAGATGGTGGTTGCTAGAATTGGTGCCAGGACTGTATTTGGACTTGCGTTTAACATTTAAATTGTAGTTTTAATGTAGATCTATTTTTCATTGGATTGTAAACTGGCAAGAGTCCATTTGATTATGGTAGTCTATAAAATCAATCAATTAACTTTGCATTATGAGTCTTAGCCTTATAATTTTCTCATCTGGTGATTGTGAATCTATAAAGAAATATAGGCATATATCATAAACTAACAAGTCAATGAAGAGTTTTGAAATATAGTCAGGGAAAGGCATATCGTTGCATTATTTCTTCCCTTTATAGTATGGTAGTTATGGCCTTAAAAATCCACATTTTGCCCATGCAGCCTGAATTTCCTAGGAACTTAATTCAAAATATCAGAGTAGCTGACACTTTGCAAGGGCTGCATGACATTCAAAGGCTGCATGAAAATGATAAAACTATAATTCATAAAACTTTTCTTTAATAAAGAATTGTTCATGACTAACTATGAAATACAAGAACAATCATAATAGAATATTAATTAACACTGATCATTAAATGCTGTTATGAGCTCTACACTGATTATACAAGAACAATCCATCATTGTAACAATGGGCCATTAAAAATACCATTATATTAATTCTAATAATCATCCACTTTAGTCTTTCTTTTGAATTTATTTATATTTTGTAGAACTACTTTTTGGAAAGTGGCTAGAAACATCTTAATCTAATGCTATTCTTTGACAATTCTGGTGGTTAAACTCAGTTCAGAGTTGAGAAGATACTCTAATTCTTTATTGGTTTTGGATATTATAATGAGAAATATATGGGATGAAAAAATAAATATATAGGTCCAGAATAAATATATATGGCCACTCCATAGTAATCTCATTTTTTAGCAAGATATTTTAAAGATGTAAGTGCAGTTTTTTAAAAGGTCAAAAGTAAATGCTACATGAATCATAGGTTAATTAATGAATTGTTTTATTTTATTAACCATTTCTGTTTTTACTGTGATCTATGAAAGTCTCAAATGAGATTGTTCTATTTTAGGTGCTAAGTAGAAGTTTCTGAACTCAGGTTCATGAAAATTCCAGAACTGATGACATGAAGGATGTTAGCTGGACAACCTGAATACCACTTTTTAAACTTAGCCAGCAAAGGAATTTTTAATAATATTAGAGTTTGGGCAATAGAAAGTTTGTGCCTGATTTGGTCTTTTGGAAAATAATCTACCTCAGTTTGGACCAAATTGGAGGGTTCAATTTTCACTTGGAGCCATTTCAAAATTGATGGAGTTGAAGCATCTCATAATCTTTTCTCACTTGAATTTAACTTTTCTACGACCAACACTTTATTTTCATGATGAGTTCTTCATTTGATTCTCACCTCATAGCTGAGGCAGCCTTAACTTGTTTTTGGGTTACCAAGATTAAAGTTGTGCTTTGCTCTTTATCTTAAACTGGGTTTCACTGTGGAGACTATCTGCCATACTTCATTATTTTGATTGCATAATCAGGTGAGCTTAGATCAGCCTGGTACCTAATGGTCATTTTAGCCTGGTGAGAACTAGAGATGTTTAGTGGTAGTGGAAGTAAACAAAATCTGATAGATCCTTCTGTCTCTGTTCTCTAAAGAACACTATTTGTTAGCATTATGACTGGATACCATCAGGCAGCAAATTTTCTGTGGAACTATTAGATAGGACTTTACTTCAGTTGGGAGGAACAACCTTGAAAGCTGCTATCTCCCACCAACTAAGTTTCTCAATTTTATTTTTCTCAAATTTGGAGGGAGGATTAAAGACTTCAGTAATCTTCCATATTGTTTAGCAGGCAAACTGAAAATATTGCATGTCATGATACCTTTAATTACACACTACCTAACACATTTCAGGAGGACAGGTGTAGGCATGTTGAATCTTTTCAGTTCTGATTTCTGGAAAAACTATAACTTTGGGCCGGGTTAAATGATATTTAAGTCCAAGTAGTCTAAGTGGAAACCCCCAATGCATAGTCTCAAGTTATGACATTGTAATATGTCAACTTTTGTTTGTCCTTTCTTTTCCCCCTATCCTAGACAAACAAGATTGAAAGTAGATTTGGTTTATTTGTTTTGCAAGCACACTTGCTTCCTCCCAACTATACAATAATACAATAATACAATAGCAGAGTTGGAAGGGACCTTGTAGGTCTTCTAGTCCAACCCCCTGCATGGGCAGGAATCTTATACCATTTCAGACAAATGGCTGTCTAACATCTTTTTAAAGACTTCCAGGGTTGGGGCATTCACAACTGCTGGAGGCAAGCTGTTCCAGAGGTTAATTGTTCTTACTGTTAGGAAATTTCTCCTTAGTTCTAAGTTGCTTCTCTCCTTGGTTAGTTTCCACCCATTGCTCCTTGTCCTGCCCCCAGGTGTCTTGGAGAAAAGTTTGACTCCCTCTTCTTTGTGGCACCCTCTGAGATATCGGAACACTGCTATCATGTCTCCCCTGGTCCTTCTCTTCATCAAACTAGACATACCCAGTTCCTGCAGCCGTTCTTCATATGTCTTAGTCTCCAGTCCTCTAATCATCTTGGTTGCTCTTCTTTGCACTCTTTCCAGAGTCTCCACGTCTTTTCTACATCGTGGCGACCAAAACTGTATGCAGTATTCCAAGTGTGGCCTTACCAAGGCACTATACAGTGGCATTAACACTTCACGCGATCTAGATTCTATCCCTCTGTTGATGCAGCCTAGAACTGTGTTGGCTTTTTTGGCAGCTGCTGCACACTGCTGGCTCATATTTAAATGGTTGTCCACTAGGATTCCGAGATCCCTCTCACAGTTGCTACTATTGAGCAAGGTACCACCTATACTGTACTTGTGCATTTGGTTTTTCTTGCCTATATGTAGGACCTTACTTTTTTCACAATTGAATTTCATTTTATTAGACAGTGCCCAATGTTCAAGTTTGTCTAGATCCTTCTGTATCTTAAGCCTATCTTCTGGAGTGTTGGCTATTCCTGCCAGCTTGGTGTCGTCTGCGAATTTGATGAGTTCCCCATTTATCCCCTCATCCAAATCGTTGATGAAGATGTTAAAGAGTACTGGGCCTAAAACAGAGCCTTGGGGGACTCCACTGCATACTTCCTTCCATGTAGATGCAGTTCCATTGAGGACTACACGTTGAGTGCGGTTGGTCAGCCAGTTACGAATCCATTTGGTGGTGGTGCTGTCTAACCCACAATTTTCTACTTTATCTAATAGTAGGTTATGGTCTACAATGTTACATTTCTTTCAAACCTAGCAACAATTCAATTTCTGCTTAGGTCAATTTGTAGATCTTGTTTCATCTTAAAGAAGTCAAATTCAGTTTAGTTTGACTTGAGTCTTAGGACAGAAATCCAAAGGATATCCATATTATTTAGGTCTGGTCACAACTGCTTATTTTTAGGAAACTGCTGAACAGAGATAGTAAAGCTCATTTGCTTTACTCTCTCTGCCTCAACTTACCCTCTTGCCTGATGAAGTTAAACTTATGAAGCTGTTATTGTCATCCTAGATAATTTACATTTCACATCATATGTAATTTGGAAAGACCCACTTCCTTTTTAGGACATAATCTTAATTACTTCACCATCAAGCAGCACCATCTCCCTTCTGTGTTTTCTAATATAGAATAGCTTCTCCTTATTGGGCCTACCAGATCGGGGCTGCAACAATTTGGATGACAATCATCTTATAAATTCTTCTAGTAGTTACCTAAATTACACGCTGAGACACAGACAGATACACAGAAAAACATGAAGATATACGTAGATATGCACACATATGCATATCTACGTATATCAGATATGATAGCCCTAGGGACATAGTGGCTCAGTGGCTAAGATGCTTAGCTTGTGAATCAGAAAGGGCGGCAATTCAGCAGTTCGAATCCCTAGTGCTGCATAACGGAGTGAGCTCCCATTACTTGTCCCAGCTTCTGCCAACCTAGTAGTTCGAAAGCACATAAAAATACAAAGAGAAAAATAGGAACAACCTTTGGTGTAAAGGTAACAGCCTTCCATGCGCTTTCAGCATTTAGTCATGCCGGCCACAGAGATGTCTTTGGACAGCACTGGCTCTTTGGCTTTGAAACAGAGATGAACACCACCCACTAGAGTCGGGAGCAGCAACCACATATGTGCAAGAGGAACTTTTATGTTACCTATGTTAGTCCTAGTTTCCATGTCAATATCAGCCCAAGAATTGAAAGAATTCTAGCCATGGTGACACTATTTTGATGCTTCTTAAAAGTCATAGACCTCTATATTTCCAGTGATTTTTCATTAAATGGGTATATTTTAGAGATAATGTGAAACTGTAACATGCAAAGGACTGCAGACTATTGGGATTTGCATAGGGAAAAAATCTTTGAGAACTGCTTTGCTGTTTTGCACTGGTCCAGATGAAACTTGATTCTGCTTTGGGTTTAAGATGGAGCTCCACATCAGTTTTCTGAAGCTTATGCCCTCCATTCATCATGGATGCACAACCTGCATCTCCCAAAGTTCACATCCCAAAGCAGTTTTCAGTAGAAAAGTTAAAATTATTATTTTGTCAATCATAACATTGGATAAGTGGGATGGATTGGATGACAAAGGGATGCAGTCATCTTATAATTCAGGTAGAAAGAACCTGGGTTACCTTTTACAATGAACATGTCACTTTCTGATTTGACCATTCATTCTTGTACCCTGAAGTGTGGTTGCAGAATCATTTAATAAAAGCCACATGAGATTCTCAATCTCCCCTTCCCAAAGGTTTATAACCAGCACATAGGAAAACAATGTGCTATCTATCTGCAGGATCGGATCCTGCCCCACACATCCTCCCGGCCGATTCGCTCCCACAGAGAGGGACGTCTCTGGGTGCGGTCCACTAGACTTTGTCAGCGGCGACGCCCAGGGGAAGGGCCTTCTCTGTGGCGGGCCCTGCCCTCTGGAACGACCTTCCCCCCGACATTAGAACAACCACGGACCTCCGCTCCTTCCGTCAAAAATTAAAAACATACTTTTTCTACTTGGCCGGCCTAGGTTAGTCTCTACCTTTAGGGTGTTAGGGAATGCTAGTTTTAATATGGGGATTTTAGTGCAGGGACAATTAAATTTAATTCGTTTTTATTCTATTGTATTTATTCTTGTATGCATATTTTATAATGTTTTAATTTTTCCCTGTGCACCGCTCCGAGTCCCCCTGGGGAGAGGACGCGGTATATAAAATAAATAAATATTATTATTATTATTATTATTATTATTATTATTATTATTATTATTATTATTATTATTATTATTATTATTATTATTATTATTATTATTATTATTATTATTATTATTATTATTATTATTATTATTATTATTATTATTATTATTAATACATGGCCATAACATCTTGTCACATTTGAGATTACATGGGCTGACATTTTGAAGCAGGATATATATAAATGTATAGAGATTATGTGTGAACAGGGTGTGCTAACTATTAATTCAACTCTTTAAAACAGGGGTCTCCAACCTTTGCAAATTTAAGTCTGAAGGACTTCAGCTCCCAGACTTCTCCAGCCAGATTGCTGGAGAAGTCTGGGAGCTGAAGTCCTTCAGATGTAAAGTTGCAAAGGTTGGAGACCCCTGCTTTAAAATACATTGGAAATGGAACAGGCTCAATGTTGTGAGCATCATGATCCTTAGTGTGCTACTGCTTTATCCTAAACTGACTTTTTAAAAAGTCTCCATGCACTGAAGTTTGAAAGCTGAAGGAAACTCATTTGTGGTTTGGAAACATCAACAATCAATAAAAAAAACTATACCTTTTTGTGTCTCCTCTTTTTTTATGGACAGTTTCAGAAAATTGTTCAGAAACTATTGAGTCCCATGGAAATCAATTAACCACAATAAAAGAGAATCCAATCATGTCCTACATCTCAATAGATGGTGGTAGCAGAATATTTTGCTGATATTAAGGAAAATCTGGATTGCATTGCTTTCCTGATAGAGCCAGTGACTTTAAGAGACCCGTACAATGTCACAATTACTTGCCATGTCCTACTCAAGTCCTTGCTTGCTTTAGAAACAAATACTGTAACCAGATTGACATAACAAGGTCACTTCAAACAATGTTTCTCCTTGAAAACGTAAATTTTACATCAGAGTAGACATATCAGGTATAAGCTGAAAACTTTGGATGAGCAACAGATGACAACAAAGCTAGAGTTTTCTGCACTCCTATGCAATCATCTAGAACTTGTGCAGAATTTCATAGTCCAAACTGATCACCTTTAAATAAGAGACACTCAATTTTTATGAAGCTAAGAGGTGAACCTTTTTCTAACCCTAGGAATAAATGGAACCCGAACCCTAACCCTAACCTACACTGAAGTTCCATAACTCAAGTTTAAAGAGTCCAGTTCCAGATGGTTCACTGCTGGAATAATTTTTGTGCATTGGTACTTTCTTTGTGTACGTTCCCTCTTACTCAGCTGGATTTATTTGGCTTGACCCTGATCTTCACTGCAACTTTCTTTTTACTGCTCATTCTTGGCTCGATTCACTGTGCTTGACCTAAAACTCTGTCCTGGATTTTGTTTCTTGTGACCCTAGTGCAATCAACCCTGGCAAGAAACACCCATTAGCAGTGGGAAAGCAATATTTTTAAACTATGTCACTGTTGTGTCTTTAAGCCTTTTTAAACTCAGTTTCTACATTTATTTTTCACTATATGTTGCCTTTAATTGCGTGAGGATCAGTTCTATAGAAACAGCAGGCAGGTTTCTAAATGCTATGTATGAGGTTTCAGTACAATGCAGAACAATTGCCTTGAAGAAGTAAAAATTCTACTAACTTTTATAAGTGAGGTATGCATAATATTTTTTTTAAGCACAACAGGAGCTATTGTGAACCTGCATTGGTTGGCATTGAATGTGCAGTTGGTGGCAACTTTTTAGTCATTACAACTAAGCTACTGTCATTAGGATTGTCATTGTCATCTAAAATGTAAATCTTTTGGAACTGGGTAACAGACAAAACAGCAGGCAGAATAGAAAATAATCTGATTTCCAGGACTTTTCAAGATAAACACAATATTCGAAAACATCAAAATAAAAGCCTCATAAAAATGAATATCAATGATAGAAAAGTAAAGGCACTAATAAATACAAAACACTTGATATTATTCATCCTGGGAGGTCAGAGTAGTGTTTTAATGCTCTCATCGTAGAAAGAAAATGAATAATTTCCTATTAAGTTTCATAAGCACCCATAAATTCCACTCTCTAATTGTTCTGTCCCAGTTCAAGCAGGCAGAAACATGAGAGATGCAGTTGCAAGTTATATTGTTGGTCTTTGGGAAAAAAAGTTACAATAGCTTTACATTCTCACGGTGTTTTATATATTCCAGTATTACTTATGTCCTTTTTTCCCACTATCTGTTTTAGTTATTTATCCATTTACAATACAATACAATACAATAGCAGAGTTGGAAGGGACCTTGTAGGTCTTCTAGTCCAACCCCCTGCGTGGGCAGGAACCTTATACCATTTCAGACAAATGTCTATCTAACATCTATTTGAAGACTTCCAGGGTTGGGGCATTCACAACTTCTGGAGGCAAGCTGTTCCAGAGGTTAATTGTTCTAACTGTCAGGAAATTTCTCCTTAGTTCTAAGTTGCTTCTCTCCTTGATTAGTTTCCACCCATTGCTTCTTGTCCTGCCCCCAGGTGCCTTGGAGAATAGTTTGACGCCCTCTTCTTTGTGGCACCCTCTGAGATATCGGAACACTGCTATCATGCTATCATGTCTGTAAATTTAGATTGTAAACTTAATTGTAATTTTATAGGATTCTCTTGTGTTTTAATTGCTGTACTCTGGGGAGGTTGGCCAGGAAATAAGAACACGCACACACACACACACACACACACACACTTCAGTCTTAAACTGTCAGAGTCCTTGATGTTCTGTGACCTTAGATATTTTATTACCTGATTAGGTAGAATAATCAATGCTAGTAAATGTGGGGTTTGCATCCTGTTTATATGCAGACGTTTGCCCTAGCAGTGTTATTGGGGTTAGGTTTTCTCCTTTGTAGTTACTGAATTAGTGTATTGTTTTCTGCTTGATTATCTGCTTTTAATCTAGGTGTTGGCCACTGACAAGGAGGTGTTCTAGTCTTTTTGCCTGAGATGCTCAGCTTCCAAGTTGATACTATGGTTGAGTCTGTCCATGTGTGGTGAGATTAAGGAGGTTTTGGTGTGTTTTCCAACTGCCAGTTAGTGTTCCTGGATGAGCAAAACAGAGTTTCAAAATCCAAAGCAGTAAGAAAGAGAGACATTAGAGTCATCCATGGTGGTTCATGCAAGAAAATAAAAAAATTGTCCACCTCTTCTGCAGGGCCTGGAATAATATTCTGCTTATTCAGTTTGTTTCTTTGTTAGAAAGACCTGTCCAGTGTTTTTTAAGACATTCTGATGGCATAATTTCTGGGGATATTTCACTTCTGAAAGTGAAGTTTAATTTACTTTAGCTTGGGCTCTTGAAGGAACATTTCATAGTCTGAACTCACATAGGCCACCATTTCTTGTATCATTTAAGCAATTTATTTAAACAATAAGCATGTTCACATCTTATCAGTGGATAGTATGACTATATAAATATTCAATTCAAAAAATTCAATTCAATCTCTGAAAAGGGCTGATTTTCTAGATCGTACTGAATACCTCTAAAATTCTGAAGGAATTCATAGCTTCATTTGCGCATTTGATGCGAATCAGTTTATAGCATCTATACATTTGTGCAAGTGCTCTAAACCGAATTCATTCTATTTTTAAATTTGATAGCAAGATCTACTGCAGACCTGGTTCATTTGAATCACATATTTCAACAAATCAATGCTCAATCCATAATCCATTCAGCAATTTCAACTGGAACAGAACTCATTTCCACATTGTCAGAAAATCCAATCGAAGGTGAATCAACATCATTACCGTATTTTTTGGAGTATAAGACGCACCGGAGTATAAGACGCACCCAGGTTTTGAAGAGGCAATTTTTTTTAAAAAAAAGTAGGCGGGTAGATAGAGAGAGAGAGAGAGAAATACAGTAGGTAGGGAGAGAGAGAGAGAGTAGGTAGGTAGGTAGGTAGGTAGGTAGGTAGGTAGGTAGGTAGAGGGAGAGAGAGAGAGAGAGAGAGAAATACAGTAGGTAGGGAGACAGAGTGTGTGTAGATAGATAAGTAGGTAGAGGGATAGAGAGAGAGAAATAGAGAGAGAAATAGAGAGTGAGAAATACAGTAGATAGGTAGGGAGAGAGAGAGAGTAGATAGGTAGAGGGATAGAGAGAGAAAAATAGAGAAAGAAATAGAGAGAGAGTGAGAAATACAGTAGGTAGGTAGGGAGAGAGAGAGAGAGAGATGGTAGGTAGGTAGGTAGATGTTTCCAGGTGTATTTACCCATGTGCTGGAGAAGGAAATCACTGACCACCTTTGGAACAAATTTTTGTTTCTGCATGCACAGTACTTGACCAACGTAATTCTCATCATAACTCTAATTAAACAGCTTTACGAAAGGGGGGAAAAACACCCTTTTTGCACTGTGCAAACCTCCCCCAAATGGCCTGTTTTTCGTGAAAATTGGCCCATTTTTTCCAAATAAAAGGCATGAATAGCCTTGGGGGGCCTTGCAGAGTGCTCCGGGGGGGCAGGGGCCCCAAAACGAGGAAAAATGGCCCTTTTTTGTGTGAAAACGGCCCGTTTCTTGATCAAAAAATAGCATGCATAGCCTTATGGAGGCTTATAGAGTGCTGCTGGGGGCTGGGGGGGGGCAAAAACAGGAAAAACAGGCTCCCCAGGAGCTCTCTGGAAGCTTCCATAAGGTTATGCGCATGGCCATTTTTGTGAAGGGGCAGATTTTCATTTCAAAAAATGCTGTATTCGATGTATAAGATGCACCCAGATTTTCAGCCTCTTTTTAGAGGAAAAAAGGGGTGTCTTATACTCCGAAAAATACGGTATTTATTTCTACAGTAACTCTTTGAATCTGATAACCTTTGCTTTCATAAAAGAACCTGGGTATTGACACATAAACTCATTTGATTTGAGAGATCAGTAGAATCACAGTCTCATGAGAAATGACTTGATGTTTTCCTGGTTCTGAAAACTCAATTGAAGCCCTCATGAAAAGTGAGGATATGATAACTATGCTCTTGATTCTCATATCAGAACAGGAGATGGTAAATAGGTCAGTTTGTATCAGATATGACTGAAACAAGTACCTTGAGCATCTCTATGTCAATCCTTTTTCTTTGGTTTGAACAACGAAGAGGCAAGCTGACTACTATAAAGGCTGCCATTCACTGTCACTGGTTCTCTCATCTCCTCTCTTTGCCTGGCTAAAATATTCCTGTTGACTTATATCTCCCAGTAAACTTTACTTTTTGAAACCCGTTTGATAAGCTTAAGCACTTTGCATTCAGCTACGTGGTTTACAGAAGGGATAGGCAAAACTTGAATACAAATGGATTTTTCTTCCTGGATGATTGAACACATGCAAAGTTGGACAGGGCACCATTATTTTTTAATAGCTGTGTAGAAAGCATTGTGGCTTATGTGGATATTGCATTTCTTTAAAAGGTGTATTAAATGGCCCTTGAGGTTACTTTCTATTCTGATTTCATGTAGGGATAAAAAGAAATAAACTTTTTTTCCCCCTTTCCACAATGATTAAAGTTACAAGAGACCTGCTCGCTATTACATCTGGTCACTGTAACTTTCATTGCCAGTATGCTATTAAGCAGTTAGAATTACAACGTCCAGAAAATATTCATATTAAAATCATTCAAAGGGAACAGCAGGCTGTTAAAGACATGATTATGAATGTTCCACGCAATAAAAAAAGGGATGTGTTTGAAGAGGCATACAAGCATGTTTTTACTGGTAGGATATCATCCTAAGTCTGCCAAGATCTTCTAGTGGAACATGCATGGGCCATTATATTTCAAATTAGTTTCTCAGGTTAGTGTTAATATTTGTGCTAGATATGGCTCTAGTCTATCCCCAAGATATCAGATCAACCCATCTTTGCATCAATTTAACTTTACTTCATTTTGCTAGAAATATTAGAGTTCAAATGTATATATCGATACATTTCACACACACACACACACACACATGTTTGAAATTGTGCCCATATTTGTGTGTATATTTATTCGTGGTAAACATCAGGTTTGGGTGAGCCTCACATTAGAGCCAAGGTAGCACAGTGGTTAGAGTGCAGTACTGCAGGCTACTTCAACTGACTGCTAAGTGCAGTTCGGCAGTTCACATCTCACCGACTCAAGGTTGACTCAGCCTTCCATCCTTCTGAGCTGGGTAAAATAAGGAGCCAGATTGTTGGCGGCAATATGCTGACTCTGTAAACCGCTTAGAGAGGGCTGTAAAAGCATTGTGAAGGGGTATATAAGTCTAAGTGCTATTCCTATTGCTTTTAAGACACAAAACTGGATAAATGAAATATATATTTCAAAGCCCTGGCAAATCCAGCTTGATATAGTAGACTTTTAGACTTTCAGAATGCTGTGGTCTTAATCTCCATTTCTGGAGTTTTGTTTTTTATAGCATTCTTAGAAACTTTATTTTCTCAGACACTTGATGACATAAGAATGAGGAAAGAATGGAGGGAGTAAAACAGGTTTAACATTTGTTTTGTTTTAAAAAGTGTTCTTTCAATTCACCATTGTTCTTAAGCTTTCCCAAAGTTATTCATTCACATGTAGAACTGCAGTTTGAACAACTCTTCCTCTTTATAAAGCCATGCTGTGACTTGAATGATTAGCAGGTCATCCATGAGTGCAAAATGATTGCCTGCGATTGGGAGCTGGAAGTCAAAATTATCTTTACCAGAGATAATAAACAGAGTTAAAAATTCAAATTAAAATTCTGCTGAAGAATAATGTTTTAGGCCTTTTAAATAGCAAAACATTGGGACAAAATGGAACTTGAGAGATGGAAATGGAGATATTCCAAGCTTCTCAAATCTCTGAAATCGTTAGTGGTGTCAAAAGCCTTCAAAATTTGAAAAGGAACAAAAATCTCATATTTTCTGTACCAGTTGCCAAAGGTTATCCAACAGACCAAACAGAAGACCCCATTATAAAGCCAGTCACTCACTTCCTCCAGAATTATCTATAAGCATCTGCTACACCATCTAGATCTCCTAACTCAACCATGGAACATAAACACTTGCCTATTATTCCCCATTTGGCATCTTTGGTTAATGATGTTATGTAACATTCTTGCTTAGAGATAGTGATATAATTCATTTGATGGTGAAGAGTTATCTCCTAAGTAGGCTTTCTTCTTTCTACTCGATTAAGAATCACAAGTCCTACATTGCTCTGTATTGCTTACTTTAAAAAAATAAAAAACCTCTATTAACAATGTTAACTTAGTTAAATATTCTTTTAAAAAAATCTTCATTAAAATACTGAAGGGCTTAAATTGGGAAATTAATCCATTAAATGGTTAAGGGCAGAAGACTTAATTGACAAAAATTAATGATTTGGAGCCTCAATTATTTACAGTAGGATTATGTAGATGTGTTCAAAATATTCTCTGCAGCTAAATACATGCTGAATAAGGCTAACCTCTTGTTTATAGGAGCTTAAGTTGTAATTAATGAAGATGTTACATACACTTTGGCTTTCTCTCCATTATTCATTGTCAAGTGATTAACACAAGCCATAATAATCCAGAAAGAGCTACGTTGAATTGGTCCCCTACAGGTTTCTCCAAAAGCCCTTTCTACTCGTGTGTGGAAACAGTATTATTAGTTTAGAAGTAATGAATATTCTGCTGGAGATGACTTGACTTTTTGCTGGCCTACAATTCTTTGATTCATTTCATTACTGGCCCTTGACTGCCTTTGAAGAAAAATGCAGTTGGAGAATGAGTTTCAAGCAACTTACGTAAACTATCACTATGAAACACAAGTCTAACCATTTGTTTAAATGCAGAGATTAATATTTTACAGCAACCTTGCAATGGAAAAAACCCCAAACTAGATAATAAGTGAAATCACTTTGATTAGAATAATCTCTAATGAGATAAAGATTCACTTTGTAGAGCTGGGGAAGAAGCAAAACTTCCTGTATCAAAATATTATCCTGCTGTTTTAACAACTGGAGATCTTCCTTAAGGTTCCAGGCATTAAGTTTAGTTTGCTTTCTAATAAAATTAAATGCTCCAACAAGATTATTCAGCTATTGTCAATCACCAGTATAACTGGGTTAGTGTCAGGCTAATTACCAGAGGTGAGTATCCAAAATAAATCAACCCAATTTTATGCAAGCATACTGTAATAAAGCTAGGTTCATTGCATTTATAGGTCTACATAGCGCAAATGGCCCCATCTTTTAGTTAATCCTATCTTTTGGCCATTGACACCTGTGGCAGAACATCTCTCCCCCCCCCCTCCGCCAAGTTTATGCAATGTTCACAACTCTTCTGAAATCATGGCCCAAATGAATATGCTTACATAGCTGTTTATGTTTATTAGTTTGCATTAACTTTCATTATTATGATTTCATCCAAGTCAACATTGATTAACACAATTGGATTTGGGGCTACAAATATGACAGAGATCTTGACCCTTTAATTTATTTCTGTCTGTGGTCCTTTGTACCACAGCTACAATGGAACAAAACACACATGCTATAATGCATGATCCTCCCTCCCTCCCTCCCTCCCTCCCTCCCTCCCTCCCTTCCTCCCTCCCTCCCTCCCTTCCTCCCTCCCTCCCTCCCTCCCTCCCTCTCTCCCCCCTCCCTCCTTCCTCATATAAATAAACAACATCAAAGAACTAGGCACTACATTTAGTAGAGCCAAAAAGAAGGGTCTTCTCAATGGTAGTTTCCTGCCTGTAGAACATCACTTCTGCAGAAATAAGATTGGTCCCTATTTTGACACTCTTTTGCAAAGCCCTGGAAACTTGATTTTGCTAACAGGACTGGGGAACCAAAAAGGGATGGAGGTCATCAAGTGGCTTATAGAAAATATTGAATTCAAAGTATTTGACCATAATGATCAAGCAGTATATATATATTTGTTTTCGTAGATTTTCACGGATGTAGGTATGCTGGTCTTGTCGTATTCGGGTGTTTTCCCGTGTAAGAATGAGATTATCTTTGCAATGTTTTGGCAAGATCTCACTTGCCATCTTCAGGCATCAGTCTACACACACACACACACAAAATATTTGCCTATCTGTCTAGATAGATATCCCATATGAAATCTATGGGCAAATAAAAATGAAACAATCTGATGTTGAAAAGAAAAGCAAGACAAAGTCACAAGTGAAATTTTCAAGAAGGGAATTTTATAATTTACAGTACAAGAACTGGGACTACATTTATAACAGAGTTGTTTGTTAACACCCTGCAGTTTTTGAAAGTCTTGAGATGCAACATTATGAAGTTTAACTGCAATAGTTTAACAGACTAATGTCTGAGGACATTCCACTTCTGTTTAGGTGACTCAAAGGTCCATTGAATAAGGATCTCCTGAAGTTTCGTAGCCTTCTCAAGTTCAAGCTGATATTTCTTGGGAAAGACTCTTCCCTTTCAGAACTGGCTAATAATTACCCTCTGAACCTTTGCATCATGTCTACAATTTATCTTTGCAGAACTGACACTGCTGTTCATTTTCAGAGCTTTGAAGCAGAGCAGAGGCATCTGTTCCTCTCCACAGTCGTGCCAAAATGACAAAACTTTGTGCATTGACATCAGAGTGCAAGTTCTGCTCTTTTGAGGTTTTGCCTCAAGTTTGCATGGAATATTGCATGGAAATATGGAAGAGATGAATAGTGCATTTTGGTGTCATGATACTCACTGTAAACATTTGTGAAGAGAATTGTTTTACTGTATGTGGCTCACTAAAGCAGGAGGGAAACCTCTATTGTGTTTTCCTTGTGAACTGTCTAAATTGGAACACTTTCTTTGCAATTATTATAACTTTTGACATAACTTAAATATGTTGAGTAGATTAAAGAAAGTATAAAATCTGAAGATATTATTTTAGATAAATATTTAGCATACCAAGCTGATATCTCATGATGTCAGGGTGGCCAAAACAGAGCTGTCTTTCTCTACCTAAATGTTGCTAACTGTGTATGTGTTCATCATGAGTTGTAGACTTTAAATTTATGCTGTATAGATTAGGATAAACTTGTTTCCTGAACAATTCTTCTATGACTAAAGCAACAAAACATTCTTTGATATCAGCATTTAACAAAAGTGAATAAAACAAACATGAATGGGAAGTCTAATGAACACATCTGAAAAATGAAATCCGCCATAGAGGACAAATAGGTTAATTTCTTCTCTTGAATTTTAAGACTGACTGTAAAAAGCAAAATATGCTAGTAATTCCAAAACTTCAAAAATATAGAAATCAAAGTTAGATAAAGGGCTCTCTATTAATAATCAAAAGCAGATGTGTAGAACAGCATAGGCAACTATTTCTACAATGAAATTCTAAAAGAGAGTAATAAGTGCCAGCTACCACATTTAGATGGAAATTTACTCAGTCTCAATGAATCTTAAAATTAAAAAAGAGTTATCTAATCCATTCCCCTATTGATTTAGAAATAGTCTTTTGACTTAAAAATCCTAAAAAAGAATAATCCAGGGCTATTTGTTGTATTTAAAAATCCCAATTTGCATGGCCATTGCTCTGACACTCCCCCCCCCCACGAACACACACTGAACACCAAGACAACTAGACATAAAACAGTTTTTTCCCAAACACCATCACTCTGCTAAACAAATAATTCTGACAAAATGTTTTTAAAAACATTAAAAAATAATTACAGCAAAATGTAACTTTTTGCTTGTATCCTTATGATTTGTATTTATATTGTTTCCTGATTGCTTATTTGTACCCTATGGCTATCATTGTGTTGTACCTTATGATTCTTGACAAATGTATCTTGTCTTTTTATGTACACTGAGAGGACATGCACCAAAGACAAATTCCTTGTGTGTCCAATCACACTTAGCCAATAAAGAATTCTATTCTATTCAATTCTATTCAATTCTATTCAATTCTATTCAATTCTATTCTATTCCACATACAAATGATTTTAAATCAAAATCTTCATTCATTTATCTACTCATTATCTATGAAACCTAATCAAAACATTCATTCATTTATCTGTTCACTCATCGGTCAATCTATCCATCCATTCAAATCCTGCTGTCTGAAACATTCAAGGAAAACCTATAGCCTGAGAATTACATGCAGCAAAATAACTCTTTATTATGGCCCCTATAATCATGCTGTTAGATTTCATCACTTGAAATTTGCTAAAAATTGGCACCATGATTTCTGACTGTTTTGAGGTGGGAAACAAAATCGTAATTCTGGCATCATGGTTGGGGAAACTGGGAAATTTATGGTGTAGGTGTTATGCAGTTTATATCTATGGGCTTGGGGTCATAGAATATTGGAATACATTCTACTTACCAGTCTATAATTTGGGAAGGTGTTTGAATTGTAACTTGATTCTGGCTCCATGTCTGGGATAGTATCTGTCTAGGAAACTAATGTTATAGTGAATGAAAAATATCCATCCTGGTATCTGGGAAACAGGATACTGTGATTAAATTCTCAGAAGTAAAATTTAACAAAATGGTCTTCCTTGCTATAGTTGTAGCTCCTATACAAAAATATCTACTAACCAAGTGGCGGCAATGCATTTTAGGGAAATACGTAGTACAGTCCATTTTTGTTAGCAGCTTTGGAGGTATTAAGGATAAGGCCTGTGCTTCTGGCTATAGAGCACAAACATATCCTCCCACCCCCAGAAGAATCAAACATTAAGTATGTGTTGTGGTTTTAGAAACTACTTCTATGAAGTGTGTGTTAGATGTCTCATTGTGAAATAACAGCTACTAAGAATAGATTGCTTTCTTTCTTTAAAGAACATGAAATGGATTTTAGAAGTGCCAGATTCATATCAGCTATGAATAGGACAAGCTTTTTATAGGATCTGACAGATTCGTTTGGTGACATGAAAGAAGAGGAATGACTATGGGTTTTAGAGCACATCAATGGCCAAAGAGGATTATTTGGCAGGTTCTAAGATTAGAATTCACCACAACAAGCCCCAAATTCTATTCTGCTGCCATAACCTTTCCTCCTTCTCAAGATACTGCTCCTGCTCTAGGAAAGTAGAGGCACATTTTTACCCATGAATGAAGTAGGCTGTAGGGAGTTGCCTCAATTCAGACTCTGATAAGTAGAATATTTCACCAAATTGACATTCAGTGTCTTATCCTACAGCAGTTACAATGCTAATGTCTAACAGATAGGAATCATGAAAACTACCAAAAGTATTAACCGTGCCATTGGCAATGCATAGTAAATTTAAGTACTACTGAAGCATTGATGAGCTTTCAGGCTGAATGGCCATGGCCTCCTTTTATTTTGTTCTGAACTTTTATCAGCAACTATGACTGGAATTTTCAGAGACAGACGAGCTGATTTCTGGTATATCATTGTTAACTCACAGAGAGCTTAAATGGGTTGACTGGGCTCTTGTGTTTGAAGCTGGAAAGTTGCTCATTGATTGTAGAGTATTCCTGAATGGTCTGTCTTTGATCTAGGCTGCTGATTGGCAGTTAGAATCAGTGGATTTCTGAATGGACTTATTTTGGAAAATTCTAAGTGGACTGATTCCCGATTGGATTGATTTTGAGCCAGGATACTGCTAGGTATTCTTTCTGTGGGGCAGCTGCACATTTGATTAGATACGAACTGTTTTTGATACTATGTTTTCTACCCAACATACTTACTTCATTTTGGAATAGAAAAAGGATTGCCTTGTTACTCTAGCAAACAAATTTAGTATCTAGCAAGTGGACAAAAGGAAACTACAAATTGTGAACAAGGGATTGTGCCAGTAACCACAAAACAACTTCCATAGCCTGATTGTAGTTCTGGCGCCTTGACAACCATTGCAACCCTATCTTCACTGATGTTACATTCACAAAGCTATCCAAAAACAAAGCACATCAAGCGACCGAGGTAGCCAAGTCCTTGTTTCTATTATTTTCTGAAGGCTATCTTTTCATTCTCATGGATAAAGACTGTAGTTGATGCAAATATATTCACCTAGTACATCAGTACCTTCATCTTTGGCCTTAAATTGGCTTCATTGAAAAGTATTGTTAATGCTACCAGCATGCTCCAGAAACAGTATAAAAGCAGGAGATTTGCCCATATTTACAAACCTCAAGTAGGTATTCCGGAATGCAAGACAGAAGCCTCTCCCAATTGTATCAGACAGGGATGTCATTTGAACAAACTTACTCTTTGCAAAAAGAATTGTCTTTGGAGACAAGAGAGCCACATGGTGCCTCAAATTAGTATTATAATAATTATTTTTTTCATGACAAAAATCACAAGTAGAATATTCAAAGGCTGGTCTGTGAAAATGGGTGCTCCACAGTTAAATGTCATATTTAAAATGCTAGGCATTTAGATAACGAGTAATCATTTTAATTGCTTTTATCATAAAAATGAAATACCAAGCACTTTCGAACATTAATTATATGAACTCCACATGCCTCCAATCGTCTGTCACATACAAAGTTTTAACGTTCAGCATTGGCCAAAGCTGAAAAAAAGTACAGATCCATTGATCCATTGTCCCCAGATCCCAGGGGAAGGGCCTTCTCTGTGGCGGGTCCAGCCCTCTGGAACGACCTGTCCCCCGACCTTCGTACTATCACGGACCTTCGCCTCTTCCGTCGAGCATTAAAGACCTACTTTTTCATGAGGCTGGCCTGGCATAGTTTGTTTTTACTATTATATGTTTTTACCATAGTTTTAATAGGGTTTCTTAATATTTTAGCACGGGTTAAATTTGTTTAATTTAGTTTTAAATTTATTTATTGATTGTATTATATGTATTTTATCTTTTTATCTTTTATTATCCCTGTGCACCGCCCTGAGTCCCAACGGGAGAGAGGGCGGTATACAAATTAAATAAATAAATAAATAAATAATAAATAAAAGTTTATGTATTTATTTCTTAGTGTTTCTGTGCTGGTCACTTCAACAGACCTCAATGGGTCTTATAACAGAATTAAAATAAAAACTACAATAAACAATAACAAAACATTAGTACCCTGAAGAGGAGCCATAACACCCACAGCCATAGAAAACAGAGTCCTCCTGATCACCAATCTATTTCCAAAGCTCTTTGGAAAAGCCCAGATTGAATGGCTTTTCAAAAGAAAACAACCATGAAACCTGGAACAGTTTTACCTTTGAAGGAATGTATGCCAAAGAGGGAGGGGTGGCATTGGCAAGATTAAAAGGCTCTTGAAAATGACATTCCTTAAGACAGAAGATCTGAACTCCCACCTTTCCTGATGTTATTGGGCAGCCTGAAACCATTAGGAGAAGGCAGTCAAAATCCTAAACCAGGCAGGTTTTTAAACCTGACAATCAGCATTGAATTGCATTCAAAAGGAAAATTATTCTCTCACAGTACAAATATTACATGGGAAAATCTAGAATAGCAATGGTGAACCTTTTTCTTATGGCATGCCATCATGCCCACGCCAATTCAATCCTCCCCACTTACCTGTGCATGCGCGCAATGACCCCCTTCACACATGCACAGTTCATTCCTAAACTTCCCGTTGGCTTGTTGAGGCCATTTTTTGCCCTTCCCAGCCTCCGGAGGCTTTCCTTAAGTCTGGGGAGGGTGAAAAATGGCCCCAATGGGCCAACCAGAAGTTCAGGAATGAACTTCTGGTTGGCCCATTGGGCCTGTTTTTCACCCTCCCTAGCCTCTGGAGGCTTTCCTGAAGTCTGGGGGAGGGCAAAAACCCCTAGATCACGGATCTAGAAGTTCTCATGACAAAGACTCCTGCATTTGGGACCACTTGAAACTTCCAGGGCAGTTCCACATAAAGTACTTTGCAGTTATTAAAGGCATCAGCAACCATGAGCAAGGCCTCTTGGTTTAGGAAGGAACAAAACTGACATGCTACATGAAACTATACAAATGTCTCCCTAGCCATAACTACTACCTGCTCCTCGTGCAAGAGCAGTACCACCAAGAGGTCCCCCCGAGATATAAATTATTTCCATATCAGGCCTTAAGACATTGTTCACATCCAAAGATGGAATGTCTGATATATGAGGAGGTTTCCAAACACAGAGATATGGATTTGAGCCTGAACCTTCTGACATTCATCCAGCCCATAAAAGCCTCCAAACCCTAAGATAAGACTTCCACAATATCTCATTTGCAACCCAGAAGATATTCATGTACCTGACCTCCAGTTGACAGATGACTTCACCCAGTGATTTCATGTAGAGAGAGTTGAACACTGAGCATCTCATAATTCATTAATTTTTACTTTTTTCAAGCAGATAGATGCAACCATTAAGTTGACCTTTTCTCATCAAAATCTTGGAAAACTGTTCATTCTATTTTTTGTATTTTCCTATTTTATATTTGTTTAAAATTCAGGGGAATACATGGTGTTCTTTTGTTTTGTAATTTTCACATTTCTCTATTGTTTATATTAGGTTATTTTGGGCTATTCTCTGTCAGTACATTGTAGTTCACAGAATTATTGTAGTGAAAAATTGAAGGAGAGAATTGCATGTGTACCTTGTTGAACTAAAAAAGAAGGTAGAATATAAATTGAATTAAAAACTGTCCACAACATGGAATTTGTACAGATTCTTCTCTAAAATATATTTGCTCATGCGAGTGTGTGTGCGTGTGTGTGTGTATTTAACAAGTATTTGCTTCTGTTTTGTGCTCACTTTTCCCTTAAACTCTCATGGGTGGGTTCTTCTACACATTTATTTATTTATTTATTTATTTATTTATTTATTTATTTATTTATTTATTTATTTATTTATTTATTTATTTATTTATTTATTTATTTATTTATTTATTTATTTATTAATTATTTATTTATTTATTTATTTGATTGATTGATTGATTTCTATACCGCCCTTCTCCCTTTGGGGATTATGTTTCCCAAACATAGCTTTTTTGTGTTCATTTTGAAGAGACAAATGTGAATCAACACCTTTCATTGCCAGAAACAAATCCATTTAGGCTCCATCAAATCTGTGGCAGGTGTCCTTCACCACCCCTACATTGCCCATATATTTTTAATATTTTCTCCCTTTAAAAAAATCTGATCCCAGGTCACAAAATGTAGAAGGGAATGTATCTAACAACAACATTGGTTGAGGTATTGTAGCATGCATACAGAAGATCCGATTATTCCTTTGCAACTTCCTTTTAAAGAGCATCACCATTCCAAATAATACATGAGATTTTGGAGAGCTGCTACTATTGAACAAAGCTAACATTTCTCTATCACTATGGGTCATATTTTGGCTCTTCTCAGATGATGCTAAACTGCAACTCCCAGCATCTTTTCTAGTGGACATATAGTTTGGGCTAATACCCTGTTTTCCCAAAAATAAGACCTTCCCAGATAATAAGCCCAATCAGGCTTTTGAGCGCATGCACTAAAATAAGCTCTCCCCCCAAAAAATATTGCAACACAGCAGCAGCCATGAGGTGAACACCCTCGCTGCTTCCTGCACCTCAGAAATAACAAGACCTCCCCAAAAATAAGTCCAGGCACTTATTTTCAAGGGGTCAAAAGAAAATAAGACCATGTCTTATTTTTGGGGAAACAAGGTAGAAACTGTATTTCAGTAACATATATACTGTAGAGGGTCACAGATATTCTTTCTCCATCCCCCATCAATATAAATGAATAATTTGACTTAATATTATTCAACTTGCTGCTCAAATTAGAACTGTAAGTATTAAACAAAATAGGGCTTGCAGCTTGTTCTTCCCAGTGACTGTTGCTTTGAAAGTGTTTCAAACATTTTAAACATGATCTAAGTTCTGGTAGAGACCTTTCCTTTTATTCTAAAATGCCTAGCCTATCAACTGCATTACATTTCTCAGATTTAAATGAAGCCATTGTGAGGGTCAAGATTAATCTAAGTGAAGAACAATCTGAGAGATTTCTGCTTTTACAGCTGACAAAGGACAATTTAGTTCAGAAATGATAAAGAATAACTCAAACGTAAGAGGGTTAACAAAACAAGCACCACTTTTTTCCTCCTTCAAAACACACCATACTAAAGCTTTCAAGAGAAAGAGCAATCTACTCCATCTGTGAAAATGAGAACAATTATTTTGGAAGTAAGCCTTTAGCTAAAAAAGAAAATGCTTTCCTGCATCACACTTTTATTTACCGCAGACATTAAAAAAAAATCCTTAAGGATAGCTAAAAGGAAAGAGTAAAGCGTTATTAAGTGATTAAAAAAAAAAAAGGCAAGAAAGAGAAACCCCTCAAGTTTTTCATAAAAACTCTCCTGAATAGCAAATGTTCTTCTGAAATAAAATAAGAACAGAAGAAAGCAGGTATTGAAGAAATGGAAATGATCGTAAAAGATAAAAAGTCTTAAAATGTTAATTATTCATTTGTAGTCACTGTGAACTGCTATTCTTAAAGTGGTTTATGTGCGTAATGGGAATTGTTCACTGTGCTAGAATAAATTGAAAAGTTTATTCCAAAATCTCTTTCTCTCACTCACTCCCTCTCTCTCCTTCCCTTCCTCTCCTTCCCTCACTTCCTCCCTCTCTCTCTTTCCCTCCCTCCCTCCTTCTCTGTCTTTCCATTACCAACCCCATGCCTGTGCCACTATCAATGTTCTACGCAGTACTTCTGAATCCAGGTCCCATGCTTCTCTGCTTCATCTGCCTGATCAACACCTCAACTATTATTCTGTATTCTGTGCATAGAGGACAAGTGTGGGAGAACTGAAATATAAAATTCCTTCATTTTCTTGTATCAATAGAAAAGAAGCATATACTTAATAACATATGCCACTGGGGCAGATAGTTGAAGATAAATACATCCTCGTAAGGAAGAAATTATCAATTGAGTACCGATGCTGTATTGCTAATATGCTGCTAAAGTTTGACTTTTTAAAATCAACACACTACCCTAAGCCCAACAGAACATGAACCTCTCTTCTGCTATTTATATAAGAATTCCATAGCTGCCTCTTTTTCTGTTGAAGTTGGTACTGCAACTTCAATACAATACAATAGCAAAGTTGGAAGGGACCTTGTAGGTCTTCTAGTCCAACCCCCTGCGTGGGCAGGAACCTTATACCATTTCAGACAAATGGCTATCTAACATCTTCTTAAAGACTTCCAGGGTTGGGGCATTCACAACTTCTGGAGGCAAGCTGTTCCAGAGGTTAATTGTTCTTACTGTCAGGAAATTTCTCCTTAGTTCTAAGTTGCTTCTCTCCTTGATTAGTTTCCACCCATTGCTTCTTGTCCTGTCCCCAGGTGCCTTGGAGATAGTTTGATTCCCTCTTCTTTGTGGCACCCTCTGAGATATCGAAACACTGCTATCATGTCTCCCCTGGTCCTTCTCTTCATCAAGCTAGACATACCCAGCTCCTGCAGCCGTTCTTCATATGTCTTAGTCTCCAGTCCCCTAATCATCTTGGTTGCTCTTCTCTGCACTCTTTACAGAGTCTCCACGTCTTTTCTACATCGTGGCGACCAAAACTGTATGCAGTATTCCAAGTGTGGCCTTACCAAGGCACCATACAGTGGCATTAACTTCAATAAATTAAACAAAGAAAGGGCTTTTTCTCTAATTAGAGTTCCAGGAAACAATTCTGTTTTGTATCTTTCAGGTTTCTAAAGTAACTCTCAAGGAAAGTCAGCAAGATCTATAGTATCTGCAGTGATTCAGTTTACCTTTTGCCTATAGTATAACTTTAAAGAATCAGAAATAAACCAGTAACAATATTTTCTTACTCTATTTATAATTGCCTTCCACTACCTTTTCTCCAAGGAAACCAAAACAACATTCATAAATTTGTTCTATCACCATAACAGGAGAAGCTGTGCCCAATATAATTGTTTATCCCCACAAACTGATTTATCTGCTACACTTCGTGCTTTCATCACAACCATGCTGTTGTTTTGCTGTCCATTCTATTTTTGAAAATTGGCAACAAAAGATCAACAGGATGCAGCTGCAAAATTATTGAGAAGAGTTGTTTGCAGCCCACGAGATTGCCTTCTGCCACCGAGAGCCTCCCACTGGCCCATACGCTCCCATAGAGAGGGTCTCCTCATGGTGCCGTTGGCTAGACAATGTTGACTGGCGACACCCAGGGGGAGAGCCTTCTCCGTGGGAGCACCTGCCCTCTGGAACGAATTGCCCCCGGAATTAAGAACTATCCCTGACTTACGCACCTTCTGCCGCCGTCTCAAAACCTTTCTCTTTCAACAAGCCGGGCTGGCATAAAGCATGATTTTTAAATTTTTCCATTTAAACTTTTAAATTTACATTTCTATTATTTTAATCAGAGTTAGTTTGGGTTTTTTCTACGTTTCGACCAATATTTTAATTATATCTTTTAAAAGCTTTTGAAATATATAACTTTTATATATTTGTTTTTATATATTTATGTATCTGTTTTTATTTTGGCTGTACACCTCCCTGAGCCCTTTGGGAGTAGGGCGGTATAAAAAACCAATAAACTCTAACTCTAAACTCTAAACTGTCACTAGCAAAAGTACTAGAGTCCCGGCTTGTGTATATCCTCAGTTGCTGCCCCTACTCCCACCAATGAAGGCCTATTGAAGACATGGGCCTTACTATTTTCTAATAAGGCTGTGAAACAGAGAAACATACAACGTTCTCTATAGGCATTCTACAGTGGAGATGCATTGAGAATTTCCTTATCTGGCTTTCCTGCATGGATGGCAATTTTCTGATACCAAATCAAGATAGTTCTTGAACTATGCCTTCCAATACCTAAATAATATTCAAAATTTATACAATATGAAATAAGTAAATGAAATCCCACCACTCATTTGCAGAGCCACCCAAAACGATTCTACTCAGCCCCCAAAAGATCATTAGCTTATACCATGTTATTACTACGGTGGATAGCTTTCTACATGGCATCAGAATTAAGACTTCTCCATGCTCCTTTAGCTAAATGCAGATGATCAGGAATAGGAATCAATACCCATGTACCTCTATTCAGTTTATCCTAGTATGAATTGAAGAATGACCATTAAGTTCTCCTAGTGGAATTGGTACATTTTCCTGAAGAGGACTCACTCACCACTATAAAAGCTTGATTGTGTTTGGATCTGGCAATGCTATATTGGTAGTGAAATAGGTTAATCACAAAAATAGAATTTGCAGGCTTGGCACCCCATATTCCTAAAACAATAAATGTTTGAACCAGTGACTCCAAATGATAGTCTGGCACTCATTCATACTAAAAGCTGCATCAATCATACAGAATTTAAAATAAAAACTTGATCCCAGAATACATATAGGACTGATCAGCCTTGACCTCATATTCAAAGAGTTGAAACCCAGGCTGAACTCCTAAATCTTTGGGCAAGGCCACTTCTGAAATATTACATCCTGGGAGTTCAACAACAAACAGCAAAATGACTGGCTGCATTAAAGATGCTGGGAATTGAGAAAATATGTGAAGTTTAAAGCAAAATATTGCCACCCAAAAAGATCTCTAATCTTATTCTGTCAGTTTCAAGGCACAAGCAGAAAGCCATTAAAGTGCTCTTCCTTCATCTAGGAGAAAAATATGTTGGCAGAAGATCCCAGGATCCTATTGGACCATTGATAGCTGCTGTGGGCCTGACTGCTTCAATGCAGGAAAGATTAAAATAAAGTGATTGGTGGATTCCCATATCTTCATTGCCCCTCCCACCAAGTGTCATTTGCCAGTGGGAAAACAGCCACCAATAATTCTTAAAATAATTGAGTGGGATTCAGCAAGTATACACAATACTTAGAATGGTAGAGCTCTTTGCCTCACAAGCAGGAGGTTGTGAGTTCAATCCTAGGTAGAGACACATGTAGGGTCTCCTGCTTGGGCAGGCAGTTGGACTAGATGACCTGCAAGGTCCCTTACAACTCTGTTAATCTGTTAAAGGCATTTTTAGCTACTAGTCAAGTTGCCTGACTTCATATGAAGTGGCTTCATGTCTGAGACCTGCCAGTTGAGCTGTATGTAGCTGAAGATAGATATTTAGCTGTTCTTAAAGAATGCCTTGCAGGAGGGAATGATTAGTAAAAAAAAAAAAAAGGAGGTCCATTCTTAACTAGGGCTGCAAATGAATGGTGATAAGTCCAATTCTATTCTTCTGGCTAGCAAGACAGGGTGGGTGGCCATACAGCTGAAATGCTGTAGGCTAAATTGTGCTCCCTCAGGAAATATTTGTCAATAGATTTGTCAATAATTGCAGGAGCAGAAGAAAACCAATTTTGCATTCAACTGTGACAGAACTAGCAACACACAAATTGCAAAACTTGATAGTCTTTCTCAGTTTACTTTGACCTTTAATGTGCTAGTGCTGTTTTGAAGGACAGGTCTAGTACTCTTCGAAAAGAGGATTCAAGCTATGTACATATAAGACCTGACAAGGATTTTGGAGCACTCTTGTCAGATGTTACATAGAGCCAAGTGTCTATGTAGCACAAAACACAAATAATGATGCAACACAGTACCCAATAGTCAGAAAAGAGATGGGTTGCCCTCCGCAGCAAATGAACTGTAGAAGGTGGAAATTTTTATGTCTATAGTAAAAAATTAAAATAAAAGGGATACAGGAAACAAGCAATAATTGCAGACATATGCAACTGCTATTAGTAATTATGCAGAGAAAGAGATGCACAGTAATGTCACAATTCAAATGCCACCTTTTGTACTTGCATCCCTGCATCAGATACAAGCATAGGAGTCACTCTGTAGCGATATCATGATGCCCAAGATAGCTGATAAACATGAAGTTGTGTAGAGATAGCACACATACAGATAGAAGACAAGTACAGATAGTATTGAAGTGACCAAGATTGCTAAACATGCCAGGTGTCTGACAGCAATGACAATTGCAATAAATGTAATGACGCCTCTAGAGATGTTGATTGACATCTCAGATAAGAGGAGGAGAATGTTTTCTAAAATGGCCTGAGAATGGGATAAGAAAGATATTATTAGATCTATTGACCATGTCATAGAAACAAGAGAATTCAAAAGCACGTGGGAGTCTCTTCCCAGTCCCACTAAATTTCATTTCATTTCATTTATTCGGATTTATATACCGCCCTTTCTCCCTTACGGGCAGTGAACAGGAGATAATAAAAGCAACAATAAAACATCTGATACAGTAACTATATTAAAAATATACTAAAAATAAATTAAACACATTCCTGTTCTAAAATACCTTCTAAAACCCCTAGTAAAAGCAAATTAAAACTATGCCAGGCCGGTCGCATGAAATAGATGGGTTTTCAGGGCTCGGCGGAAAAGGCGCAGGTCCACAGCTGTGCGAAGGTCAGGGGGTAGGTCATTCCAGAGGGCTGGAGCTTCACAGAGAAGGCCTTCCCCCTAGGGGTTGCCAGCCGACATTGACTGGCTGATGGCACCCTGAGGAGGCCCTCTCTGTGGGAGCAGACTGGTCGGAGGGAGGTGTTTGGTAGGAGGCGGTCTTGCAAGTACCCAGGTCCCTTGCCATGAAGGGCTTTAAAGGTTGTTACTAGTACTTTGAAGCGCACCTGGAAAGCCACAGGCAGCCAGTGCAGCTCGTGCAGGAGAAGTGTTACATGGGAGCATCTAGAGGCCCCCCAAATCCCCTGCGCGGCCGCATTCTGTACTAGCTGGAGCCTCCGGGTGCACCTCAAGGGAAGCCCCATGTAGAGGCTGTTGCAATAGTCCAGGCAGGAGATGATGAGGGCTTCAGTGACTGTGCGTAGAGCGTCGCTATCCAGAAAGAGGCGCAACTGGCGTATCAGGCGAACCTGATAAAAAGCCCCCCTGGCCACAGCTGTCACATGATCGTCTAGGGACAGCCGAGGATCCAGGAGGACGGCCAAGTTGCGGGCCCTCTCCGCAGGAGCTAATGATTCGCCCCGATAGCCAGAGATGGAACCAACTGGCTATGTCGTGACGCTGGGAACTACACCCACTCGGTCTTGGACGGCTTGAGTCGAAGCCTGTTCCTCCCCATCCAGACTCACACGGCCTCCAGGCAACAGGACATCACTTCCATGCCATCGTTGGGGTGGTCCGGGGCGGAGATGTACAGCTGGGTGTCATCCGCGTACTGAGGAAACTCCACCCCGAAACCACGGATGATCTCACCCAGCGGCTTCATATAGATGTTGAACAGAAGAGGCGAGAAGACCGACCCCTGTGATACCCCACAAATGAGGCACCTAGACATCGACCTCTGCCCTCCTGCCAACACAAATTGCGACCAGTCGGAGAGGTAGGAGGAGAACCACCATAAAACGGTGCCTCCCAACCCCAGCCCCTCCAATCGGCACAATAAGATACCATGGTCGATGGTATCGAAAGCCGCTGAGTGATCTAACAGGACGAGGATAGAGAAATAACCTCTATCCCGAGCCCTCCAGAGATCATCAACCAACGCGACCAATGCCGTTTCTGTGCTGTGCCCAGGCCGGAAGCCAGACTGGCGTGAGTCCAGATAGACAGTTTCCTCCAGGTGCCGAGGGAGCTGACGTGCCATCACTGTTGAATCTTGAAGTAAAGAGAGGGTTCGGACCAGGTTTGCTCGAATAAGGTAGCTTTATTGAAATTCAGCAGCAGACAGGAAAACTGTAGGAGAAATCATAGGCGCGGTAGACAGGGGCTCCTGCGTTTGACAGCTCTTTATATATGGAGCTGTCAAACGGGAGCCAATCAGGCTGCGGCAAGAGCCGGCTTCCTGCCAGGCGTGCCTCAGCCAATCAGGCGCGTCTGTCGGTTAGCCGGCCTGCTACAGCCTGTCTCCATGGCTTCAAAGCGGCAGCCTGGAAGACCTGCAGCCGGTCGTAACTCGAGACCGGTCACAGGTCGAGGATACAACACCCCTTTCCCCCCTCCGTCTGCGCATGCGTGAAAAACTGTCCATCAGGTGAGTGGAGCATGCGCAGTCCGCCAGATTGTCCCAGAGTCTCAACAGGAACCGGAGGAGGAGGACGTGCCCCTGGAAGCTCCTCCCTGCTGGGGTGTAGCTCCGGGCGGCGTCATCGGCGGCCTACCCGAAAGGCGGGGTCATCTGGACTGGTGAGTCGGGCGAGGGGGCGTGGCGATTGATGTGGAGGCCTGGTCGTCGGGGTCGGCTTGAGCCAGGCCGATGATGGTTGCCGGAAGGTGTGCGAGTGGGGAGACCATGCCCGGCTAGGCGGGGTTGTTGGACCAGGCGTGGCAGCCGGACGGCTGCTGCTGCTGGAGCAGGCGGCGGGCCTGGCGTCTCAGGTTTCGCTGGTGTGGAGGCTTGCCGGTCGTCCGGAATCCTGACGCGGAGCCTCCGGGGTGGCTGGCGCTGATGCAGCGGCGGCAGATGGGGCCTTGAACAGGCAGTCGCCCCGGGGAAGGCTTTCCCCACAGCACATGCACGCGAGGCACGCGCGGGGTGGCGGCTGCAGGCTTCGTCTGCAGGAGAAGCGGTGTGCCCGTTTAGGTGGCGTAGGAGCGTAGTATGCTCGTAGTCGTTCCACCTGGGTGTCCCGCGGCAGGTCGTTGACCGCTGCCGGGGCAGCTACGGCGTGCGCGGTTTTGAGGTCTCGGCTGCCGCAGCCCAAGAGATAGTCGAGCGTCCTGGCCTGGTCGTCGTTGGCCAGCAGGAAGCACTCGAGGTGGCCCGCGAAGGAGGCCCAGGTTTCCGTGGCCGCGTCGATGGGGTCGAGCGGAGGAAACGCTCCCGTTGGATCGTACCGCGAACAAAAGAGAATGCTGTAAAAATTTCGTGAGGAATTTTTTGAATGCCGCTTCAAAAATGAGCTCTGCCTGATCCCACCTTCGTCGCCAGTGTTGAATCTTGAAGTAAAGAGAGGGTTCGGACCAGGTTTGCTCGAATAAGGTAGCTTTATTGAAATTCAGCAGCAGACAGGAAAACTGTAGGAGAAATCATAGGCGCGGTAGACAGGGGCTCCTGCGTTTGACAGCTCTTTATATATGGAGCTGTCAAACGGGAGCCAATCAGGCTGTGGCAAGAGCCGGCTTCCTGCCAGGCGTGCCTCAGCCAATCAGGCGCGTCTGTCGGTTAGCCGGCCTGCTACAGCCTGTCTCCATGGCTTCAAAGCGGCAGCCTGGAAGACCTGCAGCCGGTCGTAACTCGAGACCGGTCACAGGTCGAGGATACAACACCCCTTTCCCCCCTCCGTCTGCGCATGCGTGAAAAACTGTCCATCAGGTGAGTGGAGCATGCGCAGTCCGCCAGATTGTCCCAGAGTCTCAACAGGAACCGGAGGAGGAGGACGTGCCCCTGGAAGCTCCTCCCTGCCGGGGTGTAGCTCCGGGCGGCGTCATCGGCGGCCTACCCGAAAGGCGGGGTCATCTGGACTGGTGAGTCGGGCGAGGGGGCGTGGCGATTGATGTGGAGGCCTGGTCGTCGGGGTCGGCTTGAGCCAGGCCGATGATGGTTGCCGGAAGGTGTGCGAGTGGGGAGACCATGCCCGGCTAGGCGGGGTTGTTGGACCAGGCGTGGCAGCCGGACGGCTGCTGCTGCTGGAGCAGGCGGCGGGCCTGGCGTCTCAGGTTTCGCTGGTGTGGAGGCTTGCCGGTCGTCCGGAATCCTGACGCGGAGCCTCCGGGGTGGCTGGCGCTGATGCAGCGGCGGCAGATGGGGCCTTGAACAGGCAGTCGCCCCGGGGAAGGCTTTCCCCACAGCACATGCACGCGAGGCACGCGCGGGGTGGCGGCTGCAGGCTTCGTCTGCAGGAGAAGCGGTGTGCCCGTTTAGGTGGCGTAGGAGCGTAGTATGCTCGTAGTCGTTCCACCTGGGTGTCCCGCGGCAGGTCGTTGACCGCTGCCGGGGCAGCTACGGCGTGCGCGGTTTTGAGGTCTCGGCTGCCGCAGCCCAAGAGATAGTCGAGCGTCCTGGCCTGGTCGTCGTTGGCCAGCAGGAAGCACTCGAGGTGGCCCGCGAAGGAGGCCCAGGTTTCCGTGGCCGCGTCGATGGGGTCGAGCGGAGGAAACGCTCCCGTTGGATCGTACCACGAACAAAAGAGAATGCTGTAAAAATTTCGTGAGGAATTTTTTGAATGCCGCTTCAAAAATGAGCTCTGCCTGATCCCACCTTCGTCGCCAGTGTTGAATCTTGAAGTAAAGAGAGGGTTCGGACCAGGTTTGCTCGAATAAGGTAGCTTTATTGAAATTCAGCAGCAGACAGGAAAACTGTGTAGGAGAAATCATAGGCGCAGTAGACAGGGGCTCCCGCGTTTGACAGCTCTTTATATATGGAGCCGTCAAACGGGAGCCAATCAGGCTGCGGCAAGAGCCGGCTTCCCGCCAGGCGTGCCTCAGCCAATCAGGCGCGTCTGTCGGTTAGCCGGCCTGCTACAGCCTGTCTCCATGGCTTCAAAGCGGCAGCCTGGAAGACCTGCGGCCGGTCGTAACTCGAGACCGGTCGCAGGTCGAGGATACAACAATCACGCTCTCAACAACCTTCGCAAGAAAGCGAAGGTTGGAGACAGGATGGTAGTTGGCCAAAACAGCCGGGTCCAGGGAGGGCTTTTTGAGGAGGCATGACCCAGTCCAGGGCCCCCGTGTCACACTATTCCAGGTGGCCACTAGGTCCTCAGTCGAGTTGCGGGTCATGAACTCAGGTATTGACCCAAGCTCCGTCTGGAACCTCTCAGGGTCCATCAGACACCTGGGGCGGAACCATCTTGTCACTTCTGATTCCGCCTCCCTGCAGTGAGGTGCAGCAGTTGGAAAGGCCAACCGAAGGAGAGAGTGATCTGACCATGACAGGGGCTCGATGACTATTTCCCCTAAACCAAGATCACTCAACCACTGGCCAGAGACAAAAACTAGGTCCAGCATGTGTCCCCCGGTGTGGATGGGGTCACGAACTAACTGGGTCAGGTCCATGGCCGTCATGGAGGCCATGAACTCCCGAGCCACCTCAGACACTTTGCCTACCGATGGCAGATTGAAGTCAGAATGGAGCATAACCTGTCTTGTATAGAGTCATTAACAACAAAAATAACACTATACAGTATTATAGATGAAAATGTTTCTATGGAATGAGAAACAAATGGCCAATTCCAGCCTACGGTTATTATCTGCATGGAAAAAATTGTGTCCGAAAAAGTTGGAAAATGCTATTTGAAATCTGGAGCAGCTAAAAATGATGTAAGCTGCCTCCACTGTTGACTGGGAATGAAATAGACACATTATATAAAAAAAGCTATTGAGTCATATTCATACTGCAGCCACGGAGACAAGGGGATGAGCCTCAGATGACCTGTCATACCACTCAACATCTTCACTAAACTTTTCCGTAGAGGAAGTGAAGTTGAAACATTGTGGACACCAGAAGCACAGGAAAAGTTAACAGAGCTAAGAAATATTTTGATAGGTAGCCATTTGATTCAAAGCAGGCCCCGGTGTTGATTTGCAAATCTGTAGGATGATTCAATTGGAATGTTATTCAACTGAAATTCTCCTTTGAAGCTTTTTGTGGCCTTAGTAATCAATGTTCTCACTTGATCAAATTTCTCAAAATGTACACTCGTGAATTTGGAAACAAGGCAAGCAGCTGGGAAATTACATTTGGTCAAGAACACATAGTTGGAACTGAAACACGAACATTCATGCACATATGCAAGCACAGATTCATGTATACATTTGTTGTTGGTCGTAAAGTCATGTCCAACCCATCACGACCCCATTGACAACATTCCTCCAGGCCTCCCCCCTCCCCCAGAGGCCATTTAAGCTCTCGCCGGCTACTTTGGTGACTCCATCCAGCCACCTCATTTTCTGTCATCGTTCTTTTCCCTCAATCGTTCCCAGCAATAGGCTCTTCTCCAGTGAGTCCTTCCTTCTTGTTAGGTGGCCAAAGTATTTGTTTCATTTTCAGGACATGGTCTTCTACAGAGAAGTCAGTGTTGATCTTCTCTAGGACTGACTGGTTTAATTGCCTTGCAGTCCAAGGGACTCGCAGGAGTATTCTCCAGCATCATAATTCAAAGGCTTCAATTTTTTGGCGCTGAGCCTTCCTTATGGTCCAACTTTCATAGCCATACATTGCAACTGGGAAAACCATAGCCCTAACTATATGTACGTCTGTTGTATAATTGATGTATGCATACATACATACTTCAAAAGAAGCATCTTGGAAGACCTATCACTTTTTTGTTTCAGAGTTTAGGATCTCAAGAGCATTTTTTGGGGGGTTTGGTATTATAGTAATGGTCAAATCATCTATCCACTGAATAGATCAATTTACTAAAGGTGCTTTGTCATAATTTTGTTTGTTTTATAATATTCATCAGTATTCTTTCAGGCAAACTTTAAACTTGGCAAAGTCAGAAATGCAAAAAAAAAAAGAAACAAATATAGATCTGCTATTTTCTATCATTGCCCAAGCAATCTCCTGAACCCATCAATTTAACGGATTATTTTTGATCTATGTATGTACCTCTTTGCAGAATGTCTAAATTTCTGGCCTAGCTCATATATATTTTTTGCAGTTGTTCCAATGTTCCTTCAGTTTCTTGTAAGTAATGAGAGTTTTCTCTGCTTTGCTTCCCAATTTAGAAATATATTCAGAACAAATCTGCTATCCACAATTTTTTTTTTACAATTTTTGTACTAAGTAACCTTATCAAATTGTAGGTTTCTAAATGTTACCCACATCAAATATGAGGGTAGGATGTTCTACTCTTTATAATATTAAGTGCATAATGTTTTTTTCCCTGTGCCATAAAAACGTTTTAACATTACAGGTTGCTTTCAGTTTCTGAGCATGGACAACATAGCTTTTAATACATTGTATTGATGAGCAGTAACAGAAAAAAATAAATCTCTGAGGAATTATTATTGTTAATCTTGGCTGATTCCAGAGAACCAAACAAGGTTGGAGAGCAGGATAGAAATGACTAAAAAAAGTAAACTAATATAGATCTGCTATTTTCTATCATTGCCCAAGCCATCTCCTGAACCCATCAATTTAATGGATTAGACCTTATTTTTTATCTATGTGTGTACCTCTTTGCAGAATGTCCCAAGGCCCTATATTGGTTTGGAAATTAAAAATAAAATGGAAGAAGCAATGGCAAATCACTTCCATATCATTGCCTCAGAATATTTCATGAATCTATTCATGTAGCTACAAGGAAGTCAACTCAACTCCAGGGTGTATTTCTATCTTTCTTCTTAAATATTTCATCCTAGTAATTTCCTTTGATATGCTTAAAAATCAATCATTTCCCATTTATCTTTATCTTTAAACAGCAAGCAAAATAGATTGGAATATGCTTTATTTTTTAATTATTGGAAGTGACATATTTAGATTTCCCTGGGCCTTTTTTTTTTTTAAAGTTGAGTTTACTGAATAGCTAGTCAAATGCTCAGTAGCTAGGCTCAGATTTAAGAGAATGTTTACCTGCCTTTGTCACCTGAATGGCAGAAAAGGTGCTCAAAAAGGATTCTTCCTATAGAAGGTAAGAAAACTACTTAGAAAATTGCTCGAACAAGAATTAGCCAATTATAAAGATTTTGCAGAGATCCAAATTTTAGCAATCAGGCATAATTTTCCAAAAGAAAGGTAAGAAAGTTTATAGCTACTCGATGGCCTCTATTCTCTGTTGTTGTTGTTGTTAGTTGCAAAGTCGTGTCTGATCCATTGCAACCCCATGGGCAATGTTCCTCCAGGCCTTCCTGACCTCTACCATCTGGAGTCCATTTAAGCTCCTGCCGACTGCTTTGGTGACTCCCTCCAGCCACCTCATTCTCTGTTGTCCCCTTGTTCTTTTGCCTTCAATCTTTCCCAGCATTAGGCTCTTTTCCAGTGAGTCTTTCCTTCTCATTAGATGACCAAAGTACTTGAGTTTCATCTTCCAATAATATGGAAGTGGTCTGGCCTTCTAAAGAGCAGTCAGGGTTGATCTCCTCTGGGATTGACCAAGCCGGTCACCTTGCAGTCCAAGGGACCCACAAGAGTCTTCTCCAGCACCAAAGGCCTCAATTCTTTGACGCTCAGTCTTTCTTATGGTCCAACCTTCACAGCCATACATTGCAAGTAGGAAACCTATAGCCTTGACTATTCACACTTTTGTTGGCAGTCTTTGCCTTTTAGTATGCTGTCTAGATTTGCCATGGCTTTCCTCCCCAGGAGCAAGCATTTTTTAATTTCTTGGCTGCAGTCCCCATCTGTGGTAATTTTGGAGCCCAGGAAACTACTTCTACTCTCTACTATCTTGCAATTGGCATAATGAGTATTAAGAAAATGATCTCTAAAATATTTCAACTCCTCTAAAGTGCTTTATATAATGGACTTTACTAAAGTCACCTGTTATGAAAGAAAATTTAGTGCAAATGGAGGTAAAGAGAAAAGTACATTGGTAGTAAAGAGGATTGAATGAGTTAGAGAAAGGCAAAGAAACCAGTTTTAACAACAATCTGTGGAAAGGAATTGTGTAAATGTGTGTATGTGGGGGGGTGGATAGTTGGGTGTGGGTATATATTCTTAGGATATTTCATACAATCATTATAAATATCATCATCAAATCTCCAAAACCAAAGAGAAACCTAGAGTTCCAGAAAAAATAAATGTATCTTCTTCATGGACTTTGACATTCTGATGGACATAAAAATAGCAGGCATATTTATTACAAAAGTTAGAAAGAAATATAATCCTTTCTTAAAAGTCTTCAAGCCAAATCCAGGTCTCATTTTCTCGTCATGTCATGGAGAATGGCAGCAAGAAATTCCTTCAAGATTTGTATTATCTCAAAAATCTTAGCAAAATGGGTATTTTAACTAGCTTCCTGACTAGAAGCTGGCTTCATTTTTCAGAAATAATCTCTTTGCTGCTTTGGGGAAGACAGTCTCATGTTAAGAAAGTTCCAAATAAATCTATTATCCCTAGAAGCCCTGTCCAGGCAGTACACAACAACTTTATGCAAACAACTCAAGACAGCCTGAGAATAAAGAGTGGGATTGAGTTGAATATAATGATTTCTAAAAGGGAAATATAGTGTTTTGGAGTAATATCTGTATAGAAAAATAAATATTGGGATTAATCCTGCAACTTGAAAATACATAAATAACAGGAAAATGGATTCTATAAATGTTCCCAATTAGAAATTGTAGAGAATATTCATAGCTTGGGTTGTAGATTTAGGTAGAGGTTTGTCTGAATTTACGACTTGGTGACCACCATCTCACCAGTTGAATTTCACACCTCACAGCAACCAGTCAGAAGTCACAACCAGAATTACTCTTATGACTCAACCAGTGTTGTGATTTAATTAACCTTGTGATTGATTCTTCCCAAGACCTATATAAAAGAACAAGAAACTTCACCAAAACTTCATTGAAGATGTTACATAGTTTGGTAACAAAATATCTGGGAGCCAAGCAGCATATATTACAAAAAGTAATATTAACTAACACACACCCTGTATGTGTGTATTTCTATTTCTTTAAAGTCTTCTTTAAAGAGTTTTCTAAGACATACAATTTTTCATTGCTGCAGTACATCAACTAGTAACATATAGGCATTTTAAAATTAGTATTTCAGTATGTCTATCAGTGCATTAAAAAATCAGTGCTCTGGTTTGCTGTAATAAAATCTTAATGAATAGTTGAATCCAAAGATCAAAAGTTCTACTCACTTCTTTAGTACAGTTTTCTACTGCAAAGTTGGTAGGAAAGAGTTTGGTTCATAAGTATATGGTATGTAGAATGTCAGTTAAGTTCAAGAAAACATATTTATTTTTTTTAAGACCAAAATGTGTCATCTTCCTTCCTTTGAATTTTATTTTATTTTCCAATCTACAAATGTCTCTCTGACACTCAATATCTTTTGGTGTTATTATTGTACATTGCTCAGTGCTAGTGAGTTTATGTCCACTTTGATGAGGATACTAGAAAGTATTTCACTTTTAAAAAGCATGAATGTAAGATTTTGTTAAGACATTGACTACAAGCACTTTAGATAGTTCTGCACTTTATTTTATTTGCGGTGACAACTCAAATTTCCTGAAATTCATTCAGATGGCAAGAGACCTTATTGCATAGGACAGGACTTACTTTATTGCATATGACAGGAAAACATCACTTAGAACACCTTATTTAAAGATCGTTTTTGCTCTACTTTGTTGCCTCGCTCTGTTATAGATAATCCTCATTTAGTGACTGCCTCGTTTAGTGACTAGTGACTATTTCAAGTTACAGCAGTAATGAAAAAGGAACTTTGTGACCAATCTTCACAGGTCTGTAAAGCAAAGGAAAGCTGAAGTAAGATCATAAGCACGGCTGTGGTTTGATTTAGCAATCACTTCACTTAACAACCAAATTATGGGGTCCAATTGTGGTTGCTAAACAAGGATTTCATGTATATTCTTGTGAAGAACATCACTGTTAGCCATCAAGATTCTGACAGGAAATCAGCTTTTATGTTAGATTCAACATAAGTTCTACTTCTGAACGATGGCCAAATGTGGAGTCTAAAGACCATGCTTCTCATCCCTCCCAAAGTGATGCAAAAGCCCACAATGAATATCAATTAAGATGAATAAAATACTTGTAAGGAAGATACATTAGTCAATTGCAATCTGTTGTTCACCAGTTCCTTTGATCTCAGGACTACATTTGGTTCCCAAGCTTTTTCTGTGATTTCTCTGAAGTTGTCTTAGATTGCAACTATTGAAAAATAATACCACAATTTGCCACTATTTTAAGACAGTAATATATATATATAGGGCTGGTCTATACTAGGTTTATTAGTGTTTTTAAAAAATGAAGACCGCTAAAACCTAGAAAAATTGTACTATTCTGTTTGCATAATTTCCGCATCTACAGCAGTTATTAGATGACCAAATATGTTACATTCCATGTCCAACTTGATTCTAGAGCACAATTCACTTGGATTATTCATTGTGATGCAATGAAGGGCTTCACAAAATGTGTCCAAATAGAAAACGCACAACGGAAGGCATTGTGAGAAAATCTGTATTTTTGCTCAGGCAAGAATTAGTCTCAGTATATCTATTTGGTTTCTGTACATAGATGCTATTGTAAAGAGTCATTATACATGACAGCCATTACTATATTCTCCAAGTTGTAATCATTAGCACATACACATATGCTCACATTCATACACACTAGAAGATCTTCAATGTCCTTACCACTACTGTTATTCTATATTCTGTAGTGTGTTTTTAGGGACTGGACCTTGACTGCAGTAAAGATACTTGCCTTATCCTAAAGGGTTATATTTTTATGTTCTATTTCCCCCCCCCCCTCTCCTTTTAAGGAAATAAGGACAATGGCAGAATCACATGAGTGCACACTGCTGCTATTTCAACATTTTATTTTTTCCTTTTTCAGATGGTAGAAGTATTCAAATGAATTTGTGCTTCTCTCGCCTGTTTGCAGGATGCATAGATTGTTCAACTGAATGATGTTCCTTAATCACCATGTGTTGCGTAAGTAGCTGGCACATTTTCATTTCTTTTCTGTCATGTGTGATGCCCTTTTGAAGGCAACATCTGCCAGCATATTTTCCCTATAATCTTCCTCCTCTGGCAAGATGCAGTTCAAATTATAAATCTTCATTGGGAGAATAAGTATGCTTCCAGAATCATCTATCAGGATTCCAGTACAGATTTCCAGTGGCTAAATCCTAGACTATACAACAGGATGCCTCTCCAATAGAGCAGGGCAGCATCCATATTTGATTCTATGACATTTACAGTACATGCACAATTAATTCAAATTCAAAGAAGCAAATACTCTCCTCTCCAATTAAGATAAACAGATAAACACTGGCCCAGATTAAAAATGAAATTCTATTGCCTGCTCTCAAAATAAAGTATATATATCTACCCATATACATACATCTCCCTCTCTCTCTCTCTCTCTCTCTCTCTCGCACACACGCATGCACGCACACGCACAAACACAAACACGCATCACTATCCATTTTGAATACATAATTGAAAGAGGAAACTTGAGAGTTCAGAAAGTTGATGGTACAAAACTGTGACAGAATCTGGATGTTATTACACATTTTAACTCAAATGCAATGTTTAGAGATCTTAGGCTTTTCAAAGGCCTTTTCCAGCCTTGAGGGATTTGGCTATTCATACTTCATCATAAGCAGCTACAGCATACAAACGAAGAAAACCTTCTTAGCATAGAGATCTATATTTCCTCATGATACACTTCTGGCCTGCCAGATGCCAACAGTCAGGTTGTCAAGCCATAGAAAATCATGCATATCTTATATACACATACACATATCATTTATTTCTATGTACTCATCTTAAACACTTTTTAAATTTGCTAATAAGGAGAAGAGTGCTACTCAGTATATTTGGGTTCAGGGATTTCAGTGTGTTGGACAGCCCAGGAACATTGCTTCAAGCACATATCTCAGCAAACTTAAGAATCATGTCCAGAATGATCTTCAGAATAAAAAAAACCCCAACAGTCAGTTAAATGCAGTTTTAACTTAAAGTAATGGATGTGATTTGTTACAATGGCCATAACCCTGAGGTTTTCTCAAGGATATTGCATTGTCTTATAGAATTCTTCCCTTCCCTCTTATTTCACTCTATCTGACTACCTAATTTCTTGCAAAGACCTTCTCTGCTGCACTTTTACTTGCAGCATGCAGAATGCTTATTTGGGTTCTTCAGTAAGATGTACTGAAGAAGATTCATGAATTCATAATCCTGTATTTGGATCAGAAGCATTTGATAGTTATGAGGATGTTCTGCAAGAGATTATTGTGATGATGCCTAGAGAAAATGACAGTTTTGCCAGAATTGCTGATTTATGCTAGAACTTCTTCTTCAGCCTGATCAGGTATATTGTCTATTATGCTCTTTACCAAAGCTCATTTGTCATTCTCTATCATCCTGACCCTTATGTCCCCTCTGTTTCTCAAGCAATCAGTCATTCCTGGCTGTTAGTCTACATGATTTGAAGGAAAAATTTTGTGTTATAATTTTAATACACATCATACAATGTATTTCCAATGAGAGCTGTTCCCCAGTTCATGTGCAATTATGTGCAGTGAATCAGATAATTTTAGGCTTTTGAAATCAATGCTCTGAGGAGGTCAGAGCATAATGTGTATACCCTTTACTTTGAAATGTGGGGCTCCTAATTTTTTCCAATATCTTGAAAACACCGTGTGTAACCCTAGCTGCAGATGCACCAAAGACTTAAATACAACCAGGCAAAAATATGATATGGCAGCAGTTCCTTATGAAGGTTCCCCAGGTATATCATCCAAGTGACTTTGGCTTCCTACTGATATGCATGTGTTTGCTGTATCTATAAAATAGAAATGTTCACATGTACAAGTGTACATGGAATTCCTGCAACCATTCTTCATATGCTTTTGTTTCCAGGCTTTTAATCATCTTAGTTGCTCTTCTCTGTACTTCTTTCCAAAGTCTCAACATCCTTTTTTTCATAAGATGGTGGTGGTCATTCAGTGCTTCAGGTAGGAATCTTTTTCAGCTCAATTAGAGATGCCAGGATTCAACTTTGGACTTCTGTAAATGCAGTGCATGTGCTCTAACCTTGTGAATAATAGTGGCCTAAATCTCAGATCACTTTTTCTAATTAAGTCCATTGGAGCTGTATCAGGAACAAATACCTGGAAAATTTATGATAGCAGTTTGAAGACTTCTGAAGATTGTTCATGAATGAGGTTCATGAAGATACCTCAAAATTCCAATCCTTTATCAGTTTATGAGTTTATCAGTATCAGTTTACAACTTTCTTCAATTCTCTGTCCTCTCCAAAAAGATATTTCTAAAAAACCATTGAAATATGTGTTTCTTCTATTCTTCTACTACTCTTTCCCCTACACTAATTTCTTTCCAGATATCCACTGGCATAAGCCTCTTTTGATAACTTTTCAGAACAGTCAATAAGGACAATTATTAGTTTATTAAATACTCTGTTTTGCCTTCTACATATCTCCAAATCAAATCAATCCAAATCAAACTAATATATCTGAAGATAAGTGTATTAGAGAGGACAGTAAAATATTTCCGAAGATGAGTGTATTAGAGAGGACAGCAAACTGAGGTTCTGAGATTTATATGGGTTCCAGCAATAGTTCTAATGAGAAAATATCATGCACATGGGTGCCATCTTTGATAAAGATGAAAGGAAGCTTTTATGCTGCAAGCACTAAGACTATGAGAAACTTTACCTTTGTAATAAAGTTAGGATCTAGAGAAACATGGAAATGCTGCTTATGTCCTGTCCTCTCTATGCAGAACAGGTATCCTGACTGAATTATTGCACCTCTGGAATTAGCTATTGAGTTCCTGAAGCTAATTGTTTTTGGGGATTTCAACCTGCTTTCTCTGGAAGAAGAGTTGAAGGTAGTTCAGAAGTTCATGGTTCGTACAACATTTAACGCATTCTAGAGGCCAAACATTTTTGCCTTGAGGCATATGCAATGAGAGGTAAACCTTGGGGACATTGACATCTGTCTCTTGTCATGGTCAAAATAACTGTTTGCTGTAGCATTATCTGGCTTTAGGGAGGATGACTTTATCTCCCCATCTTCTCCAGGCTTCTAATAGAATCATGACTTCCAGAGCACTCTGGGTGAGTTTCTTAAGCTGAAGATGAGCAGTTCAGGCAGGGGTGGGTTTCAAATTTTTTAGAACCTACTCTGTAGGTGTGGCCTATTTTGTGGGCGTGGCTTGGCAGTCATGTGACAGGGTAGGAGTGGCCACCTTTTAAAATGTGGTGAAACTCATTTAACAACGCTCTTGCTTAGCAACCAAAATTTTGGACTCAATTGTGATGATAAATTCTTTCTTTCTTTCTTTCTTTCTTTCTTTCTTTCTTTCTTTCTTTCTTTCTTTCTTTCCTTTCTTCCTCCCTTTTTTCCTTCCTTTCCTTCCCGTGGGGTCACTGGCAGCGGCAGGCCAAATTTACTTCCAGGTACGCTGGTGGAACCCCCTCTCACCGGTTCTCTAAATTTCACCAACCGGTTCTCGCGAGTAGGTGCAAACCTGCAGAAACCCACCCCTGAGTTCAGGGAGGGTAGGAGCATCCTTGAAAAATACTGCACCTTCATTGCCACTCCCAGCTTATTGACCTAGGGAGACCCTTGGTCTTCTGGGGAACTTTATGGGATGAAGCAAACCATGAAATGCCTGATGTGCCACTGGTTTAAAATGAGGATCAAGCATGATATCCCATGCCTGATATTATACATGCTTGATTATCATCTAAGGGGTGTACTGATCAAGCATGTATAATATCTCATGCACTAATGGGATAACTGGGATAAAATATTGATATTCATTTTTATTATTTCCACAGATTGTCATCCAGTGGTCCTTTTCAAAGTGACCCATCCCCATATTATGAGTGCGGTGGTTAGATTGCAGTACTGCAGGCTACTTCTGCTGGCTACTAGCTGCCTGCAGTTTGGCAGTTAGAGTCTCACTGCTTCAAGGTTGACTCAGCCTTCCATCCTTCTGAGGTCAATAAAATGAGGACCCAGGTTGTTGGGGCAATATTCTGTAAACTGCTTAGAGAGGAGTGAAGAGGTATATAAGTCTAAGTGCTATAGCTACTGAAATGAATTTTCTAGGCATCTGGAGAACAAAGCTGCTCAGATTTTCTCAGAGCTTGATGGTAGTCCAGAGAAGAGCACTGATAATGTTATCTAGTTTGATAGTGCAACATCTGCAAAAAAAAAACCCCAAGTTCAGAAAGCATTAAGGACCCCACAGTTCATCTCTGAGCTACAAATATCCTCTTCTTTCAACAGAAGATGACTGAGGTCTCACCTTGTAAAGTTATCTGGTATGAATTTGGCCCAGTCAGATGTGAGGAAGTGGGAAAGGATCTCTGCAATATCAGGTAAGGTATTTGTAGCCTTGACCCTCCTGGTTGATGAAAAGCTCTAGAAGGTTCACCACTGGATCAGAGTGGTGCTGAGTTGTGGAAAGTATTACCACATTCTCATCAAGAAATCATCACTCAGTCCAGTAGCAATTATTGAACGTTTAAGGGAAGGTTGCAGAAAAAAAATGATTGTGCTGAAACATAGGTGGTCCTAGAGCAGGCGTGTCAAACTCGATTTCATCGAGGGCTGCATCAGGGTGGTGTTTGACCTCAGGGGGCCAGGGTGGGAATGGTCAGATCAATGTCACTCATGTCTGGGGCACCTGTGGGGACCTGAGTGCTCTGCCAGTGAAAATGGAAGCTCCATTTTTGCTGGCAGAGTCATCACAGGCCGGTCCTTCACTGTTTCCAGGGCAGCCCCATGGGCCAGATCTAAGTACCCCATGGGCCAGAAGCAGCCCAAGGCGCCTTGAATTTGACACCCCTGCCCTAGAGGAATATTATCACACAATATGAATTGAGGTCCAAGTTAGTTACCTCCTTAGTCTTCTCCTGACTCCGTCACCTCAGTCACCCAGTCATTGTTCATATTGTAATACCTGCAGTAAGATTATTACAATCTATCAATTTAAAATCTTATCATAGGATAATCACATGTCAGGGAGTCAATGAAATTTGCTCTTGATCCTAAGGACACTGAGATAACTGGCAAAAATTTTATAATCTTATCTCATCTTACCAATCTTATCAATTTATTATTATTATTTTTTAAAAAAACATAGTAAATGAAGTACTAACCCATTGCACATTTCCTGATCTGGATTTATGCTCCCTCCCCATGATGCTCTAAGGTCTGCTGTTCTCAACAGATTCTGAAAAATGTGAGTTGATGTTTAAAAATATATGCACCAGAGCATTGAATATTTATAAGGAAAAGTTCCTGCGGCCCTCACAAATTATGAATTTGAAGGGCAGTCATAATACAAAATGGAAGATTGAAGGGGAAAACAACAAACAAGAGGTGCTTATAAAAATATGCATTACACAATTTTTACTGAACTATAGAATGTTATTAGTGAAAAGAATCTATTATGAGAGGCAAGTGCTTGGCAGAAACCCAGCATGTGTCTGGGAGTTACTAGAAAATAGGTTGTGTTTTGATCTCATATTTGTTCAATCAGGGTCTATCTATCTATCTATCTATCTATCTATCTATCTATCTATCTATCTATCTATCTATCTATCTATCTATCATCTATCTATCTATCTATCTATCTATCTATCTATCTATCTATCTATCTATCTATCTATCTATCCATCTATCCATCTATCATCCCATTTATCATCTCACTTAAATCCTTCTGCTCACTATAGTCCTTGATAGAATGATTTCAATTCACTTACCAATTAATTCAGCTTGCTGCTGGTCATTATTATTCTCTTTTTTTAAGAGTTTTTAAGAGTTTTTAAGAGAGCTGGATCCTCTCATACTATCTCCAAAATACAACACTTCAAAGTGAACCTAGCAATTTATGCTAGGAATGAAAACTGTGGATTAATTGATTCTACAATACATTGTTGGTCTTTTAGTTCCAATACTGAATATTTAAAAAAAACCCATCAATATTCTTTCTACTGTTTGTTCAAAATGCAATGTTCATTTCCATAGAGGATCACTGGTCACAGCTTGATTCAGATCTCTGTAGTGTAGATATGTCATATATCTGAATCAGAGGTGGGTTGCTGCTGGCTTAGCCCGGTTTGGCCGAACCAGTAGTAGAATGCTGGCCTAGGTCGCAGAACCGGCAGTGACCCAGGGCTGACCTGCCCCTGAACCAGTTCTCTGGTGTCTTCTGCCATTGCCGGCATGGTTCTACGCATGCACATAGCAATTTTTAGTCGAATGTGCATGCGCAAGCAATGCGCAGCTGGCATGCCCACACAGCAAACCAGAACTAACTAGTTTAGGAACCACCCCTGATCAGAATATCTTTTTCTTTCTTTTTTTTTTATGAAGAAATTTTTATTGGTTTTCAAAATATACATAGGGAAAAGGTATGAGGTGAGTATAACATTTTGGTAGCTCCCATGCCGGTGGTGGTGGCCCTCCCAAAACTTCATAAATTTAGAATTTTAAAAATAAAGGATAGGCATATACAAAGATTACATTGTGCAGTCCATACATTCAATCATCTTTTTCCTTGCCATTTTATCTTGTATTAACAATTACAATAGAATTTCAAATAAAATCATTTTTGAGATCTAAGTCTTTTCGATATTGACTCTTCTTCCCCGTCACCGGGCGGGGCTGTCGCCTCCCTTGTTCCCCCATCTTCGTCCCCTAGAAGGGAAGAATGTTTTTGAATAAAGGCCACCGCCTCGCTTAATGTTTTGACTCTTACTCCACCCCCCTCCCAGAAGGTCGGCAATAACCACTTGAACCAAATTCCTTTTTTATATAATTTCTTAGACAAGAAGGAATACTTCCTTCTTATTTCTCTAATTTTTTTCGGAATTTGTTTCAAAATGGTTATTTCTTTATTTTGGTACTTCAAAATTCCATCCCATTGGGCCCTCAATATCTCATCCCTTGTGGATCTCCTAAGAAATTTAACATGAACTTCTCTTGGTACATTATGCATTCTAGCATACGCTGAATTAATTCTATAAACCAGGTCCATATCCCACCAGAGTTGTTCTTTATCTCTTTTAAGGTATTCTGCTAAGATTGTACTCATAACATCTTTAAGATCTTCATTTTCTGACTCTGGTATATTCTGGAACCTGAGAGAAAAAAAGACATTCTTTCAAATTCAATTTTAGTCATGTAACCTCTTGATTCTAGACTCCCCTTCTGGATCTCCTTAACCCCTTCCCCCATCTCAGCCCCCACCCCACCCAACGTCACAATTTTTTGTTTATTTTCCATTGTGCTTCGTTGTGTTTCCCTGAATTCTATTTTTAAATCTGTCATTTCTTTCCGCAATTCATTCACGTTTTTCATAATTTCCCTAAACATTTCTTTAACCGACAGTTCCTGTGAGCTCTCTCCAGCAGATTCTTTCTGTGATAGTGAAGAAATCTTCGGCTGTGTAGTTGGACTGGAGACAGCTGAGGACGGGGCGGAAGTTGACTTTCCCATTGGCGGCTTTTTAGGACCCATTGTTTCAGTTCTAAATTCTAAGTTGGTAAAGGAAATGGTGCCAGAGAAGCATCCGGCCGAGCCAGTCCGGGGTATCAGAGCAATCCAAATTGGGATCCAGTCTTAAGAGTTCACTTAGAAAAAAAAGAAATCTTTCAATCCACATCCAGGAGTCCACGTACAGGGAGAGACTTGCGAGCCTCTGGGAGAAATGTTGAAAGTAAAAGTTTCAAATCTTTTGATGGTAGTTATGGAGGGAAAAGCTTCATTAATGCAAGGGAGTTATAAGCGGAGAACAAAGAGAAGCCATCTTGCCTCGCCCTCTAACAGGAAGAAAAGTGAAAGTTCCATTTTTCTTTTTTCTTTAAAAGAACTCCGCAACAAGTTGTTGCAACTGCGATACAATACAATTCTTTTCCATAGTTAGTTCAAATAGCAAGTTAGCCCTTTTTCTCTCTCTATTCCCATATGGAGAGAGATCGTTTAATTGCTGCTTCGTCCGAGGGGGGGGGGGTTAAACAAGAAAAGCTCCCCCCTCCAATCTCCATTTAAAATTGATTGAACTGGAACTCACAGTATCCTGTCGCTTATCCTTCATCAGCAATCCAAGAGATTAGGGAGTGCCCTCCATCTCTGGCATTTCAGCTACTCTTTTTATTCGGTTTGTTATTCCCGGTATCCATCCGGTGAAGAGGCAAGATTCCCCCCCCCTTTCTGCTCGCTGGTTCCTTGCGGCGAGGCTGGGAGCATCCCACCGGCCACTGCCAGATTGGGGGCTCCCAGTGAGCTGCCCTTACGGCAGGAGGTTCCCTCAGAATCTCCTGTGCTCCCGAAGGAGCCCACCGGTACAGCAAGCAGTGGATGAAGCACGTCCGTCGCCTTCGGAAACTGGAAGTGAAGTCCCAGAATATCTTTTTCAAGGACTTCACTGCTACATTACCCACTGCTACCCTGTGGCTTATTTCTTGACTACTGTTTCCTTTACTCTTGATAGTTGGTCCTAAAAGGCAACATCTATTCACCACTTTAGTATCTCCTTGTTAATTTAAAGGCTAGTTGACGGGTTCGACATTAGTTTGGTCTTCATATTTAATCATAGACACATCATTTTTTACTGTACATGTTGATTTTTATTATTAGAGCTTGCAGACCATTTACATTTTCAACTCTCAGTAATGTCATTGGCATAGTGCAGCTTATTGATATTTCTCCCTCTAATTGTTGTTGTTAGTTGTGAAGTCATGTCCAACCCATTGCGACCCCATGGACAACATTCCTTCAGGCTTTCTTGTCCTCTACCATCCTCTAGAGTCCATTTAAGCTCATGCCTACTGCTTCGGTGACCATCCAGCCACCTCATTCTCTGTCATCCCTTTCTTCTTTTGCCTCCAATTGCTCCCAGCATTACACTCTTCTCCAGTGAGTCTTCCTTCTCATTAGGTGGCCAAAATATGTAAGTTTCATTCTCAGGATCTGGCTGTCTGAAATGCAGTTAGGGTTGATCTCCTCTAGAACTGACCGATTTGATCCCCTTGCAGTCCAATCGACTCACAGGAGTCTTCCCAAGCAGCATAGTTCAATGGCCTGAATTCTTTGGCACTCAGACTTTCTTATGGTCCAACTTTCACAGCCGTACATTGCAACTGGGAAAACCAGAGCCTTGATTATACACACTTTTGTCAGCAGGGTGATGTCTCTGCTTTTTAGTATGCTGCCTAGATTTGCCATAACTTTCCTACCTCCTCTAAGTATAAACCACAATCATCTTCTTCCAATCCAGCTAACTCTCATTCTTTTGTTGACCTGGAACCACTTCATTTCACGATGTTTAATCTAGACTGGGGCTCCCTGTAGCATGGATAGGTTTTGCATCTCACATTCCACGATTTTTATTTTCTCAGCTTTTCCACCAATTTCTTGAACACTGCAACAAATGTCTGTGCTGTGTGCACTCAGCCATTCTTAGCAGGCAGTGTCTTGGCCAAAGTGAAATGTTTCTGACTGCTGCATGAGCTTTTGTCTTTCTCTGGAACGTGGTGCAAGACCATCCCAGCTGCTGGTAGGCTAGAAAGTGAGTGCCAAAACACCTTCACCCTTCTCTTGTTGCTTCTGAAGGGGAAAAACCCCAAGCCCCTCATCCTTTAAGTGAGTGGACTCTACATTTTCTATTTTGAAATAAGTTTTTGTAGCTGTGCAAGGAGGGAATATAAGCTTCTGCTCACTAACTGGAGCAAGGCAAAAGTTTATATAGTGATCATGTTTACATGAGCAAGAGTAGTGCCTTTAGCAACTAAATACCCCCCCCCCTTCCTAGTTTTTCTCTGTGATATGATTAGCCTTAATTCCATTTATTCAGCAAGCTTTTGGTCTCTTTCTTTGCTCTAGCAATTGTTTCGCTTCTTTTTCTCAACAAGCTGCATAAGCTGTTTTTGCAAATTGTGCTTTTAAGCATCAGGCTACAATTTTTACATCAGCTGAATCCATTTTATTAGACCAAGCTATTTCTTTGGCTAGTTTTCTCCTTTGCTTGCTTTGCTGTTGCTGCTGATACTGTACAATGGAGGAGATAGTGGTCTGCCAGCTAGAGCCTTCAAAATCATAAAACGAAGGACTAGCAAGCAGCCAGCTGGGCTCTTCAAAAGGACCAATATCCACCAATCAGGGACTGCAAAGGGACCTTCACAGCAACAACACTAGCTCTCCTACCATATTTTGCCAAGCAAATCCCACCTAATCCAAAGCTGCTTTGGTGGCTTGGTGATCCAAAACATGTCTTTGGGTCAACGAAGTTGAAAGAGCAAAGCGCAGTCCTATAATTGAAGTTGCTGGAGCGCAAAATCTGACGGGGTGATTTGTCTGCCATCTGTTCTTCACCATGGTCCCTCCCTTGCTGCCTTGTCCCTTTCCTCATCGACGCACTCACTCCCACTATTGTGTTTATAGTTTTTCTGAGTTATCCTTGTCAAGAGACTGAGTTTCATACATGAGTATGTGATGGTCACTGAGAGGCAGTGGTGGGTTCCAGATCCTGTTGCAACTGATACGGTGCAATGGGGCCCGGCATCCACCACATGAAAGCGAGCGCACACATGCATCCTTACCTCCTGCGGCACTCTGTGATGCTCCACTGCTTAGCGGAGCATCGCGCAGGCACTGTATGTGCCATGCTCATGTATGGAAGTACCGAAGAGCTCAGATACAGGTAAGGAAGGTGGGTGGGTGGATGGGCCCTCCGAAGCACCATACCAGAACGGTACCCAGTGCTCCCAGCAGGCACTGGTATGCCCATACCAGGGCGTACCTCCTGCAACCACCACTGCTGAGAGGGAATTGGTGGCCATATCCATTCACATATGCAGCTTATATGGAGCATGACCTTGTAGCATACCAGTTCAAGGTTGGAACTGACTTCTAAGTTCAGGGCTGTTTTGGAAAACTTTCTTTGTTTTTCCATGCCTGTTTCTATCTTCACTGTTTTAAACATATGTCATTGTAATACTGTTTTTTGTCTCTCTTAACAAGTCTAACACGTCTTTGTTAAGTTTCTTCCTGAAATCTTCATTTTTCTTGGTTTTGGCTTTTGTTCTCCTCTGTTTGTTCTGACATCCAGTTTGCTTTCTTCTATTTCTTGGTATCCTTAATAATTTGTTTGTTTCATTCTGTAGTTGTTCAGGTTCTCTGTGAATAAGTTACAGGACTTCAAAGAACTTGAAGTGTATGCTAAAGATCATATTGTAGAAACGAGTTGGCTTTGTTCTTCTACATTAGCTTAACTTGGAAGTTGCACATGAGTGGTTAATAATCTGTTCCATTTTCAGCACCTGCCCACATCATTGCTGATACAGCTAAGCCTTTCTCTCTTCCTTGTATCAAAAGACAGTGAATTTGATTTCTGTATGTCTTGATAACATCTATAAATGTAGAATTATTTTGGTTGTCTGAGGAATATGTGAGCAATAAACAAGTCACTGGTAGACACTGGTATGACAAATCATTCTGTTTTATTTCTGTTTTCCGGGCAATACAGTCCAATTTTCTTTTCTTCCTATTTCCAATGTCAGTTTTTTAGTTTTCAAGCATGCATCACATCTTGTTTGCACTTTTTGTTAATTTCAGATTGAATTTGATTATAAAAATCCTTAACCTCTTTTTCATTTGCATCAGTGGTTGGAACATAAACTTGGATGATTATCATATTAAAGAAGTTAAGTTTAATTGGTATGTTTGATTTGACTGCATTGTACTCAAGTTTTATATTTCTTGACTATGAAAATAACACTTTTCCTCTTTGTTTTCCATGCCCAGCATGATCTTCTGACTGAAAATGTCAAGTTCCGGTTTATTTTAATTTGCTTAAGATGCCAATGTGCAGCCATTTCATTTTGTCTTTCTCTATACTTAGTTTTCCCATGGTCATGGTTCTTATATTCTGTGTTCCCAGTATACATCTGTCTTTGCAGATTTGGAGTTTCATGTCTTGCATGGCAGCATCAGCAACTAGATATCCAGTTAGTCCAGAATGCAGCCGTGCGGGTGATTACGGGAGCGCCCAGACACTCCCATATAACACCGATCCTGCGCGAGCTGCACTGGCTTCCTGTGGCCTTTCGGGTGCGCTTCAAGGTTCTGACGACCATCTTCAAAGCGCTCCATGGCTCGGGACCTAGTTACATGCGAGACCGTCTCCTGCCCCATACATCCCTAAGACCGATACGCTCCCACAGAGAGGGCCTTCTCAGGGTGCCGTCGGCCGGACAATGTCGACTGGCGACACCCAGGGGGAGAGTCTTCTCTGTGGCGGGCCCAGCCCTTTGGAACGACTTACCCCCTGAACTTCGCACCATCTCCGACCTCTGCCTCTTCCGCAAGTGCTTAAAGACACATTTGTTCCATCTAGCCGGCCTAGTGTAACCTCCAAATGACTTTTAGATAGTTTTAAATTTTGGGAATTTTAATCTGGTTTTAGCGCAGGGTTTTTTATTAAATAAGTTTTTAAAATTTTTTTATGTATTTTGTATGTATTTTAATATTCCTGTGCACCGCCCTGGGTCCATTTGGAGAAGGGCGGGGTATAAATTTAATAAATAAAATAAATATCCTGAAGCTTTAATTTAGCCACTTCATGAACACCATTAGTACTACAAAATATCCTCCGCTTTCCCTCAGTGTCATGTTCAATGCCTTCTGACCTGGGTCATGTTTCCTTGTCTGTCCATGTGGCTTTCTTCATAAAGTATAGGAGCAGTTTATCATTGTCTTCTCTCTGCATTATGAATTGATGCCTCTGCCATTGTCATGAAAGTGATTTCTGCCTGCAGGATCTTCCTATATTGCTCTCTTTAACTGGGCAGCTCAGATATTTATACCTTGACTCATATATTCATGATCTACCTTCTTAGTGTTCTTTCTTCAGGAATGCAACCAAGAGTGGGCTGCTGTGGGTTCACCCAGGCTTGGGAGAACCCGTAGCTAACGTTATGGCTGGTTCAGAGAACCTCCAAATCCCATCCCTGGCTGGCCCTGCCCACCCCTCCCAGGAGTCTCCACATGGCCAATTGTGGATGTGAGGTAAGTGCAGGGCTGTGAGGAGACTTGGAGAGGGGGAAAAATGGGCCTCCTCCAAGTTCCGGAAGGCTGGAAATGGCCTCCAGATGCCAGGGGAGTAGTTTTTGCCCTCCCAGAGGCTTGAGGAAAGCCCCCGGAGCCTGGGGAAGGCAAAAACGCCCCCCTACTGACTAGGCCAGGTCAACCATGGCCATGCCCACCCAGCAACCAGTTGCTGAAAGTTTTGGAGATCCTGTTGCTGAAAGTTTTGGAGCCCATCCCTGAATGCAACTGAGAAGTTTGAAAACAACTTACCAGATTCCATCTCACCAGCATTCATCCTTTTTCAAAGCTCGGTATCGTATTATAGGAATTATTAAGGAAATAATATTCAATTAGCTCTGCAGTAGTTATTTACATAGCATCAATTTCTTCTGTCTGATGATATTAGCAGATTATTGCAAACATTTAATGGAAGGGCATAGATGAAGTATATTAATAATGCACTAATTAATTTTGTTAATAAAATGTAATTTTAATTTATTAACATTGCTCAGGTTGTCAAATTCAATATAGTTTTGTTCCCTGCTCTGTGCAGTAGGTAGTATTTAATTGTATAGAGAAAAAGAGGAGGAAGAAGAGGAAGGAAGGAAGAATTGTTTGACATCCCCAGTAAAAAAAGTAATGAATTCATATCTACCAAAGAGAGGCTTCCATCTAGTCCAAACTAATCAGCATTTGGGGTCTGTGAACATATTTAGAATTTTTCCACCAAAACGTGGACAAGGCCAATAACTATATATTTAACCAGGTGAAGTTAGCATGATAAGTTAGCATGGCACTTACCACTTTCACCTTACTTCTGACTTTTTGGCTAAATACAGCTGGGCACACACCCAAGCAAATTCTTGGGAAGCAGCCATTGACTGTATGTACTATCCCAAATAAGAAGGCCCAGGGGCCTTCTTCTAAATAAAGAAAATGCCAGACGGTTATGACTTGCAGTTTCCTTAAAAAGTAAAACTACTGTGGGGAAAAAATAGAGGTGTAACATGGAGGTGTCAAGAAACATATCTGCAAGATGTTTAACCCTACATCTGAAACTAGGTGCCACTGTTTAGTCAAGCTAAATTGCTCACTTCAAAGTGTGATGCTTCAGAAAAGGCACTTGGGAAGCAGCCATTTGCCTTGGGCTTTCCATTGTAAAGACATATTTTAAATAAATGTTAAAAACATATTGAGCCATTGTGTTGTCTCCCTATAAATTGAACCCCTTTCCTCCATTTTGCCCTGTTTTATCCTTTCCTCAGATAGAATAATCTAGTTAATCTAAAGACAATGACTTTCTTTTTTTCTCAGTAGTTAACTGAGTAGTTCACTTATGTTACTGTTCTGCCCCACAGACGGACACAAGCTTGGCTGCTTGCCACTATCTCCTTGGCTGCAAGACCTAACTCACATAACAAAGACAGACAGAGAATTGCAGACTTGAATGACCAGAATTTCCAATGGGGAGTTGTCACTGTTGTTTCCTGCAAATGGCCCCACCCAAAGCCTTCCCTATAAACTCTCTTGGGAGGGGCCACTCATCAACCAGCTGGTTCCAATTCAGGGCCTCGGAGCTTGCCTCTTATGTAATTGTTGCCTCCTTTTCTCAGCCCTGCGTAATCTAGCATCGGGGACAAACTGCCCCTGATCCTCCCCACTGCTCCATGACCCAGACACCTCCTGGTGGCCAACCAGACTCTCTGCTTCCTCGAGGTCTCCCTCCTCCTCCAGGGCGGACTCCTAGGACTCTTCACTAGAAGAGTCCATCAGCAGCTCATCCAGAGCCGGCTGGGCCACAACATGTTATTATATGTAGTTTTATGTAAACTGATGATGAAAAGAAATATTAAAAAGTGAGCAATCTTTTTTAGAAATCAAAAACAAAATGATGTAGGAAAAATACTCAGCTCTCCTCATCTATGAGCACCCCTTCCTCTTCTCCATTAACCTCCTTCCAAAATCCCTATTGGTGTGTGATTCTTCTGTATGATTGGGTTGTGTTCTTTCCTCTCTTGTCCTTGCAAACATTCCTTGGAACATTCTCAGCTGTGAAACCAACCTGTTATAAGCAAAACAATTTATCTCTCCCTTTAAGCTTTGTTAGCCATGGCCTTCCTAAGGCAGCTAATCACATTATACATGACAATGAAGACATATCAAAGAATACACATCCTATAGACCTGTGTTTTATATTCACTGCAGATATAATTCCTTGAAGAAAATGCTATAGACTTTTTCTATAAGGGGTTCCAGGCTCTTGAACCTAAAGTTTGTGTTGTTTCTGGAGCAGCTTTAACATTTGACCAAAAGGCACTTTAATTGGATGGCTTGTGGCAGGATTTAAATTGTACTGAAGAAGCTTCTTTATTTTATTCTTGCAACCAACTAGGCTTGCCGTTCTGTGATGCTTGTTTGCGAGAAATCTCCATTCATTCTGTTTAGTAAGATCATGAGAACTAGCACCAAGAATGATCTGCTGCTGTGGCCTAGAGGTAGAGCTCTTGCCTCCCAATCAGGAGGTTGTGAGTTCAGTCCTAAATAGAGGCAGATGTAGTGTCTCGTGCTTGGGCAGAGGGTTGGACTAGATGGCCTGCAAGGTCCCTTCCAACTCTGTTAATCTGTATCTATATGTGTCTACACTGACATACCTTTTCTTAGATAGAATCTGTGGCATTCTCTGTTCCTTTCTCAATTTTTAAAACGTAGCAATACGTATCTGTTGTACATTCACAGATAACTTCCTGCAATCATGTTTAATGTGCGTGTATGCATATTTATGCTTTGGAGCTATGATGTATTTAGCATTCTCTTGCTCTATCTGCTAAGCCGCCCTGGGTCCTTTTTTAGGAGAAGGGCGGGTTATAAATTGGATTAATAAATAATAAATACATTTTATTTAAGATAGTTTCTTCATTCCTTTCTTTGTTGTCAATGTTTATCATAATACCATTGAAGAGACTAACATAACAACTCTATGGAGATTCTCAGTCATCTTTGTCACCTTTAGGACAACTCTATCAATGTTTACTTAGAAGTAAATCCCACTGATTTCAGTTAGACCCACTCAGCTAGTATAAATATTCTTTGAACACAGTGGGATTTGCTTTCAAGTAAACTTGCATATGATGGCATTATTTGGTATTAGTGCATTAGCAAAAATGCAGCCATGTCATTTTAAAGTATACAATGGAGCAGAATCAAAGCCTTATATCTGTTTCTGAGAGGTCAAATTGTTTGGCTAATATGACCAGAACCATCTAAATCCCATTATTTTTAAAATGGCTCGGTCCCAAAAAAATTCCAATTGGATAGCAGTGATATTGTAGAGAGAATGAACGAGGAAAAACAAAATAAGGTGTTTTTTCCACACCATGGGAGCAATGTCGTCATCCTCATCCTCATCTTATCATACCAAGTTACATTATAAAATCTGTTTCTTCGACAAGTAAGAAAGGTAATAAAGAGCTGTTTATATTTTATTATTCTTTGATTCCTGTTGTAGTGACTTTTTAGTAGAGAACATTTAATTCCATGCAAGAAAGAAATTGGCTGTACCTTCAGAATGCTGGAGAAATCCAAGAAGAGTACATCCAGTAAAATGGCTTTATGGCATGTAAGATGTTGAAGGCACTTTCCAGTAGCTATAGTTATGTTGTTGGTTTGAACTCCATCTTGATATTCAAATACATTTCAGTTTTAGTTATATTTATTTTTTAAATTGCTCAGTGGCTTTTTAAATTTTTTATTGTTTCATTGTTCTGTTTCATTGATGCTACCTAGTGCCACATTCATGAGGTAGGCTGTTGTATACATTTAATAACAAACAACAACTCAAACAGAAGATGCCAAAGGTGCATCTGTGGAGAGTACCTGGTGGGAGTCCCCAACCACAACAAGTGAAATGTGTGGAAACAGGAAGGCATCTTCGCAGGAACGCTCCATCTGTGGAAAGTGCTCTCACCAAATATAACAACCACATCCTCATTCCTAGTATCTCTATGTATCTGAGGCTCGTGAAAGCTTGTATTCTTTCCAACAAAATGCCATATAAAAGATGTTGCCATATTCTTGATGTTTGGCACCTTTAGATATGAGTTGAGGGAGAAATAATTACTTGAACTGATATGAATCTGGCTACTTTATCAGGAACATACTGGCCTTATGTTTATGTTGAGTTTAGGTGGTATCTATCATTATTATTAATAACCATTATTAAGATATAGCCTTTAAATATGTTGATTTATCATTATTATTTTTATAATAAGACGAATATTATATAATCATTTTTTGCAGGTATTCCTAAACAGAGCTGTAAATCATTTAGAGTTCTCATGATTGAACTGGTAGAGAAGAGTTTGTATAATGAATAAATAAGTAAATACAAATTGTAATACAACAGAAATGGGAAAATAATGAGTCCATGAAGAGCAATCATGAATTGCATTTAGAATACTTAAATTTATTTTAATGGAAATTAAATTTCTGTCTTTATCCCATTCATTTCCAAAAGGTATCTGATTGCTCAAAGACTGGGGATATCCCTCAGTTCTCAAATTTTGGGTGTTGTTATCTTATAGCCAGAAAGGGATGATTTACAGCACTGCAGCAGGTTGGAGACTATAGATAGGCGGCCTCCTCTAACCATGAAAATGGAAGTTCATAATATTTTATCACCTCTTAGAGTATCATTTCTGGAGATATGACTTATGTCTAATGGATTAATTCAAACCTGGTGACTTTAACCAGCAGGCTGGCTGGAGAAGCCTTGGGGTTGAAGTGTCTTAAAGATTTTTAAAAACTCTGATGAACTGAGAAGCACATTTACTCTAAGTAATATAACATTTATTCCTCTTTCCAAACAATCAGAAGTACATATAGTGCAGAATAGTTAGCAATTAAACTCCCCCACCAGGTAGCACAACACCATAATGACAACCTCAAAAATTATATCACAAAGAGCCATTGTGTAGATTTGCTATGTGATATTGGGCAATAATTAGAATGCTATATTATATTCTGAGGAAGATTGTAATGCAGTTGATTTCTCTTGTGGCAGAAGTGGGAAAACACCTTTATTTCTCTTAATTTAGTTTCTTTTTTTCTGTCGTGGTTTGAGTTCAAGTGTTTAGAGTTTGTGGTCACTAACATAATATGATAACTATAGATACATTTCAACAAAGCTGTTAACATTTATTCTTAAAGGCTCAATTCAAGAACAACCTTAGGATCTATGCATGTTGGAAAACCATTTCTATACTAGTACAATTATGTCTTCTCTGTAATATAACCAATGTGTTGTTTCTGGAGGTCACAAAGCCAACCTATCTGAAGGACACCAGGCTGTGGGAAGCAACTTCTAATTAGCTCCATATCAGATCATAATCAAGGGCATGAATTATATTCCTGAAGGTCTTAACTGTCATGCAATTATGGTTTATGGTAAATGCTGATCTCTAGGTCCAGTCTGTTGTAGCGGGGTATCTCCGATTCTTTTTAAAATAACTTTTAATTAATTTTAATACTGATTTAATAATAATAATTTTAACATTTTATATAATATTATCAGAGTTAAAAACTAATACAAACTACAAAAGAGTGAAAAATAAAAGAGAGAAAAAGATGCAGAAAAAGAAAAAAAACAGAAAAATAAGAATATGGTAAAGAAAAGGAAATATACAGTGTGTGTGTGTGTGTGTATAAACGTACTGTGGTAAGCCCCAAATAAGGGAGGAAGCAAAGCTGCTTTCTTTTTCTGTCTTTCGGCTCATCACAAGAGACTATGCAGACAGAAAGGTATTTGTTTCATTGCCTTTTATTTACATTTGTGTTGCGTTTGCGCTGATAAATAAATAAAGTGGCAATTAAAACTGCCTTACATGTAAAACAACCCAGGTTCAAATCCCAGTAAGGGAATGGCTAGCTGATGACAGCTAAATAGCTTGAAATAGATTGATACTAGTCTCCCTTGTTTATTTATTTATCAGCACAAACACAACACACGCACACACACACACACCTATATATATATAAAGAAGTGATTTCTACCTTCATCACAGGTATAAACAAATGTAATGATATTTTTTCTTTAAATGCAACAAATTATCTCTTCCTCCCATATCCCATCTTTTATACTAAACAAACCATAAAGCATAATCATTTCAGTCCCGGTATCAGTAAATGTCCTTCAAAAGTTACCAGAGATAACAACATTACCATTTTAACCATGATCATATACACCAACTTCATGTTCCTTTCTTTTGGATGCTAATAATCTTAATCTTTAGTTCATTCCAATAGTATCATAGAATTTGATTTCTTTTTCTTTTTTTATTTGGTCCTTCTCACAAAATTCTTCAAAACTTTAACAAGCCTCTTTTGTAAATCCAATATAAGAAAATTATCCAGTCATTCCCTTGATTTCTTATTTGCATATCCTTTTTAATTATTAAAACATCGTCTGAAATAGTCTGTATGTCCAGTGTAACATCTCTGCTATGTCATTGTTGTAGACAGGGGTCCTCAGACTTTTTAAATGGGCCAATTCATGGACCCTCAGATTGTTGGGGAGGGGGGGCAGACCGGCTGGGCATGGCTAAGTGGTCATGTGAATGGGTGGGCATGGCTAACTCATGTGACTGGGAGGGTGTGGCAAATTTAACTGTCCATTAAATTTTAATTTGTTTCACTCCTGAAGGTGTTTTATTTGCTTTTTTTGCATGTTGCTCTTTTGGTTGACTTTTCTTTTTACTAGATCGTTTTACAGTTGTTTGGGAGTCTAGTGGTCCACTTCAGGAAACTTACTTTTGCAGCAATTCTTCTCAGCCCCAAGGAGCTTACAATCAACAAGTCCTCCCTCCCTTCCCCCCCCCCCAAGTGTGTGTGTGTGTGTGTGTGTGTGTTTCTCTATCTTCTGGAGGTGGGGGAAGTGAAAAATGGGCCCATTTTTTGGCCTCCTGGGGTGTCTGTGCACCCCATTCTTCACCACCCCCACCTCCAGAAACATTCTGCAGTCATAGGAACTGTAGCATGGGAGTTCAATGTAACATGTTCCATGCCAGGAAGACTATGGAAGGCAAGGGGACAGCAATATACAATACAATAGCAGAGTTGGAAGGGACCTTGGCGGTCTTCTAGTCCAACCCCCTGCCTAGGCAGGAGCCCTATGCCATTTCAGACAAATGGCTATCCAACATCCCTCTTCTTTGGGGCAACCCCTGAGATATTGGAACACTGCTATCATGTCTCCCCTGGTCCTTCTTTTCATTAAACTAGACATACCCAGTTCCTGTAACCGTTCTTCATATGTTTTAGTATATAGATAACCTGGATACTAAGAAACCTATAACTTTGAGTTTGACTACCAATTCAGTTTTATGCATCATGTTTTGAAACCATTGTTTAGAAAAATGATGAAATGATGTAGCAATTGATTTTCTTAAAACTCTTTCTTTTACATAGACGAGAAAGATGGGAAGTTCAGGAAAAGGGAAAAAATCATTTTGTTTTAGTTTTAAATGTGGCTGCTGAGTTTCAAACCAGCAACCTTCCATCTGCAAGGCAAAAATGATAGCCATTATGCTATAATAACACTTATGGAAAGATAGCCTTTAAAGTATTATAGTCATTTATTTATTTTTTATGTATCGTATTTATATCCCGCACCCATCTCCCACAGAGGGATCCGGGGCGGCTGATATTGACTGATATTTTAAAGTATTACATAAGGATTGACTGAATTGAGGGTTATTCCAGCCTCTGCAAAATAGTGAATTGAGCCTGCGACTAACTGAAGCATGTACCTGAAACAGACAGGAGTACTTGAGGCAACAACATTGAAAAGTGTACTTTGGAAATGGAGCAAAAAACACACACCCTGAAGTCACTTTGCTAATGTATGGTGGGATTGATAGAAAGTGATGTCTGTTTCTTCCCTCCAGAAATGGCTGCCTGCACATTCTAGCAATCCAGCAAGTGGGCAATCCAGATAAGCATAACAAGAATTAAGCTAATTCTAGATGCATTTTGGTTTTATGCTAGCCAGGGAATCCTGAAGACTGATTATAAATGGATAACAACAAAGATGCCTAAAATCAATTTTCCAAATCCCTATTGTTTATCAAAAGTACAGCATCATCTGAATCCATGTATATGAATTGTATATTCATATAAGAGTATATATATATATATATATATATATATATAGATAGATAGATAGATAGATAGATAGATAGATAGATAGATAGATAGATAGATAGATAGATAGATAGATAGATAGATAGATAGATAGATAGATAGATACAGTGGTACCTCGGTTCACGAACTTAATTCGTGAAATGACTCTGGTCGCAAACTGAATTGGTCGTGAACCGAGGCACAATTTCCCATAGGGTTCAATGTAAATCCGGTTAATCAGTTCTGACCTTGTTTTTTGGTCATAATTCTTGAACTGACTCTGTTCGCGAACCGAATTGGTCGTGAACAGAGGCACAGTTTCCCATAGGGTTCAATGTAAATCCGGTTAATCCGTTCTGACCTTGTTTTTTGGTTTTTGAAGCACCCAAAATATGAAAAAAATTACACATTTGTACAGTTCTGCCCTAGTTTTTAGGTTATAGAAGCACCCAAAATATGAAACAAATTACAAGACACATTTGTACAGTTCTGCCCTGATTTTTAGGTTATAGAAGCACCCAAAATATGAAACAAATTACACATTTGTACATTTCTGCCCTGGTTTTTAGGTTTTTGAAGCACCCAAAATATGAAACAAATTACAAGACACCTTTGTACAGTTCTGCCCTGGTTTTTAGGTTATGGAAGCACCCAAAATATGAAACAAATTACAAGACACCTTTGTACAGTTCTGCCCTGGTTTTTAGGTTATGGAAGCACCCAAAATATGAAACAAATTACAAGACACCTTTGTACAGTTCTGCCCTGGTTTTTAGGTTATGGAAGCACCCAAAATATGAAATAAATTACAAGACACCTTTGTACAGTTCTGCCCTGGTTTTTAGGTTATGGAAGCACCCAAAATATGAAACAAATTACAAGACACCTTTGTACAGTTCTGCCCTGGTTTTTAGGTTATGGAAGCACCCAAAATATGAAACAAATTACAAGACACATTTGTACAGTATGGTAATGTACAGTATACAGTAAAGAGAGAACACCAAGCTTGCTTGAGATGACTTCTGGCATGGATGAAAGCAGGTGGGAGGCGGTTATTGTTTGTAGGGAGAGTCCCCCTCCATAAGGACATCAAGGGGATCTTCTTCAGGGCTTTCCTCTCTCCTTTGTCTCTTAGCTGCAGGCTCAGTTTTGCTGAAAAATCTGTCCAATGTCACTTGTCTTTTCCTGCGCTGCAAAACCTTCCGGAAATGAGAGACCACATTATCATCCATGAGATTTAACATTCTGTTCGTGACAGTTATGTTGGGGTGGTGCTTTTCAAAAAAATCATGGCACTCATGCCATTTTAGCATAATGGATTTTATGGCATCACTGGTAATCTCCTCCCTCTCTTCCTCCTCCTCTGTGGAATGCTCCTCAAGAAGTGCCTTTCGCTGCTCACTGTGGAGTTCAGAAAGTTCCTCAGTGGTCAGCTCCTCCCTATGTTCCTCAACAAGGTCTTCCACATCAGCACCGTCAACGTCCAGACCCATACTCTTGCCCATGGACACAATTTCGCCCTTCTAGGTCTATGTCATGTTCATGTTCAGTGGCACATTCTGGCCACAGTTTCCTCCAGGCTGAAGTTAGGGTTCGGGGAGTGACCTCTTGCCAGGCTTTGTCAATGAGGTTAATGCAGTGGACAACATTGAAATGTTTCTTCCAGAACTCTTTTAAAGTCAAGGATGTCTCTTCAGTGACATTATAGCACCTAGTGAAGAGCGCCTTTGTGTACAGCTTCTTGAAGTTGCAGATGACTTGCTGGTCCATTGGTTGCAGAAGTGGTGTTGTGTTGGGGGGGAGGAACTTGACCCTGATGAAGTCATACTCAGCATCCATATCATCCAGCAAGACTTGAGGGTGCGCTGGGGCATTGTCCATTAGAAGAAGGCACCTTTCAGGCAGCTGGTTATCAGAGAGATACTTTTTGACGGTGGGTGCGAACACCTCGTGCAGCCATTCCATAAACAATTGCCTTGTCACCCAAGCTTTGGCATTGGATCTCCACATGACGGGCAGTCTGGCCTTGTTGATATTTTGTTCCCTAAATGCAGGAGGGGTCTGTGAATGGTACACCAGTAGTGGTTTAATTTTCAGATCGCCGCTTGCGTTGGCACACAGCAAAAGGGTCAATCTGTCCTTCATGGGCTTGTGCCCTGGTAGTGCCTTTTCCTCCTGCGTGATATAGGTTCTGTTTGGCATTTTTTTCCAGAAGAGCCCTGTTTCATCACAGTTGAAGACTTGTTGAGCGACGTATCCTTCTGTCGCCATGAATTCTGCAAATTCTAACTTGTAGGCTTCTGCTGCGGCCTTGTCAGAGCTGGAAGCCTCACCATGTCTAATCACACTGTGGATGCCACTTCTCCTGCGGAATTGTTCAAACCACCCCCTACTGGCTTTAAATTCATCACTTGTGGCACTTGTAGACGGGCTTCTTTGCACTAAATCACTGTGCAATCTCCTGGCTTTCTCACAGATCATAGTTTCACTAACGCTATCACCTGCCAGCTGTTTCTCATTCACCCACACCAACAAAAGTTTTTCCACCTCTTCCAGCACTTGCGTCCTCTGCTTGGTTAATCTTGTTACTCCTTTTGCAACATCAGCTACTTTGATGGCGGCTTTGTTTTTCAAAATAGTCGAGATTGTTGACTTTGGCATCTTGTACTCCAAGGCCAGATCAGTCACACGAATACCATGGTCATGCTTTTCTACAATTTCCTTCTTCAGCTCAATGGTTATTTTCTTCACAGCCTTGTTGTCACTTTCATTGCTCCTCCGCACTCTCTTCTTTCCACCATGCTTGCGCTGCATATCCTTGTCACCTGCATTCCCAGGTTGCACATCATCTCCTGCATTCCCAGGTTGCACATCATCTCCTGCATTCCCAGGTTGCACATTTAGTCCTGCATTCCCAGGTTGCACATCATCTCCTCCATTCCCAGGTTGCACATCAAGTCCTGCATTCCCAGGTTGCACATCATCTCCTGCATTCCCAGGTTGCACATCACCACTTGCATTTCCAGGTTGCACATCATCTCCTGCATTCCCAGGTTGCACATCAAGTCCTGCATTCCCAGGTTGCACATCATCTCCTGCATTCCCAGGTTGCACATCACCACTTGCATTCCCAGGTTGCACATCACCACTTGCATTCCCAGGTTGCACATCAAGTCCTGCATTCCCAGGTTGCACAACATCACCACTTGCATTCCCAGTTTGCACATTGTCACCTGCATTGCTGGTCTGCACTTTCTTCTTTCCACCATGCTTCCTGGGAGCCATTTTCGCTGTCAGCTTCTCTGTGTTGTTTTCTGTGTCTCTTTCCACGACCGTTCGTACAGGAAGGAAGTCGCAACCATGTGACAAAAAGGAAATACGTTCGTAGATAAAATGTCCGCGGCTCCAGTTCGTGAAGCGAAACGGAGTTCGTGAACCCGAGCATTTTTACGAACTTTTCTGTTCGTGAAGCGAGGCGGAGTTCGTGAAGCGAAACGGAGTTCGTGAACCGAAGCGGAGTTCGTGAACCGGAGCATATTTTTACGAACTTTTCCGTTCGTGAACCGAAACGGTGTTCGTGAACCAGAGCACATTTTTTGGAAAATTTCTGTTTGTAAACCGAATTGGTCGTGAACAAAGGCGTTCGTGAACCGAGGTACCTTATGGCCAGCTGACGAGGGCTAAGGAGCCCGAAATGGATCCATCCTGGTCTCTTAATTAATTATTAATCATCCCTTAAAAAAAATTTTTTTTTACACACACACACACACACACACACACACACACACACACACACACACATATATATATATATATATATATATATATATATATATATTCGAATTTATAAGCCGCACCCATCTCACCACATAGGGACTCGGGGCGGCGCACAGGGAATATACATATACTCTTTCTTTCCCAACTGATTCCAAGGAAGGTGTAGCATATGAACTACATAAAAATATCCAGAGCAAAAAAGGACTTGAAAATATCGTGGGCATCTATTTATGGCAAGAATATATACACAATGCCTTTTATGCTCAGATGTTAATTTTATTTTATTCTTGAAAACATATAGATTCAGTTAGATTTTCTGTTTTTCCCTCTGTAAGAAGTTATCATCCAGCCCTCTCCCAGAAAAAGGAAATATCCTAGGAAATATTGAAAAGGCAGAATATTATATTTCCCTGGATGTGAAAAGGGAGAAACACATTTTAAAGACAAAGCAATTCCCTGCAGCTTCCTGCCCCCACCCCCTTTGTCAATGGGCCATTAGTTCCTTTACATAATAAAGAGTTCTCCCCTGCCTTTCCAGGGTGATGGGATTAAGGCAGGGATGTCCAAACTTGGGAACTTTAAGACTTGTGAACTTCAACTCCCAGAATTCCCCAGCCAGCATAGCTGGCTGGGGAATTCTGGGAGTTGAAGTCCACAAGTCTTAAAGTTCCCAAGTTTGGACATCCCTGGATTAAGGTATGACTAGCCAACACCTAACTGACCACATGGCATCTGAGAACTCAACCAAACCTGGTCTCAGCCTAGAGAGTTGCCCCTGCATGTTCCCATGTGAGTCTCACAACCAATCAGAATACATTTCGTACACAGGAACAGGAAACAGATATGTGGTGCCGAACAGTTTATAAAAAACCCTGCAAGCCCCTTCCTCAGCCCTTCTCTTCTTCTTCCCCAAGATTGAAAACATGTGATCACCTTTTCTGTTCAGGACTCAAGCCATGTGGTCCTGTCCACCATTAAACCATCTTTCCAAGCAGCCTCCATGTCTCCAGTGTCTTTTTCCCCACTTGGAGCCGAACCCAGAAGCACATTTCTTCCAACACTTCCACACAATAGCAGGCTAGAGTTTTTCTGAGGATCATCAAAAATTGTGTCCCATTCAGATGAGTGGCACCCAGTGGTGGGATTCAAAACATTTTACCAGGAGTTCTGTGGCCATGGCTTGGTGGGTGTGACATTGCTTGGTGGTCATGGGAGGGGAAGGTTACTGAAAAATCCCCATTTCCTCTCATTCAGCTGGAACTCGGAAGGCAGAGAATAGATGAGGGCGGGGCCAATCAGAAGTGTTTTTTACCGGTTCTCTGAACCACACAACATTTCCGCTAGCAGTTCTCCAGAACTGGTCAGAACCTGCTGAACACCAGCTCTGGTGCACGTATGATTTTGGTGTGTGCAATTGGTTTGTTTCTATGGAACCAGTATAGAAAGAAAAATGCCAAAAGTGGTACTGTTCTTTCTCCCTTTTTCCCTTTAATACTTCTTACAACTCTTATTGACCTGAAGAAAATATAAATGCCTCTTCGACCTTATATATGGCTCAACCCAAATAACTCCAGTGATTTGTGGTTTGGGGATCACTACGAAGCACAACCATTTGCCAAACTGATCTCGTTGCAGTTAAATGTAACCTCATTAATTTACATACATTAATAGCTCCTGGGAGCATCATGCCTTTAAGCTTCACTTGTCATATTTTTTTTAGTATACAGATTTCTCAGCCAACCATTATTAGGTTCAAAATATATGAGGCTTTTTTATTTACAGGTAATTAATTTTCAATAACAGTCTATGCCTAGCTTGCATAATCAAAATGAATCAGGGGAACAGCTTCCCTGAAACTAAAAAGGCATTAAACAAAGGTCGCTCAGAAAATATTGAATGTCCTTCCCACCTACTTTTATGTTTGATATAAAATATCACCTACGCCAGCAGTTCTAATATATACAAACTACCTCGTTCATTTTATTGGAGCTACAGATCTATGCCTGCAACAGAATGGTGATGTGGCTATGTTGCCCCCAAATGAAATCACTGGGTTGATGCATATGGTTAATGTAAAAGAGAGAGAGAGAGAGAGAGGTTAATCTAAATTCTGAAAGTGCATCAGAATTCCCAGGCCTCCTATGCTATAAAATAAAGCATACTTAAATAGCAATTGGATGATTTATTCTTCATAAATCTGTCTAAGCATTTAAAAAATATAATTCTTCTGTCAATTTAATCACATGTGGATGAAGAAAATAATCTCTTATAGATATTTCCCCCATATAGATAATAGGAGAATGGAATGCAGTTCCCTAAAGTAACACTTGAGAAGCTGATTAGATGGTCCTTCACAGTTCTCCTCAATAGTATCTATATGAAAATTGGATATACTTCAGCCTCTTTATGTTATAAACTTAAATTATCTTCTTTTTTTTAAACATACCATGTAATATCATGAAATCAGTCTTGTAAAAAAACTGGTCGAAAAGTTATATTGTCATTTGTTTTAAATGTAGGATTAGACTTTAATTAACCTTCATACATTTCAGATGAAATGGTGATCACCCATAAAGTCACCCTAATCATGAAACTAGGATAAGGACTGGATATCCAGAAAGACAAAAAAACGTTCTCTGAGGAGATAAGAATTGCAAGCCCCTCTCTGCATTTGAAAAAGTGAGCTGCAGCTCATGAGACATGTCTTTTAATAAAATCTATAAAATTGAAAATGTGCTACATGACTTCCCATTTTTTCCCCACCATAGTATATAATAGGGCTTTCCTCCTATAATATCTCCCAAACAGCTAAAAACACAACATCAAATGGATCCGGAGATGCATTAAAGATTATCCTGGTTCAGCGAGCATGTTGATACAAGATTATAGCCAGACAAGAGCAAATCTTGTGAGTCTTAATATCCAATAACCCTGTTTGAGGGAATTGATTAATCTCTTGAGTAAGTTACTTGGCAGTATTGACCCCACCACATTTTGTTTCGTGGTGGAACATTCCAATAAGAAGAGAAAATGTTTATCATGAATGTCACCTTGGACCCTTCACAGCAACAGCAACATTAGCAGAGTAGTTAATGTAGATCAGAATAGTTCATAAAAATGGATAGACAACAATAATCAACAGAATAATAAAATACATTTAAGCATCAGAGAAGACACTATCATGACGCCGAGGGACTTAGTGAACCAATACAGTATGTTATTCCAAGACCTCAAGGAATATGAATGTTTTGAACCTGATAGTTGGAAAATTAGTTTCCTTTCTTCTGGGTCTTTAGATAACTTAAGTTTCCTCTCAACATAGAATTATTGCAGTTTTCTTTAGCTCTTCTAAGCAGGTTGGGAAATATAAAACTTTTTAAAGGCGATACGCATGTAACAGCATATATTTTAGGCTTATTAGAATTTTTGTTGCCTTCTTGTGAATAGCCTTATTGCAATCATATGATTACCAAAGTCTGAAATTTACTATCAGCATGGTTTTAACATTTTCAGTAATAAGTAAGTAATAAATTATATGTCTGATTAGTGTCTCAAAATCTCTCTATCCCTCTTTTACAGAGTTTCTCTTATATCTCCCTATGCAGATATATAACTGCACCATCAGAGGAGGGGGTTTACTCATGCATGGACTTCCATTGATTATATTACAGTACTTGCAAAAGGGGGAGTGGGGGAACAATTCCTACAAATATCAATAAGGCTAATCAAATCATGGTCTATAGCACGGGTCTCCAACCTTTGCAACTTTAAGTCTGAAGGACTTCAGCTCCCAGACTTCTCCAGCCAGCTTTGCTGGCTGGAGAATTCTGGGAGCTGAAGTCCTTCAGACTTAAAGTTGCAAAGGTTGGAGACCCCTGGTCTATAGGACAAAACAAGCAGTCTGAAAAAGAGGATTGGAAAGAATTTGATGTGGCAGATGGAGGGAATGCATGTTTGAATCTTTTAAAAAATTATCTGGGCACACGTACAAATTCAGAAAACAGCATAGGTTTGTTTCAGAATGAAAGGATAAGAAGTAGCTCTATTTGGCAGGCAGAAACTGACCAGTCTGGTAGCTAAATCAAATGAAAGATCCCATTCTGTTACAAGAGCTTTGGTAACAGGATGGGTTCTTGCACTTCATTTGAGGGGGGGAAACTTTGAGGATACAAGACAAATTATATGAAATAAAAACTTTCCTCTGAATTCTTGCCCTCAGTATCTCCTTCCCTTAATTCTAAATGATGGTAGGTAAACTCTGTCTGAAGAACATTCTGGCCTCTGTTATGTTATAGTCTATTTTGTTGTATGGGTATCAATAGGTGATCAATTGAAAAGAATACTGGCCATGGGAAATGTGACTCCTCTCCCACCAGACTGCAATTTCAGGGGCAAATTCATGCAACCTCGCCTTCAAAGAACAGAACAGTGTTGGTTCTTGATTTTGCTGAATGTGTGAATGAGTGGAGCCTATATCTAAGATGTGTCAACAGAGGCTTCTTCCAATGTTCCTATTCTAGTTGATGCTGGAGGGAAAAGGCAAGAAAAGCTGTGATTGTATTTCAGATCGCATCTATCAATGAGTCAATGGATAGTGTTACTGTCAATTCAACTCTTGTCCAATACAAAATATAGTCCCTATTAAATATAAGCTCCAGGCCAGTACATGAATACTTAAGAATTTAAAATCATGAGAATAATGACCTCTTTTCAGAAATGTTCTGCCATCACTAAAGAGCTGGTTTGGTTTGGAACTACTAAGACCCTCTGAACCAAATTATGTGACTAGACAATGCTTCGCTCTATTTTTCTGACACAAAAAATACACATGATTTAAAACGTAGGTCAACTGCTTCTCTGAATAAAAGAAAGAAAAGGTAATCTCCAACAGGCCTAGAGCCTGAAAGGCACTCTTTTATTTACAGGATTTATTAGTCTTGACGTCCCCTCCTCCCTTTTCACCACTTAGACCATAAAGTGATGACAACTCAGTGACAGCAGTGCCTCCTCATTGGTGACCTTAAAAACCAGCTACAAATAATGAAGCAGCCAGTACCAGATAATAATAATAATAATAATAGTTAAATTTATTGACCGCTCCCTCTCCCCACAGGGACTCGGGACGGTGCACAGGGAGAATAAAAACAATAAATATACAAAATACATACCAATTTAAAACAGATTAAATTAATTCCTGTGCTAAAATCCCATTAACTAAAAATCCCCACTAAATATAGATATACATTTAAAAAACCCATAGAGAGAGAGACTACCCTAGGCCGGCCAGGCGGAAAAGATGAGTCTTCAATTTCAAGCGGAAGGAGCGGAGGTCCGTGGTCGTTCTAATATTCGGGGGGAAGGTCGTTCCAGAGGGCCGGGCCCGCCACAGAGAGAGCCCTTCCCCTGGGCGTCGCCCGCTGACAAAGTCTAGTGGACGGCACCCGGAGAAGTCCCTCTCTGTGGGAGCGAATCGGCCGTGAGGATGTGTGAGGCAGGATCCGATCCCGCAGGTAGCTAGGTCCCGAGCCATGGAGCGCTTTAAAGATGATAATTAACACCTTGAAGCGCACCCGGAAGACGACAGGCAGCCAGTGCAGCTCGCGCAAGAGCGGTGTAATGTGGGTAAACCTAGTGGTTCCCATAATTGCTCGCGCGGCTGCATTCTGAACTAACTGAAGCCTCCGGGTGCACCTCAAGGGGAGCCCCATGTAGAGAGAGTTACAATAGTCCAGTCACACAAATGCCACACAAATCTCTGCAGGAAGGCCTTTATGGACATAGGTATTAGTGCATCAAGGTCAATTGCCAATCCTGTGAAAGTCCAGGTCATATTAACATATTTGTTCCTCTCAGTTCCTTTCTTAAGGTGTGTGTCCAGACTCCATTGTAATAAAGTACATTAAATCTCTATTTCTTTTTTTAAAAATATGTATGAGTTTATGGAAAGTTTATGGAAAATATGGACTTTCCATCTGTGAGAAAAATGAAAGCCCTCATGGAAACACTTGGCCTTAATTATCTGAGTTGTGATACACTTTCTGGTTGTTTTTCCCCACTTGTCTCAACTTTGATCTTTCTTTGGAAGACAACATATATTCTCCAGGTGATTTTGTCAAGTGATTGTTTGATACGGCCTTGCTTGGACTTCAGCTCCTTAGCTTTGGTTCCATCTTTCCTAGCTGCATTGACTCTTCATTAATTCAATGCTAGCTCTCTTACTACTATGGAAGTTGATAGTCATTTGTTCTTTGTGGTTTTGGGACACAAATATTCTGAATTAAATGTAGAGATCTATAAAAGTCTTGTTTTCTTTTATTTCCCACTATTTCCCATTTTCTTTTATCCCACTAATGTAATGGTTAAGGTAAATTGTGATCAATGGCTACATGATGAAAACTCTTATCTGGAGCAGATCCTGGTTGCACCTGGAAGCCATGCTATTTATTCCCCCATTCCTACTTTTCTGCTGAGCTTAGGCTCCTAGTTCATCAAATATGTAACATAGGCTATATTTTATCTACTTAAGCACAATGTTATACCCTCTTCCATATCTCTTTTCATTCTTTATGAATCTTTTCTATAACTTGCGCTTTTATAATATCCTTGAGCTTTTATATTTTCTTTTTCTTCTAATGTACTGTCTGTTAACCATGCTGGAAGTGATGCTTTCTCTATTTTAACATGCTTTATTCTTTAGAAGGAGGGACCCTTTTTCTGTGTTAATCATATACAAGATTATTATTATTATTAATTCAAAATGTAATATTCTAACATCATTGCAATCATTACCACACCATGGTCATGCATAACAAAAAGGTGGGGATAAGGCTGTAACTCAGATACTTCCTTATTCATATTCTATTGACACAAGTGGCTGGGAGGGATTAATTTGAGCATATTATTGCAAGTAATTGTTGGGTATGTAAACTACCTTTGAACCACCTCTGGAGTTCTCCACTGATCTGGGAGCCCTGACAGGATAAGTTAACCACTCTGTACTGTCTATATGTCTTTGTCCATAGCTATTTTTTTTTACAAGTAGCCCATAAGAGCATAGGTTTTTCTATTATTTTATTTTTATATTATTCATCACTAAGAGGTTTGATAAAAATGACCAGCAGTATTAATTTGTTTTTATATCTGTTAAGTCTACCAGAATTCAGCAAAAGTAAAGGCATTTTTAAAATTATTATCCATTTTTATATTTAATTTTAATTAAAATAATGCTTGTGCTGTTTATTTATATTCATATGTGTGTCATTAAGACAATCAGCATTCAGCAAAAGTATACAACATTGCTCCTAATTAACAAACTGGACATTTTGAGCAAGGCCACAGCTGATGGGAAGTTAATAAGTAAGATAAATACTTAAATTAATTTGTATAGTCTCTTTAGGAGACATGCAAAAATTTGGAACAACCATGTGTCACAATGGATTATCTGAAACCCCAACACTGCAAATGCAGGACTAAGTAAGTATAAATGTGCTGGATGACATTATACTTCTGAAGACCTATAGGAATAGACTTGAGGCTTGTTTCACATGCAAAGGCTGTGCCAATCTAAAATTAGTGTTACATTGTTTTGTTCTGACAACATCCTGCCTCTTGCTTAGAACTTTAGAGGTAGCCAGAAAGCATATGGTTCAACAGCTAACACAGAAGAAACCCTACAAAGAGAGTTTTGTAACTCTAGAACTGAAGTTTTTTCACTGGTGGGAATTCTGCCTACTGATTATGCCAGGATGCCTTTCCCCATCCAGCACATCTTATATTTGAACTGAACATACATATCCCATTATTTCATTACTTTTTTTACTAGAATTTTAGATCACTTGGGATTTTAAAATTATAGGTAGGAATAGCCTTTTTAAATAATAACTTTAGTAAAATTATGATTCCAATGATGAAAACTAATACAAACTAAAAAAAGTCTAAGAGAAAAATAGGAAAAAAACCAAAAGAAATATATAAATAAATGACTTCATCACAAGTGATTAAAATATAACAAATCATTTCTTCTTCTCATATCCCATTCCTTATCTATAAACAAATCCTAAAAGCCTCATGGTTTTAACATTGATTAAAAAAAGAAACCAATGGGATTATCAGAGGTAACAATATATCTATTTTAACCCTGATCAAATAAATCAATTTTACATTTCTTCTTTTTACTTTTAACAAGCTTTAACTTTAGAGCATTCAAATCATGTCTTAGAACTTGATTTCTTTTCATTTTTTTCCCTTTGTTCCTTCTCATAAAATTCTTCAAAGATTTAAGTGGCCTCTTTTGTAAATCCAATATAGGACGGCTATCCAAATCATTATCTTGATTTGTTGTTGTATATTCCTTTTAATTAATAAGACATCAGTCGGTTTCTTTTATATGCTCAGTGCAGAATCTTTTTTTCCATTCTTCTAACTTGTCATTTTTAAATCTGCTTTCAATTCAGTCTCAATCTTGTCAGGTAAATGTGTTCCTCTTCTATAGATCTTATAAGCACAGTGGCAGGCATTCTTAAAATTAACTCCTGGGTCATTGTTCAAAAATATATTTCAATATGTTCAATGTTAAAATATTTTGTTTCATTCTGAGTTTATAAGTCAAATTTAGCACTCCTCTCCCTTAATTGTAACCATTCATTCTTTCTAGTGTCCAACCTTCAAAGTCCCATTCTATCATGATTTTTTTTTAAAAACAAAAACAAAAGCATTTTCCCATGAGGCGATTTCTAGTAAATTAATTCCAAAATCTTTTTTTTTCAAATCCATCTGGGACCTTAGTCAATTGTAACTTTCCAAAATCAAAGTTCTAATCACCCTTTTTATGTTTATTCCACGCCTCAATTGTTTTTAATTCCTTAAACTTGCATTTAAAATTCCTTTTGCCAAGGATTGAAAGAACTTCGCTTGGTGCTATAAAACTTTTCAATCCAAAAGTTCCTAATAGCTGAAAAGTAGTTCCTAAGTAGTTTTGGAAAGCGATTAGAAAGAACTGTAAGCAAATCCAATGTCCTTTTAAAGGTATTGGCCATAGTTTGAACAAGATGGTTATTCATCCTGTCCCAGAGCTCTAAATCCCCCAGACACCATTGTTGTCTAGTTTCCTCATGAGGAGAAATTGTCTGGGGCACGTGTGGACTATCTTAAATCCTTTCCTTGTCTGGAGAGGAATTCCAAAGAGCCAGTCTACTTGCTAGCACTTCATTTCATCACAGACATCAGTTCCAACTTTTCATAGAGCTGCCTTTGGGTTTGCTATTTTTTACCCAGAAATAGTCTTAGTGATCAGTACTGAAACAAGAAAAGCAGATACGAAAAGTGGAATTGCTAAAATAGTTCCTTTTCTTGGCTCTTTGTCAGACATAGTTAGTAAAAAAAGGGGGGGAATTTACTTTCTGCAAGCAATATTTTTTTCCCCTGGCCAAGCATGACCTTGTAACTTTCACAGAAAGCAGAAAGAATAGTATGGAACTGAAGCTCCCAATCCTAGCTTAAAGATCAAAGCTAAATTTAATCCTCAACATCTTTGGTCTAAAGGGATGATTTGTCATTTAAATAAAGCTGTTTCTTTTATTATACAAATGAACTTCACAACAAATCTGTCAGTTCAGCCAATGCTATTCTTCTCTTGTACAGACATAAGACTTAAAGCTATAATCCAAAATACACTGGAGTAAGTCTACAGAATACAGTGGAAGTTGTTTCTGAGGGAACATCAATGAGATAAGAGAGGGTATAAAGCTAGCCAGTCTGAATTAGGAGCTTCCCAGATGACAGCTCCTCATTCCTTTGATGATGCAAAGCAGATCCATACATGCAGGTAACAAATGAATTTAAATTCCTTTAAAAACTGAGTGCTACAAAAAGATGGTAAAACTCAGACAAAGCAGCAAACAGTTCCAGAACCAAACAACATTTGATTTAATTTTGTTTCAGTTGAATTATAATACATTTAATGAAACATAATTGTTAGCATTGCTCTGAATGTATTTAATTCCGTCCCTCCACTATTATATTAAAATAACATGATGGCAATTCTTGATAGGACCTGGGAGTTGCATGTGGTTCTAGTGCCTTAAGATATGCATGCTTGATATAACACTTGCTGGATTAGCAATTCCATGAATTAAATTAAGCCCTCTCCAAGTGGTGTTTCACATGCGAATGAAAATTTCCACCCAAATCTAGCTATATATAAACATGATTTCACAGTTGAGCCCCAATTCATCAGAGGCATTGAATGCTACTTGAATTTGGATAAATTAAATAAAAATTGGTCCCTTTCTGATAGGGCTAATCTTTGTGCCTGACCCTGTTAAGTAAGTGCCAGGTATTCTAGCTCTAGCCTTTGTCCTGGGAGTATGATGCACCATTTCTATGTTTCCTGTAGTGTCTGAAAGCACCATTTTTAGATTTTATTGTATATTTGGTGGGCTTGTGCACCTCACTGCAAAGAAATGGCTGAAAGCCCAATATTAAGTGATGAGGACTACAGAAAACATTTTTCCAAGAGCTGAGTCAGACTTCTTGTCTGTTTTACTCTTATGCTCTTATAACTTGGAAATTAATATTTTTCTCATCTTCAGTCAAAAATAAAGCCCTGTTATTCTTATACTTCCTTCCTTCCTTCCTTCCTTCCTTCCTTCCTTCCTTCCTTCCTTCCTTCCTTCCTTCCTTCCCCTAATCTAACCTAAATTATCATTGGAAAAGACAATCTTGTCATACTGTCTCCTTTCACAGCGTGCTGTTCAGGTATTTTAGTTTACTTTAGTTTTAGTTTTATTTAATTTATATCCCGCCCTATCTCCTATAAAAGGACTAAGGGCGGCGCACAGGAAATTAAAACACAATATAAATATAGAAATACATAATATCCTAAAACCACAATTAAACTTAAGAACCCTGTGCTAAAACAACATTTTAAAATCCCTCTGATTAAAATTTGTTAAACTAAAACTCAGTCATTATCGGGTGGTCATGCTAGGCCGGCTTGATGGAACAAGTGCGTCTTTAGGCACTGGCGGAAAAGGCAGAGGTCCGAGGTGGTACGGAGTTCGGGAGGCAGGTCGTTCTAGAGGGTAGAGCCCGCCACAGAGAAGGCCCTTCCCCTGGGTGTTGCCAACTGGCATTGCCCGGCCAACGGCACCCGGAGAAGACCCTATGGGAGCGTATCGGTCGAAGGGATGTGTGGGGCAGAAGATGGTCTCGCACATAACTAGGCCCCGTGCCATGGAGCGCTTTAAAGATGGTAGTCAGCACCTTGAAGCACACCCGAAAGGCCACAGGAAAGGTCAGAGTAAAAGTGTACTCTGAAAGGATGAACTCCTCTTCAATCAATTCTCTCTTCCAAAGTGTTCCTTAAAATCTGTTATAGTATAATGTTCTGGAAAAAAGTTAATATTCAGAATTATTTTGCACAACCATCAGCTTTTATGATTGTAGCATCAAAGAAATCTAAGAAAGCTTGAAGTTAGAATGCATCTTCAAGGCAAAGGGCTCATGTGATTATTCACAGTAGAAACAAAAGAACACACAATGGAGGTATGAAAAGGCTACCACGTCCTTTAGAGAAGACCGAACAAGGCCATTTAAAACACACCAATCCAGCAATTGCACAGAACAGCAGATGCTGAAAAATCAAGCAAATATCAGAATCCGGCCAGAATATACTAACAGATAAATAAGCCATCAGTTTAGATGATGTTTACCAGTAGACTCAAAGATACAGTACTGTGCAGCAAGTTGTTGTGTGACATAAATGGTTCAACATGAAAATCTGGCATAGCATTCAGTTGTTATGACTTGGAATGGATAACATGAAAAATATGTTGTTCTGAGCTGCAGAAATGGCCTTATTATAGGAAGCATTCATGTTTGCTGTGTTCTGCATAAAATAAAACCTGAATCATTCTGAGACTTCTGCTATTGCAATAATAGAAATTAAAACCAGCCCATTACTCCTTCAAGCAATACAATCTCAACCTCCTTGAATGTTGGCTTGATAAGTCTCCCTCTTCCTAATGCATAAGTCCAGTACACCCTCCAGCATCTGGCAACCTGCCAAACATGTTGAACAAACCTATTCTGCACTGGGAAATATAACTGAAAGCTAGATTTCAGCAAGAGCATACATAGAGTATACAGCACTCTGAACAACAAAAAGCAACACAGTATTTGTATTTAACAACTGGAAGTGTTATTAGGAATTCACCTTGTACAAATTCATTTGGCACATAATAAACATTTGCACATTTGCCTGGTAACTCTTGACCTCATATAGATAACACAACTCTGAACAAAACACCTGCAACATAGTTTAGGATTTTAATTTCTCTACTGCAAATTGGTTTTTTTTAAAAGTAAACTTAGGTATGTACCTACCTGGCAGGAAAGCGACTGCTATTTTCATCATTTTTTATGTTTCAGTTCTAAATGCAGAATAATATAATAATAATAATAATAAATTTAATTTGTAGACTGCTCCCTCTCCCCGAAGGGACTCGGAGCGGTGCACAGGGGAATTAAAAACATACAAACATAAATACATCATAAATATATATAAAATCAGATTAAACAATTTATCCCTGCGCTAAAACCCAAAATACTAAAAACTAAACCCCTTAAAAACCCAATTAAAACAATTTAAATGTTCAGACTGAGAGGCTGGAAGGTAGGTTAGGCCAGACCGGCCAGTTGGAATAGATAAGTCTTGAGCTTTTGTCGGAAGGCGTGGAGGTCCGTGGTTGTCCTGAGGTCGGGGGGTAGGTCGTTCCATAGAGCTGGGCCCGCCACAGAGAAGGCCCTTCCCCTGGGCGTCGCCCGCTGGCATTGCCTAGTGGACGGCACCTGGAGAAGTCCCTCTCTGTGGGAGCGAATCGGTCGGAGGGATGTATGGGGTAGGATGCGATCTCGCAGAAGCAGACCCCTGCCTGCCAGATGCATCAGGAATAGGGGGCCAGCAACAATAGCCATTTTTTTGGCTCAAGACTTGAAAGACTTGAAAAGGTTTCTTCTGAGATCAGCATATACACCCAAGCTCTGTTTCAACTATGAAACATTCCATTCTAGCATTTCAAACTGAGAACGTTCTAAGCATGGAGGCTTTTTCCTTCCTTCCTTCCTTCCTTCCTTCCTTCCTTCCTTCCTTCCTTCCTTCCTTCCTTCCTTCCTTTTTTATATAGCCACCCATATCACACAAGTGATTCTTGGAGGCTTACAAAATCAAAACAAACAAACCCACCAAACATGAGCCCACAGAACCCAAAAATGAACTGTTTACCCAATTCACCACCAATAGTTATTCAAGTTATCTCCCCCCACGCAAATGCGGAGGAAATAGCCATCATGTTTCAATGCCTTGCAATAGGCTAAGAAGGCTCCAGCTATCCAAATAGCTGAGGCTATACTATGAAGTCCCACAAGGTAGGTGCTATCCTGAGAAGGCCTGAGTCCAGGGTTCAACAAAATGACTTTGTTTAATAGAAAGGACTCCACTCATGTCCTAATGTGCATATGCTTAGTTATATCAACATTTCCTGATCTGGCACCCTTTAGGTCAGGGGTGTCAAACTTGTGGCCCATTAGCCGGATGCGTCACGCGCAAGCCACGCCCAGACCTGTTTTAGTGAAGGGGGGAAAGTTGTGATATTTCACATGATGGCAATGTGTAGTCATGAGTTTGACACCCCTGCTTTAGATCATGCTTTAGTGGCTGGGGAATTCTGGTAGTTGAAGACCAAAAAATTTAAAATTGCTGAGGGTGAAAACATTGCTTTAGATAGCTTGGAATAGCCATTTCAGTATTCCTAGTCAGTTGTATTAGGTGGGTTGGTTGTGCTTGCTGCAGTCCTGACATAGTCAGACGGCACCAGATTGGGGAAAATTAAATCACATCTTTTTGTCTGAGTCCTGCACTGAATATAAACTTTCATATGCTGTTTATATCCCTAAAACAAAAGATGGAATATTGAACTGTTGGGTTTTAATTTGGCTTGACATATCTGTTTTGTTTGCTTGTTTAATAAGGATTAAATTGTCTTTTAGAAGGAATTCACCAAGTCTCAGTCCCCTTGATTTTTCAAGATCAAACAAACAACTAAGGTTATAAGTAATAAAATGTCAACTGTATTTAGCTCCATATAGATCGGAGATCTTCCAAACCTGTTTACACCTGTATTTTTATGTTAATGGCAGTAAAAAGCTTTCTGATGAAGCCCTCGCACAATATTTCATTTACATTTCAAAGTGTGCTTAAAAGCCACAAAATGTAATGTTATGCAAAATATAAATGTTAAATCAGCACTGAGAGTAGCTAAAATGCATTTGAACACTGGTAGTGTGCTTTAATTTCCAATGTTATACATTCCACATAATTTTTCTAAACCAGACATGTCAAAAGTAAGGAAGAAATGCCAAATGTCATTGAAAAAAACCCATACAAATCAATTCCATAAATTAATTTGTGACTAACATTTAAACTGCTGTGTAGCTTTTCTCTTGAGGCCATTTATCAAATGTAGTGAGTTTTTACTTCAGAGTAGACATACTGGAGTTTACAACTGATTTTTAGGCATTTGGATTAATTAAGTTTTATTTAATATATAATTTTCTTCAGTTATCGCAGTTTGTTTTTGTTTGTTGTTTGGTTTCCTCTAAACACACTCACCTCATTTCTTGAATATTCCTTGGTGTTTAGCAGTTAGTTCCCTGGGAGCAAGAGCAATTATTTATGACACATTTCTCTGTGTAAGATTTTGCCTGAAAAACTGTTCCTATGGAAACGGATGTTTTCAAACAGGCTTGTGCCGAGTTCAAAACAATAATACTACATATACAATAGAGAATACAACTTTTAAGAGCAAGCATTTTCTAATGGTTTTTGTAACAAACCTCTTTTTAAAAGCTTAAAATGAACAAAATGAGATCTTTCCCTCTCTCTTCTCCTCCACCCTCTCCCTCTCTCCCCCTTTCTCTGTACAATAAAATGGGTTATTCAGTTGTCACTTAATAAATACAGCTGCTTTTAAATCCCAGTTATTAGAAAATATGCAGCCAAACACATCAGTGAAACGCCTGTGAAAAGTCAACAGTAAAAATATGCACAGTCAAATGCAAGGTGGTATTTTGTTTTTAAAGAAAAAGGTCAGCAAGTATATTATCAGCCATTATAGACTGCTGAACATTCTACCAATGAAGCACTAAAATTAGTAGATATAGAACAGTGGTGGGTTTCAAATTTTTTAGAACCTACTCTGTAGGTGTGGCCTATTTTGTGGGCGTGGCTTGGCAGTCATGTGACAGGGTGGGAGTGGCCACCTTTTAAAATGTGGTGAAACTTATTTAACAATGCTCTTGCTTAGCAACCAAAATTTTGGACTCAATTGTGATGATAAATTCTTTCTTTCTTTCTTTCTTTCTTTTTTCTTTCTTTCTTTCCTTTCTTCCTTCTTTTCCTTTCCTTTCCTTCCCGTTGGGTCACTGGCAGCGGCGGGCCAGATTTACTTCCAGGTACGCCGGTGGAACCCCCTCTCACCGGTTCTCTAAGTTTCACCAACCGGCTCGCGCGAGTAGGTGCGAGCCTGCAGAAACCCACCACTGATATAGAAGCAAACTCTGAACATTTTTCATTTGTAAAATAACCAGAGAAGACTTGCTTCCACATTTTGTAAAGAGAAGATTGCATTTAAGACCATGAGACCCATGCTGGAAAAAAAAAGGATGATCATTATATAACATCAAAAAGATACCAAAAAAGCCCCTCTAATGTTTCATTTTCATCTAGGGAGCATCCAGATTTTTGGCCCCAAACTGATATCTCTAAGAGTAGGTTAACCACACACATTATATATTGCTCATCACTTCCTGTAGGGCTGCATTCTGGACCAGATGAAGATGAATATTACCCAGCGACTCACACGGCTTCTAAAATGGGCTTTTCCGATACAGTCATTCTGCATAAATGGGATGGAATATTTTATTTCTTCACTAAAACAATAATTGATAATGTTGTTTCTGATGATCATAATGAAGAATGCTTTTAGATACTCACTTAGGCAAAATCATCTATGTTGCTTGACTTTAAATGCAGTTAATAAGTATAATGACAATCACTGTGCACTCTTTCATAGTTTGATTCTTATAAATTACATTATACATAAAAGGAAAATGTGGCAGCACCATAAATCCATTAATGCAAACATTAATCCATAACATCCAATTTACAAAAGCAAGAAGGGTGAATAGAAGAAAGATCTTCTAAAATTTTCTATGAATAATGCAGCCTTGTACAATTCAGGAGATTGTACAATTGTTGTTGGATTCAACTGACACAAAACCCCACAATGTGAGCCGAGGTGGTGCAGTGGTTAGAGTGCCGGCTACTTCAGCTGACTGATAGCTGCAGTTCTGCCGTTCAAATCTCACCAGCTCAAGGTTGAGTCATCCTTCCCTCCTTCTGAGGTGGGTAAAATGAGGACCCAGATTGTTGGGGAGCAATAAGCTGCCTCTGTAAACCACTTAAAGAGAGCTGTAAAGCACTATGAAGTGGTATATAAGTGCTGCTGCTAATTACTATTGCTATGTCCAAGAGGTTTTGGATTATGGGTTATGGAAAGTTAGGCAGAAGAGGCTGGGCTGCATTGGATGATATGCAGGCTAAAGGTATACATTATTTGACTGAGTTTCCTAGCGCTCTGATAAACTTTAGAACAGGATTACAAAAAAGGGCCCTCTCTAAACTTCTAGGATTAAAAAAGATGCATCCCATGATTACTAATAGTCAAATTTCCCAATACTCATAAATTCAGATAATCTCTTCATTCCTCTGAGTCCTTTCTTAAGACCAAAGACTGAATCTTACATTGTAGTTTTGGCCTTTCCTTCTAGCTGGTAAGGACTGCTTGGTTGACCATAAAGAGTGGCCATTTCTGAAACAGGTGTTAATAGAGCACTAGAAATAGTTACTAGATTGCTTATCAATTTGAAAAACAGATTCCATCCCTAGCCCTCTACTCCTTAAATCAGGAGAGTATAACAATATAAGCAGCGCCCTGCTGGATCAAACTCACAGTGACCATTTCAACAACATACAAGGAAGCCCATTAGCCCTTTTCAGAGGCAATTTTAATATTAGCAAGGATGATACCCCCTGAGGTCCATGAACTGGTCTCATTATTTTCCAGTCCTGTTGAAAAGCAATCTTCCAGGAAAATCAGTTTCCAGGAGAAGCAAACTATCTTGCCTTTTTCATTTTATAGCAAAATCTATCAGGCCTTTAAAGACTAGTAATCTGCTTAGCTGTACTTTTGCCCTTTCCCTCATTTCTTTCCATGTGACCATTACATCAAATTATTCCTAGGTAAAGATGGTAATATTGAAAGATAGAAATAATAAAGGCAATCCCCAAAATTTGTTTAGCTAGATCAGGGCTGTCAAACTCACGGCCTGCAGGCCAGATGCGTCATGCCCACGCCTGGTTTAGCGGAGGGAGGAAAGTCCCAATATGTCACATGACGACGCATGATGATGTGAGTTTGACACCCTTGAGCTAGATCCTTCTTGCCCTGCCCCCAGGCTATTGCCAACTAAATATTACTTATCATAATTGTTTGTATTCTCAGAACAATGTAAAAGTAATTTAACAACTTATAATCAACACAGGAAATATTGTTTAAAAACAAACTTTTTAAGATCCTTTCCATAAAGGAAGGTTGCAAAAGGTGATCACACGATCTTGGAAACAACAACAGTTATAAATTGCCAGGCATCTGAACCAGTTGCCAAGCATCTGAAATTTGATCACATGATCATAGGGATGATGGAAAGTTTGTAACTATGAAAAACAGTGAAGTCACTTTTTTCAGTGCTGTTGTAACTTTGAACTAACATTAAACAAATCGTTTGAAGTCGAGGACTACCTGTATGTTTACCCTCATGACTGCATTTTCAGTGGTTATCTCTACAATCTCATAGGTAGAAAAATTAGAGAGATGGGAGAAAAACTCTCTTAGTCTCAACTAAAAAAAACTCAAATTACTTCTAAAGGGATAAATCAAAGGTGTCAAACATCATCATGGCGATGTCACATGACGTATCAGGACTTTTTTCCCCCTTCACTAAACTGGGCGTGGGTGTCGCTAGTGCCGGCCTGCGGGCCGGAAGTTTGACAGCCCTGGGATAAATACTAATTCCTTTAAGTTATGAAGACAGACCTTCTTGATTTTCATCATCATCATCACCAGTCCCAGCTGTGTGTGTATATAAAGCATCCAACATTTATTTCCAAAATTGCCAATATGTGGTTTTCCTGATTTGTTGTAGTCATGATAAAATAATAAATAGTAATATAGCAAATTCATTAATATGGAAGCAATAATGAATATAACTAAAATACTTTTTAACATGAATGTAACATTGCCATCTTTATACATAAATACAATCATTTTCAGTTGTTGAACTAATAAGCTACAATAGATTCCTATCCTGAATGTAGTGCCCTATGCACTTATCTGGGTTTCCTGCCACAAACTATCACAGTTATAACCTTCTGGTAACAAAGAAAACATAGAACAGCAACTGCACAGATCTTTTTCCCCAGCTCACATTTTCCTTGATGCTTGGAAAAAAATTATGGTTGAAAATACAATTATATGCAAACAAGTGAAATCAATGAAACACCTGCCTTCACACTGATCTGTCTCAGTTGTGGTAGAAGTCATCTTTAAGGATATAAACAATGTATTTTAAACTGCACAAAAGAAATGATGCCAGATTATTAAAAGAAAAGACAGAACGTGTTATCTACCATGAAATATTTCAGTTTAAAACCATTCAGGTTTTATTTTCAATTTTAAACAAAATTTAAGCCATATTGGGAATGATATTTTCTAATTTAACTGTATGAAGAAATAATTCTAGAAGTTTATTATTCTGTCGCAAGTTTTCTGTTATTTTCAATTCCCACTGGGACTCTGAATGCTGAAGGAGGAAATCTGGCATTACAATGAAGAACATTTGCCTTCATAGGGAGCAAATGAAAAGAAAAGTACACACTTCTTTAATTTCTTTTAGTCAGTGCTAGTTTTCTTCAGGTAAAAAGCAGATAGTTGATGAGTAAATGATGGCATAGTAAATGTCAACTGAAATTTTGTGCCTTTAATCACCAGAAATTGCTGGATTCCGAACTTGCAATCATTGTAGTAAATGCCATTTTGTATCTTCGTTTTTTTTTGGCTTTACAGAATAAATCAGTGCAATTTTCTTCAAAATTATGATAATTCTCTTTTTTTTTTCAACTTCTGCCAAGTTCTTGCATTGCATTCTTCTCTTCCGGGGTTCTATGATAATGTACTCTTCCATAATTTACCTTCATTATAAAGTTTATTTTTAAGGAAAATCAACATCCTTGACAAGAAGTTATGTACAAGTTTATTTCTCAGGAAATTCCTTCTGGTAATGTATGGATGGGAACCAGAGAGTTGGTTCCTCTGAGTTTTGTACAAAAAAAAATCATAAAATTCAGTTCTGTGAACGTTTTTTCACCTTTTTATTATCATCCCAGATGTTAGCCTGTTTGATAATCTGTGATTATATCCAACAGTTTGCCTACTGATAGAACTAAATCCATCATTTAAAAAGATGCTTCTGCTTAACGTTTGAAATCCTCCCATCCTTCCAAGCCCCTCGGGCTCCCTCTATCAATTCGTGATGGTTTGGAGGGCTTCCTGAAGAGTTCTGTGGATGTTATCTTTCAACAATCTGCTTCTATAACATGATATATGCTTCTTAAAGTTGAGCATGATGTAATTGAAAAGCTTAATGTTTTACGTGGCAAGAAAGATTATTAAAATTCTGTTTCAGGAATTTGATCTCTGAGCATTCATGCACATCATTACAGGAATATATACATCATTTTTAAATTATAGATTGGTCTAGACTACACAATTTGCTTTGAAGGTCCAGAGTTGAGCTTCATTTACTCTGTAAATGCCAATTATTTCCTAGGTTTGTTAAATCTGAGACTTAATCTTCCATATTCATAAGATTAATGTGGGAAAAACACAAATGAAGTATTTCCCCAACAAACCGGGATTAAACATGAATGAAAAAATAAACAAGAGGTTAGAATATTTAAATTATAATATTAGGGTATTTGGCCATTGAGGAAGTCTGAACAAGTGAGCATGAAGAACAAAACGAATTGGAAGTGGAGGTCAGATGAGATGGCATGCACACAATTTGCTTTGCCATATTTGCTGAGTCTAGATTCGGACATTTATAACCTCCATCAGATATTTCCTTTTCCACCTCAGGGCAGAGATGGGAAACACACACAAATCTTAAGAGCTATTAATAGTTCCAAAGTCTTTTCTTGGGACTTCCCTTCACTGCAGGTATTTGAGCACAAGCTGGATGTCAAGGGATGGTGCAATATTGTGCTGGAGGTTGGAGTAGATGATTTACAATCCCTACAGTCTATGAAGGCAGAAGAAGTCTTACATAAGATTGAATTATGTTCACCCCTATTTTAAGTTTACCCTGCAGTTTACCATCGACTTGGCAAATCCAAAGTGTGAAAGACATTTCCCCCCACCCTTATTTTGTTGTTTAAAGTCTTTAACTGCCCATAGTAACATTAAAGCATCAAATAATAATATGTGAAATGTTGAAATTGTTTTCCTGTGAATGTAATGGTGAGCAGTGGTTCATTTAGTTCCAAACAATGAAAGGATTCCTTTCAACTTTGTTAGGTCCGTCCTTTTCAGCATTTAGAACATCTACGAAGGGATATCTCTATTGCTAGTCTATTCATTTTTAATTATTTTATAGTAATTTTATTAAACAGTACAATAAAAAACTAATATAAACTAGAATAAAAAAGAAAATAAAAAAATAAGATTGTAGTAAAGAAAAAGAAAAGAAATATATAACAAAATGATTTCCCCCTTCAAATCAACAAGGTATGAACATTTTTACTTACCTATCACCACTTAAAATACTACAAAAGATCTCCTCTTCCCCTATCTCATCTCTTAACTATTAAAAAAAACCTCTTTAAAGCCTCCTCATTCACTCCTAGTCAGCAAAAGGCCATTAAGGGTTGCCTGAGATAACAAATACCTATTTTAACCTTAATCAAATAAAATCAACTTTCTTTCACTTTAAAAATTCTTGATCTATAATCTCTTCAAATAATGTCCTAGAACGTGATTTCTTTTCATGTTTTCTTTCTTCTTACTCATAAAAGCCTTTGAAACATTAAAAAGTTTTGTAAATCCAATGTAAGGAAAGTTATCTCTGTCACTGTATGTAAATCTGTATATCTTTAATTATTAGGACATTAGCTAGTTTCATTTGCAGCATCTTTTTCCATATTATTCTTTCAGCTTGGCATTTTTAAACCATTTTCAAATCAGCCTCAATCTTGCCCAGTAAGAATTGTGTCTCTTCCATAATATGTTTTAAATGCAGTCTATCTATTAGGCAGACATTCTTAAAATTAACTTATGGATCCATTGTTCACAAATGTCCTTTCGTACATTCAGTGTTGTATGTTGCTCAATTCTGTGTTGTATGTTGCCTAGTTACATGCGTGACCGTCTCCTGCCCCATACATCCCTACGCCGATCCGCTCCCACAGAGAGGGCCTTCTCAGGGTGCCGTCGGCCGGGCAATGCCGTCTGGCGACACCCAGGGGAAGAGCCTATTCTGTGGCAGGCCCTGCCCTTTGGAACGACCTACCCCCTGAACTTCGTACCATCTCGGACCTCCGCCTCTTCCACCAGTGTCTAAAGACACATCTTTTTCAGCAAGCCGGCCTAGCCTAACCTCCCGCTGGGGCTATTTTAGATAGTTTTAAATTGGGGTTTTAATTTGGTTTTAGCATAGGATTGTCTAATTTAATATGCTTTTAAATTTTGTATATTTTGTTTTATATGTTTTAAATTCCTGTGCGCCGTCCTGGGTCCCTCGTGGAGAAGGGCGGGATATAAATCGAATTAAAATAAAAAAAATAAAAAATAAAATCTGTATTAGTAAGTAAAATTTAAGTATTCATCTAAGTGTAATCATTTCATTCTGATTTCTTTTAGTCTGCAACTTTCTATCCTATCCTTTTTTTTTTTTTTAAAGAAAATCAAAACAACCTCATATTCCTACTGGAAGGAGTCTTAGAATTAATTTACAAATCTTATTTCAAATCCATATGGACCCTTAATCCATTGGTAATTTTCCAAAATCAAATTTTCAATAAACCTTTGGCCTTTTAATTAAACTTCATGTCCATTTAGGCTGCAAACTTATCTGAGCTTGATTGAAGTCCCTTGACATCCAATCATTCAACTCAGAAGTTGACCCAAAAAGCTCAGTTTCTGCAGTTTAATTCATGAGGAGAGCGATCTGGACTATTAGGGGTTATCTCACAATATCTCAATGTTGCAAAGAGACTTTGCTAGCCAGAACTTGCTATTTGGCTGCTGATCTCAGCTGCAAAGTTATCCCTACTCCTTAAAGGATATCTAATTCATCATACATCCTCAACAGAAATCCCACTTTTCATTTGCAATTATTAATGTAATTGTTTTAGAGATTTTTGTATACTTATGTTTTCACTACATTGATACACTCTCATATACATTACATATTAAGTAATAATAGTCTTTCCTTTATATTTGGCACACTTGTCACAAAATATTAAAATTAAGTTTCTTATCTATACATGTTTTGAAATTATTTTAATATTTTTTAACATAATGGTACCTATAATAAAATTATCTCAATGTGTCCAATCTGAAGACTGATTAGAAGAGCAATTTATATGTGAGAAAAATTTGCTTAGTTTTTTTTTTAACTGGATAAAAAGTGATTTTTCCCCACCCAAATCAATTGTTCTACTTTGGCAGTTTAGCAGCTGAGATAGAAAAGTCACATTAACCTTATGGTTGTTTTACTGTGTTATGAGCTACAATTCTGAATTTTATTCTGACCTTGACTCTGATGAAGTTACTCCAGCTGAGGCTGTGCTTCAGAATTGTCAAGCTCAGGAATCAGTAAGCCAGGATTCATTTGAGGCTGATCAGTCATAGGCATCCTCTGTTCAGCTGGAGCAGTTCGAGGATGAGGCATAACATCCAACATAACAGGTTTAGGTGCATACATAAGTGAGCAAAGCAATTTCCTCAATGAGGTTTCTTGTGAAACAAAAAGAAAGGTATGAGTAATTGCATCCAGATGGCTGCAGACAGATATGGTAAGCTCCTATGCATGTGGTCTTTGTTGGAAACAACTGTTCAGCTATCCAGCTTTTGAATCATGTTCCTGTTTCTTGTTTCTTGCTGACTTTTGACCCTTAAACCAAGTGAGTCCCCAATTTGGCCTTCTGTGACTCTTAGAAATTTTGGACTGTCCTTGGCTCTCTTCAGGCAATAATCATTCACTAGGCATTTGAATCACATTTTTCTTTGCTGTTATCAATCTAAATTACAGTAAATATTCCTGTTTCTTAAGTATTGTCTATGTATCAGGGGTGGGTTCCTGCCAGTTCTAACCTCTTCTATAGAAGACGTTCCACAAATCTACAGTGCCATTTAGAACCGGTTCCAGATCCCTCCCCCCACCTGTCCACACATCATCAAGATGAAGAGGGAGAGGAGGAATTCTGGGAGTTGACGCCCACAAGTCTTAAAGCTGTCAAGTTTGAACACCTCTGGGGGGTTTTTTTCTAAAGAGTTAGGGGTGCAGGGGTCTTGACTCTTGCACCCCTAACCCTTTAGAGAAAAAACCCCAGGGGTGTTCAAACTTGACAGCTTTAAGATTTGCGTACTTCAATCTCCCTGCTGGGAGTGGGGTAATTTGTGTTGAATATTAAGGATTTTGGAGGTGGCCTATCTTGGTTCTATGTTGTCATCATTGGAGGTGAAAGTAATTGTGGAAAGGTGGATTTGTTACTCTCATTTTTTGTTAGAATGGGGAGACAGGAGTCAATCCTCATTTGTTTATGGGTGCCAGTATCATTACTGGGGCCTGTATAGTTCTTTTCTTGCCTCTGGAAGGCATTTTTAGGGCATAGGGTTAGGTCAGAAGGGATAAGACCGGTGGTGGGTTTCTGCAGGCTCGCACCTACTCGCAAGAGCCAGATGGTGAAATTTAGAGAGCCGGTGAGAGGGGGTTCCACTGGCGGACCCAGAAATAAGTCTGGCCTGCTGCTGCCGGTAACCCAATGGGAAGGAAAGGAAAGGAAGGAAGGAAGTTAAAAAGGAAAGAAAGGAAAGGAAAGGAAAGGAAAGGAAAGGAGGAAGGGAGGGAGGGAGGGAGGGAGGGAGGGAGGGAGGGAAGGAAGGAAGGAAGGAAGGAAGGAAGGAAGAAAGAAAGAAAGAAAGAAAGAAAGAAAGAAAGAAAGAAAGAAAGAAAGAAAGAAAGAAAGAGAATTAATCATCACAATTGAGCCCAAAATTTTGGTTGCTAAGCAAGAGCGTTGTTAAATGAGTTTCACCACATTTTACAAGTTGGCCACTCCCACCCTGTCACATGACTGCCAAGCCACGCCCACAAAATAGGCCACACCTAGAGAGTAGGTTCTAAAAAAATTTGAAACCCACCACTGGATATGACCTATAACAAGCTTATTTCTGGAATTGCTAGTGTGTCACCCTCTTATCTCCTCCAATTTCTATGTGAGAAATGTGAAATTTGCAATCAGTCTTTTTTTAACAAAAACTCCAACTGATAGTGGTTCTTTTTCAGTATCATTGCTAAGATAGAGCAAAAAGACAAGATGATTAAAAGTGGGGTGAAATTAGGTTTTTTTTACTATTAACTTGTAGATCTCTCATCTCATATGAAAAGAAGTGAGATTCACTTGCTGAGTTGCCCGCTGAGTTCAGAGTTTTGGGCAAGGAAATCAATCAGAGAGATCCACAATAATTATTTCCCTTCTTCTAGAAAAAGTGCAGATGACAGAGCAGAAGAAGGGTAAGAACCACAGGAAACTATTCTTAAAGATCCAAAACAAAAAGTCAAGCAGAAAAATCCATGCTTCGGGAACGCTATCCCAAAGTCATAAAAAGCAAGCAAGATTTGGAATTCTCCCAGAATTGGATGAAAAATAATGGATAGTTTGGGAGACGTATGAGAGACAGGTGAGCAGAAGGAGGGACATGGAATCTGCTGTAATGCTATCCTAGGATGGAGTTTTGGTCAAAGAAATCAAATAATGACTATTTTTCATACAGGGTGTTTGTTTTCATTTATGATTGCTAGATCAAAACTAAAAAAAACTCGCAGTCCTAGATCACTCTTGTGAAAATAGAAGCCAGCACTTACTAAGGGTGACACAGTCCCACCTATGAATTCTTTAGGGAGATATAACACTGAAACAGAACAGCTATGTGCAAACAGCAGTAGTTCTATCTTTCAAAAAAGGTTGCATCAGAGGAATTTGTATTTTAAAAGCAAGCATGAGGCATATTTACATGTCAAAGGGTGAAACCAATGTGATTTGCAATTTAAAAATGTTTTGAGCAATTTTCGTTAACTGTTACATAAATTAGGGGAACATGTGCACAAAGCTTCTGAATGTTAATGTTATCTGATGTTATTTGTGTTTTTTTAAAGCTTAACAGGATTGGAATGGTGGCCTGCTAATGCTGGTAGTAAAGCATTTAAAAAAAAAACTAATTCACACCTTCATACGCCTAGCTCAGGGGTCAGCAACCTGTGGCTCTGGAGCCGCATGTGGCTCTTTCATCCCGCTGCTGTGGCTCCCTGTCGCTGGTTGGGGCCACAATTGATAGGACTTTTGGTTAGGACAGGTAGAGGAAAAAGGATGCCATGCTAGAAAGAGACTCTATGATGCAGGAACTGAACTTCATTCAGCTCCAGAATTGAATGGGGGGGCTTCAGTTTAGGACCTTTGTGGCTCTTTGAATGTTTAAGGTTGTTGACCCCTGACCTAGCTGGATCTGTCTGCAACCTTAAAGCAAAGCTCCTGGGATTCTTGCTAGGCAGGAAGCCCATATGAAAAGGTGGCAGCACTTAAACCAAGAAATCTGAAAGTTGGTTTTATTATTAAAAGAAAGCATTAGAGGACAAATTGTCCTGCAAAAGAAAAAAAAATATCTCCAGATATTCCTTTTGTTATAGAGTAATATTTGCTCATCTTTATAGAACACTATCAGAACACTTTTTTTCTAAGTAGGGAATTAATAAAGAAGAATATAGGTAGCTGGAGGCTGAAATGAGGGGCCCTTGGTATTCTCTGAGCTTGCTTGTTTTCTTGCAAAAGCTTCATTAACCAAGCTAAGGTAACATCATCAGTGCTAGTGACAATGATCATACCTAGTACGGATAATGAAATGTCGGCAAGAAAACAAAATGAAATAAGTTCAGAGTGCACCAAGGACCTCAGAGTGCACCAAGAAGGGAATTGATTTTCAGAGCAAACTCAGCCCCAAAACCATGTTGATAATATCTCTTATTCTCACACACACTTTTAAACAAATATGAGCAACTTTGTTGATCCTAGTCTGGAGCATAAACCATGGCGACTTATAGGCAACTTGAGTGGCATGATATAAAATTGTATAGCTCTGGTCCTGTAGTGCGAGTTAAGGATTAAATATATCTGGCTGAAATAGATGAGATTAAAATAATGGACAATGCTTAACAAAATAATAGATTAAAAACAATTTAGAAAGAAGGAGCTCCCAGATAATCTGCTGGCTCTGATTGGGATAAAGCGGCAAGTGTCAAATTTGACTAAACAACAGCTAATCATAGATTGTACCTAATTCACTGGCAGACAAGCTGACACCATGCCAAGCACTATCTTTTTCTAAAACATTTGGAATTCACTTATTTTTGTTCATGAATATTGAATAATCATCTTTTAGTTAGTGTATAAATAGGTTTCATAAATCTTTTTTCATATAAATCTTTTGGGCAACTGTCTATTGTTTTATCCCTATGACCTCTATGGCACTTCAATCTCTCTGACTGTAAGCAGCTTACAAAAGTCACCCAGTACAATTAGCACATCAAAACATAGCAAGTACAGCATAACAATAGTTATGACTTCATTGTATTCATACCACCATACATAACCCGCAGGATAAGCATTCTAGCAGCTCACAGGATGAGCATTCTAGTAGTCCTACCAATCTTTAAAGTGTCTCTAAAAACAGCTTTCTGAATACAATCAAGGAAAGGGCAAAACTTACATTCATGAATAAACTGTTGCAGAAGACAAGGGTCTCTAAAGAAATGACCTTGGGTTCATCTACCATATTTCCTATAAAGCAGGACCTTTCAATGCGTATTCTTTGATTCCACATATTGATTAAGGAAATTGTTCCTGGAGCAGACAGTCTTGAACCTAATTAGTCTCAGTAATTTAATGATTTATAGGGATAACCTTGAATTGTACCCTGAAACAAACTGATGGCTAATTCAGTGCCTGTAATAACAGCATAATATGAACCAGTTGACTCATTAACAAACAGCCAACCATGTTCTGCATCAATTGACCTTTCCAGATGGTCTTCAAGGGCAAGCCCAAGAAGAGAAAATTGCAGTTTTTCAGTTAAGAGGTAACATGGGAATGAGTGATCATTTTCAAATGTTTCTGTTCCAAAATAGTTTGCAGCTGATTCACCAGCCAAGGCTAGGCAAAAAACTTGGCCACTGGTTTTACCTGCTGTCCGAGCAGGAGCTATGAATAATATATTTGGATTGCAAGCCTGTTCTTTCCAAGGAACTGTAACTAGAACCAAAGTTGAAGCCATGCTAAAATCAGCCAGCCTCTAAATCATGGGTATCAAACTCGATTTTATTGAGGGCTGCATCAGGGTTGTGTTTGACATCGGGAGACTGGGGGGGGGGGGCATGGCCAGGGAGGACAGCTCAATGTTACTCATGTCTGGGATATCTGTGGTGGCCCAGGTGCCCCACCAGGCTCTCTTTTCAGCTGGGACAGCCTCCTGCAGTGCTCTGCCAGTGAAAACAGGCATAGCCAGCCCCCTTGAGCTCCATTTTTACTGACAGAGGACTGGAGGAGAACATCACAGTCAAAAATGGAGCCCAGGGGGGCCGCATGTAGCACTTCCAGCTCTCTTTTTACTGGCAGAGGCACTGTGGCCTGGTCCCTTGTTTCCAGAACAACCCCGTGAGCCAGATCTAAGCAATTTGCAGGCTGGATGTAGCCCGCGGGCCTTGAGTTTGACACCCCTGCTCTTACTTAAATTAAATCAACAACAGTTACTTAAATTGACCCTAAGTCTATATTTTCCCCTAAGATCTGACAGCTCGCAGACACTACATTAAGACTTATACTACATACCCCATCCAGTCCCAGGTGGAGACATCATGTGCATTAATGATATCATGCAAGAAATTCCAAGATGCCTCTAATTCAATCGTCAATGAATGTAGCAACTATTTAAGGCAGGAGAAGTTACAGATGTCATATAATTCAGTTGGGCAATATATATTTTTGGTCCTGGGGTCATCTGGAGCCTCAGGGACAAAGCTAGGTACACAAAAACCGCCAGCTATATACTAATGGAGAATACACGCAGAAAAACAGAGTGCTGATAAAATAGGTACATTTAGGAAGGAAGTGCATGGATATAGTAATATAGAGGAGCATTCACAATGCCCCTGAAAGCATCTTTCAAATAATTTCTATTTTGTTGAGTCTTATTATGTCTTTGGAAATCCCAGAAGGGATGCCTTCCTTTCATCAATGATTTGCTGAAATGCTCCTCTGAAGTAACTCTTTGAAGCACAGCAGTGTCCCATTTCTAAAGTTAGGGGTGAAACATGGTCAGAATTGTGATAAAATGTCTTACAGTCATTCACAAGGGTTTCTGCAGATACTACTGGTATCAAATTCAGGCAGCTGATCAAGACAGGTCATTCAGGTTCTGCTTCAGCGCCTTGCTGAAATGTTGTTTCTTGTGTGTCAGGCTGAATCAGGTGCAGTTGGCACAGACTTACAACTTAGGTTTCAATACGTAAGTCTTCAGAATTCTGTAACGAATGACAGATTTGTCATGTGGTCTACTCCTGTTGCCACTGGTATTTTTCATACGTTACAGAGAGTTATGCAGGTTCCCAGGGAGGAAGCCCATACATTTCAGCACGCAATATTGCTGCATACTTTTTGCTTCATGCACAGTATATAACTGGAAAGCCAGGACTAAAATTCCTAATTTCTTTTTTTACACAGTGAGAAAAAGACAGGTGCATTCAGTATACATAATTTCATAAGTGGAAAGCATTGCATATAGTAATTTTGAAACTATTATAAATGTTAGAGTTGAAGATTATGTTATGACAAGTTCGGGTATTGGAATTCTGGATTTAGATATAACCACAGCTTTACATCCATTTGCAATAAGAACATGAAAACCAACATTCTGTTTTTATCCATAGAAGCCCTGGAGAAGGGAATTAAGTTAACATACCTTCTCTATTTTCTGCTCCATAGTAACTAGCATTATTCAGAGTTAAATAGTCTCAATAGAAATCCTTGGGGGCATCTGTTTATTTCTCCCATTATGAATGCTGTTGGTTTATTCTATTCCTACCCTCTGCTTCTTGTCTTTCTGAGACAGCTTTCATTTACTCAATCAGTCCAGCTTACTGAACCCTGAATGAACTGTGCAGAAGCTGCCCGGAAATCATTCTCAAAGAAAGGGGTTTTGTAGCAGGAATGATCTTTCCAAGAAAATAAAGTTAGGCCATACAGTCTGACCAATTTCTCTTCAAGCAGTTTGAAAACATTTCTTTTTCTTCTTTTTCTGGATTTCTTATTGAATGAGATTGAAAGTTCCAGGGCTGCTGGAACTGACCTTCATCTAACACTACTGAATTTGCAGAATATACTCATTGACTTATTACAGATTTGAGAAATGATGAAATTGTGTCTTCTATTGTTAAACGGCGTAAGGAAGCTTTTTATTTAGACGTTCTTATGCAAGGAAAAGTACTTTTTTTTATTTGTAGTTTTGTTCTTTGCAGCTGGATATTTAGGATGAATCCCCAGAAAAGCTGACTGTAAGCCTCATTTGTATCTAAACTGAACATTCATTTTACAGAGTTTGGAGTTTTTGTGTAATGATTTGCCCATTTGCCATATCCATGAATCATGTGTTAAATCTCCTGTTTTCCATCTCCAGGGATTTTATGATTGGTTGCTTATCCTTGTTAGAGATTGTCACATTTTCACTGGGGAAAAAATAATTCTAAACCTCTGGGGTAAATTGTCCTGTGTGCTGTTGAATAAGGACCATTTTCAACTGCAAATAAAAAAACCTGCTACTGATATTAACACAGCAACAAGCAAACAACTGCAACCTGTTTACTGCAGGCCAGAAGTCACAAGTTGCAAATACAGAAGGTGACTGTAACCACATCTTAAAGATACAGTAACATACTTCTCAAGGATAACATTTAAATTCTGTTCCCAGGAGATAAAATTTGGTAGGATATGGCAGTTAAAATTGCCGAGATAGTCAATGGTTATTTTCTAAAAATATTTTTATTCTGCTTTTTTTAGTACACAACTCAAGGTGATGAACATACCAATACCCCTTCCTCTTCCTGTGTTTCTTAGGACAACTAACCTATGAGGAGGGTTAGGCTGAGAGAGAGTAATTGCTCAAAATCACCTAGCCTGTTTCATGCCTAAAGGACTAGAATTCAGACTCCAACACTTTAACATCAAACTGTGACTCTCTATTTGTTTATTTGTCAAAAGTACAAAGATGGATGGATGGATGGATGGATGGATGGAAGGAAGGAAGGAAGGAAGGAAGGAAGGAAGGAAGGAAGGAAGGAAGGAAGGAAGGAAATGACTACAAATTACACAAAAAGCAATTGGACTCTATGGTATATTGATGAAAATTACGTTTCTCTTTCCACATCAGTAACTAATGTGTTCAACTTCTTTTTGTAACAATGCATAGTAGAAAAAGATAGAAGCAGATGAGTTAAACAGAAATGCAAAGAGAAATTGAATGGCCCTTATGCAATACAGCAAAGTGACCTCATGTGTTTAGAAGTGACCACTGAATATATAATTGTTAGCAACTTTAACATTCCTGTTTGGCTGCAACAGCTAAGCCTGATTAACTTCAATTGAACCTAGATCAAAGTAAAGTTTCAAATTGGTAGTTTTAAAGTGCAAAGAGCTAAAAATTCTAAAGAACACATTTCAGCTGTAGACCCCAGGGACCAGAGGATAGTAAATGCCTAAAACTAAAATCTGACCCATGCTTAAAGTGGGTCACTTTCTGAATGCTTGGAAAAGCTTTTTTTTTAAAAAATAATCTATGGCTACAGACTTGCGTACCATATAGTTGCTGACTTATTTGGATGGGGTGAAATTTTGAAGTTGGCTATTATTCATTGCAGGAAGTATGTTTTAGAGGTAGCTTACAAATAACGAGGAAAATGAAAGGATCCAGATAAATTTAAAAAACTATATATTTGACGGAATTATGAAAAGAAAGAAAAGATAGAAAGAACTTTCTATCCATTCATTCCTATGTTTGTTTTTAAAAGTAAAGCAAAATTATTTTAAAAACAACAAAACGCAAACCATTAAAAAACTTGAAAATTAGCTGGATGTGAAGACTAACTTATCTTTTTCATAACATGTCATACATTTGTATAACTGGGACCATGGCAACAACGAAGTTTTCTTCTGCACAGTCACCCTGACATTGTAACTTATTATTAGCTATACAGTGTGCCCCAGAGGCTAAACAAAAAAGCATAATTGACTAGCTCCTTTGTGTTAATTATTGTAATAAAAGAAAAACCAAGTAAAGGCCAAATCATCCTTCAAGGAATTCCAAAACGGCACAGATCTATTTCACATTAGAATCCAGAAGTGGAACAAGTGAATTCATTTTGAAATGCTGACTAATTCTTCTGCCATTTTTGTATCTGTTTTTTCTATTAGTTCCCTAGGAAGGGTCCTGTCAAAATACTTGCCCTATGTATGGAACACTACTTCTCCCAGGATCTGGATGGCTTCACAATACTGGATTTCCATACAGCATTAAAAACCTGTTTCCCTGATACGTGGTGTAGGAGTATGTTAAATGAATTGTGATACATATGATTTATATGCTGGAAGTTTTTGTTTTAAACTGAGGCTTCACTGCCTTTGTCTGCATTGATGGCAGTTCTAGTTAGTTTATTTATTGTTGTTGGTACTTTAAATTGTTGTTCTGTCTAATTATATAGTGACTCTAGATAGGTGGCCATATACCGTATTTTTCGGAGTATAAGACGCACCGGAGTATAAGACGCACCAAGGTTTTGAAGAGGCAAATTACAAAAAAAAAGTAGGTAGGTAGTAGTTAGGTAGATAGAGGGAGAGAGAGGGAGAGAAAGAAAGAGAAATACGTAAGGTAGGTAGATAAAGGGATAGAGAGAGAGAGAAATAGAGAGAAATACAGTAGGTAGGGAGGGAGAGAGAGAGTAGGTAGGTAGGTAGGTAGGTAGGTAGGTAGGTAGGTAGGTAGGTAAAGGGATATAGAGAGAGAGAAATAGAGAGGGAGAGAGAAATACAGTAGGTAGGTAGGGAGAGAGAGTGTCTGTGTAGGTAGGTAGGTAGGTAGGTAGATAAAAGGGGAGAGAGAGAAATACAGTAGGTATGTAGGGGGAAAGGGAGAATGTGTGTGTGTGTAGGTAGGTAGGTAGAAAGATAGAGAGAGAAATAGAAAGATAAAGAAATACAATAGGTAGGTAGGGAGAGAGTGTGTGTGTGTAGGTAGGTAGGTAGAAGGATAGAGAGAGAAGTACAGTAGATATGTAGGGGGAGAGGGAGAATGTGTGTGGGTAGATAGATAGAAGGATAGAGAGAGAAATAGAAAGAGAGAGAGAAATACAATAGGTATGTAGGGGGAGAGGGAGAATGTGTGTGTGTGTGCTGTAGGTAGGTAGGTAAAAGAATGAGAGAGAAATAGAGAGAGAGAAATACAGTAGGTAGGATGGAAGAGAGTGTGTGTATGTAGGTAGAAGTATAGAGAGAGAGAAATATATAGATAGAGAGAAATACAGTAAATAGGGAGGGAGTGTGTGTGTGTGTGTGTGTAGTTAGGAAGGTAGAAGGATAGAGAGAGAGAAAGGGAGAAATACAGTAGGTAGGTAGAGAGAGAGAGAGAGATTAGGTAGGTAGGTTGATGTTCTGCTTGCTCAGAAACAGTTAAAGAGCCTTCCGAAAGGGGGGGGAGCCTTTGCACTCGGCAAACTTCCAAAACAGCCCATTTCTCCGTGAAAATGAGGCTGATTTTTTTTTAAATAAAAAGCATAAGTAGCCTGGGGGCGGGGCGGGGGCTTGCAGAGTGCTCCTGGGGGGGGGTGAAAAATGAGCAAACCCCCCCCCGTTTACCCAGGAGACTAGGCACTCCATAAGGCTCGGCACAGCCAGTTTGGTGAAGGGGGCGGGGTTCCAGGAGGCAAAAAGGTTTTTTTTGCGCTTTGCATACTTCTTCCAAATGCTCTTTCTCTGCGAAAACGGGCCGCTTTTCTTCAAATAAAAAGCATGACTAGCCTTGGGGGGGGGCTTGCAGAATGCTCCTGGGGGGGTGGGCAAAAAACCGCCCCATTTATCGCGAAAACGGGCCATTTTTGTGTCAAATAAATTGCATGCATAGCCCTATGGAGGCTTATAGAGTGCTGCTGGGGGCTGGGGGAGGGGGAAACGGCCCGTTTGAGGCTAATTTCTGCCCTCCCCAGCCCCCAGGAGCTCTCTGGAAGCCTCCACAAGACTAGGCACAGCCAGTTTGGTGAAGGGGGTGGGGTTCCAGGAGGCAAAAAAATGCTGTATTCGATGTATAAGACGCACCCAGATTTTCAGCCTCTTTTTAGAGGAAAAAAGGTGCGTCTTATACTCCGAAAAATACGGTAAGTCTTTTTTAAAAAAAAAGAGATATATTAATCAAGGTGCTAGTAACCATCTTCAAAGTGCTCCATGGCACGGGACCTGGCTACTTGCGGGACCACCTCCTACCACATACCTCCCTTCGACCTGTCCACTCCCACAGAGTGGGCCTCCTCAGGGTGCCATCCGCCGGACAATGCTGACAGGTGGCCCCCAGGGGGAGAGCCTTCTCTGTGGCGGGGCCTGCCCTCTGGAACGACCTGCCCCCCGACCTTCGGATCATTGCAGACCTACGCCTCTTCCGCCGGGCACTAAAGACATATCTATTTCAAGAGGCCGGCCTGGCTTAGTTTTAATGGACATAGTTTTAATTGATTGATTGATTTTAACCCTTTTTCTATTCTAAATTTTAGCACAGACCTTTATTTAATTTACTTTTAACTGTTTTGTACTGTATTGTTTTATATTTTATATTTCTGTGCACCACCCTGAGTCCCCTTGGGAAGATAGGGCAGTATACAAATGTGAATAAACTTGAAACTTGAAAGAAAAAAATCCTTCAGATTACTGATTCCACACTGGAATGAAGAGCTGTGGAATGGCTTGTTCAACTTTCTGTCTGAAGCAAGTAATCCTCTCATCTTCAGTAATGAAGTCTGGTTGCTTTTTCTTTATAGAACATGGGTAAGATGTTCATCCTAGGGAACAAAACATCCAGGCCTGCCCATCTTTTATCAAGCTCTAGTTTACATTTCTGCTTGTAGGAAGAAACCTGTAAAAACAAAGGCATAGTACAACATCTAAAAGAAACCATTGTTTTTCAAGAGATGCCTTGCAGCTGGCCCAAAGACCATCCAGTATAAATTCATTGATTGAAATTACATGATAAAATATATCGTGTCTGCCAATTGCTCCTCTGATTACTACTCGTTCTACCCCTTATTTTTTAAGCTTCATAAATTAGGGTAATAATAACAATGACAAATTACTTTTCACTTATTTGTGCAGTGGGTATTTTCATGTTTGAACTAATTGCTGTCTAATTTAGGGATGCTAATGAGTGCAAATTATTAATGACTTGAATTAATGTCTTGTTACAGATGCTGATGTCAGGGAGGAAGGGCTTGGAAAACACTAGAGTAATGGTGCAACCTATTATGGAAACTTCAAATTCTACTCTTCAGTGGGTTTCATTTGGGTTCAAGCTCTAGATCAGGGGTCCCCAACCCCCGGGCCGCGGACCGGTGCCGGTCCGTGGCTTGATAGGAACCGGGCCGCAGGGCCGGAGAGGAGGAGGAGGGAGGAGGGGGCAGCCCCCTGGGCAGAACGTGCACCAGGGGCAGGAGAGCACAGGCACGGCCGCTCGCGCCGTTGGGGGCCGAGAGGGGCGAGTGAGCCTACTCACACACCCCATGCGTGCATGCGCCACCTGTTCCCCCTCCCCCCTGCTCCCCCTCTACACCAGCCGAGCCATGCCCACCGGTCCACGGAATTTTCTTTAAAATGAAACCGGTCCCTGGTGCCAAAAAGGTTGGGGACCCCTGCTCTAGATGGATTGCCCTGAATTATTTCATAAGAGTGCTCACATTCAGTGGTTCTAAAGCAAATCAGAATTCACATTTCCTGTAAGTTATTCTTATTGCAAGAAGAAACATAACACGAGATAAGAAATGCTACCTGCCTCGCACACCAAATTTCCTATGTTTTTTCTCCCCAGGCCACTCTGATGTGCAAGGACAATTTCAACTGAATAAATGTAGTACACATGCAAATATGTTTCTTGATTGCCAGGGGTTTTTCCAAGTGCTGTATGATCCCATGTTATTAGAACTGCATAGAAGGAATAAGTGTTACAGGGATATTGCGAAACACTGGCTGTGTCCTAACCAAACAGAACAATGATGAGGGTAACAACATTGGGAGACAAAGGCGAAACAAATGGATGGAGACTCCTCAGTAGAAGCCATCCAAAGACGAAACTGTTTAAAATAGAAAGCATCAGTTTGCATTTCTTGTTAACTGATACAGTAGTAGGTATGAGATTATAATATAATTTGATAAAGTAAAGCAATATGCGCAGGAAACATTTCACATGTTATGATTATGATTATTTGTGCTGGGCTCAATGACCTGCTTCCAAATATCAGTGATCAAGGAATAGCAATAGCAAGAAATTATGACACCAACTTCTGCTCGTGAGCTCCATAGACATATTTATTTATCTATCACATTTAAGAACTGCTCATCTCCCTCGCAGAAGGACTTGGGTGGTGTACAATAAAATATTGAAAGCAGAAAAAAACAATATGTAAAATTCTAAAAGAGGAAAGGAATGTTAGAAATGAATTAAGAGTGGGAAGGGGGGGCTTTCAGGGTGCTAGACAGCCCCACGGTGTGTCCAAAGCAAGGGCACAGAAGCATGTGTTATGCCTTTATGGAAGGCTAGAGGAGTGGAGGCCACCACAGGAGATTGGGAGAATGTTCCATAAGACAGGGGGGAAATCAGGAAAGGTCTCTTGATTGTGTCAGTCAGAATTCTTTGGCTGACAGGGTCTCCAATGTACCTTTCCTGTCTGATATAATGGAATAGAGATGGTACCAAAGAAAACCTGTCTCTGTAGCACTTAAATGTTATAACCAACACCTTGAATTGGACTCAGAAGTGGACTGGCATTGAGTGCAGCTGGTGAAGCAGAAGTGTTACGTGTGCCATTCTTTGGATGGCCACGATTGCCAGAGTGGCCACATTTTGTGCCAGCTGAAGCCTCCCTACTTTTTCAAGGGCAGCCCCATGTATTACAGTAGTCCAAACACGAGATGATAAGGGCATAAGTGATTAAGCAGAGATTTTCCTTAACCAGGAAAAAAACATAATCAGTGTACAACATCAAGCTGAGCAAACGTTCTCCTAGCCAGGATTGCCACCTTCTTCTTCTTGCTGTGGTAGTTCAACTCCATCCAAGACCAAAAATAATAAACTCCAATGCAGAGGGGCTCCCTATCCACAACCACTCTCTCTTCCTAGGGTTCAGTTGAAGTCTGTTGTCCTCCATCCAGGTCTCCAAAGCCTCCAGATATGGTGAAAGAATGAAAGCTATCTTACGGTCTACTGTACAAAATAAAATGGTGGACCTAAATTGGGCCTTGACCTAACTCAGCAAGACTATTATATTCCTACTGCACTGTAAAAAAAAATCCACTTTACTATATAGCAGCAACCTTTGTTTCTCTGCTTTGTTTTCATCCAGTGGTTATCCCAACTTTTTCAGATCTGGTATTTTGACTTCTTAGAAAACGAGATCCCCCATTTGTGCAGATTCTCATATGGACATTTATGGAAGGCTCAGTGTCATTCCTACTTTCTGCTCTTGCTTTGGTTGGATATATGAAGCAGGATTCAATTTCTTTTTTTCCTTAATTTAATTTTAGAGAAAAGTGTTCCTATTCAGCTGGAAGGAGACAGAATGAGGCAATTGGGTAACCAAAGAAACCGTAGTTAGTCCATGGGGTAAATAATTTCAGCAGCTAGTGGCCAAGAAGTTGGTGCTTTTATGTGTTGTGCAGTTTTGCACAAGTAAACATTTACAATTTCAAGACCAGAGAAAAACTGAATCATGTCAAGGGATTGTAATAAAGGATTTTTAATGACAATGAATATAGTCATAAATGCCAGGAAAAGAAGTGTCTGGTGGTATTTTAATCATGGTGCTTTTAAAAACAGCTAAATAAATGAAGGGCATAAATTATGGACCATGATTAGTTATTGTTGACATTGCGGGTCTGGATGGGAAGTAACGGACTCAGGCTCAACCCGACCAAGACCGAGTGGCTGTGATTTCCGGCTGCCCGATTCAACCAGCTCACTCCATCGCTGGCCATAGGAGACGAACATCTTGCCCGTGTGGATGGGGTGCGCAATTTGGGTTGTTATATCCTCGACCTGCGACCGGTCTCGACTTACGACCGGCCGCAGGTCTTCCAGGCTGCCTTTGGAGCCTTGGCAACAGGCTGTAGCAAGGCAGCCAACTGACAGACGCGCCTGATTGGCTGAGGCGCGCCTGGCCCTTGCTGCAGCCTGATTGGCTCCTCCTTTGACAGCTCCAAATATAAAGAGCTGTCAAAGCGCGGGAGCCCCTGTCTACCGCCTATTTCTTTCGTACTTGTTCCTACTGATATTTTAACCTGCCTAAAATAAAGGGCTGTTGTTTTGAGCAAACCTGGCTTGGACTCCCTCTATTCTCCACCGTGCAGAGAATCTAACACTGGCGACGAGGGCTGGGGCCAGGCAGAGCTCCGATTGCTGAGGGAAAGAGATTTTCCTCACGAAAAATTTTTTTTTCTTTTGCGGTACGATCGCTATGGGTTCCGTTCCTCCCTTCGCTCCGTTCGACTCGGCGAAGGAGTCCTGGGTGTCCTTCATGGCACGATTCGAATGCTTCGTGCTGGCCAATGACTACGGGGCGCTGCCCCCGGCGCGAAAATTGGGCCATTTCCTCGGCTGCGGCGGCACGGAGTTGTTCGCCACCGCTCGCACCGTGGCCGCGCCGACAGAAGTATATGAGATGCCGTGGGACACGTTGATCGAACGGCTCAGGGCCCACTATGCCCCGGTGCCGTCTAAGATGACCCACCGCTTCGCTTTCAGAAAGTGCCTCCAGAAGCCTGACCAGTCGGTGGCCGAATTCCTGAAGGCGCTCCGCATGGCCGCCATTCCGTGCGCTTTCGCCGCGGACTTCTTGGCCGAGTCCCTGCTGGAGCAATTCATCTGGGGCCTCAGGGAAGTCCGCCTCAGAAGGCGCCTGCTGGCCCGAGCTGAGCTGACCCTAGAACAGGCGGTGGACGAGGCTCGGGCATTCGAGATGTCCGAGTCCTCGGCCCTGGATAGAGACTTGGACCGCCACCCGCCCGCACGCGCGTGCCTGGTTGAGGAGGACGAGGACCCCGACGAGGACGACCAGGTCGCCTACATTAGGCCCGCCGGCCGCAAGCCGCCCATGCCGGCTACCTACAGATGCTTGGGCTGCCGGGGAAAGCACCCTCGGGCCGATTGCCCGTTCAAGGAAGCCATCTGCCGCCGCTGCGGCCGAAAGGGACACCTGGCCGCCGCTTGCCGCGCCGCCGCGCCCGCGGAAGACCAACCCGAGCCCGAGCCCCAACGCCGCTCCGGAGAGGAACGTAGAGGGCCTGCGGCCAACCCACCCACCCAACGCCGCCGGGGCAGACGCCAGCAGCCGCAGCCGTCCCCCACTGAGAGAAACTATAGCCAGATTGACAAGGAGGCTCTGGCTATGGTGTCCGGCATCAAAAAGTTCCACCAATACCTGTATGGTCGGACTTTTGCTGTCTTCACGGACCATAAGCCTCTCCTTGGGCTTTTGGCCGGTGACCGTCCGACCCCCCCCATCCTTTCTCCCAGGATGACCAGATGGACGGAGTTCCTAGCAGCGTATAGTTATACGCTGTACTACCGTCCGGGCAAGCAGCTGGGGCATGCTGATGCCCTGAGCCGGTGCCCCCTCCCCAAGGCGGACGAAGAGCCGGTGCCGGCACTGTCCGTCTTGTCTGTGGCAGACTCAGGCCTGCCCTTGACGTCCTCGGACGTCGCCGCCCGGACGAAGGCCGACCCTGTCCTGTCCCAGGTCTCCACCTGGGTCTTGCGAGGGTGGCCTCAGGGCGGCGTGGCCGAAGATTTTCGGCCGTACAAGGCACGCCAGACGGAGCTTTCGCTCCACAGCGGCTGCTTGTGCTGGGGGGATCGGGTCATCGTTCCCCCCCCTCCGTCACCGGGTGCTCCGAACGCTCCACGCCGACCACCCCGGCATAGCCCGGATGAAGGCGCTCGCCCGCAGCTATGTGTGGTGGCCGGGCTTGGATGCGGAGGTAGCTGCCTGGGTCGGGGGTTGTGTCCCTTGTCAAACCACCGCCCCGCCCCTCCGGTCGCCCCGCCCAGGGAGTGGGACTTGCCCCGGAGCCCTTGGTCCAGGCTCCACATAGACTTCGCAGGCCCCTTCCGGGGCCAAACGTTCCTGGTGGTCGTGGACGCCTACTCCCGTTGGGTGGAGGTCATCTTGATGGCTTCCACTACGGCCGAGAGTACGGTCAGGGCCCTGCGCCGCCTTTTTGCGACGCACGGGTTGCCGGACATCGTGGTGTCCGACAACGGGCCCCAGTTCCAGTCCGCCACCTTCCAGGAGTTCTTGGCCTCGCAAGGGATCCGCCACGCGCCAGTGGCCCCTTATCATCCGGCCTCCAACGATGCCGTAGCGGTGATGTGCCAGTGCCTGGAAGCTGTACGGATCTGGATGGGAAGTAACGGACTCAGGCTCAACCCGACCAAGACCGAGTGGCTGTGGTTTCCGGCTGCCCGATTCAACCAGCTTACTCCATCGCTGGCCATAGGGGGCGAACATCTTGCCCCTGTGGATGGGGTGCGCAATTTGGGTGTCCTCCTGGATGCCCGGCTGTCCATGGAAGATCAAGTGACAGCCATGGCCAGGAGGGCGTTTTACCAGGTTCGCCTGGTTCGCCAATTGCGCCCCCTATTGGATCGGGACGCCCTTCGCACAGTCACTCATGCGCTCGTGACATCCCGACTGGACTATTGCAACTCTCTCTACATGGGGCTCCCCTTGAGGTGCACCCGGAGACTTCAGCTAGTCCAGAATGCAGCCATGGGAACCGCTAGGTCTGCCCATGTAACACCGCTCTTGCGCGAGCTGCACTGGCTACCTGTCGTCTTCCGGGTGCGCTTCAAGGTGTTGATTATCATCTTTAAAGCGCTCCATGGCTCGGGACCTAGCTATCTGCGGGATCGGATCCTGCTGCATACATCCTCACGGCCGATTCGCTCCCACAGAGAGGGACTTCTCCGGGTGCCGTCCACTAGACTTTGTCAGTGGGCGACGCCCAGGGGAAGGGCTCTCTCTGTGGCGGGCCCGGCCCTCTGGAACGACCTTCCCCCCGACATTAGGATGACCACGGACCTCCGCTCCTTCCGTCTCAAATTAAAAACTCATTTCTTCTGTCTGGCCGGCCTAGGATAGTCTCTCTGTCTTTGGGGTTTTATTGGGAAGTTTTATAATATAGCTCAGTTTTAATGGGGAATTTTAGCGCAGGCTTAGATTTAATTTATTTTTAATGAAATGTTTGTATGTATTTATTGTTTTACTGTGCCTGTGCACCGCCCCGAGTCCCTGTGGGGAGAGGGTGCGGTTTAGAAATATTAAAATTATTAATTATTATTATAAATTATTTCCCTACATATGTAAGTAGAATTCTAAACTGCAAGCCTTGCAGAATTTTTAAAATTAATATTAAGACCTGACCATGCTTCACATTAATCTGGAGAGAAGTTTTTCCAGGCCACCAAGTGCTGGTGTTCATGCCTTCCAATTTTATAGACCCAACGTCTAGGTTTCTTGTTTTTGTAAATCAATTAATTTATGCTGGTATAATGTGTTCCTAAGCAGATTCTTAGTATCATTACCATATTCTTGTTGCCATTATGTTTTATATTTTATTTATATGCTCTTTTTCATTATTGTATGCTATAAGCTCACACAGCTTTTAACTTTCAATTTTGAAAATTGAGATATTTTGAGGTATTTGAGACTTTCTTTAGGAAGCAAATAAGAATGACCACCTGAAATATGCTCCAGATTGTATGCATCTAGTTATTTACAATGTATTGTAGTAACAGTATGATCATAATTTCAGCCTTTGAGCCTGCTGAATCTCACAATTTGATGTCATTAGATGGAAAAATTGTGAGGTGACTTGGGAAGAGCTTCATGGGTCCCTGAAGTCCAGTGATATGCATACAAGTTATATTAAGTTATTCACTGTCATATGTACCTGTTTTTCAGACTCTCATCATGGTTTTTTTTCTTAAGAGTATGGTTTACACCTGAGAAACTTCACCTCTTCCCATAGAACCTTTGAAAATGTTTGGCTTCCAAATAGTTAATTTAAGAAATCTTTTGAAGCAAGAAGAATTATCCATTAGTGACTAGATAAAAAATGATTTAGCCCTGGAGATTTGCCCTTAACCAATGAAGGCATTTTCTGGAGGAGATGCAGAGATTTACTATCTTATTACAGAAATAAGTAGTCCTCATTTGCTGAGGAGATTCTTAATCTTAGCATTGTTTAAAGCTGTCAGGAAGTAATATGTATCAGTGCAAAGATGCTTAATGATTGCCTTAATTTCTGTTAGTCAGTTTTCCTGAGGGCTCACTTTCCAAGTTGATGGGATAACATTCAGGCACATTTAGGGCTGTTTTCTCCCAAAAATCTCTATCACACTGTTTTCTTTATGAACATTGGTCATTCAGAGGCAACATATTTAGTTCTGTTTAAAGGTATCCGCATCTGTAACTCTATTGGTCTGTGCTTTATGAAGAATTTCAAATGTCCTTATATATTTAAAATGGTCTCCCCCCCCCCAATCTCTTCCTACTCCTTATTTTTTTTAACAGAATCTGATTTCCTTCGCCTTTCATCACCATTTCTGCATCATTCCACTGTGAATTCAGTTTTATTTCTTCATTATTCCTTAAAGTCAGATGTTCAGTTGATTTGCCTGCTGGGAAGGTTGCTACTGTTTTTGTTTTTAAAATAATAACACTGATGATGTTTGGGTTTGATCAGATATTGGTTAAGTTGGCGTGTTCAGCAATAATTAAGCAACAATGGGTGGTACTTTACTGTTCATTCCTGCTGCTTAGATTAAGGGTGGCCAAGGGAATTTTTTTTTTGGGTGAGATGTGGGAAAATTGTGGCTGAATAATGTTATTTGCTTAGCCTCCAAGGCCACAATGGCTATGATGAGCAAAGCTAGAATTTTCAAACTCTTTTTTTTTTTTGCCAGATGGATCTTTTTAAAATAAAGGAATTAACCCTATTAACCTGTTCATAATACACCTAGTTTATTCCCTTTTCCCATGTGAAACAATTACAGATTTATTATTCTGCATTTTTTTCTTGTTTTTACAACCCTTTAATCCTTTTTTATAGGGGTGGAGTCATGGCGACTGAATAGAGCTGAGTGTTTACTGACTGGCTTCCCTTCCTGATGCCTACACAGAGTTTGCAGCATATATTTTTTTCTTTGTGTCCTGATAAAGACTTGTTGTCACTACCTAGGATTGAACCTTCCAACCATCATGCTGCTCATTTGTTATTCTGCAATATCAGATAGGAAAGAGAGAGACAAAGTAGAATTTCATTGGCTAGTCACAATCCCAATTTTGGATCTGTCCACTGACTTCACCAACTTGAAGCTGCAAATTCATTGCCAACTGTACATCTTTGCATGTTTTCATTATGATCTGGACTTGATTGGCACAATAATTGGGAATGACTGCATACATTTTGCTATATGTTTAGTAGTCGAAAGCAGAGATAGGAAGAAGAATCATGCTCAGGTATTCATTGTGTGGGAAGGCAGGAGGCAGGTCATAAAAGTTAAAATGTGACAATGTGAAAGGACAACTTCTCTTATCTAGACAGGATTCTTTTCATTTTTGTTACCACTCAACTAATGTTTCATCAGTCTTGCTACTGAAATTTTGATAAAAAGCAGTAATATCTACACTATTCAGGAAGTTTTCTGAATTGAATACAGTGATAGAAGCAAATATTCAGGCAAGTTTGTTTGTTTATATTCCGCCTTTATTATTTTGACAAATAACTCAAGGTGGTGAACATATGCAATGCACCTTCCTCTTCCTATATTCCCCATAACAACAATTCAAACACCTGTTTCTTTACTGTCCCAAAGGTGCTTTTTCAGGAGACAATTGGACTTTATTCTTTTTTTTTCTTTTGAAGACATTTCACTTCTCACTCAAGAAGCTTCTTCAGCTCTGACAGGATAGTGGGGAACAGAAGGATTTATATTTGTTGCAGACAGCTGTTCATTTGTATCCCCCTTTTTTAAAAGCAACTTTGGGACAACCATGACTTGGTTGACTGAGAATCTCTACAGACTGTTTCTTTACTGTTTTTCATTATTTCCTTTTTTGGCATAGGTGGGTATTGGTATAAAAATTAATGGAGTGTTGATTAGGATGAAGCACAAGTAGGAGTTAACATTCAGAGAGAGGACCATCTTAGTGCATCAGGAGAACTAAGACAGTCTGCTTGAGAGAATTGTAGGGGAGATTGTAAATTATTGAGACATTTCAGTAGTTAGCAGTCTACAAACAGCAAATAAATAACTTAAATAAGTAAAGTCACTTTAGATACGTTTTCGAAAAGATCACCAAAAATTGTGTAAGTCCCTCCACCCATCCAAACAGATACGCCCTCAGATGTTCTCGATTTGATAACATCACCTCATCAAATTATTATTCTTTAGTAAGTATCTCTAACAAAAAGCTCAACTAGAGAGCAGCACTTAAAGTACACTGTAAGGTCCCTTTCAGGGGGTTGTCAAAGTTAAATAAATACAGTGGTACCTCGGTTCACGAACTTAATTCGTGAAATGACTCTGGTCGCGAATCGAATTGGTCGTGAACCGAGGCACAATTTCCCATAGGGTTTAATGTAAATCCGGTTAATCCGTTCTGACCTTGTTTTTTGGTTGTAATTCTTGAACTGACTCTGTTCGCGGACCGAATTGGTTGTGAACCGAGGCACAGTTTCCCATAGGGTTTAATGTAAATCCAATTAATCCATTCTGATCTTTCTTTTGGTTTTAATTCTTGAACTGACTCTGTTCGCGAACCAAATTGGTTGTGAACCGAGGCGGAGTTCGTGAACCGAGGCGGAGTTCGTGAACAGAAGCGGAGTTCGTGAACCAGACCATATTTTTACGAACTTTTCCGTTCGTGAACCGAAACGGTGTTCGTGAACCGGAGCACATTTTTGGGAAAATTTCTGTTCGTAAACCGAATTGGTCATGAACAGAGGCGTTCGTGAACCGAGGTACCACTGTATATTTTTTTAAATGTCAGTTTTAATTTCCAATACAATAAATATTGATAGACATAGCCCACATAAATTAAAACTCTTTGCGGCCCTGATTCATTTTCAGTAATGTATATTAAAATAGGGGTAATGCAAATGAAATGTTTGAGAAACAGTGAATTAGACCATTTTGATTTCACTGCACTATTCAATCCAATGGCAAGGGGCCATGTGCACACACAGAAGAGAGTCCAGAATGAAATGAAGTGGACAATCCTAATTTAATTCAACAATTTGCTTTCATGGGCTATATTGATCAAAGCTTCAATTTGAAGTGTTCCTTCAAAGCCTTCCTTGCCTGTAATAGAAAGGCTGTTTCAAAGTCCTAGAACAACATTAAAATAAATCAGCTAAGGACTTTATTCCACAGAAATGACTCGTTCCAACTGAAAATCACACATGCACACATACACATATGCCTGCCGTTTTGGTGGCAGGCATTTCAAGAATTTAGGGAGAAGGAATAAATTGATATGCAAATACAATAAAATATTCCTTTCTGAATGATAAGCTGCTTTTTCACCAAGTTCTTCTTCCTGATACAACTGGTAATGCAGTGAATGTATGGAGCAGCATACCAAACTGGAATGTTCTCAAAATGGCATTGTTAAATTGCTAGAAAGCCTACTCATTGATATGCAAGTCTATGTATAAGTTATAACATACAATGGAAACCTTTAAACTAGTATATATCTCACATACGTACATATATACCAGTGGTGGGTTTCAATTTTTTTAGAATCTACTCTGTAGGTGTGGCCTATTTTGTGGGCGTGGCTTGGCAGTCATGTGACAGGGTGGGAGTGGTCACCTTTTAAAATGTGGTGAAACTCATTTAACAATGCTCTTGCTTAACAACCAAAATTTTGGACTCAATTGTGATGATAAATTCTTTCTTTCTTTCTTTCTTTCTTTCTTTCTTTCTTTCTTTCTTTCTTTCTTTCTTTCCTTCCTTCCTTCCTTCCTTCCTTCCTTCCTTCCTTCCTTCTTTCTTTCTTTCCTTTCCTTTCCTTTCCTTTCCTTCCCATTGGGTCACTGGCAGCGGCGGGCCAGATTTTCTTCCATGTACACTGGTGGAACCCCCTCTCACTGGTTCTCTAAATTTCACCAACCGGCTCTCGCGAGTAGGTGCGAGCCTGCAGAAACCCACCACTACAAGAAAGGTGCGAGCCTGCAGAAACCCACCATACATATACTTTCACATGTACACACACACATACAAACATTACCTTACAGCAGGAGTAGTCAATCTTTTTATACCTACCACCCACTTTTGTATCTCTGTTAGTAGTAAAATTTTCTAACCGCCCACCAGTTCCACAGCAATGGTGAGTTATAAAGTAGGGAAGTCAATTAAATTAAAAAAAGGAAAGTGCTTCAGTATCGAACAGAACCCCTTCCGCCCACCATGAAAGCTGGAAAGCCAGGTTGACTACCACTGCCTAAAAGCAAACCAAAATAAATAACCCCACCCTCACCCCCGAGTGATGGCATAAGAACACAATCCAAGCAATAGTTATTATCTTATGTAAAATCTACAGGGCAAAGTAAAGGCATTTTGAACATAAACATAAGACTTATCCTAAGCACCAGCCTAGCTCTTCAAATGATTACAGTAGTTTTACATTTTCGGTACTTAGAACCTTTATTTGAAAAGTATAGTGATACACATAAACACAAAATATTGAGGAGAGATTAACAGTGGGACTATTCAAATTGTTGGCCAATGATAAGGTGATTCAGTTGAGCGATTTTTTTATTTTATTTTTTCCCCAGGATACAATAGAGACTTTTTGCTACACTCAAAGTTCCACTTAACTGGTAGGTTTATCCTTGACCAGTAAAAACATGCTTAGTTTGAAAGAAACAAATGTTTGATGGCAGGAAGTTTTATAGATAAAAGAATACACATTGGAAGAGACCCTAAAGATAGTATAAATAGTATAAATTCTGTAAGAAAGGATTCTGAAGGCCTGTACTTACATGAAAGAAAAATAAAGAGGAGTTCTATTTAGGAAATGACATTATGAAATTTATCTGAGTTATCTAAGTGTTTCTAGGACTATTAGCTTGTAATGTGCTGTCCTCCATCACATGCACTGTGTGTGTGTGTGTGTGTGTGTGTGTGTGTGTAGAGAATATGAGCACAAGTCAGCTTAACAATCTGCATTGCACAAATAGGAAATAGAAACTGGTGTCAAGGAAGAAATGATGAAAATCTTTAGAATATCCGTATACCTAAGAAGAAGTGTGGTTCCATAGATACATGCAACATAAGTCTTTTGGATAAGGAATGGAGATAAAAGTACAAAATCTCTTTGCTAAATAACTGGCCCTATGTCATTTCATTCTCAAAAGAATGAGGAAGATTACCCCAAAAGATATTTACACCATAAAAGAGTGGAAAGCCATAACCCCATTCTATCTGTCATCATATCCTACATTTAGCCTGCTGATGTTGCTTTGCAGAGAGAAAAAAATTCAGCTATGGATCTCTGCTAGATAAAGAGCTCCCACTAAGGGTAGTGGGTCCCTTTAAAGGCTCCTTATGACCCTCATGTCTCTTTTTGAAGATTGGGAGGACACCATGGACCAGTGGTTGGTTGCTAACCGGTTTACTACTATTTTGCTCCTGCTCGTGTGTGTGCTTGCATACATGCTTGTGCATGTGCTTGCATGTGTGCACAAGGCATGTGCAGAAGTGTCTGGGTGGGTGGAGCCTCCCACCGCCACCACTACCGGTTCGGTTGAACTGGGCTGAACCGGCAGCAACCCACCTCTGCCATGGACCCATTGAAGATATATGGGGAAGGGGAAGGGAGGTGGAGAAAAGAAAATCTCAGGGGAGACACAAAGTCAATTTGCACAATATAGTTTTCCAATAGAATAGGAAACCACAGAGATTCTTTGGAGAAGGAACACAGAAATTAGGAAAACAAAAATTAAGTCAGGAAAAGGTTAGAAAGTGACTCTACCTAAACTCCAACATTGAAAGGGCTGTCACAAAGAAGAAAGGGTCAATCTTCAAAGCACTTGAAGGTTAGATAGAAGCAATGGGTGGAAACTATTCAAGGAGAGAACCAACCAAGAAATAAGTATTTTTTTGAAGGAACAAGTAGTCAGTGGAGTGGCTTGCCTTCAGAAGTTGTGGATGCTTCATCACTAGAGGGTTTTAAGAAGAAATTGGACAACCACTTGTTGAAATGATACAGGGTCTCCTACTTGAGCAAGGGTTGGACTAGAAGATCGCCAAAGTCCCTATTAGCTCTATTATTTGATTATTTTCTTTGGTATAAGGGAGAGGATTTTAAAATGCTTTCTATCTTTCAAGATGCTGTTACTGTAGTACTTTACCAAGAAAGTAGAGTTTGGTATTTCTTGTGAAGACTGTTTCCTATAGGTCTTATTTCAAAAGGCTGATATGAGAAGTGATACACTTGTAGCAGAACTTCTAAAAGCAAATCCAGAACAGTAGTCTTCTCTATTAGCTTTTTATATTCATGTATATAGATGAATCAATCCAGATGCCCAGTGAGGATAAATGCTGCATAACCATCCCAACCTTTTAAAAAGGAGACAAGTTCAGTACAGTAAATTAATGCCAACTGTATTAAGTATAATAAGCAAATTATATGCCAGATGTCTCTATATAAGATGGATAGACTGAATAATCTAATAAAAAATGTAAGTATTGAACATGTTGGCTTTAAACCAGTTTTTCTGTGTATCAAGGTATCAAAATTGGGCTGGAAAATATTAATCTCTCATCCAATTTTTACACTGCCTTCTTTGACCTGGAGAGGGCTGTTGAATCATTCTGTTGTGAGCAATAGTAACTACAATTGCTTCCTCTCGAGTGTAGAAATTTGCAACTAATTGTAATGCTTGATGAGCATACCTCAATGCAATGCAAGTTAAATGGGATGCCAGTAGCACTCTCACACCCTCATTCTCTACACCAAAAATGTATTAAACATAGATATATTCTCATTCCTCTTTTAGTTAACTTTTATATTTAATGTATTTTGCAAACTCTACCAATATGTGAATTCCACCTTCTCTTGCAAAATGATTCTAATCATCATATTTATCTACTCTGGTGATACCACCATTCTTCCTCTAACCCAAGTTGGCTTTTTGTGCTGGCTGTGGGAATTGGCTGAACTCTGCCATACCGAGAGGCTATAAATCAACTATTCTGAATTAAAGATACTGCTGTTCATGCAGAAATTGCCAATATAAGTGGAAAATTAATAATTTTCCAGTTGAAGAGGTGTTTAAATATTTAGGCATTTACATACAATTTTCTACTTCCAGGCTGTATCAAACCTGCTAATATATTTTACAATACTGCATCCCTTTATTTTGCTTGCTTTTTAGAACATATACCCCTACTTCTTACCTGCTGCATGGATTGATTGGAAATAAAAATTGTTTACTTTCTACTCACAGACTTTTCAGTGGAGAGTTCTAAAACCATAGAAATTTTGCTCCTTTGGTAATGCCATTAGGTTTAAGATCTGATTTTGTTCCAGGATCCAATCTGGTCCAGTCATTGGGACCAGAGCTTCAAACTTTCAGACTCTTGCTGGAGCCCATCTTCAGGGAATTTCTCTCTTGCATTTACTAAGATTGTTGGATGAGCAGGCACAAAAACAGCTAACGAATTGACTGAAGCCTGAGACATCAGTCCCTCGAGTGCTGATTTACCACATATTTATCAAGTACTTAGAAGGCATTAAGAAAGATTGGGACAGCCTATTCAGAAATCATCCCCAGTTTTCCTGCCCCAAGCAGAAACTAAGACCAGCTTTTAGAAATGCATATTTCAGAAGACTAGGTCAAGACAGAAAGTCAGATAAGCAACAAACAAAAGCTTTGCAAAAAATAGCTCAGACAAACAGCTAGGATTTGCATTTTCTCTTTCGCTTATAGAGCCAATTATGCCCTTTACATGACCCCATAGGAATCTGACAACAGTCAATAGAATATTAAAGGACATGTTCTTGCACAGGAACAGGAAGCTCAAAAACAAAGCCCAAAGAAAGTATAAAAACCACCCACTCTCAACTCCATTTTGTCAGCTGCACCAGAACCACAAACCCTGGTGGTTCTGTTCATCAGTAAATGAACCCTCAATCCAATCACCCTCCAGCCTCCATTTTGTCTCCAGTGCCTGTCTCACAGCTTAGATGTGGACCTAGATATTTCTTCCAACAGCTCAGAAGACAAAACCAGTGATCCTGATTGGATCCTGCAACCTTATCCTGGGACATGTATATTCATCTTCATTCCTGATTTTGTTACTCCCTACTAAAGGGAATGGGTTTTTCTACTTTTTGGAAGTAAATGCTGAAATCCCATGAAAAGAATTAAAGGTAAAGGTTCCCCTCGCACATATGTGCTAGTCATTCTTGACTCTAGGAGGCAGTGGTCATTTCAAAGCTGAAGAGCCAGTGCTGTCCAAAGACATCTCCATGGTCATGTGGCCAGCATGACTAAACGCTGAAGGAACACGGAACGCTGTTACCTTCCCACAAAAGTTGTTTCCTATTTTTCTACTTGATTTTTACGTGCTTTTGAACTGCTAGGTTGGCAGAAGCTGGGACAAGTAACAAGAGCTCACTTTATTATGCAGTGCTAGGGATTCGAACCTCTGAACTGCTGACCTTTCTGATCGGCAAGCTCAATGTCTTAGCCAGTGAGCCACCATGTCCCTGAAAAAATAATTAGGGAAAACGAAAATCCTCTTACCTTCTCAGTGACTGAGGATCCTTTTTTCCTTTGCTTTTTCATATCACAATGCAGGTATTTTTGCATGTTCAGTTGACCATTGGATGGTCAGGAAAGAATGATACACTGCATGTGTTTGTAACATGGAGACAGCGAGGGAAGAACATTTTTTAAAGTGTATAGAAAGAAGAAAGAGAAGCATCACCAACAAAAACGTTATCTTGTTTATCCCCCACTTAAAAAAAAAAACATAAGACAAATTTAAAGCATCCAGCATTGAGGCTGAATATGGAGACAGACATAAGATTTATGTCCCTGATCTGCATTACTTACAAATGTAAAACAGCATTTCTTTTCTAAAGATGAAAATTCAAAACATCAAGTAAATTTCAATATGTGCCATTTCCTGCAACCTAATGAACAGAATGAATAGATGACATGTGATTAAATTATACCCAAAGTAATAAAGAACAAATATCTAGAATCAACTGTTTCTTCATTTCCTCTTTCATAATGTATACTGCATAATGTATGCCTATGAAATGTGATTTCATTGGATTAAAAATATTTAGTGATTTTCCCATTGCAGCACAACTCTACCGAGTTGGAAAGAATTGCCTTTAAAAGAGGCAATATGGAAAAATGAGAAACAAAATAAAACTTAAAAGAGGTTTCTTGAAAAGATGGGTTATGAAATAAATGGGGAGATTCCATTCAGAACTGGCAACTGGTATCTTTCTGTATTTGTTGTTACTCAGCCTGAGCACTTGATGGTTATGAATCAAATACATAACAGAATAACAGAACAGAATAACAAAGTTGGAAAGGACCTTGGAGGTCCTCTAGTCTAATCCACTGCTCAAGCAGGAAACCTTATAATTTTTGAGATAAATGGTTGTCCAATCTCTTCTTAAAAACCTCCAGTGTTGGAGCCTCACAACTTCTGGAGGCAAATTGTTCTGCTGATTAATTGTTCTGTCAGCAATTTTATCCTTAGTTCTAGATTGGTTCTCACCTTTCTTTGATTAGTTTCCATCCATTGCTTCTTGTCCTGCCTTCAGGGGCTTGGAGAATAGGTTGATCCCCACTTCTTTGTAGATATTGAAGCACTATTATCATATCACCCTTAATCTTTTTTTTCCATTGAACTAAATGTACCCAATTCCTGAAACCGATCTTTGTAAGTTTTTAGATTTTCATATCATTTAAGGTCCCTAATGTTGCTACTTATTTGTGTTGTCTTAATATTATTGAAGAGGAAATCTAGGGGATAATGTTACATTAAATCCATTGACTTTTAATTAAACTTCCATTTAAATGTGAATTAAATTTTCACAGGGAATGAATTCTATTAAATTATATTTTTGTTTTGACTTTGTCCACTTGGTCACAGGCATATCTACTTTTGAAATACAGTTCTCAGTAATCTATTCATGGAACAAGTGAAACAAAAGATTGAATGCTCCAGTGGTGGGTTTGAAAAATTTATAGAACCTATTCTGTAGGTGTGGCCTCTTTTGTGGGCGTGGCTTGGTGGTCATGTGACCGGGCAGGAGTGACCAACTTGTAAAATGTGGTGAAACTCATTTAACAATGCTCTTGCTTAGCAAGCAAAATTTTGGGCTCAATTGTGATCATAAGTTCTCTCTCTCTCTCTCTCTCTCTCCTTCCTTCCTTTCTTCCATTCTTCCTTCCTTCCTTCTTTCTTTCTTGTGTGTGTGTCTCTCTCTCTCTTTATTTCCTTCCTTTCTTTTCCTTCCTCACTTCCTTTCTTGTGCCTCTTTTTTCCTTTTTTTCTTTTTTTCTTTCTTTCTTTCTTTCTTTCTTTCTTTCTTTCCATCCTTCCTCTTCCTCTTCCTTCTTTCTTGGGTCTCTCTCACCCACTTCCTTCCTTCCTTCTTTCTTGTGTCTCTCTTCTCCCACTTTCTCTCCTTCCTTTCCATCTCTCTCCCTTCCTTCTTTCTCTTCTACTTCCTTCCTTCCTTTTTTCTTTCTTATGTCTCTCCCCCCCACTTCCTTCCTTCCTTCCTTCCTCCCTTCCCCCCTTCTTGTGTCTCTCTTCCTTTTTCCTTCTTTTCTTCCTCCTTTCTTTCTTCTTTCTTTCCTTCCTTTTTTCTTGTGTCTCTCTCCCCCACTCCCTTCCTTCCTTCTTTCTTGTGTTTCTCTCTCCAACTTTCTTTCTTTCTCTTTCCTTCTTTTTATTTCTCTTTCTTTCTTTTTCTCTCTTTCTCTTCCTATGTCTCTCTTTTTTCAGTCTCCCTTCCTTCCTTCCTTCCTTCCTTCCTTCCTGTCTGCCTGCCTGCCTGCTTGCCTTCCTTCCTTCCTCTCTTCCTCTTCTTCTTTCTTTCTCACTCTCCCAGCCTCCCAGTGGGGAGGCTGGACAAGAAGCCTTGTTTTCTGTGCCGCCCATAGCTATCAGAGGAAGGAGGCAGGGAAGCAAGCCCCTGGCCTCATCTCTGCCTCCTTCCTTGAGAGCTGGCTTCAGGGACAGCTAGCTTCTTCCATCACTGCATCCTTCATTCGCCTTCCACTCAGAGGGTCTGCCAGTGAGTTCATTATTATCTTTCAAGTCAAGATGTTGTCTTCTCTCCAGTAGCTAGTGATAGAACTCCTGAAAAGCATCTGTATAAACAACTTGTGCTCTTCCTACTATTACTCTCAGTAAACAAACTGAAAGAACCTTGAGTCTCAAATGATCAAAGAGAAAGAGAAAAAAATGTATCCTGCCTCCAGCCTCTAAGTGGCAGTGTTACTGCTTTTCTTCCTGTTATTACAACTCTCTTTATATTTTTTCTTATATTCCAAACTTAAGAAAGAAAGAAAACCTTTAAATGGAGATCAAAAACAATCCAGTCAATCCAATCCAGCATTGTAAAAAAAAAGAAAAAATTTAATCCATAGGTATAAGCAAGAGTAAAAAAAATAGAAGAAAAAATTAATCCATTTAAGTTTAAAAATAAGGAGCCTTTGCAAAAATTCCATCCATAAAAAGAAAAGTTAAAAACAGGATAACACACTACGTTTATTGCAATTTAACTTCACCACTTACACTCTTCTGTCTTCAATTTTAATTTAGATTTAATTTTTTTTAAGTAGTCTCTTTTTCTAGTAATAAAATTTCCTCACCAATTCAACCCACTTTCTCTTTCCACTTTCTTCCTGTTCTGGAGCTGTCCCAACTTCAGCAGCTTCATTAGCTGTGTTTCTGTCGCCGGAGATAAAGGCTATTCCTGGATCTTTCAGGGACTTTGCAGTGTCCCTGAGATTAGCAGGAGGTGCCCTTCTCAATCACCATCTCTGCGGGACAGTTTAGGTCCAAATGGACTGTCCAGCAGCAGAAATATCAACTGCAATTTCAGAGCACCAAGATCACATGTTGTGTCAGCTTCCTGTGATGGCCTCTTTTTATTAGGGGCTCTTAAAGTGATATCAGCCCAAACACCTTGCTGACTCATTCTCAGTATTACATCATCATAGCACCTGTTCAGCTCTTAAATCATTATTCTGATAGCCTTGATGTTGATTTTGAAACAGGGTAAGGTACTTTTTAATCCTTCATGCTTTGAGTATTTTATTATTTTTCTAAAAAAATAATCCTTCCTTCCTTCCTTCCTTCTTTTTATAATTTTCAATGCTAAATTGGGTTGACTTCAGCATTATTCTGTATAATCTTTTTCCCATAGGCAGCATAGAGATGGATTAAAGGTACTATTGCTTGCAGTTTATGATGCTGAACAAAATATTTTAGTAACACTTAAGCCACTTTACTGAACTATTCACAAACCCATATCATAAGCTTTCCTAAAGGTTCTTTCTTTGGAAATAGCATTTGTATTGAAAATTGAACTGATATGAAAGATGCTGATAATGACATTTTAAAACATCCAGTCTGTAAGGCAGACATAGGATGTTTAGAAGAGATTACCTATACAAATTTTTAAAAATGCTTACTGGTGTATTATTTGAGATATGCTAGAGTAAGTACTGCCTTAGGAAGAGATGGACATAAAGAAAGAGCCAGACTGTTTTTGGAAACACTGATACTGAACCTCAGCAAAAGAGGATAAAAGTAGTAAGCAGTTAGAAACACCCAAACTCTTAACATTTAAATTGAACACTTTGTATTTTGTGATGTAGATACAATACATGTTCCTTTAGTTCGTTTGGTCCATGGTTTGAACCATATTAATCAATGACCTCTTGGACTAATATGCAAGGTAGACTAAATTACTGAATTATGTAGTTTTCCAAATGCTATGATGCAGTTTTTAACTTAAAAATAAATGGAGCAACATTCTTATATAAGTGCATATTTTAGATACCAATGAAGAATATTTGTACCTCAGGACTGAAATGAGGGATCCTTGGTATTCTCTGAGCTTAGTTGTGTCCTTGCAGATATTTCATTATCCAAACTAGGTAACATCATCAGTACTAGAAGTGGTGTTACTTAGTTTGGGTAACAAAATGTCTGCAAGAAAACAATCAAGCATAGAGCGCACCACAGACTCTCCACACTTTAGGACAAAATTTGCAAGAGTTTCTTGGGAAAAATATTTAAGATTGCAGTTGCGTGGTTAAAGGAGAGTATCTCAAGGATCATAGTTTTCTTTGACATTTAGCCTGCATGGATGGAGAACAGTGGAGAGAGAGAAAAGAAGGGTTTCAGAAAAGGAGATCTTAATTGTTTGCCCTTTCTTTTTTGTTTTTGAAAAAAAGTTTTATTGGGTTTTATAAATTTTTTACAAATAAGGTAAAAGGTAAGTGGTGAAAAGACATTTTGAGAACTTTCTTGTCGAAGTCATTGGCCTCTTCCGAGACTTCATAACAGAAAATAGATAATTCATATAACATACATTTGTACTACAAAGTGGAGATAAATGCAAATATATCATTGTAAGAAAAAACTGTGCTAGCAAACATATATAAACACCCAAACAATATTATATTATATTAAAATAAAGTCACTTTTGAGATCTAAGTCTTTTGGCAATTGTATCTTCTTTTCCCTGGCCCCCAGTGGGCGGGGCCGTGGCAGCCTCTGCTCCCCCATTTTCATCCTCCAGGATTGAGGAATGTTTTTCAAGAAAGGCTTGCGCCTCTGCAATTGTTTTAATTCTTACTCTTCCCCCCTCCCAAAACACCAACATTCCCTCCGGCATCACCCACTTAAACCAGACCCCCCCTTTTTGAATAATCTTTTAGATAAGAAGGAATACTTCCGTCTTAACTCTCGTATTTTCTTCGGGACCTGCTTCAAGATAGCGACCTCTTTGACTTCCTGTTCCGGCTTCTGGCGGCGACAGACGAGTCCTGGGACTCGTCCGCCGTTTTGTTCTTTTTTCTGCCCCAAACGGGGCGGGGTGCCCCTTTTTTGGGGGGGACCCTCCGTAGGACCGGCTTGCCTGGACCTGTTCAGCCTGGCAGTGGCCGGGAAAAGGTCCTTGTCTTCGGTCTAGGTGGAAGAAGACATGCTGCGGGGGGCCCGGTTCCCTTCGCCAACGGAGGACGGCAACATATAATTGATTTGGAGAGAACGGGAGCGCTCGGGCCGGATGGCTTTTATTTTATTTTATTTTATTTTATTTTATTTATTAAATTTATACCCTGCCCTTCTCCTTGTTAGGACCCAGGGCGGCGCACAGGGATGTTAAAATACATACAAAATATATAAAATATATGAAATTTAAAATACTTATTCTAATAAATAAACCCTGCGCTAAAACCGAATTAAAATCCCAAGTTTAAAAACTATCTAATAGTCAGTATGGAGGTTACGCTAGGCCGGCTAGATGAAATAGGTGTGTCTTCAGACACCTGCGGAAGAGGCGGAGGTCGGAGATGGTGCGGAGTTCAGGGGGTAAGTCGTTCCAGAGGGCTGGGCCCGCCACAGAGAAGGCTCTCCCCCTGGGTGTCGCCAGTCGGCATTGTCCAGCCGACGGCACCCTGAGGAGGCCCTCTCTGTGGGAGCGTATCGGTCTGAGGGATGTATGGGGCAGGAGGTGGTCTCGCATATAACTAGGCCCCGAGCCATGGAACACTTTAAAGATGGTCGTTAAAACCTTGAAGCACACCCGAAAGACCACAGGAAGCCAGTGCAGCTCGCGCAGGATAGGTGTTATGTGGGAGTGTCTAGGCGCTCCCGTAATCACCCGCGCGGCTACGTTCTGGACTAGCTGCAGCTTTCGGGTGCACCTCAAGGGAAGCCCCATGTAGAGAGCATTACAGTAGTCGAGTCGAGAGGTGACGAGTGCTTGAGTGACTGTGCATAAGGCACCCGGTCCAGTAAGGGGCGCAATTGGCGCATCAGGCGAACCTGATGAAACGCCCCCCTGGCCACGGCTGCCACATGATCTTCCATAGACAGCCGGGAATCCAGGAGGACACCCAAATTGTGCGCCCTCTCCACGGGGGCCGGTGTTTCGCCCCCAATGGCCAGAGTTGGAATAATCTGGCTGAACCGGGGCGCCGGAAGCCACAGCCACTCAGTCTTGGACGGGTTGAGCTTGAGTTTGTTACCACCCATCCAGATCCGTACGGCTTCCAAGCACCGGGACATAACCTCGACGGCATCGTTGGGGTGGTCTGGGGTGGATAAGTACAACTGAGTATCATCAGCGTATAGATGATATTCCACCCCAAAACCACGGATGATCTCACCCAGCGGCTTCATATATGTGTTGAATAGGAGGGGCGAGAGGACCGACCCCTGAGGAACCCCACATATGAGGGGTCTCGAGGCCGACCTCTGCCCCCCTGACAACACATATTGCAACCGACCAGAGAGGTAGGATGAGAACCACCGCAAAACGGTGCCTCCCAGCCCCAACCCCCCCAGTCGGCGCAATAGGATACCATGGTCGATGGTATCAAAAGCCTCTGAGAGGTCTAATAGGACTAGGATAGAGGAATATCCTCTATCCCGCACCCTCCAGAGATCATCAACCAACGCGACCAATGCCGTCTCGGTGCTGTGCCCGGGTCGGAAGCCGGACTGGCGCGGGTCTAGATAATCAACTTCCTCCAAGTGTCGCGGCTTTGCCGGGGCTTTGACGGCGAGGTGGAGAGTAAGTGACTTTAATTTTTTTGCTGGCGGCTTTGATTGAGAGAAACGTGGAGGGGGGTGTTTGCTAAAAAAAACCTCGGATTTATAACAGCGGCGCGCAGAAATGGCTCCTCGAATGCGAGGGAGCGGATATTTCGCATCCGGACTTTTGCGGAACAGGTGAAAGTCTTTCGTGGCTTGTTTCTATACAATGTATCTAAGTCCGACTTTATTGAAACAATTTTCTTTGCTAGCGCAGGTTGAGGGGGTTTTTAGGGAGGTTTTTAATGCGGGTTTTAGGGGGTCCCAGGGAGGAGGAGGGAGGGTATGTACAGTTAGAGAGCGAGGGCCAGGCCAACAGGCGACGGAGGGAAGCGGAAGAATCCGTGAGGGGGGGAGAAACACGAGTCGTTCCCGCGGAGGGCATTTCCATTCAGACGGTCGTGGGGAGAGACAGGTCCGAGGGGAGGCAAGTTCCATCCTCCCGGTTGGGGACACGTAGCCGTTGGTTGCAAACGGTTAGGTGTCACAACCCCCGCAGGCTAGGTGGTCAGGGAATACAGAGCCAGGGCCTGAGGCTGATGTTTTGTAACGCCAGGTCCATTGTCAACAAAGCCCCCCTCATCCATGACCTTGTGTCAGAGGGGGAGCCGGACCTGGCTGGAATAGCGGAGACCTGGTTGGGCCACGAGGGTGGACTCCCCCTCGTTGAAATGTGCCCACCAGGCTACCGCGCTTTTCATCAGCCCCGGGCCCTAGGTAGGGGTGGTGGGGTGGCGGTCATAATAAAGGAAGATCTTGAGCCAAGAGAGACCATTGTGCCACAGACTACCGGTTGTGAGTCCCTCTGCATGAAGTGGGGCCTAGGGAGGCAGTTGGGCTTGCTGGTTGTATACCTGGCTCCCCGCTATGTAGCAGCAGCCCTGCCCGAGCTCCTGGAGGTGATCGCTACGGTGGCAGTTGAGACCCCCAGACTTTTGGTCATGGGGGACTTTAATCTGCCATCGGTGGGCGAATCATCCGTGGCAGCTCGGGAGTTCATGGCTTCCATGACGGCCATGGACCTGACCCAATTAATTCAAGGCCCCACCCACGAGGGTGGACATACACCGGATCTCATCTTTGTCTCTGGCCAATGGAAGAGTGATCTGGGTATAGGGGATATAGTCATCACGCCCTTGTCATGGTCAGACCACTCACTTCTCCGGCTCGATTTTCCGACCGCTACTCCCCTCCGCGGGGAGGCAGTACCAGAGCCATCGATCTGGTTTCGCCCCAGGCGCCTTATGGACCCGGATGGGTTCCAGACGGCGCTTGGGCCACTTCCTGTACCCCTGACCCGCGCCCCGATGGAGGACCTCGTGGTCGCATGGAATACTGCGACCACGGGGGCCTTGGATCGGGTTGCGCCCTTGCGGCCTCTCTTGCGGCGGCGAGTCGCCCCGGCTCCTTGGTTTACCGAGGAGCTGAGGGGGATGAAATGCCACAAGAGATGCCTAGAGAGAAGATGGAGGTCTACCCGTTCTGAATCTGACCGGACACAAGTAAGAGCCCAGTTACGGACTTACATTGTGGCGCTGAGAGTGGCCAAACGTCATCATTGTGCCACTCTCATAGCATCTGCAGAAAACCGCCCTGCTGCCCTGTTTAGGGTGACCCGCTCCCTCCTTCAACAGAGGGTGCGGGAAGCCCCGCTACAGGGCAGAGCAGAGGAATTTGTGACTTTTCTGCAGGAGAAAATCGCTCAGATACAGAACGAGCTAGCCCCCATTGATGGCCCAGTGGGAATCACGAGACAGATCTTGTTTGGGAGGAGTTTGACTCCGTTACTTCTGAGGATATGGACAGGTTACGTGGGCGACTGCGAGCCACCACATGTTTATTGGACCCGTGTCCCTCCTGGCTTGTACTGGCATCCTGGGAGGTGACACGAGGCTGGCTCCAAGAGGTTGTCAACGCATCCTTAAGTGAGGGTTCCTTGCCTGCTTCCCTAAAAGAGGCTATGGTGAGGCCCCTCCTTAAGAAGCCCTCTTTGGACCCAGCTTTATTAAACAACTATCGTCCAGTCTCCAACCTTCCCTTTTTGGCGAAGGTTGTTGAGAGTGTGGTGGCACAACAGTTTCCCCGTCACCTGGAGGAAGTTGATTATCTAGACCCGCGCCAGTCCGGCTTCCGGCCCGGGCATAGCACTGAGACGGCATTGGTCGCGTTGGTTGATGATCTCTGGAGGGCCAGAGATGGGGGCTGTTCCTCCATCCTGGTCCTATTAGACCTCTCGGCGGCTTTTGATACCATCGACCATGGTATCCTATTGCATCGGCTGGGGGGGTTGGGGGTGGGAGGCACCGTTTTACGGTGGTTCTCCTCCTACCTCTCTGGCGGATCGCAATTTGTGTTGGCAGGAGAGCAGAGGTCGACCTCGAGACCCCTCACATGTGGGGTGCCTCAGGGGTCGGTCCTCTCACCTCTCCTGTTCAACACATATATGAAGCCGCTGGGTGAGATCATCCGTGGTTTTGGGGTAGAGTACCATCTGTACGCTGATGATACACAGCTTTACATTTCTACCCCAAACCACCCCAACGATGCCGTAGCAGTGATGTGCCAGTGCCTGGAAGCCGTGCGGATCTGGATGGGAAGTAACGGACTCAGGCTCAACCCGACCAAGACCGAGTGGCTGTGGTTTCCGGCTGCCCGATTCAACCAGCTGACTCCATCGCTGGCCATAGGGGGCGAACATCTTGCCCCTGTGGATGGGGCGCGCAACTTGGGTGTCCTCCTGGATGCCCGGCTGTCCATGGAAGATCAAGTGACTCCACTTCTGCGCGAGTTGCACTGGCTGCCTGTCGTCTTCCGGGTGCGCTTCAAGGTATTAGTCATCATTTTTAAAGCGCTCCATGGCTCGGGACCTAGCTATCTGCGGGATTGGATCCTGCCTCATACATCCTCACGGCCGATTCGCTCCCACAGAGAGGGACTTCTCCGGGTGCCGTCCACTAGACTTTGTCAGCGGGCGACGCCCAGGGGAAGGGCTCTCTCTGTGGCGGGCCCAGCCCTCTGGAACGACCTTCCCCCCGACATCAGAACAACCACGGACTTCCGCTCCTTCCGTCTGAAATTAAAAACTCATTTTTTCCGTTTGGCCGGCCTTGGGTAGCCTCTCTCTACAGGGTCTAGCTGTTTTAATTGGGTATTTTAGTATGTTAAGGGGATTTTAGCACAGGCCCAGATTTAATTTGTTCTTAATTATATTTGTATATTTATTGTATTGTGGTTTTAGTTTTCCCTGTGCACCGCTCCGAGTCCCTACGGGGAGAGGAGCGGTCTATAAATTAAATTATTCTATTCTATTCTATTCTATTCTATTCTCCGGCTGGCTGCCAGATTGGGTGGTGGAAGATGGCTGCCCTTTGTTCCTAAACGACTATTCTTTATGGAAAAATTACCAACATCTCTTTGTGACCTGGACTGCCTCTCTCTACTAAAGGAGGATTTTCTGGATTAATTGATTCCTTCCCTGGAGTGCCTTCTTTGTCTTAATAATTGATAGTGGAAAGTGTCTCTCTCTCTGGATATTATAACTTTCTACAACTTTTCTGAACTTTTTTCCCTGGACTTGCTCCAGCGGCCGCACCCAAAAAACGCCATCTTAGTGGCACTGACTTTAACAGCTCACCATGGCTTCAAAAAAAACAACCAGAAAATCCAGGATTGGAAGAAAGAATGACAGCTATGGAAGCAGTGTTACACTCCTTGGTGTTGGAAATTAAAGAATTGAGAAAAGATCATTGCAGCTCTAAACTTGAACTTTTGGAGACACAGAAAAAATTGATGCAGAATACACAGAAGACCGAGGAGTTGGAAGTGGGGCTGGCTGGGGCAAAGGGAGAACTTAAAAATATTAATATTGAAATTGGAGATTTGTCTGGTCATATGTCTAGGATGGATTTTGAGAGGATGTCATATTTTTTAAGATTTCAGAATATTTCTGAGGAATCTGGTGAATGCCTTCCTGATCTCATGAGTACAATTTTAGCAGACTATTTACACAAACCTAAAGATGAGATCAGGGGGGACATTGACCTAGTCTACAGAATAAATTCAGCATATGCCAGGATAAATGAAGTACCCAGAGAGATACATATTAAATTTGTTAGAAGGTCAACTAGGGAGGGAATCTTGAAGGCGCAGAGAGAGGGTCCGTTAATTTATCAACAAAAGGAAATCGCTATCTTGAAGCAGATCCCAAAAAAGATTAGAGAGGTGAGGAGGAAGTATTCCTTCTTATCTAAAAAATTGTTTAAACACGGGATTTGGTTTAAGTGGGCGATGCCAGAAGGAATGTTGGTGTTCTGGGAAGGAGGAAGAGTAAGGATTAAAACAGTTGCTGAGATGGAAGCCTATCTTAAAAAACATTCCTCTACCCTGGGGGAAGATCCGGGAGGGGCAGAGGGGGCCACGGCCCCGCCCACTGGGGGCCAGGAAGGAGAACAAGAAGACACAATTGCTAAGAGACTTAGATCTAAAAAATGACTTTTATCTTAATTAATACAGTATAATTTTTATCTGGATGTTTGTACACGACTGCCAGCATGGAACTTAGAATTTATGATGTATGCATTTATTTTCACCTTGTAGTATTATTGAAAAATGTATCACCAATGTCTTATTAAGAAGCCCTGGAGGGGGCAACGATCTCGACATGAAAGTTCTCAAAATATTTCTGTACTTCACCTTACCCTACCCTACCTGAAAAAATTTGTAAAAACCAATAAAACTTTTGCAATATAAAAAAAAAAGATAGCGACCTCTTTCTGTTGATAAATTAAAGGGTTGTCTCTCTGCGCCCTCAAGATCCTTTCCCTTGTTGACCTTCTAACAAACTTAATATGTATCTCTCTAGGAACTTCATTTATCCTGGCATATGCTGAGTTTATTCTATATATCAAGTCGATGTCCCCCCTTATTTCCTCCTTAGGTTTGTGTAGATAATCTGCTAAAATTGTGCACATTAAATCTTCCCCACTCTACTCAGGAAAATTCTGAAATCTTAAAAAATATGACATCCTTTCAAAATCCATCCTAGACATATGACCAGTTAAATCTCCAATTTCATTATTAATACTTTTAAGCTCCCCCTTTGCCCCATCCAACCAATTGTTTGCCCTTTCTTGATGCTTTGGTAGTAGGCAGAGGAAATGGTCTTGGGGATAGGAAGAAAAGCTGCTACAAAGACAATGGTCAAATAAAAGGAACCTGAGTCTGGGGAATAATTCTAACCTGAGAAAATGTCTCAGACAAGACCTTGTTCCCAGGAAAATAGAGGAAGGGATATGGTGTCTATACCAAGACTTGCAAGATTGATGTTAGTTCTTTCTCCTTCCCTGCAAGACTAATCAAGGCCCACTATAACTTCAGAGATATGTTTATGAGTACTTATATTTAATAATCCTTAGGGGCCTTGACCCAGACTATATCAGGGGTGGGTTACTGCCAGTTTTAACCTTTTCTATAGAAGAGGTTCCACAAATCTACAGTGCCATTTAGAACCGGTTCCAGCTCCCTCCCCCAGCCCATCTGCACATCATCGAGAGGAGAAATTCTGGAAGTTGAAGTCCACAAGTCTTAAAGCTGTCAAGTTTGAATGCCCCTGGGGGTTTTTTCTAAAGGGTTAGGGGTACAAGGGTCTTGTAACTTGACAGCTTTAAGACTTGCATGCTTCAAATGCCAGAGTTTCTGAGCCAAGCAAGAGCATTGTTAAGTGAGTTTTACCACATTTTACAAGTTGGCCATGCCCACCCAGTCACATGACTGCCAAGCTACTCTCACTCTATCACATGGCTGGCAAGCCACTCCCACCTGGTCACATGGCTGGCAAGCCACTCCCACCCGGTCACATGGCTGGCAAGCCACTCCCACAAAGCAGGCCACACCTACAGAAGAGGTTCTAAAAAAATTTGAAACCCACCACTGGTTTAAACTCTTCCTCTCTCAGGCTGAAACTTTATCTAGATAGAGACAAAGGAAGAGAGGTTCAGGCTCATAATGGGAGGATCATCATGAAGCAACCTTGTTCCTTCCCTTCCCAGAATTTAGTTTTAAAAGCTTTTTTAAAAGCTTCAAATGCCTAGACTGAACATGATAAGAACAAACTGGCACCTGTTGGTAAGTGTGACACTATTTAAACAATGGACATCCCAAAGACGGCTCAAGCCTGTGGCAGGGGTCATGCTGGGTAAATTGGGCAACATTTTACCCTTATTTTTTGACTAATGTTTTAGATGTATTTTTGCAACAGACTTTCTTATTTTGCTTGTTTGACTGTCTAACCAATGATTTAGAGGTCAGCTAAGAGAGCCATGCAAGCGTGTACAAAAAGCTAGAGGGAAAGTCAATTTGTTTTCGTATAAAATGCATTAAAATGATGATTTTAAATTTTATTATTACAGTTATCCATAGTCTATCCAGCCTTAATTGCTGTTACCAATGCATCTAGTATAAAAAATACTAAGCCAGTTCTTACATAAGTTTTAGCCTGTAATTACAAAATACCATATTCTAATAACAAGCTCTATGCTCTTAAAATACAGATTTTCTTGTTTTAACTTGGAAAATTTGGTCACTATTTCTTTTAGATCCAGTTTTTCAACTACTTCATGCTCGACTGACACTTTGACAAATCCAAGAGGACTCTCCCTGCACCATTGTTGAACTGAGATAAATTTTATCACTTTAACTTCAAGAAGCTATGTTCTCTACTACCTGTAGATACTGGCAAAGTTTTTTTTAAAAGGTTAGGATTATACTCCATGATTTATGGTAATTTTTTTGCAGTAAGTAAAGCATTTTAAGTTAATAATTCCCCAGACATGTTTTTTTCAAGCCGTTCTTTTTTATGTGTTAATCAATTAAATAAACAAACCAGCAAATGAAAAGAAGGAAGGAAGAAAAAAAATGAATGCAAAAATGTAATATTAGTAAGTGCACAAAGGAATTACTTACATAATGCTTAGTATGAGGACAAAGTAACCAGAAATGTTGAGAAATAAAATTCATATCTCCCCTATATATATAACAGGCAGAAAAATGAAGACATCATCACTATTTTTCTTTACATTTATATGTCATTTTGATTTCTTTACAGTTGTTGTTTCTCAAAATGTAGCCACCAACTTAATTTGTTTCCTAAGCTACTAGCAGTATTGGAAAAGACTTCCAGCTAATGTCTATGCAAATTCTCAGTTATTCACATCGTGGTTATCCCAAAGATGCTTTTTTCAAGTGGCAACTCGGCTTTCTTGTTTTTCTTTGAAGATGTTTCACTTCTCATCCAAGAAGCTTCTTCAGCTCTGACCGAATGGTGGGGAATGGAAGGATTTATATTCCTTGCAGACAGCTGGTCATTAGCAACATGGTACATGCAGTACAATGCAGTGATATCTATTGGGACCCCGAAAACACAACTCCTCTGTTCTGATGCCTGCCCCTTAAAGGTCACAATGATGGCATTCTGGACTGCCTCAAAGATCTGGGCTAGGATGCCTGATCTCCTTATTGGGTCTCTAGCATATGCTTTATTGGGCTGGATTTGCTATCGTTTTTCATGTTTCTGTTCTGCTTTTATACTTGGTTTTTATACTGTGAGCCACCCAGAGTTTCATTTCATTTCATTTATTCGATTTCTATACCTCCCTATCTCCCAAGATGGGACTCAGGGCGGTGCACAGGAACTATAAAACATAAAATATAAAATACAAATAAATACAAACAGTCACAATGGTTAAAATGAGAATTAAATAAAATTTGGCCCGTGCTAAGAACATTAATTAAAACCCAACTAAAATAATAAAATAGCTATACCAGCTATGCCAGGCCAGCCATATGAAAGAAGTATGTTTTTAATAACCGATGGAAGAGGCGAAGGTCTGAGATTGTACGGAGGTCTGGGGGCAGGTCGTTCCAGAGGGCGGGGCCTGCTGATTTGTTGAGTTGATTTGGAATCAGGTGATGCCAAAGTTAAATAAATAAAAATTTAAAAAGTATCTTTTTAAAAAAAAGGAAGGGTAACAATTGTAATGTACACATTTAAAATAACTGAAGATAAATGTGAATCACAACCCAGCATATTGTTGTGCCAAGTAATATAAGATGACAGGGAAAAAGAACTAGTCAGTTCATGTCTTCCATACTTTTGTTTGTCCATCTTTATTCAGCTTTCTTTCTAATATACATCCTAACATCTTCCCATCACTTTTCATTTTAACAGGAAGAGGGTATGACTAACCTATTCTTTCTATCCTATAAAATGTGCACCAAGACAATTTTTTCTGATATTTTAATCATTTCAAAATGATAAAAACATGTTAACAAGCATTTTAAAAATTGTTAGAATTTGTACATTCTTGATATGAGGATGACGTGAGAATTGGAAAAGGCCATAGAGATCACAGACTTTGTGCAATTCTATCAGAGATTGAACATGTAAAATGGGTTGAGAGGAGAGAGGGGGTAACTACAGGCTTCTTGTAGAAAATTACTTGGATGTCTCCAATGGTTCATAAACCTGACTCTGCTATGTAATGTTCCCAAAGACAAAAAAATGTGTCTTCTTGGGGCCCACTGCATTCAGAGCCCTGATGGTGCAGTAGTTAGAATGTAGTATTGCAGGCTAATTCTGCTCACACTGCCAGGAGTTTCATTCCTTTGATCCTGACCAGTTCAAGGTTGACTCAGCCTTCCATCCTTCTGAAATTGGCAAAATGAGGACCCAGAAATATATTGAGAAATATGTTGAGAGTGTTGTAAAGCACTGTGAAATGGTATGTAAGAATAATTGCTATATTGTTATTGCTATTCACCCAAAAAACTGAGAATATAAATGCTATATGCTGAGAAAATATTAATGGGTAAATACTGGGGAGAACAAAATTAAATAATTCTATCCCATTTAATATTCTGAGTTGCTTTTGTGATTAGTCTGTCCTGTGATTTTCTCTACCTTATGGTACCCTGAGCGCACAGCCTCCTAGGAATGGAAGAAGAGTAGAACGTATTTCTGGTAGCTCCAGTTAGGATAGAGATACCTCCTGGTTTAACTAGTGAGAAGGCAATGCTGAACACTTGTGAATACTTCTAAATAGTGTGAGTTAGAACTGAAAAATGCATTGAAGGGGCAATTGAACTTTGAGTCAATAAACCTGTGCAATTGCTTTTGAAATGCACTCTGTTGCCTTCTTGGTTAGTGTGCCCACTGGGGACACAGCTCTTAAATTGGTTAAAGACTAGTCAGTCCAAGACTCTGCAGCAAAGCAGAATGGAGGAAAACAATGTAAATCTCAGAGAGTAAAGTGGTTTAGTATTCAGCCTGGCATCACTTTAAAAGCCAAGTAAAACAATACATACTATTTGTAGCATCAAGGCATTAAATTATGGATGCTGTTTAGCCACCTGCCTTCCAGTAATACACAATAAGGTGCTACCTTTATTGGTTCACTTTTCTGCCAGCGTAGGAGCTTCCCGCTTTTAAGGGTATCATGGCTACCTTAAATCAAAATAAATCTAATTAATAATAGAGTGCATTTCAGACTGCTGTAAGCACTGTATTAATAGAGAAGTACCCAAGAATATAATCATTTTTCTTGACAGTAAAAATGAACAAAGATTATTTTGAAACATTACTAGTCCATTTGTTTGTTAATTATGAAGAATATCATTCTAGAAAATGGGTCAAATAATTATGATAAAGCTGTTAATAACTACTCTTTAAAAGGCCAGATCCTGAAGATGAAACTCAAATACTTTGGCCACCTAATAAGAAAGAAGGACTCACTGGAGAAGAGCCTAATGCTGGGAAAGATTGAGGGCAAAAGAAGGGGACAACAGAGAATGGGGTGGCTTGAGAGAGTCACTGAAGCAATATGTGTGAGCTTAAATGGACTCCAGAGGATGGTAGAGGACAGGAGGGCCTGGAAGAATGTTGTCCATAAGGTCGTGATGGGTTGGACACAGCTTCACAACTAACAACAACAACATGTAGATTGGGGAGGGGAGAGGACCAAGACTATAGGAATACAAATCTTACTAAGAGTTCAATCTTAGGCATGTCAACCTGTTTAGGTTTATGACACTTCCTCCCAGGTGACTCCTCCCAGAAGTGCAATTGGTTCTTCTTGGAACTGCTGCAAGGGTTGTGTTGTAGACTGGAGATAGGTGGTGTCTTATCCCTCCCTCTTTGTTGAAAGATGGCTCCTCAGTGATAACATAAATGGCCTCTTTTACCAATTGCACTCTGACTCAAGTGCAATTTGGCAAGATTAAACCCCCAAGTGGCCTTAAGAGCTCCCATGAGTACCCACAACCAGATGACTGCAAAGGAATACAATTGTTCCTCTCCTCCCACCCTGACTATCAGATCAGAACCTATCCTTCCATTCCTCCACCATCCAGTCTCAACTATCAGTATGTATCCTTCCATTTCTCACCACTACTACCACCATCACAACTGATGAAGTCTCTTGGAGGAGAAATGCAATGTTTTGTTCTTCTTCCTCCAGGGAAACAAAACAATCCATTTGGCTTTTGCAAAACCATCTTTGAGACAACTATGACCTGGATGAATCTCCACAGACATTCTATCCCAGGACATTTGGTCAGAACTACTCACTTGCCACTTCTGCCTTGAAGGTGGTGATGTGACAAGGGAGATCAATTATGTAAAAGGTGTAAAAATGCCACCTGAGTATTTATGCTCATAGAGAGGCTAATTATGTGCTGAAGTCTGACCCCTAATTTTTTGAAACCTGTCTTGCCCTTGAAAAAGGCTTCTACTTTTCTATCTCATTCTCACCATATTACCGATTTTTTTCTTTCAGCTGGGCTTTTACAAATAAGGTATTGTTCTGAGGTGATCAAAGGACTGTATTTGCTTTCTTTTTCTATCACTTAGCAGACCCCTTGCAGACCCCGACTTTCTGATTTGAAAAAGCCCCAGAGGAATTTCCTTATTCTATCTTCCTCTCCTATGATATTCTGTGAAAAGTGGGAAGTCAAGAGGGCTATAGGACAATAGACAGGTAGAAAAGATAAAATTTGGTGAACTTAATATAATTTAAATGTGGGGATATTGGAAGAGGTTTTAAGGATCTGGTGGGAATGAATGAAAGCCTAAAGGGGCAAAATTTCTAGACACAATTTTATCTTTTGATAGTACTTCATTTAGCGACTGTTGCTGAAAGAAGTCTGGTCCTCAAACTTATTATTGTTCCTCACATTTACAATTGTCACAGTGTCCCCATGGTCTCATGCTCATAATTTTAGCCCTTGGCAACCAGGATGTATTTATGATAGTTGCAACATCCCAGAGTCACAAGGTCACTATTTGTCACCTTCCCAGCTGGCTTCCCATAAATCATATAAATATATTATTTCTAATGACTATCACTTTTTTTAACCTATTGTTTTTGTTGTTCAGTCATTAAGTTGTGTCCCACTCATTACAACCCCATGGACCATAGTATGCCAGGTCTCCTTGTTCTTCACTGTCTCCAAGAGTTTGCTCAAATTCATGTTCATTATGTCAATGCTATCAGCCATCTCATCTGGCACCCCTTCTTTTTGTCTTCAATCTTTTTTTCCCAATGAGTTCTCTCTTCTCCTTTGATAGCCAAAGTATTAAGCTATCTATCTATCTATCTATCTATCTATCTATCTATCTATCTATCTATCTATCTATCTATCTATCTATCTATCTATCTATCTATCTATCTATCCTTCCAGAGAATAGTCAGGGTTGATTTCCTTAAGAATTGACTGATTTGATTTCCTTACAGTCTGAGGGATTCTCAAAAGTTTTCTCCAACAGCATAATTTAAAACTATCAATTATTTGATACTCAGCCTTCCTTATAGTCCAACAGCCATACATAATTACTGGGAAAAGATAGAATGATATTGTCTGAATATCTGAGGTTGTTGATATTTCTCCTGCTTATCTTAATTCCGGCTTGTGATTCCTTCAGTTTGGCATTTTGCAGGATGTACACTGCATATAAATTAAATAAGCAGGGTGATATACAGGCGTCTTGTATTCCTTTCCTTATTTTGAACCAATCAATGTCTGGTTCTGACTGTTGGTTCTAGACCCGCATGCAGGTTTCTCAGGAAACAGGTAAGGTATCTAGTATTCCCATCTCTTTTTAAGAACTTGCCACAATTTGTTGTGACCTACACAATCAGAGTTTAATACAGTCAATGAAGTAGAAGTAGTTGAAGCAGAAAACAAGGAATACATTGCTTTCTCCATAATACAGGGAATGTTGACAATTTGATCTCTAGTTCCTCTGCCTCTTTGTACTTCTAGTAGTTCTCCATTCACATATTCCTGAAGCCTAGCTTAACCTGTTGTATAAATACTATTATTTGCCCTGTACAGAAAGAGAAGATAACAAGGATAAGAGAAAATATGTAGGGAGATTTGATTGTTAAGCCTCCCTGGGAAAGCATTTGGCAGAATTTTGATAGAAAGGATACAAGAGGAAACAATGAGCAAATTTTTTGAAGTGCAATGAAGCTTTATGCTGGAAGGGGATGTGCAAAACAGTGTTTTCCTCTCTTGCAGTTCACTGAGAAATGTATGAATGTTAGAAATGTGAGACTAGTTGGGAATATAGTGAGTCCACAAACTAGATAAAATTAAAAGCCAGGTAAAATTGATCTATCGAAGAATTGTCTATTCTATGAGAGAAAGCAGCATTAAAGTGTAGGAGATTCACTAACTAGAAGACTTAGTGAATGTGCAGGAATGAATAATTCCTTGTATACACATGGAAAGTGCTTGGAAAGTTTTCTTACTATTCTATTCACATAAAAGGAAGATAATCCTGAATCTATGATGAAGCACACGTATCAATGAAGATTAGACCTAAATATAGATCTGTTCCAGGTCTATGTTATTGTGAATCTTGAGTGACCCTCCAATTTTAAATCAGAGATTTTGGAGAGAAAAAAATATCCCAGGATGCCTTTCAGATAAATATAGTGGTTGGTAGATTTTTTCATTTGTGTGTGTGTGAACTGAAGAATTGTGACTTGTACATAATGTGACAAAGTGGCTCTGTGCCACTGATTTAACTATTTCTTTCTATTTCTAGTCCCTTGAAGTAGCTTTGGAAGGCTTTTACACACAGAGTACTTTAGTCTGCTGTAATGCTATGAGCAAGAAAATGAAAGCTGAATTAATTTAATATGAATGTCAGGGAACATTGCCTAAGGCAAAACCTTTTATCCTGGACTGAAAAATGGGAGCACTTTGTAAATATCTTTTTATGGATTTGTTGTGTGTCTCTCAAGAAAGTTATCCTATTTTTGGACTTCCCAATTCCCTGGCTGGTACCTTCATGAATGTGAACAACTTACATAGATATACTTCACTTTATTTTATAATATTGTACTTTTGATGTCATTCCATTTTGTATAGTACATACATATTAGCCTGTACAATAAGAGCATGCAGTTCCTTCAGTGTAGAAATTATTTGAAGTTATTATTTGGCTACTAAAACAAAAAGGAAGTGCTTTTTTCCCTCATACAAACTTTATACTTTATTTTAGAAGATTGCTAAATCTAAACAGCATATCAAAATGTACAACAACAACAAAATGAAACTAAATAATTCATGATAAAAAAACAAACATAATAAGAAAAGAAAAAAGATTTTCCCCAAACTTATAAAGATCCTTTAAAAAGTACAAATGCCTTTTAGGGCTCTAATAAAAAGGAGCTAGGCACATTAAGGCACATTAAGAAATTCACTATATATGAAGAATTAATAAAATCATACAGAGACATTAAGCATTGAGGGGGAAATAGCTTTCTTTTCATCAATATTCTCTTAAACATAGTAGAAAACTTTTTGGTGTATATATTTAGAGAGTGTGGTATATTATGGGAGTTTCTCAAGAAGAGATAACCACATTTTGGGGATATATGTATTTGCCTCCCAAATTAAATTGAAAAAGGAGGAAATCTAAGATAGGAATACATGAAATTGTTTATATATAATTGTGTGTATATATATATGCATCTAGTGGCTAAAACATCTGCCTAACATGTAATACTTCCCTGGTTCAAATCCCAGTAAGGGTATGGCTAGCTGATGAGAGCTAAATAGCTTGAAATAGATCTATCCTAGTCTCCCTTATTTATTTATTTATTTATCAGCTCAAAACCTAACACACACGTAAAAAAAAAGACATAATGAAACTAATAGCTTTCTGTCTAGATGGTCTCTGGTGATGAGCCGAAAGTCAGAAAAGGAAAGCAGTATGCTTCCTCCCTTAATTGGGGCTTACCAGGGGGTTGTCACACACACACACACACACACACACACACACACACACACACACATATCTCTCTCTGTGTGTGTTAGGTTTTGAGCTGATAAATAAATAAACAAGGGAGACTAGGATAGATCTATTTCGAGCTATTTAGCTCTCATCAGCTAGCCATACCCTTACTGGGATTTGAACCTGGGTCATTTTACATGTAAGGCAGTTGTAATTGCCACTAGGCCACAGTCTCTTCCTGATACAAATGCAACACAAATGTAAACAAAAGGCAACAAAACAAATAGCTTTCTGTCTGCATAGTCTCTTGTGATGAGCCGAAAGACAGAAAAGGAAAGCAGCTATGCTTCCTCCCTTATTTGGGGCTTACCAGGGTGTTGTGACACAGTACATATACTTGTACCCCTGACTTAGCTGATCAGGATGAGAGCCTGTGGCCTAGTGGCAATTACAACTGCCTTACATATAAAACGACCCAGGTTCAAATCCCAGTAAGGATATGGCTAGCTGATGAGAGCTAAATAGCTTGAAATAGCTAAAGAGCTTGAAAGACTAACTATACTAGTCTCTCTTGTTTATTTATTCATCAGCACAAACACAACCCAAATGTAAACAAAAGGCAACGAAACAAATAGCTTTCTGTCTGCATGGTCTCTTGTGATGAGCTGAAAGACAGAAAAGGAAAGCAGCTTTGCTTCCTCCCTTATTCGGGGATTACCAAGGTGTTGTGACACAGTACACACACACACACACACACACACACACATCCAACATTTCATGGCCTGAATATAAAAAATAAGCAGGTTGAGGAAAGGTTTATGGGAAGCAGATGGAATATCTATGGAGGAGGTGCCAATTGAGATTAATAATGACTTCTTCAATTCTGGGTTGAAATGCTATTTTTTTTCTACTCAGATATTGCATGGATATTATTGTTAATTGTAACTGAAAAAAATATTTATTTAAAACAGTTTATTTCCAACCGCCCAAAAAGTCTTGATAATTCTTGCCCCCGCTCCCTTCTTTGCAATGTAAATTTTTCACATATAATTTCACTCATAAGTTCTATACAATTTGCTCCTCCTGTAATTTCTCACTGTTGTATCTCCCCTTATTATATAAGTGGGATGATGGGGGTGGGACTGATGCAACTGGCACAAGCAAAGAAATTGCATCGTGCAATTTCACCATCTGTTCCAAACTTGCTGAAAATGATGGAAGGGATACCTCTGGGACTGAAAATATTAAGTAGAACATAAACTTTAACATTATTCCTTAAATATAACCCAATATTCCAGCTTTGTTAGCAGAAATCTGACACCAATAAATTTCACACTAAAATTAACATTTTTCTATAGTCACAACTGGGCCATGCTTCTTTTAACTAATGTTTCTTTCATTCTTTTTCCCTTTTTTTTTGGTGAAAAGACAATAACCTAAAAGCCAGAGAGTTACTATAAATCTCTTCCAATAGCCCTGCAAGAGGCAACTTTGCTAACTTAGTATCATAAATAAATGTTGTACAATACTATGTCAGGCTAGAACGGGCACCTTTTAAGAAAAGAAAATGCATAAACAGATAGAAAAGCATTCCGTGCTATAAATTGCTTGCATTCAGTAGTTCCATATCAACCATAAATTCAGTTTGGACATTCTGTCTTTGTGACTTGTAAAAGAAAAGAATATGAATTAGAATATGTAAGCATCAATAATCTCATCCAACTTTTTACGATAGTGAGATGATCTGGACTTAAACATATTTTTAAAGACTTCATTTAGAAGAGAATCGTTACTATTGCAGAACAAACCTCTATTAAAAGTGTCCTACCGTATTTATATCCTTCTGTCTTCAGAGAATGGAAGGTTATTTGATACAATAATCCTCTGATTATCACAGGTAGATATTATTTTCATCACTCTACCAATGATATGTCCTGCAACTCCTGTACTCTACACATTAAGTATGTTCTCTGAGTGCCACAGGAGTGACAAGAAATTGAGGAAAATCTGCCTCGCTTTTCTATTGCAGATTTTTGGGAGAATCTTGTTCGCAGAACTCCCCTTAGGAAATTTTAGGATTTAATCCATTATCTCAGTAGAAAGTAATTGTCAAGCACAGGAAATCAGGAGTACGGGTAGTTCAATTGAATGTATAAGTTTATTGTATGCTAAACTGGACTGGACTATTGTAACTCTCTCTACATGGGGCTTCCCTTGAGGTGCACCCGGAGACTTCAACTAGTCCAGAATGCAGCCGCGCGAGCAATTATGGGGACCGCAAGGTCTACCCACGTAACACCGCTCTTGCGCGAGCTGCACTGGCTACCTGTCGTCTTCCAGGTGCGCTTCAAGGTGTTAATTATCATCTTTAAAGCGCTCCATGGCTTGGGACCTAGCTATCTGCGGGATCGGATCCTGCCTCATACATCCTCACGGCCGATTCGCCTGGTTCGCCAGTTGCGCCCCCTATTGGATCGGGACGCCCTTCGCACAGTCACTCAGGCTCTCGTGACATCCCGACTGGACTATTGCAACTCTCTCTACATGGGGCTGCCCTTGAGGTGCACCCGGAGACTTCAGATGGTCCAGAACGCAGTCGCGCGGGCAATTATGGGGGCCGCAAGGTCTACCCACATAACACCGCTCTTGCGCGAGCTGCACTGGCTGCCTGTCGCCTTCCGGGTGCGCTTCAAGGTATTAGTCATCATTTTTAAAGCGCTCCATGGCTCGGGACCTAGCTATCTGCGGGATCGGATCCTGCCTCACACATCCTCACGGCCGATTCGCTCCCACAGAGAGGGATTTCTCCGGGTGCCGTCCACTAGACTTCGTCAGCGGGCGACGCCCAGGGGAAGGGCTCTCTCTGTGGCGGGCCCGGCCCTCTGGAACGATCTTCCCGCCGATATTAGAACGACCACGGACCTCCGCTCCTTCCGTCTTAAATTAAAAACTTACTTTTTCTGTCTGGCGGGCCTGGGATAGTCTCCCTGTCTTGGGGGTTTTACTGGGTAGTTTTAATATAGTTAGTTTTATGGGAATTTTAGCACAGGTTTAGTTTAATTTGGTTTTAGAATTGTTTGTATATTTCTTATTGTTTTTATTCTGCCTGTGCACCGCCCCGAGTCCCCATGGGGAGAGGGAGCGGTTTATAAGTATTAAAATTATTATTATTATTATTATTATTAAAGCTCTCTCCAAGAACCTGAACATCTAACAGTCAAAACAAATTGGAGGTAGATAAGAGTCTAAGGGAATTCAAGGTGGGCTGAATTTGGATTCCTTGTGGGTGTCAAGAAACTCAAGACTGATGATGTATTTGACCCCTTCCTCAGACTTAGCCCTGGGCCCTAGGCAGGGGTGGGGGGGTAGCGGTTATTGTTAGGGAAGGTCTTGAGCCGAGAGAGACCACTGTACCACAGGCCACCGGCTGTGAGTCCCTCTGCTTGAAATGGGGCCCAAGGAGGCAGTTGGGCGTGCTGAGCCCTGCCCAAGCTCCTTGAGATGATCGCTGCGGTGGCGGTTGAGACCCCCAGACTGGTAGTCATGGGGGATTTCAACCTGCCATCCATGGGTGAATCATCCGAGGCAGCTCAGGAGTTCATGGCCTCCATGACGGCCATGGACCTGACACAGGTAATTCAGGATCCCACACACGAGGGTGGACACACGCTGGACTTGATTTTTGTCTCTGGTCAGTGGATGAGTGATCTGGGTGTAGGGGATTTAGCCATCGTACCCCTGTCATGGTCAGATCACTCACTTCTCCGGCTCAACTTTCCAATCGCTACGCCCCACCGCGGAACCAGAGATTCCTAGGTGGTTCCGCCTCAGCCGCCTGAAGGACCCTGAGAGGTTCCAGATGGAGCTTGGGCCATTACCTGTGACCCTGACCCACGCCCTGACTGAGGACCTGGTGGCGGCATGGAGCACTGCGGCCGCCGGGGCCCTGGATCGGGTCACGCCCTTGCAGCCTCTCCTGCGGCGCCGAGTCACCCGGGCTCCTTGGTTCACTGAGGAGCTGAGGGTGATGAAACGCCACAAGAGACGCCTAGAGAGGAGATGGAGATCCACACGCTCTGAATCCGACCGAACACAGGTGAGACCCCATTTGAGGACTTATCTTGTGGCGATAATAGTGGCCAAATGGTCCTATTGTGCCACTCTTATCGCATCCGCAGATAACTACCCTGCCGCCCTGTTTGGGGTGACCTGCTCCCTCCTTCAACAGAGGCCGCGGGAAGCCCCTCTACAGGGCAGAGCAGAGGAATTTGGAGAATATCTGCAGGATAAAATCGCTCAGATTCGAAGCGAGTTGGCCTCCACCGAAAGTAGTCTGGAGGGAAGGTCTGAGGCAGGCCTTGAGACAGTTTTGTGGGAGGAGTTTGACTCTGTTACTTCCGAAGATATGGACAGGTTACGTGGGCGACTGAGTACCACCACATGTTTATTGGACCCGTGTCCCTCCTGGCTTGTACTGGCATCCTGGGAGGTTACACGAGGCTGGCTCCAGAAAGTAGTGAATGCTTCTTTGAGTGAGGGGATCTTGCCTACCGTCTTGAAAGAGGCAGTGGTGAGACCCCTCCTCAAGAAGCCTCCCCTGGACCCAGCATTGTTAGTAAATTACCGCCCGGTCTCCAACTTTCACTTTCTAGTGAAGGTTGTAGAGAGTGTGGTGGCACAACAGTTTCCCCGTCACCTGGAGGAGATTGATTATCTGGACCCGCGCCAATCTGGCTTTCGGTCCGGACACAGCACTGAGACGGCATTGGTCGTGTTGGTAGATGATCTCTGGAGGGCCAGAGATGGGGATTGTTCCTCCATCCTGGTCCTATTAGAGCTTTCGGCGGCTTTTGATACCATCGACCATTGTATCCTACTGCATTGACTGGAGGGGTTAATAATAATAATAATAATAATAGGTGCACCCGGAGACTTCAGTTAGTCCAGAATGCAGCCGCACGGGCAATTATGGGTGTTTCTAGATTCACCCACGTAACACCGCTCTGCGCTAAAAACTCCTATAAAACTAAAAACTATTCACCCACGTAACACCGCTCTTGCACTGGCTGCCTGTCGTCCTCCGGGTGCGCTTCAAGGTGCTAGTTGTCATCTTCAAAGCACTCCATGGCTCGGGACCTAGCTACCTGCGGCATCGGATCCTGCCCCATACATCCTCACGGCCGATTCGCTCCCACAGAGAGGGACTTCTCCGGGTGCCGTCCACTAGACTTTGTCAGCGGGCGACGCCCAGGGGAAGGGCCTTCTCTGTGGCGGGCCCAGCCCTCTGGAACGACCTTCCCCCCGATATTAGAACTACCACGGACCTCCGCTCCTTCCGTCTGAAATTAAAAACACATCTTTTTCACTTGGCCGGCCTAGGATAGTCTCTTCTGATTGTTTAGAATAATAATAATAATAATAATAATAATAATAATAATAATAATAATAATAATAATAATAATAATAATAATAATAATAATAATAATAATAATAATAATAATAATAATAATAATAATAATAATAATAATAATAATATTTTTTTTTTATTATTTATAACCCACTCTCTCTCCCCGAAGGGACTCGAGGCGGGGCACAGGGAATTAAAAAACAGTTAAAACAGACAGAATACAAAGTTAAAAACAAATTAAACTGGCTCTGCGCTAAAAACTCCTATAAAACTAAAAACTATCCCTAAAACCCCTAAACAATTTAAAATTTAAATTACCCTAGGCCAGCCAAGCAGAAGAAGTGTGTTTTTAGTTTCTGTCGGAAGGAGCGAAGGTCTGTGGTTGTTCTGATTTCGGGGGGAAGGTCGTTCCAGACGGTCAGGCCCACCACAGAGAAGGCCCTTCCCCTGGGCGTCGCCCGCTGGCACAGCCTAGTGGATGGCACCCGGAGAAGTCCCTCTCTGTGGGAGCGAATCGGCCGCAGGGATGTATGGGGCCGAATTCGATCCCGCAGATAGCTAGGTCCCGTGCCATGGAGCACTTTAAAGATGATAACCAACACCTTGAAGCGCACCCGAAAGACGACAGGCAGCCAATGCGCAAGAGCTGTGTTATGTGGGCAAATCTCGAGGTTCCCGTAATTGCTCACGCGGCTGCATTCTGGACAAGCTGAAGTCTTCGGGTGCACCTCAAGGGGAGCATTGCAGTAGTCCAGTCGGGATGTCACGAGGGCATGAGTGACTGTGTATAGGGCATCCCGATCCAATAGGGGACGCAACTGGCGTACCAGGCGAACCTGGTAGAATGCCCTCCTGGCCACGGCTGTCACTTGATCTTCCATGGACAGCTGGGTATCCAGGAGGACGCCCAAGTTGCGTGCCCCTTCCACAGGGATAAGATGTTCGTCCCCTATGGCCAGTGATGGAGTCAACTGATTGTACCGGGATGCCGGGAACCACAGCCACTCGGTCTGTGGTTCCCGGCTCGGGTTGGGGGTGAGGGGCACCGTTTTACGGTGGTTCTCCTCCTACCTCTCTGGTCGATCGCAATTTGTGTTGGCAGGAGGGCAGAGGTCGGCCTCGAGACCCCTCACATGTGAGGTGCCTCAGGGGTCGGTCCTCTCGCCGCTCCTGTTCAACACATATATGAAGCCGCTGGGCGAGATCATCCGTGGTTTTGGGTTAGAGTACCATCTCTACGCTGACGATACGCAGCTGTATATATCTACCCTGAACCACCCCAACAATGCCATCAAAGTGATGTCCCGGTGCCTGGAAGCCGTGTGGATCTGGATGGGAAGGAACAGACTCAGACTCAACCCATCCACGACCGAGTGGCTGTGGCTTCCGGCGTCCCGGTACAACCAGTTCACTCCATCACTGGCCATAGGGGGGGAACATCTAGCCCCTGTGGATGGGGCATGCAATTTGGGCGTCCTCCTGGATACCCGGCTGTCTATGGAAGATCAAGTGACAGCCGTGGCCACGGGGGCGTTCTATCAGGTTCACCTGGTACGCCAGTTGCGTCCCCTATTGGACCGGGATGCCCTTCGCACGGTCACTCATGCCCTTGTGACATCCCGTCTAGACTACTGTAACGCTCTCTACATGGGGCTTCCCTTGAGGTGCACCCGAAGACTACAGCTAGTCCAGAATGCGGCCGCACGGGCAATTCTGGGTGCCCCTAGGCATTCCCACGTAACACTGCTCCTGCACGAGCTGCACTGGCTGCCTGTGGTCTTTCGGGTGCGCTTCAAGGTGCTGATCACCATCTTTAAAGCGCTCCATGGCATGGGACCTAGCTATCTGTGAGATCGCATCCTACCCCATACATCCCTTCGACCGATTCGCTCCCACAGAGAGGGACTTCTCCGGGTGCCGTCCACTAGGCAATGCCAGCGGGCGACGCCCAGGGGAAGGGCCTTCTCTGTGGGAGCGAATCGGTCAAAGGGATGTATGGGGTAGGATGCGATCTCGCAGATAGCTAGGTCCCCTGCCATGGAGCACTTTAAAGATGGTGATCAGCACCTTGAAGCGCACCCGAAAGACCATAGGCAGCCAGTGCAGCTCTATGAAATGACCTACCCCCCGAGCTCAGAACAACCACGGATCTCCGCGCCTTCCGTCAAAAGCTCAAGACTCATCTCTTCCAGCAGGCCGGCCTGGCCTAACCTACCTTCCAGCCACTTTAGTCTGAATATCTAAATTGTTTTAATTGGGTTTTTAAGGGGTTTAGTTTTTAGGATTTTAGGTTTTTTAGCGCAGGGATAAATTGTTTAATCTGATTTTATACATTTATGATGTATCTATGTTTGTACGTTTTTAATTCCCCTGTGCACCTCTCCGAGTCCCCTTGGGGAAAGGATGCGGTATACAAATAAAATTATTATTATTATTATTATTATTATTATTATTATTATTATTATTATTATTATTATTATTATTATTATTATTATTATTATTATTATTATTATTATTATTATTATTATCCTGGTCATCAGTAATATTGATTAAGCCTTCCTTCCTTCATCCCTTTCTTGGAAGATAATAATCATTTCCTTCACTAATTAAATCCTCTGATGCAAGAGAAGGAGAAAAATCATTTATGCTAGATCCTTCAGTGGAACAATTTGCCTCCAGAAGTTGTGAATGCTCCAAAACTGGAAGATTTTAAGAAGATGTTGGATAACCACTTGACTGAAGTGGTATAGGGTTTCCTGCCTAGGCAGGGGGTTGGACTAGAATACTTCCAAGGTCCCTTCCAACTCTGTTATTCTATATTCTTATAGCTGAATGTGATCAGGGCAGTAGGAGAAATGTGTAAAGCACAGAAATCAGAGTCCATGGTCCACTATAGGGTTACAGTGGTGCAGAAGGGAGATCCGTTATTTATTGAAAATGTATTTATTATAAGCCAAATCTTCCAGCCTTCAGCAATTGGAAATAAGGAGTTAAACTGAAGTGCCCTGAATAATTTACTTCACAGTGAACACTCACTGAAGTGTAAACAATAAGTGTGCATGTGTATATAAGCCTGGCTGTGAAATTCATGATTTGACCTTTTTCCACATCTCCAAATGAGTTTTTCATCCAATTCGTGAACTACAAGGGCTATTCCAAGCACTGCTTTTTATTTCTGAAATGACTGATTTTTCTATTTTTTAAATTTGTTTATATGCATGTATATGAGTTGCTATTTATTTATCATTGGATTTATCTAGCTATACTGTTAGAAACTATATATAGTTTCGAGTTAGACACTAAACAGTGAAGTACAATACAATACAATACAATAGCAGAGTTGGAAGGGACCTTGTAGGTCTTCTAGTCCAACCCCCTGCGTGGGCAGGAACCTTATACCATTTCAGACAAATGGCTATCTAACATCTTTTTAAAGACTTCCAGGGTTGGGGCATTCACAACTTCTGGAGGCAAGCTGTTCCAGAGGTTAATTGTTCTTACTGTCAGGAAATTTCTCCTTAGTTCTAAGTTGCTTCTCTCCTTGATTAGTTTCCACCCGTTGCTTCTTGTCCTGCCCCCAGGTGCCTTGGAGAATAGTTTGATTCCCTCTTCTTTGTGGCACCCTCTGAGATATCGGAACACTGCTATCATGTCTCCCCTGGTCCTTCTCTTCATCAAGCTAGACATACCCAGCTCCTGCAGCCGTTCTTCATATGTCTTAGTCTCCAGTCCCCTAATCATCTTGGTTGCCCTTCTCTGCACTCTTTCCAGAGTCTCCACGTCTTTTCTACATCGTGGCGACCAAAACTGTATGCAGTATTCCAAGTGTGGCCTTACCAAGGCACCATACAGTGGCATTAACACGTCACGTGATCTAGATTCTATCCCTCTGTTTATGTAAGTGTATTAAGTGTATAGGTGTTTCTAATTATAATATCCCTTCACCAAGAAATGACAAAATGCATATCAAAGCATGTCTTATACTAAAGAAGTGGCTTACCAGGTGAGACTATTATGGTCTACTATATAAAAGATTCGTGTACATATATGCACACTTGGAAACTCATTTGCAAAAAGATCTTTGACAGAGTACACATCAATTTAATACTTTCTGCCAATTTATCTAGTGAAATATTGAATGGAGATTTTCTCTTCTCTTCTCTGCTCTTCTCTTCTCTTCCCTCCCTCCCTTTTCCTTTTCCTTTCCTTTCCTTTTCCTTTCTTTTCTTTTTCCTAATCATTTGGCCACTCCCTGAAATTTTGCCACTGCCTGCAAAAGGGGTGGGGGTGGGGAGGAGACATTGTGCTGGTTGCCTAGCAACTTCATTACTTTCATTGCCTGCCAGAGGTAAGCTGCAGAATAGTAAATAAAAAGGGAGATTGGCTCCTAGTTGGAGATGAGAAGTAACCTTGGCTCAGCTAGGTGAGGAGCCAAGTGCTTGAAGAAAAGAGCGGAAAAACTTCATCTTTTCTGCATTGCTTGGGGCTTAGAAAGATATATGACCACGTGCTCTTTCCTTAATCTGTTATGGAGACAGTGTCATGTATTTCCTAAAAAACATATACATACATAGTGATTATATGAAAAAAAAACACCATTATGCACAGTACATGTTTACAAACCTGTGAATGGATAGACCCTACTATTTGCTGGAGGAGAATATTATGAAGTACTCTCCTTTAAAATTCAGGAATAGCTTCTTTCACAACAAATCAATATTGCAAGCAGATCTCTGGCTCGGGCTAAAAATGAGGCCTTCTGTAAATTTTATGCACAGTGCCTGATTATAAAGAAAATCTATAACCGAGTGCTATGCCTTAGAGTGTATAAGCCAAACTTAGACTAAATCCATTTGAAGAATAGTCAGCAAATCATCTTGTTGTTGCTAAACATTATAATGTAGTGTTTTCTCCCTTGTCTTATTTATATATAAGCACTGTCTTCTCAATTAAATTTCTAACAGTCCAATGCTGATTAGATTCATAATTTAGTGCACCCCATTTGTATTCTTCCCTATCCATCGGGTTTCCTATTCAGCATGACTATCAGATAGACCTCCATTTTTTTTTAGTTTCAGCTTAGTATATTTGAGATATCTGTTTTCTTGGTATGGAGGTTCAGGGATTTTATTTTTTTTTAACCTTCAAACTTTTAATTCTGTGTTTAATATGGTTTTTAACTAAGTTTCTTTTTATGGTTTTAAGAGACACTTCGGTGAAATGAATGGTGTAGAAATATAATAGATAAGATAAAAAGCCAATAAAATAAATTACCAAGAAATGGTAAGTGAGAGAAATTAAAGACGTAAGATCCAAAAGGGAAAAGAGCCCATAACTAAATATGTTTATAGCAATACCATTGACTAATTTTCTCCATATCTTTATGTTTCTGCAAATCATCTTAGCTTACCTCATGCCTACACATTACTACATACATTGTTTTTTTTTTAATTCTTTAAATGTCTTACAGTTCTCTTTCCTAGGATCTCTCTACTACTACATTCAGGCATAATTTTTCACTCTTCTTTTCTCGATCCACTGATTTCACCTTTCATATATTTGTTTTGCAAATCAGTTCTCATTCATTTTCTCCCTATAACCAAACCATCTTTTGTACTTGGTCACTTATTTTTGTATTCTGTCCACATTTATTCAACCCACATAGTCTTTTTTTTGTTGTTGTTGTAAAATTTTTATTGGTTTTATGACGTTTATAGGAAAAGGGGTATTTGGGTATATATAAATTTTTGGTAGCTCCCATGCTGGCAGTAGAAACCCCCCCACATCCCACAGGTTTACAATTTTAAGTGTAATATACAAAGGATAAGCATATACAGAGTTCTTACTTTGTATCAACTATATGTTCAATCCGTTCTTTGTTTGCCATTTTCAAAAATATTTCAAGGCAACTCATAGTTTTATTTGACTATCTAGATAAAAATATGTAGATCTCTGCAATGCTGGGGTTTTTTTGGATGTGGAAAAGGCCTACGAGCGAATGAACCGGAACTCTCTAATCAAGACTTGGGGGGGGGGGGGATGGATAAGGGATTTGGATAAGGTTTATTATTTCTAATGTTATATATTTTATCTTTAGAAGTCTTGCTGAATATAATTTGGGACCTGAATTTCTTAAATGGCATAGTTATAAGGCAAAAGGTATATAGCACTGGAGCATTTGCAGTCGATCTGGTTGTTATTCTATTACGTTTTTGGTTTGGAACACCTGTTGGAAGAAGTTTATAATACATTTTATAGATGGTATCTAGATCCTAAGAAATTATCATTATGTATGTATTGAAGTAGACATTAGTTATTTCACATATCTGCTGCATTTAACTAGAAACTTGCTATCTGTTATGTTCTAGCATCTTATATTGTTGTGGAGATATATGTTTGCAATCTACTGCATCCTTCTTGTGATAGGATTTAAAATCCTTCTATACCACCTCTGTTTCCTTTATGTAAGGAGAACGTAATGTTGCTCTTTTCAAATACCAGAGTAATCTTTACATCTTTTGTGTTGTTAAGTGGGCAATTAAGCAAATGGAGAGGGGGGGAAAAATAACAAACTTTTTTGAACCAGGAAGGATGCAAATTTGAGACAGGATATATGGTTTAAGCTCTACAATGTGTTAGGTTATATGACTTAGAAGATAATATCTGGGTTGTTTGGAATTATCAGAGTGGAGTATAGCAGAAGTCAGTGGGGTGGGTTGGATTGGGAGGTAGGGGGAGGGTTAGGGTGGTTAGGGGAGGGAAATATATTTGCATAATTAGTTTAGAAGATGGGGATATTTGGATAATACTATTTTGTGAGTAATTCATATTAGGAGGGTTGGGATGAGGGGGGGTATAGTACTTGTATTTGATTTATTTTACATGTATGGGGAGGGGGGGGAAGGGGAAATGTATGTTCTTGTAAAACTTTTTCAATAAAAAAAAAAAAATTCAAATACAATTACTTTTGTGACCTGAGCCTTGTCGATATTGCTCCCTCCTCCTTGTCCCCAGGTGAGGCATAGCCCCTTCCATTCCCATATCTTGTGTTTTGCTGCTCTTTTCCCCGCCCCCGCTATCTTTGTCTCCTAGAAGGGAAGAATGTTTTTTGATAAAGGCTTCTGTCTCATTTACTGTCTTAACCCTAATCCTGTTTCCCTCCCAGAAGATCAGCATTCCCTCTGGCAATAACCATCTAAACCAAACTCCTCTGTTATATAATTTCTTTGACAAGAAGGAATATTTCCTTCTTGTCTCTCTTATTTTTTTCGGAATTTGTTTTAGGATGGTAATTTCTTTATCTTGATATCTTAAAGGTCCCCTCCTTTGGGCCTCCAGTACCTCATCCCTCATGGTCCTCCTGAGAAATTTAACATGTACCTCTCTTGGAACATTATGAGTTCCAAGAGTTGATTCTATAAACCAGATCCATATCCCACCATAGTTGTTCTTTATCTTTCTTAAGGTATTCTGCTAAAATTGTGCTCATAATGTCTTTGAGATCTTCATTTTCAACCTCTGGTAAGTTCTGAAACCTAAGAAAGAAGGACATTCTTTCCAGTTCTATTTTAGACATAAGATTTTCGAGATCTAAGTTTCCTTTTCAGATCTCAACCTCTCCCCATCTCAGCTGCCCCTCCCTCCAATTCCAGAATTCTCTGTCTATTCCCTGTTATATCCTTTTGAATTCCCCTGATTTCATCTTTGAAGTCCGCTAATTCTTTTCTTAATTCGTTTTGATCTTTCATAAACCTCTGAAGCATTTGATTAGCAGATAATTCTTTTGAGCTCTCTCCTGCCGTTTCTTCTTTTTGCACTAGTGAAGTAATTTTCGATTGCTGCATACTTGGGCTTGAAGTTGCAGAAGGGGGCCCCGAAAACAATTTGCCCGTTGGAAGTTTTTTAGGACCCATTGTCTGAGTTCAAAGTTAGTAAATCCTTTTGCAAAGAAAATGGTGTCGGAGGGCTGGGACAGTCCGAGGTGTCAGGAAAGTCCGAAGCAAAAAGTTAGTTCTCCTTCACTATACCAAGACACAGAGGTACATCAATAAAAAGCAAAATCCAGAAAGTCCATACGGCAGGGGAGATACAGAGATGTTAAGATGTTTCCTGACAGTTAGAACAATTAACCTCTGGAACGGCTTGCCTCCAGAAGTTGTGAATGCCCCAACCCTGGAAGTCTTTAAGAAGATGTTGGATAGCCATTTGTCTGAAATGGTATAGGGTCCCTGCCCACGCAGGGGGTTGGACTAGAGGACCTACAAGGTCACTTCCAACTCTGCTATTGTATTGTATTGTAATGGGAGACAGTATAGCAGCGTTCCAATATCTCAGGGGTTGCCCCAAAGAAGAGGGAGTCAAGCTATTCTCCAAGGCACCTGAGGGCAGGACAAGAAGCAATGGGTGGAAACTAATCCAGGAGAGAAGCAACTTAGAACTTGAGAGGAATTCCCTGACAGTGAGAACAATTAACCAGTGGAACTCCTTGCCTCCAGAAGTTGTGAATGCCCCAACACTGGAAATCTTTAAGAAGTTGTTGGTTAGCCCTTTGTCTGAAACAGTATAGGGCTTCCTGCCTGGGCAGGGGGTTGGACTAGAAGACCTCCAAGGTCCCTTCCAACTCTGCTATTCTATTGTATTAAGACACCAAAAGTTTCCCCAAGGCGGTTACGAGAAGCAGACTTCATTTGTAAATGCAAAGGCGAATACAAAGGGAAGCCATCTTTCCTCCTCCTTTCCACAAAGAGAAGGGTAAAAGTTACCGATTTTTTTTTAAAGTTGGCTCAGCAGTCAGCTCTTGTAAATGCGATTCAATCTTCCCCAGGGTAGATAATTCAAATGGCAAGTTAGCCTTTGTTCTCTCTCCATTCCGATACGGAGAGAGGTAGATTGAATGCCGCTTTGTCCGAGGGGAGATTAAAACCCCCCTCTAATCTCCGTTTAAATGGATTGAGCAAAAACTTACAGCGATCTGTTGCTTATCCATTGTCAGTCTTCAAAGAGATTGAGAAGGGATCCCCACTGCCAGCATTCCAGCCACTCTTCTTCATTTAGTTCATTCTCCCGGAGTTCCTTCAGCGAAGAGACAAAACATGCCCCTCCCTATGGCTTCCCGGCTCCTGGGGTGAGGCTGGAAACACCCCCAACAGCTGGCGCCGGGTTTGGGGGCTTCCAGCAAGCCACCCTGCGGCAGGGGGCCCCTTCGAGACCCCATGTGCTCCTAAGAAGCCCACCGAGAAGACCGATGACAGACGAACACGTCCGTTGCCTACGGAAACCAGAAGTGAAGTCAACCCACATACAGTCTTGACCTTATCTGTTTTGGTCTTAACACATAAACACTTCCTACATAATACTTTCTCATTGCATTCAATGTCATTTTATGTTACGCCTAGCATACTTAATTCTCACTTCCATATAACAAAAATGGTTAGGTGCTTGAAGTTATATGCAGCCTTTTTTTCTTTTAAACTAGCACCAATTCTTAACAACATGCCACATACTATCTGCTACCTTTCTACCAGTATTTTTATATATTAAAATTTCTCGATTCATGTCGGCATCTTTATTAAGCATCATATAAATATACACAAATGCAACTTCTTGTTCTAGTTTTTCAGCCTTTATGTATAATTGCAATTAATTACAACTCAGTCAGATGCACCTACCTTATTATACTACAATCTGTATAACATTCATTTCAAGTCCAGGCTCTAACCGTATGGATCACCTGCTTACAAATATACAAGTATATTAATTTACAATTTTTACAATTTTATTAGACTTGTATCCCACATCTATCTCCCCGAAGGGACCCAGGGCGGCGCACAGGCAATTCAAATAAATATAAACATATATAAATACATAAAAACGTCATAAATACTGCTATCATAAAAACTGATTAAATTTAGAAAACCCGTGCTAAAATTCAATAAAATCCCATTAATTAAAACCTTTTGCTAATTTAAAACGCAGTCTGATTAGATGATCTCAGGGGCCTAGGCTAAGCCGGCTTGATGGAAAAAGTGTGTCTTGGCTGAACGGACTGGGAGGGGGGTGTTTATTTCTAAAAAAAAAACCCTCGGATTTAAGCGGCACGTTAAAATGGCTTCTCTGCAAAGAGAAAGTGGAAACTTTCACTCCGGACGGTCTTTAACAAGGGAAAGTGGAATGCGATTCTTTGCAACATTGTTTCTAGGTCTGGCTGGTTAAAAAAAAATTCTTATTTTGCTACTCTCTCCCTCTGGCTCTGAGATGGGCGGTGGAAGTGGCTTTTCTTTGTCCCTGCCTGACTATTTCAACTAAGGAAAATTTCCAGCGTCTCTTTGAAAGCAGGACTCTCTCTGGATTTTTGAAAAAAAAATTCTTTTGATGGATTTGTGATTTCTTCTCTGGAATACCTTCGTTACTACTATTTGTTGACCTGGGAAACTGTGTCTCTTTTGGTTTCTGAATTGTTTGCAACTTCACAGCCCTGAACTGAACTGAGCTCCTGATTTGCCCCACCAGCCCCACCCGGAAAACGCCATCTTGGTGGCAGTGACTCTAACTTTTAACCATGGCACAAGAAGCAGCACTTGTAAATTTGGAACAAAGGATGGCTTCTCTTGAAACCTCTATGCAAACTTTGATATCAGAAATAAAGGCCCAGAGGGCTGAAAATATTACCTTCAAGAAGGAACTACTGGATATCCGGAAGCAAGTGTTGGAGAACACACAGAAGAATGAAGAACTGGAAGGGGGGTTGGAGGGGGCTAAGGGAGAGATTAAAAATGTTTCTAATGAGGTGGGGGAAATAAATGGGCATGTGTCTAGGATAGATATGGAAAGAATGACATATTTTTTGAGATTTCAGAATGTTCTTGAGGAATCTGGTGAATGCCTGCCTGATCTTATGAGTACAATTTTAGCAGACTATTTACATAAACCTAAGGATGAGATCAGGGGGGACATTGACCTAGCCTATAGAATTAATTCTGCATATGCCAGGATAAATGAAGTGCCTAGAGAGATACATGTGAAATTTGTTAGAAGGTCAACCAGAGAGGAAATCCTGAAAGCGCAGAGAGAGAAACCTCTAACTCACCAACAAAAAACGGTCACTATCTTGAAGCAGATCCCTAGAAAAATTAGAGATGCAAGAAGGAATTTTTCCTTCTTGTCTAAAACCTTGTTTGATCACGGGATTTGGTTCAAGTGGATGACACCTGAAGGGATGCTGGTGTTCTGGGAAGGAGGAAGAGTGAGGATTAAAACAGTTGCTGAGGCAGAAGCCTTTCTTAAAAAATATTCCTCTGTCCTGGGGGAAGATCCAGGGGGGACGGAGGGGGCCACGGCCCCGCCTACGGGGGGCCAGGGAGGAGAGAAAGAAGATACAATAGCCAAAAGACTTAGATCAAAAAAATAACTTTGCCTTGATTTTTCTTGAACAATTTTGCATAATATTTCTATCTGGACTTTTTGTAAATGTCTGACAGCATGGAACGGAGAATTTAGGTAAATGTACTTGCTTTCATCTTGTGGTGGTATGGAAAATGTTTTCTATGTTAACTTTTTTATTGTGTATTTTGAGGTCTCGGAAGGTCCGACGACTCTAACGTGAATGCTCTCAAAATTTCTTTGTAACCATTACCCTATCCTGTTAAAAATGTAAAACCAATAAAACTTTTTCAATATAAAAAAGAAAAAGTGTGTCTTCAGGCGCTGGCGGAAGAGGCGGAGGTCCGTGATGGTCTGAAGTTCGGGGGGAAGTTTGTTCCAGAGGGCTGGGCCTGCCACAGAGAAGGCTCTTCCCCTGGGAGTCACCAACCGGCATTGCCCGGTTGACGGCACCCAAAGAAGACCCTCTCTATGGGAGCAAATCTGTCGAAGGGACGTGTGAGGTAGGAGACGGTCTCGCATATAGCTAGACCCCGTGCCATGGAGCGCTTTAAAGATGGTTATCAACACCTTGAAGCGCACCCGAAAGGCCACAGGCAGCCAGTGCAGCTCGCGCAGGAGAGGTGTTATATGGGAATGCCGCGAGGCTCCCATAATCCCCCGCGCGGCCGCATTCTGCACTAGCTGTAACCTTCGGGTGCACCTCAAGGGGAGCCCCATGTAGATCCTCAATCAACTAATCTCTAACATCAGATATTTTTCTTATCCACTTTTTCCAAGATATATAATACTTTTTGAGTGTCCAACACATCACATTCCCATACAGATCTCTAGAGTATTCCTTCCAGCATTATCTCATTGTAGTAGCATCCCTAATTATTTTATCATGTTTATTTTTAATTCCGTTCATTTGGCTGGAGACTTTGTGCTCCTTGGAAAACAATGTTTTTTATCAAAATTATTCTGCACTTTCCTAATTCTTTTTAATCTTAACCATTCATATTCTCTTTAATTACCTTTATTGTAACTGTCTTTGTCTCTTGTCTCATATCTTTCTCTTATAATTTATTGCAGCAATCATTTATTAAATTATTTTTTTCTTTTGTGCAGTTATTTTATTTCTTCAGTTTCAAAACATTCTTTTTCATTATAGTATTGCCACATATTTCTATGGTGCTCTGTATAATTATTTTGACCCAGTTTGATTTTCATATTCTCTTTCTTTACAACTGCTTTCCATTCCTTCTACTGAAAGATTCATCTATCTTCAAATATTTGTATGTACAGGACTTTCCTTGCTTGCAAAAGTTCTGCTTTCAGTGCGTTCTTTCCTTTTTTTCCTGTTCATATTCCCAAGGTCCACTCTTGATATTCTGAAAATGTTCTGAAAAAGGTAGTCTATTTCAGAACATCTAATCATTTCCTTGTTCTTCACAGTGGCTTCAATCTCTAATCAGAAACAATTTAATCAACCACATTTGAAAACGTTAGGAAAACATTTACTTGTGAATAGGTTTATACTTATACCACATATTTGAAACAGATTTTATTTTAAAGCAGATACTCACCAAAGAATCATCATTGTTATTTGTTGTTGAGCTGCAATGGCTCACTAACTTTTTTCTGTTTTCATTCCAATCCATCCACTTGTGTCACCGAATAGAACTATTTTTTTCTGGATAGCATACATTCAGGAACCTGTACAATTTCCCCCAAAATTTGTATCAGGGTTTTCCATTACCAACATCTCCTGAAGACTAGGAGGTGACTTACAATACAATAATACAATAGCAGAGTTGGAAGGGACCTTGTAGGTCTTCTAGTCCAACCCCCTGCGTGGGCAGGAACCTGATACCATTTCAGACAAATGGCTGTCTAACATCTTTTTAAAGACTTCCAGGGTTGGGGCATTCACAATTTCTGGAGGCAAGCTGTTCCAGAGGTTAATTGTTCTAACTGTCAGGAAATTTCTCCTTAGTTCTAAGTTGCTTCTCTCCTTGCATATTCTTGCTTTTATATGCATCCATGACACTCTAGATAAGACCAAGTTCATATGTTCTGACATGCATTTTAATCTGTTTGTTTGTGACTGGACTATTTTTTTTCAGATGTACTGTATTAAATCTTTCGCCTGGTTTCAGATAATATACCAATTTTTCTTCCTTCATATTATTTGCTATTGCTTATTTTATATTCTGTGCTACAATATTCTATTTGTCATAGTCATCACCAGATGCTCACATAATACTTTTGAGTAAGATTGAGAAGCTGCAGATTGGGATACCAGCTTTAGCCATATCAGCACTGGATGCAATGTCCCCTGCTAACAGCAAGGACAGTACCGGTTATTTTGGCAGTGTGCAACAGCTGGAATCAAAACTCTATTTTTTCCCAAGTACCAGTATAGGAGGAGAAATGGGTCAATGTATGATAGGAAAAAACTAGAAGGATTCTCATAGCATATCTTCTGACTAATATGTTTTATTCAAAGGCATAAGCTTTGTTGTAGGTCATGAAAGATTATGTCTTTTGTTAGTCAGATTCTTCCTGACTACAGGAAAATTAGGATCTTAAGTTCAAAGATTTCGTTGCAGCCTAAAATTCTGTCTACTGCATCATTTAAATGGATGGATGGATTGGTAGATGGTAAATGATAGATAGATAGATAATAGATTGATGTTAGTTAGTTAGTTAGTTAGTTAGTTAGTTAGTTAGTTAGTTAGTTAGTTAGTTAGTTAGATGATAGATGACAGATGATAGATGGATGATAGATAGATAGATAGATAGATAGATAGATAGATAGATAGATAGATAGATAGATAGATAGATAGATAGATAGATAGATAGACAGACACCCTATTTCCCTGAAAATAAGACCTCCCTGGATAACAAGTCCAATGGGGCTTTTGACTTGCATGTGCTAAAATAAGACCTCCCATGAAAATAAGCCCTTCCCCCAAATATTGCAACACAACAGTAGCCATGAGGTGACCATGCTCACTGCCTCCTGCACCTCAAAAATAATAAGACCTTCCTGAAAATAAGGCCAAGTGCTTATTTTAGTAGTCAAAAGAAAATAAAACCCTGTCTTATTTTTGGGGAAACATGGTAGATGATAGATAGATAGATAGATAGATAGATAGATAGATAGATAGATAGATAGATAGATAGATAGATAGATAGATAGACAGACAGACAGACAGACAGACAGACAGACAGACAGACAGACAGACAGACAGACAGACAAGATCGATCGATCGATCGATCGATCGATCGATCGATAGATAGATAGATAGATAGATAGATAGATAGATAGATAGATAGATAGATAGCTCAGATATAGTGCCTACAGAGTACTGGCTTTTTGTGTGGCACATTTAGGACATTATCTTGGGGTTTTATTTAGATGTTATTTTTGTTTATCTTGTTAGGATATTTATAAATCTGGCACTCATTAAAGAGGGGTCATTGCTCCTTGTTGCCTAAAAGGGTTGCATTCATCTCCATTTCTCATCGAAGAGGCTTTCTATATCTGAAAATAGAAATGCATCAATATTTGAAGTATCACTTATCTTTATATTTAGCATCATGTTTTTTCGTAAGTCATCCCCATTTAAAGATGCCTACCTAATATTTTTTTTTCTTACAAGGTACTAGCTAAAATTTAAGTTTGCACTGGACGTAAAAGAATTGAATTTGAATTTGAATTTATTTGACTTTTATACCGCAGCCTATCTCCCCGAAGGGACTCAGGGCGGTGCACAGGAAATTAAAAAATATATAAAATATACATAAATAGACACGCCATAAATAATACAACACAATAAAAACTGATTAAATTTAGGAACCCTGTGCTAAAAAATTCACTAAAAATCCCACTAATTAAAACCTTATATCCATTTAAAACACAATCTTATAAAACGGTCTCGGGGACTAGGCCAGGCCGGCTTGATGGAAAAAGTGCGTCTTCAGTCGCTGGCGGAAGAGGCGGAGGTCCGTGATAGTACGGAGTTTGGGGGAATGGTCGTTCCAGAAGGCTGGGTCCGCCACAGAGAAGGCCCTTCCCCTGGGAGTCGCCAGCCGGCATTGCCCGGCCGACAGCACCCAGAGAAGACCCTCTCTATGGGAGCGAATCGGTCGAAGGGATGTATGAGGCAGGAGACGGTCTCGCAGATAACTAGGCCCCGTGCCATGGAGCGCTTTGAAGATGGTTATCAACACCTTGAAGTGCACCTGAAAGGCCACAGGCAGCCAGGACAGCTCGCGCAGGAGAGGTGTTACATGGGAATGACGTGAGGCTCCCATAATCCCCCGCGTGGCCGCATTCTGTACTAGCTGTAACTTTCGGGTGCACCTCAAGGGGAGCCCCATGTAGAGAGTGTTGCAGTAGTCTAGATGGGATGTCACAAGTGCTTGAGTGACTGTGCGAAGGGCATCCCGGTCAAGTAAGGGGCGCAACTGGTGGACCAGGCGAACCTGGTGAAAAGCCCCCCTGGCCACAGCTGTCACATGGTCATCCATGGTCAGCCGGGAATCCAGGAGGACGCTTAGATTGCGAGCCCTATCCACAGAGGCTAACAATTCGCCCCCAATGGCCAGTGTTGGTGTCAACTGGCTAAACAAGGACGTCAGAAACCACAGCCACTCAGCCTTGGACGGGTTGAGCTTGAGTTTGTTACTCCCCATCCAGACCCGTAAGGCCTCCAGACACCAGGACATCACTTCAACGGCATCGTTGGGGTGGTTTGGGGTAGATATGTACAGCTGAGTGTCATCAGCGTACTGATGGTATTCTACCCCAAAACCACAGATGATCTCGCCCAGCGGCTTCATGTAGGTGTTGAACAGGAGTGGCGAGACGACCGACCCCTGAGGTACCCCACACATGAGGGGCCTCGAGGTCAACCTCTGCCCCCCTGCCAACATGAATTGTGACCGACTGGAGAGGTAGGAGGAGAACCACCGTAAAACGGTGCCTCTCACCCCCAGCCCCTCCAGTCGGTGCAATAGAATACCATGGTCGATGGTATCGAAAGTCATTGAGAGGTCTAATAGGACCAGGATAGAGGAGCAACCCCTATCCCAAGCCCTCCAGAGATCATGCACCAATGCGACCAATGCTGTCTTGGTGCTGTGCCCAGGTCGGAAGCCGGACTGGCGCGGGTCCAGATAATCAATTTCCTCCAGGTGATGGGGGAACTGCTGTGCTACCACACTCTCTACAACCTTCGCTAAAAAGTGAAGGTTGGAGACCGGACGATAATTTACTAACAATGATGGGTCCAGGGAAGGCTTCTTGAGGAGGGGTCTCACCACCGCCTCTTTCAAGGCGTCCAGCAAGAACCCCTCACTCAGAGAGGCGTTCACTATTACCTGGAGCCAGCCTCGTGTGACCTCCCAGGATGCCGGTACAAGGCAGGAGGGACACGGATCCAATAAACCATGGGTCCAAATAAGGAGAAGGGCGGGGTATAAATTCGAAATAAAAAAAACATGTGGTGGCCTTTAGTCTCCTTGAGAACCTGTCCATATCATCGGAAGTGACAAAGTCAAACTCCTCCCATAATGCTGTCTCAAGACCTGCCTTGGATGGCCCCTCCAGACTACTTTCTGTGGAGGGCAACTCGTTCTGAATCTGCACGATTTTATCCTGCAGATACTCTCCAAATTCCTCTGCTCTGCCCTGCAACGGGACTTCCTGTGGCCTCTGTTGGAGGAGAGAGCGGGTTACCCCAAACAGGGCGGCAGGGCGGTTATCTGCGGATGCGATAAGAGTGGCACAATAATTGTGTTTGGCCACTCTTATTGTCACAAGGTAAGTCTTCAAATGGACTCTTACCTGTGTTCGGTCAGATTCGGACCATGTGGATCTCCACCTACTCTCTAGGCGTCTCTTGCGGTGTTTCATCCCCCTCAACTCCTCGGAAAACCAGGGACCCTGGGTGGATCAGCGTCACATGAGAGGCTGCCAGGACGCGACCCAGTCCAAGGCCCTCATGGCCGCACTGTGCCATGCGGCCACTAGGTCCTCAGTCGAGTTGCGGGTCAAGGTCACAGGTAATGGCTCAAGCTCCGTCTGGAACCTCTCTGGGTCCATCAGGCGCCTGGGGCGGAACCATCTTGGAATCTCTGCTTCTGCCTCCCCGTGGTGGGGTGTAACGGTTGGAAAGTCCAGTCGAAGGAGAGAGTGATCTGACCATGACAGGGGTATGGTGACTAAATCCCCTACACCTAGATCACTCAACCACTGGCCAGAGACAAAAATTAGATCCAGTGTGTGTGTCCCCTCGTGTGTGGGGTCCTGAATTATTTGGGTCAGGTCCATGGCTGCCATGGAGGCTATGAACTCCTGAGCTACTTTGGATGTCTCGCCTACTGATGGCAGGTTGAAATCCCCCATGACTAACAGTCTGGGGGTATCAACTGCCACCTCGGCGATCATCTCAAGGAGCTCGGGCAGGGCTGCTATGTAGCGGGGAGCCAGGTACACAATCAGCAAACCCAACTGCCTCCCTAGGCCCCACTTCATGCAGAGGGACTCACAACCGGTAGTCTGAGGCACAGTGGTCTCTCTCGGCTCGAGACCTTCCCTAACGATAACCGCCACACACCCCCACCCCTACCTAGGGCCCTTGGCTGATGGAATGCTAACCTGGTGGGCACATTTCAACGAGGGGAAGTCCTCCCTCGTGGCCCAACCAGGTCTCTGTAATACCCGCCAGGTCCGGCTCCCCCCGGACACAAGGTCATTAATGAGGGGGGCTTTGTTGACCACGGACCTGGCGTTGCATAATATCAGCCTGGGGCCCCGGCTCTGTGATCCTTGACCTCCTAGATTGCAGGGGGGCATAGGGAGTTGGGGCGTGGGACCGCCTGTAACCAGTGGCCTCATTCTCCCAACGGGTAGTGTGCTCCCTTTCACCCACCGCTCCTACCCCTCCCCTGAACCATTCTGATGGCAAAGCCCTCTATAGGATCGACCCCTATTCCCCCCCCCCTTATAGGACCTACTCACTTCCCTAATGGATCCGCCGGCCGGCCTGGCGGTATTCCCGGAACCAAATTTAGCAATCCCACCCACCTCCCTAGAACCCCTTAAACCCTGAATTAAAAAAACCTTTAAAAAACCCCTAAGTTTCCGTTTCCTCCACCTCTCGAGATTAATAAATCTGTCATTAAGGTGGGCCCTTGTTAGCGCAGAGGGCCAAACCTGCGACAGAGGGGAATCCTGCAGGGCGAGGAGGTCAGCTACCGAATACATGGCTATATATAGCTGGTCTGTACAACTTAGGCCGGGAAGGGAATGATTGCCTAGATGTAAAAGTGTCCCTGGAAGCCATAGGTGGGCCTCGCCATGGTTCTAGATTGGTACAGATGTTCAGTGAGGCTGACAATAGGTAGAAGATGATCACTTAAGAGTCTCAGTCCATTCTTGTCCATTGGTGGGTCGATAAGCTGGTCCAAAAAATAGCGGGAGGCTGTGGGGGGGGGCGATGCAGCAAGACGGTGGGGGGGAAGGGAAAGGGGAACAAAGGACAAGGGCAGTAACGGACAGGAACTCACATTAAGCAATGGAAAGGGGGTAAAACCATAAACAGAAGCGACCCCGTCATTTAGGCAGAGTAAAACAAACGATGAAAACAAAGTCATACTGCATGGCGGAATGCGGCCAGCAGAGATGGCACCACGCGCTGCAAGACAAGGCATGCCAGATGGAACAGGTGGCGGGGAACAGCTGAGTCCAACCAGATGACAAGGCAACAAGGCAGACGAGAATAGCAAAAATGAAATCCAGTAGACAAATGAATAAGAACGGCATCAGCAGCATAGTAAAAGGAAAGACGGCACTTGATAGGACAAACAACGATGGTCGCACGCAGCGATGGCCGCAGTGAGCAGGCAAGCGGCAAAGACGGAACAGCAGGATGAGACAAAAGAGGCAGGACGAAGAACGAGGTGTAGACGAAGCGACGGAGAACAGTAACAACTGGAGGTAAAGGAGGAACAAGACGATAAATCGGCAGGAAACAGCAGCACCGCCGGAGGAATGAAAACTGGTCCAGCAGAAATGACGAAAGAACGGAAGAAATGGCAAAAGACAGATTGGCAACAGCGGCCGGCAGCAGGAACAGAAGGCAGGACAAAAAACCGGAGAATACAGCCGCCGCGATGGAAATATAGAGGCAGCCTTGACCGCCACTGCACAGGCCACTCTCCGGCTGAGGCAGAAGCCGCAATCAAGCCCCGATGAAACCACGCCGGCACGCCATTCATGATAACAATGGCAATCAGCCTCCACAACAAACGGCCTCCGCGATCGCTCCCCACGTCCGGGGTCATAGATTTTACTCACCAGTTGAACAGCTTAGCCCCCCTGCAAAAGTCCAGGGGCAGACCGCGGGAAATTGGTGGCAATACCTAGGCTAAAAACATTCCAGGAGGCAGACTCTCCCCTCACCACGGCTCAGACCTCCATCTTCGACCGGAAACCGGAAAAAAAGAATATCTTGGACACATCCCATTTCGTTCCTTGATAACATATACACTTCAAAGGAACTGGAATAAATGGATCAAAAGTATTCTTCCACAATTTTTGAATTGCAGAAATCCTTAGTGGTGACACTAACATCATTTATTTAAAAAAAATCCTACAGCAATGTATTCTCTTGGATTTAATTGAAATATGACCTTCAGGGAAGCTGCAGCTCACTAGAAAGGTGACTGTATAAATCCTTGGCTGCCATGTAACTAAATAAATGTACAAGCAGCACATGCCCCCCATGTGAATGTCACTGAAATTCTTTTCTCATTTGAAACAATTTCTAAAAAATGAGTCTGGTAAGAGAACAACAAAGAGAATTTCTCTTTCTCAAACCCCAGCTCACTGCAGAGAATGTCTATGGATGCTTTAAAAAGAAAACTTTTAAAAAACTTTTTTAGGTTTTCTACATAAATTCCATAAGGCAACTCCGCACCTTCATTGATTTAAAACTACGTTGTTGTTTCACCATTACTCTGTTTCAAAGTAGCACACTTTCTCACATATAATGTTTCTAGGAAAACAATCAAATTAGATGTTGTGGCAATAACAGCTCTGAAAGGAATATTTCTATTGCTTAACAGTTAGAGATATATGTGTAAAATAACTCCTCTGGGAATGTCAAAACTCTCTGGAAATGTTAATATACATTACAAGATGCATAGCTAAAAGAATAATTTAAAAAACCTGAAGAAATTATTATTTGAATTAAATTACTGGTTTAATGTATATCTCATGATATACATTATCTGCAAATGGATCAGACATTTTAATACAACTGGATTACAGACACAGTTTGAATACTGATACAAAATCACTGGCTTCCAACTTTTTATTTCTTTTCCAAGCAATCACTTAGGGAGAAGAGTCATTTAATACCAATGTCTCCTCCATGTCTTACTGTTGTTGACTGGTTCTGGTGGATTCTATTAATGTCTGAAGATACCAGTGCAGATTCTTTATTCTACTCTTGGCTGCTTTTATTTCCTTTAAGTTTAAGAAATATAAAGCAGTGGCTACCATCTTGTCACTTCCTAAGATAGAAGAAAACACTCTTAAGTAAGGCAAGGAATCAGACTTTTTTAGAAATGGCAGAGATTCCTACATTTGCTAACCTCTCCTTGTCTAACAACATTAGAACAGTCATAGTGGTTCAACCCAAAGGACCCTCTGATGCCCTTGTTCAACAACCTATTTCCTACAATAAAAGGAATCATGTGGATTTTACTGTGCTAGTCATTGCCAACTAAATGGGGTGATGCTCATCTCCATTTCAAGTCCATTGAGTCCACGCTGTCAAAAGACATTTCTGTTTTCATGTGGTCAGCATGATGTCACAGAGTGCTGTTACGTTCCCACTGAAATGGTACCTATTTATCTACCTTATCTGCATTTGTATGGTGTCAAACTGCTAGGTTGGCAGGAGCTGGGAGGAAGGCTCACCCTGTTGCGTGGAGCTCAGGTCTTGAATCAGGTCTGCTGGCTTTCTAACCAACAAGCCCACATCTTAACTGCTGAGCTACCATGCCTCCCTAGGTCCTACAGCACCTGGTAAAATGTTTCTCAAGGGGAGTCCAAGCAGAACATGAGGGAAGTAGTGGGGATGCCCTGGCAATGGACATTTAAAGGAACACTACTTCTGATGCTAGATAGAAATAAATGTAACTATGATAACTAGGAATCATTCATAGCTCTTTTTTTTTTTTGAATCAAGAGAGCTGATTCACCACTTTAGTTATTGCCTAAGGTATGCAAGGCAGGCCTCAGACCTAGCAAGGCAAATGTAATCCAAAACACTCTATGTCAGGGGTCTGCAAAGTTGGCTCTTTTAAGATGGGTGGACTTTAACTCCCAGAATTCCCCAGCCAGCTAAGCTGGCTGGGGAATTCTGGGAGTTGAAGTCCACCCATCTTAAAAGAGCCAATTTTGCAGACCCCTGCTCTATGTGAAAGATTCAGAAAAAAAATGGTGGCTATTCAGTCACATAACGTTTTCATACAATTCACTCACCCAGAGACTTTCTGTGGCACAGACCAGAATATTGCCATTTAAATTCCTCAGTGACACCGAATATTCCCTCAGTAATTGATTCAATAGCTTAACTGGAAGAATCTCTTCGTATGGTCTTTAGCTGAAATTAGACTCTTACATAATATTATTAAAATCATTAAAGTCAATTATTATCTCACTGGGACAGTGAAGTGGCAAAAGAGAGAGTTAATCTTTAACTTTCTTCCCAGCAGCACTCTGGTAATTGCATTAGTAATTCAGAACATCACCATATACATTGTCCTAGGAAACTTTGTACCTCAATATGAATTTCAGTCTAGCTCATGCTAATTATATTGAGGGGGGGAGAGAAATCCAAATTTACATGTATTCCTTGCAAGAAAAAGAGAAAATCGCTATAAGGTTTCATATAATTTTTTTAAGATATGCACTTGTTTCCCAATAGTAAAATCAAATGTGTGAATATCTGAATCGAAAAGCAGGGTAGGATCCAAAATAGTTAGCCTTTCTCACTATTTACAGGGGATTCAAAAGGAATATGTGGTAATATCTAGGTGTGTAAATGCTATAGGTTCAGTCTATAGGTAGATCAAGAGATTCTGGCTGACGGCAAATAGATCTGGGTCATATGTAAAGACACATTTGCATTCCATAGAGCCCCATGTTTGATCAGGACACATGCTTATCATGCATTTGCAGAAAAGACTTTGCCTCACATGCTTTCTGAGAGAGATGTTCATATATCGTTGGAGTAGATCTCATTTTTTCAGCAGCAGAAGCCAATGTGTTAAACAACAGTGTTAGTGACTCACTCATTAACACTGTCTGGTACTGAGGAACTGTTTAGAAAGACGTCCCTCCCACACAGGAACAAAGAAGAGTGACTTTGCCAGGGCTCTAAAGAAGTACCACTTACCATATGGAAGATACTAATAATAAAGTGCTTGGAAATTTTTGAAGATACTGTATGTTCCCATACTGAGACTTTACAAGATCCAAATACATCTGACTTAGAATCAACATTAGGAAAGTTTTGGTAATATTGTCTAATATAAAGTATTCAAATTAATAGATGCTTAACAACATCCTTGTCATTAATTTGAAGGTGGATTGGCGTGGGGGAGGGCATTTTAAAAGATTATGTATGAATGAAACAACCTTTGTTTACATTAATTATGTCTTGCCTTTTTCACAAGTCATTGTGAAGGAATGACAATGGCACTCTCCAATGTAGACAATGAATGGGATAATCATTAATGGCAGACAGTATCACACCTCCACAGTCTTTATGTCTTATTAGTGCAGCTGACCTATATACTTTGGGATTAAACTTCTTGAGCCAAATATGTAGGCTATACATGGAATGAGAATTTCCCTACTGAGAAGTTCAGTTAGAACATTCTAAGAATGGCCCAGTCTGAATCCTCTGATTCAGAACTGCAGAGGAAGATGCGTGGCTAAGAAAGTAGGTTTCAGTTCATCAGAATTTTGCATCATTTCTTGATGCATTTTATTGCATAATGGCCCTCTCAAAGCTCCTGTAGTAATATAGAATTTCTCATTCAAAAACATCCATTAAGGAGAGCAACATTTGTTTATGCGTTTTTGCTCTTCTCTTACCCAGGTCTCACTCTGGTTTGCATTTCAAACTACCTCCTACGCAACATATGACTTTTTATCTGTTCTCTTCCTCTCACATTTCTGCTTTTGAAAGAATTTCAGTTCAATTAGCAGTCAATGATTTCATTATCTTTCTTTGTAAGGTTTTAATCCATAAGCAATTTTGGGAGTGATTCTATGAGAGATTTGCAGAGAAGTACATTATGTTAAATATTGTCAAGCATAATTTCACACTGCCCTTTGGTTCCATATTTCAAACGCAGTGGATGTGTGGTGTCCCTAGACACTTACCAACATGTATATAAGCATGTATTGCCTTGTATTAGTGTATGAGATGCATCCCAGAAGGAATCTCATAAACTCATTTAAGTCATTTAAATTTATGTTTCCCATAAATTCATTTAAATTTATATTTTCTGAATATATACTTCAATCAGAATATATTTGCTTTTGCCCTTTTTTGGATATTGTGATGTAGTTTGCAACTGAAAAAGATATGCCTCAGAATCATTTATAGGAAAAATACTTGCACAGAAACAAAATTAATTGCATAGAAAGTATTTACATACGGTATTAAGGAAACTATATTCTATATTACAAAAATTGCATACAGAAATGTTATAACACATACACACAATTTTCATATATGTTTCACTAATTATGCATATTTGTACATGGTCTTTTACTAATATAATGTAAGATGACAGGACAGGACAGGATAGGATAGGATAGCAACCCTTTTGCTTCCTAGGCTTCAGAAAGTCATTTCAACTTTCCATTTTGGAAACATGGACCCATATTCCAAATATCCAAAATGACAATTTCATAATGAATATTACAATAAATATTAATTTGGTGGTCTGTCTTTGGGGTTCAAAAGGTTGCATCCTTCTCCCCCCACCAGCCAAAAAAAAAATCTTCCTGGAAAATGCCATTTTCAAGAACAGACAAATCTTTTAGGGCAGGGGTCTGCAAAGTTGGCTCTTTTAAGACTGGTGGACTTCAACTCCCAGAATTCCCCAGCCAGCAAAGCTTTGCTGGCTGGGGAATTCTGGGAGTTGAAGTCCACCAGTCTTAAAAGAGCCAACTTTGCAGACTCCTGTTTTAGGGGAAGCAAGATGGCAGAAGCAAGATACTGTCTTCTTAGTATGTGGGGCAACATTGCACACGCATAAAAAGGGTAGGGCTTGAATCCTAATGTTGCTTCCATTATCTTGTATTTTTGAACCAACTCTGTGTCTCCTGCTAGTATTATGCATATGATAATACATCCTGTTATTCCCTTTCTCTATCCCCATCAGATACAGATAATGATTCAGCTGTCCTGATGTTCTGCTTCTATATGCTTAAGATTGAGGTGATGAATAAGCGGAATTCAACCAGTTAATACAGCCTAATCCAGTCTGTTCTAGATGGATTCATGCTGTCAAAAAGGCTGGTGTTCTCAGTCTGATATTAGTTATTGCTCCAGAAAATTTTGTTAGACTCTAAGTAGCTTCTTTATTAAGTGTCTTTATCAAGTTTGACTGATATACCAAGTGTGTCAGGCTTCTAGTAGCAACTCCAACTGAATTCAAGCACAAGTCTCTCAGAGCTCATATTAGCAATACTTATTTAGATTAGTAGTTGTAATAATAACAACCTATTTTGCATGGAGGAGGAAGATCTATTACTGTAGGTGTTCAGAAATATTGTTGGTGCCCACTTTACATTCTCTTAGCATATTTTAAAATTCTCTTATTCATCCAAGGCTTTTAAACTTTTACTTAATAGCATTAAATTTGTGTCTTAAATGTGCTTTACTTTCAATACTTTTCCTTGATGGTCACTGTTATTGTTCTTACAGCCTGTATAAATTTAATCATGAAATAAATAAGTCAGTTTTACATAGTAATAATAATAATAATAAAATAACTGAGTTATCTGAATAATAGACACAGGTTGAAATCTATCTTAATATTTTGACCAAGGCATACTGCTTGGTTTAGAATAACAGAGTTGGAAGGGAACTTGGAGGTCTTCTAGTCCAGCTGCCTGCCCAGGCAGGAAACCCTACATCACTTCAGACAAATGGTTATCCAGCATCTTCTTAAAAACTTCCAGTGTTGGAGCATTCACAAGTTCTGGAGGCAAGCTGTTCCACTGATTAATTCTTCTAACTGTCAGTAAATTTCTCCTTAGTTCTAAGTTGCTTCCCTCCTTGATTAGGTTCTACCCATTGCTTCTTGTCCTGGCTTCAGGTGCTTTGGAGGATAGTTTGACTCCCTCTTCTTTGTGGCACCCTCTGAGATATTGGAACACTGCTATCATGTCTCCCCTAGTTCTTCTTTTCATTAAACTAGACATACCCAGTTGCTGCAATCATTCTTCATATGTTTTAGCCTGCAGTCCCCTAATAATCTTTGTAGCTCTTCTCTGCACTCTTTCTAGAGTCTCCACATCTTTTTTACATTGTGGCAACCAAAACTGAATGCAGTATTCCAAGTGTGGCCTTACCAAGGCACTATAAAGTAGTATTAACACTTCACATAATCTTGATTCTATCCCTCTGTTATGTAGCCTAGAACTGTGTTGGCTTTTTTGGCAGCTGCTGCACACTGCTGGCTCATATTTAAATGGTTGTCCACTAGGATTCCAAGATCCCTCTCACAGTTACTACTACTATTGAGCAAGGTACCACATATACTGTATCTCTGTGTTTTGTTTTTCTTGCCTAAATATAGAACCTTATTTTTTTCATCATTGAATTTCATTATGTTAGATAGCGCCCAATGTTCAAGTTTGTTAAGATACTTCTGTAACTTAAGCCTATTTTTTAGAGTGTTGGCTATTCCTGCCAGCTTGATGTCATCTGCAAATTTGATGAGTTCCCCATTTGTCCCCTCATCCAAATCATTGATGAAGATGTTGAAGAGTACTGGGCCTAAAACAGAGCCTTGGTGTACTCCACTGCATACTTCCCTCTATGTAGATGCAGTTCCATTGAGAACTACTTGTTGAGTGTAGTTGTTAGCCAGTTACGAAACCATCTGGTGGCGATGCTGTCTAACCCACATTTTTCTACCTTATCTAGTAGTAGGTTATGATCTACTTTATCAAATGCCTTACTGAAGTTCAAGTAAATTATATTGACAACATTCCTCTGTTCCACTAATTTTGTCACTTTGTCAAAGAATGCAATAAGATTAGTATGGCATGATCTGTTTTTGACAAACCCATGTTGGCTTTTGGTTATTACTTTGTTTGCTTCTAGGTGTTCACTGATTCATTGCTTGATTATCTTTTCCAGAATCTTCCTTAGTATTGAGATCAGGCTGATAGGTCTGTAGTTTCCTGGATCTATTTTTTTCCTTTTTTGAAGATGGGAACCATATCAGCTCTTTTCCAGTCCTCTGGCAGTTCCCTGGTGCTCTAGGATCTCTGAAAGATATAATTCAGTGGCTCTGAGATCTCGTCTGCCAGTTCCTTCAGAACTGTGGGGCGTAATCCATCCAGTCCTGGTGATTTGAACTTGTCTAGATAGGTAGACAGGTGCTCACTTACCATTTTCTTCCCTATTTTAACTTGTGTTCCTAATCTATTTTTTGTGGTGCTGTTTTTCATAGGTTGGACTGTTTTTTTCCCCCTTTGTATAAAGACAGATGCAAAAAACGAGTTAAATCATTCTGTTTTCTCCCTGTTGCTTGTCACCATCTTGCCACTTTCTTCAAGCAATGGACCAATTGTTTCCTTGACTTTTTTGTTATTTTTAACATGTTGGCATGATGACTTCAAATGGAGACTGGATTTGATATCTGTACCTCAGATAAGATATATGCTATAAAAGGAGCTGGAAATATTGTTTAAACCCCCTCAATGAAACATCAGAAATAATACTGGCTCTTAACATTAATTTATGCATTTTTATCTAACCTCTAATGCTCAGGGTATTTGAAATTAACATGTTGAGTTTTGTGATATTTTTATTTGACCTATTCTCAAACTATTGAAATATTCAGCACCCTGTCTACTAAGTACATAAACCTCAGCATTTAACTCCCCACCCCCAATGTGTCTGGCAACCTTCTTTGCAATCTTATCTCCTTGATTCTATCTGTTAATGTTTTTATTTGCTGTGTTTTTCTAATGAATGCTTTTAATGTTTTTCAACTTTTTAAAATGTTGTAGGCCCCCAGGGTCATTGGATATGAGATGGGTGGTAAATACATGTTATAAATTAATAAATAAATAATAAATTATGTCATTTAGAAATAGGACTATCATGGACTTGACTTCTGGCTTCCAACGGCAACAGACACGTTTTCGGGCGCGTCTGCCGCTTGCTACTCTGGTGCCCCCCCCTGGGGGCACAGGGGGTTTAGGTTAACCCCCTGCCATATGGGCGGCTGCGGGAGGCCCCCGTCCCGACAGTGGTCGGCGGGGTGCTTTTTCCCGCTTCGCCCCAGGAATCGGAGGGCTGAAGGGGGGGGGGCTCCTCTCGCCAACATTAGCTGAAAAATACAGAAAATAAAGAAGACGGTGGAAATGTCGGGAATGGAGGAACACGCCGAGTCTCCTGACAAGCAAGATTGGCAAATGTGAATTGTGAGTTTTGTTTTTACATTCGATCATTTTTAAAAAAGAATAGAGGGGGGAGTTTTAACCCCCCCTTGTAAAAGGCGGCAATAGAAAATGTTCTTTAGCAGAGATAAAAAGGGCTAAAATGCCAACCGAAATAAGATAGCAGATAAAGAAAAAACAATTTATCCCAGAAGTTACAGTTGCAACATTGTAACCGGGTCTCTTTGCAACAAAAAAGAACTTTCACTCTCACTTCTCTAACTGCGGTGAGGCGGGAAAATGGCTTCTCTTTGTTTCCAATTGGAAAACTTTCTCCTAAACACCGGAGCATTCCTCTAGAGTTTTAAAATCGCAGGATAATAAATTTATATTTGAAGCCCCTTGCAAGAAGCCCTCGGTGCCTCTCCCAATACGTGGATTCTTTCTCCTTTTTTTCCCCCTCTTGGTTGGGACATTAAAATTAATTCTGGACTGTGATGGAATTTTGATTTGGCTTCTCCCGCTCCCGGATATCTCGGACTTTTCTGACTGTTTGCTTCCCTGACGCCATCTTTTGCTGCAAGAACTTAAATTTATAACAATGGCTTCAAGAAAGCCCCCATCTGGAAAGTCCTTTTTGGCTCCAGCCTCAACCCGATCCAGCCCAAACTTACAACAAGGGAAAATTACCACAATGCTACAGAAGGAGACAACTGGAGAAGGAGAACAAGAGTTAACAACGAGAGAGATGCTTCAGAGCATTATGAAAGAAGTGCAGGAAATCCGAAAGGACATATTAAATTTAAGAATAGAACTATTGGAGACACAAAGAAGCACAACGGATAATAAACAAAAAATTGAAGCGCTAGAAGAAGGAACAGTTGAGATTTAAGAAGAGTTGAAGGAAATACGGAAGAAAAATACAGAAATTAATGGGCATATGTCAAAATTTGAGTTTGAAAAAATGTCTTTTTTCCTTAGGTTCCAGAACGTCCCAGAATTGGAGCAAGAAGATTTAAAAGATTTAATGAGTACAATCCTAGCAGATTATACTAAAAGAAATAAAGACCAGCTCTGGGGGGATATGGACCTAGTTTATAGAATTAATTCAGCATATGCTAGAATAAATAATGTACCAAGAGAAGTACATATTAAGTTTCTAAGAAGGTCCACGAGGGATGAGATACTGAGGGCGCAACCGGGGGGGGCTGTGAAATATCAAGATAATGACATTACCATTCTGAAGCAAATCCCAAAAAAAATTAGAGAGATAAGAAGGAAGTATTCCTTTTTATCAAAAAAATTGTTTGAAAAAGGGATTTGGTTCAAATGGCTAATGCCTGAAGGAATGTTGGTTTTCTGGGAAGGGGGCAGAGTCAGAGTTAAAATGGTAGAAGAGGCTGAGACCTTTCTTAAAAAACATTCCCTACTCCTGGAAGACGAAGAAGAGGGAATGGGAGGGGCCATGGCTCCTCCCACTGGCGGGAAAGAGAAAGAAGAAACAATAGCAAAGAGACTTAGATCTCAGAAATGAATAGATATTGAAAATATTACTGTAACCTGTGAAAAGGGATGGCAGGAAAAACAAATGATTGAATGTATGCATGTTAAAATATGATATATATGTATCTTTTGCCAATTATTTTCTTTTTTTTTAAATATTGAATTTCTATGAAGTATCGGAGGTGACCAACATCCTCCACATGGAAGCCATTAAAATGTTTATCCATTACCCTATATTGCCCCTTTACCAAATATACTGTAAAACCCAATAAAATTGTTTAAAAAAAAGAAAGAAAGAAAGAAATAGCACTATCATATCTGAATTGCAAAAATCAGGATAACCACTAGATGATAGCAACAGGTGGAGTTTTCTGTATCTCCCTGCTACTCTTTAGTGTACATTCAAATTTTTTAAACCCTTCGTTTAAAAGTAGATTGAAGAAACATTGGGGACTTGTATTCAAAAACACTTTGTTTTGTTTTCTTAAAAGCTTAGATCTCTCCACAGTGATAAAATGAAAAGAAAATCGTTGTTGTGTCTTCCTTTTTCCACTTATTCACATACAAAAAAGTGTTCTTCTTTTACAGGATCTTTAATTGAAATCCAGAATGTTTTTTACTTTATATTAAAACGAATCACTGATTTTAATGTTGAAATGTGTAAGCCACGTATAATATATGATTTTGTTTTATAGCCTCTACAAATTCCCTTAATTGTGTTCCCCTTGTGACTAGTGTTATAGCTGGAGTCTGATCTTCAGTATATTTTTCCACTCATGGTTTTCACATGTTTCCTTTAACCAGTATATTGGTTAATCTACCTAAAGTGCTTCAGATAAGACTAAGCTTTTTCAAAACAAACATAAATCCTGATATCCATATTTTAAAAATTTGGCATCAACTCCTAGATAAGCCTAGATGTTGTCTGAGAATTCTGGGAGTATGAAGTCCACACAGCTTCAAATGGCCAAGGTTGAGAAACATGGCCTTAGGTAGTATGCTAATACTCTTTTGTTCACCCAAATATCTTTTTTCTCATGATTGCATTTTTACACTTCTTAAAACAACTTCTGAGGATTTAGGTCATCATTAAAAACATTAGATGTAATTTAGAAGCTGCAGATACAGATAAAGGCTGGTAAAAATTAGGGAAGTGGAAATATTGCATTTTCTTATCCTCGCCTTTTAGAATTGTGTTCACTCTCATCTAAGTCTATTTCAATCTTTATATTTCTTAGAAGTGCATAAAAGTGGTTCTCCCCTTGGCTCTGTACAACTTCCTTGCTGATTCTCAGGGCTGTCAAATCAGCTTTTAACATTCACATTTCAGTTCATATTTTAAAAATTGATCCCCATGTATCTTTACACAGAATTAAGGTTGGGTTTTACATTATTGCAAGAGAATTGCAATCTAAAATATCTTTTAAGAGTCTATAAATGACAGAATGAACAGTTAACAGAATAAACATTGGAAGGGACCTTGAAGGTCGTCAAACAGGAGACCCTATACCATTCTAGACTATGTGGCTGTTCAGTCTCTTAAAAGTCTTCAGTGATGGAGCAAACACAAGTTCTGATGGCAAGCTGTTCCACTGGTTAATCATCCTCATTGTTGAGAACTTTCTCCTTAGTTCTAGGTTATTTCTTGTCTTGCCTTTTAATGCTTTGAAAAATAGGTTGACCACCCTTTTCTTTGTGGCATCCCTCATAAATGTAATTTGCTATCATATTACATTCATGAACATGATAAAATACTTTATTTTCCTAGTCTTTAGGTTTTCATATAGATTTGGACTAACTAAATCAAGATAGGGGCAGAATCCATGTTCTTATATCTTCATTGCTTATTGACGTGAGCATCAGAAGGATATATCCACGGAGCTTGATGAAATGTGCTAGTATTTATTCCATTCCAAATGCCTAGCAAATAGTATGGCTTTGTGACACTCATAACTTTGAAGTAGGATAAGACAAATTCAGGGATGAAACAAATACAAGATTAAGACAAATTCAAGGAAGTTAAATCACTCATAGCATGGGAAATCATGATGATCGTTCCAATATCCTAGTGCCACTGGCTGACAAACTCAAGCAGAAGTTGCAATTATATTCATTACCTGTTTATGGACTGCTTAGTGATTCAAGGGGAGCCATATTGCACCAGAAAAGTACTTATTTTCTTAAATTCCTTTATGATCTAGTACTATCTTCTCTTCCCATGTTAAGTGTGCCTACTACCTGGAATAATACAATATATATGGCCTCTATTGGAAGGAACTGCATGCAAATGTGTCTCTCTGATCCTTTCTTTTGACTTTGTTAATAGGAGTCTAATAGAGCCAATACCAATTTCAGAGCTCCTATCTTCTATATATTTCCTTGTCATGCTGTAACATGACAAAACAGTGAATAGTAGCTTTTATGTACCTATAGTATAGTATAGGGTATGGTTTGACATATCATTTATTGAATAATTAAAGAGTCACTTCAAATAGCTGAAGTTTCAACAAAGGAGAATGAGAACCATCCTAAACCAACAAGTCACCTGTCCTCCAATGGCCTCCACTAAATCAACCAACAAGCAATTGATCCTGTCAGAAAGCTGATAGAAAATATATTTATGTGAAGGAATAATTTTCTACAGTGGGAGTAATATTAGCCAATTGTTATCTGACAATGAAACTTGGTTGCATTTTACAAATGTCTTTTTCGTTAGCAAGGAAGTCAATAAATACATTCATGCTACAGTGTTTTGATTCTTTGCTGGGGGGGGGGGAGTTTTAGGTAATTGAATTAAATGTTGTATATAATAAATAGAGTGCCATAAGACATTACTCATATGTGGAGAGTCCCAACCATATATTATGGAGGTTAGGAATAAGGCTTAAATTCACCGAAGCAGCTGGATGAAAACATAGCTATGCTTTCCAAAATACAGTGTTACAGGCATCTTCCGAATAAATAAAGAGCAATAGCACTTATATACTGTTTCACAGTGCTTTAGAGTGCTCTCTAAGCCCGTGATGGAGAACCTGTGGCATGCGTGTCACAGGTGGTACATAGAGACTTCTCTGTGGGCATGCCAGCCATTGCCCCAGCCCAGCTCCACTATGTATGCACATGCATGCCTCCCACTGGCCAGCTGGTCTTTGGGTCTTCAGGGGGGATTGGGCACATGCACGGGGGGGGGGCATTCACATTGCATTTTGGAGCTTCGCCCCATTTTGGCCTCCAGGTCGGTGCAGGAGACTTTCCAGGCCCAAAACAGGGTGTTGGGGTGCTTGTGTGTAGGAGTGCAAGTTTTCGGCCTGGAAGGCCTCCTGCACCAACCTGGATCCCAAAACGGCATGGGGAACCTCGCCTGCTCCTCCATGCTCCATTTTGGACCTGGAAGGCCGCCTGCACCAACCTGGAAGCCAAAAATGAGTAAGGGGAGCCCGCATGCACTGGGGGGTCACGTATGCATGCTCAGGGGGTCATGTATGCATTACATGGGGGCTGGGCACAGGGGCATGCATTGCATTATGGGTACAGGTGCACAACTGCGTAACTGCGCATGATAACACATGATGACAAAAAAGTTAACTATCACTGCTCTAAGCTGTTTACGGAGTCAGTATATTGCTCCCAACAATCTAGTTCAGTGGTAGTCAACCTGGCCCCTACCACCCACTAGTTGGCGTTCCAGCTTTCATGGTGGGCGGTAAGGGTTTTGTCCGATACTGATGCACTTTCCTTTTTTACATTTAATTGACTTCCCTACTTTATAAATTACCATTACTGTGGAACTGGTGGGCAGTTAGAAAATGTTACTACTAACAGAGATACAAAAGTGGGTGCTACCCCTGATCTAGTTCCTCATTTTACCAACCTTGGAAGTCTGGAAGACTGAGTCAACCTTGAGCTGGTTATGATTAAGGAATCAAACTTCTGGCAATGTGAGCAGAGTTAGCAATACTGCATTCTAACCACTTCGCCACTATGGCTCGTATGATTCATCACCACTTATTTGAAAATGGATCTTCTGGAGTTTTAATTTTCTCATGTTACTTTGTATTTTGGTCACAGTTGGAGAAGGCTGCTTATGCCGATCTTATTAATCGGCCTTAACTTGACTATTTAGAAAGGGGATGTTATATATAGATGTTAATCTGAATTCATTTGTTTCTCTCACATACACATACAGAGTTATTAAGCTTATAGGGTACAGCGATATTATTCTTAGAATTCTGAATAACATGATTAAGGTTTATCACTACTTAAGGTGGTTCTCCTTAGGTTTTTCATGTAAAATCTGCTTTAATTAAATATTAAATATTGACTCAGTCATAATGTTCCTGCAGTTGATTTGGAGATTGTATTGTTGGTTCTATTCTTCTTCAGTGATTAACCCACAGCTAGTTTGTAAACGGAGTATTGTTAGACAATTTCAATAATGTTTCTATTGTTTGAGCAACTGAAAATTGTCTGTAAATTTTGCACTTTCCACCCACCAGTGGAAGGGATGCGGTGACTCAGTGATTAAAACACTGAGATTGTCGATCAGTTCGGCGATTGAAATCCCTAGCTCCCACTACTTGTCCCAGCTTCTGCCAACTTAGCAGTTTGAAAATATATAAAAAAATAGGACTCACCTTTAGTGGGATGGTAACAGGGTTCCATGCACCTTTGGTGTTTAGTAATTCTGGCCACATGACCATGGAAACATCTTGGGACAGCACTGGTTCTTTGGCTTTGAAACAGAGATGAGCACTGACCCCTAGAGAAAGGAACGACTAGCACATATGTGCAAAGGGAACCTTTACCTTTATCCACCTATGAAACACCATACACACTCAAGGGAGATTGGCCACATCTCTCCTGGCTTTCCCGAAATTCCTTAAAATTTGATTGTGTCAACAGGCTTGGATATTGCTAATGCTAATTGGCTAAATGACTCAATTGTTTATATTCTCATGCTCTCCCTTAGCCTTTCATAATATTATTTTTTGTACTTTTGAAAGATTTTAAATTGTTTTGTATGCCAACCAGAGTCACACTATGTGAGATGGACACCCATATGAGTATGATTAATTAATAAATAGATGTAAAATGTCATCTGTTCTAAAATATAAGCATTCTTTTTTTTTTAAATTACCATTAAGTAAATATCACCATTATAAATAATAATAATGAGGGTGGCATGCTGGCCTACCTCCCAGTAGGAAGGTTGAGAGTTGAGAAGGTTGAGCGTTCAATCCTGGGTAGTGGCAGATACTGTATTTCTCTTGTAGGGCACAAACAAAAAGATATCTGCTGTGAACTCTGTGTGGTGACAGGAAGGGCATCCAGCCAGCAAACACTCAGCTCCATTCAGGGTTATAAAAAGAAAAACAAGTAGGGTTTTGAATCAAATAAATAATATCAGAATGCAAATTCTAAAATAAAGGGATCCTTCCTGGGCTGCTTTGGATTGATTCTTTTTTTCTTCATATGTGTATGAAACAATAGTGCAGAAGAAAACTGAGAAAAGGTCATCAATATCTAAAGCTCTGAAAATTGAGTACTACATTTTTATTTTGTGAATTCCAACTTATTTTCAGCTTAATCCAGTACTTTAGCCAAGCAAGTGTATAAGCCTATGGCCATGTTAAAGCTTTATTTAACATGGAAGTCTGTCATTGTGGCTTAGTATCTCACAAATCTGCCCTCAGAGACCATCTTTCATACAGTTCTCTTTGTCATTGAGTGTGGGCCTCCTAGAACCAACACAGAAAGAGCTTGAAACAATATCACCACAGACTATTTCTCTGATATGGTACAACAGCACACAACTATTCAAAGGTCCTGTGTTTGGATCCTCTCGATTCTCTCTGAATCCCTGGAGATTGTTAACAATTTCTGCAGATGATACAAAAACAGAGAGAGAATAATTAGATAAATTATGTAAGTTATGATTTCCCTCATAACAGAAAACATGAGAGAGATTCATTACTTTTCAGAAGAGTCCGTTTCTCCAGTGAGTTTACTTTAGGCCTAAAAGTTGAATTTTAATCCTCTTTGTACTGTGGTTAGAAGTCATGCAGACTTCAAAGTTGCAGGAAATGGCCGGAACATTTTCAGAAAGTCAATATGTTTATTTTGATTGTCAATAGTATGAAGGACATAATGCAGGATGCCTCCAAGGAAATACTACTCAATTTTATAAGTATACATTTTATACTCCAGGGTGTTAATAGCAGTGGGTCAAGTTAACCTGCACTATTGAATAACAAAGTCGTTTTAACGAATTTTTACCTTTCCTGTGTGGCACCAAATACAATGTAAAAGGCTACACTGTTAATTCATAAACTGAACTCCAGCAATAGGCATCTTGTCTTGTAGTCTCGTTTCTTAGATTTGACTGGTATAATAGTTGACCTTTCAAATCACTCTACCCCTTAACTATCCTTTGGAGTGCTGTAGAAACATACTGATGCACTTGAAGCCTGGGATTCCATGTTAAATGAGAGAAAGGGACAAAAGGTGGTTGTACAAGCACAGCTGGGGCAATTTGCACTATCAACACTAATGTAAAGGGCTGTGAAATAACTAGTGTAATCGTTTACACAAAGAACTAAGAAAACTGGTTTTCATCCTTACAATAGGGTGCAAATTGTTTTTTCTCTGAGTGGGAGAAACTTTGTGTGGTAGAAATTGGGTACAATTTCGGTTATTACAATTTTAGTTTTCATAATATTAATTATGATGGTTCTTCATGATGTTTGTGATTTTTAAGATTAACTTACCATGGCACTGTCTGAAACCTATGTTCATTTACTTCATTATTTCTTATCAAGTATCCCAGGTTGATTCTGTCTCAGGGGAACAAGGCCATAGAGCAATCTAAGTATTGCTCAAGGCAATACTAAGCTCAAGGCAAGGGCAAGATTGGAAGGGAAACTCACGATGCCAAGGTATAAGCAGAACTTGAAATACGGCTAGAATTCATTTCAAGTTCAGGCAAGGTGAGAGTGTCAGTGGCAAATCAATCCAAGAACTGAAAAGAACAGTTTCAAGAGAAATCCAGTTCATAAGTCAGGAGGTGGCAGATAGATATTCCTGTGCTAACTGCTAGGGACAGAAAGGATTTTAAAGCCCAAAGATCTGCCCTCTAGTTGCATCTTCTATAAAAAGATAAGAGTAGAGCTCAAAGGCCATTCTAGCCAACACATTGATTCTCACAATGACCAACCAAGGATTTCTGGATGCTCACAAGAAACAAATGGGACATGCCCTTTTTCTCCATTGTTCCCCTACAACTGCTATTTGGAAGCATGCATCTGCCAAAATGTTGGTTACACTGAATCTTAAAGTATAATAAGAAATAAGACTGCGCTTGCGCGAAGATCTTAAAGTATAATAAGAAATAAGACTGTGCTTGCGCGAAGATGGCGGGCTAGCCCTGGAGCTCCGTGTGGGCTTTGGAGGGCCGTTAGCTTTTTGAGTGCTCCCTGCCCTCTGTTCACGACCTGGAGGGTGGGGGTTGATGAGGAGCCCACCCTGGCATCGCAGGGTGAGGTTCGCGATGTTTGGAGGGTGAACCAGGAGCGGAGACGGCGCCGGCGACAGGAGCGCTCGAGCGGTGAGAGCGTCGGGCCGAAACTGTCAGAATGGAGAACGAGGCCGGTGCGGAGGTTGGTGCGGAGGTCGGCGCCCCGGGAATTTTAACGGGGGCGGAGAGGCCGACCGCGCCTAGGAGCTCCTGATGTTGCCGGTGGTATGCTGTGGGGGCGAGCGGCAGTGAGAGTGCCGGGTGGCCAGCGAGGACGGCGACAGAGGTTTGAAAGAAGATGGCGGTGGCGAGGACGCAGGGGCTGGAGAAGGAATGGAGAGAGGAGAAGGGAATGGCGGCTGTGAGAGAGCCGTGTGGCTGGAAGGAAGGTGGCAGAAAGGTGGCGGCTGTGAGAGAGCCGTGTGGCTGAAGAGAAAGGTTATGGAAAGGAGGCGGCCGCTGGAAGCCAGGCCAACGGCGGTGGGAGCACCGAAGAGGCCTGGGCGGAGGTGGTGACGCAGGAGATGGCGGCGGTGGGAGCGCCGAAATGGTCGCAGACGCCCTTGCTGACCAGCTGTTAGATCCTCTCCCTATGGTTTCTCTTTAAGATCGGGAGAACTGAGAACTGAGTCACTAAGGCCTTGAAAGGCCCTAAAAGATCCGGGTCTGTCCTAAAGAACTCATGGACGGGAACATCTATGACGCCCAATTGAACTGAACATTGTGAACAAACTTTATTGCGAACTAAGCCTCACCGGGCACTTTATTTCATTTTAATAACAGCTGAATGAACTTATCTCAATCATGGCTAACGACTTTTTAAAATTTTAACCCAGGACCCACTATGAATTCCATTCTATTTTGCTTGTTTTAGATAATTATTTTAGTTATTTATTCATAAGCATATGTACTCCAGAGCAAATCTACTGTCACTGCGAGAGTCCCTGCTCTCGCAGGCTTGGCCCTTGGATCTATCTAGGGCCCATCTTAATGATGGTTTAATTAATCCGAAGAGATGGGCGAAGCGCGGCCTTAGGGGTTTTTTATTTCGTAAGCTGTCTTTTTTAGAGGGTACCAGGGAGGGGGTGGGTTTAGACAGATAGAGACGGAAGAACTGACCAAAAGGAAGGGCCAGGCCAGCAGTCGACGGAGGGAAGCGGTAGGTGCCGATAGGAGGGGGGACACACGAGTCGTTCCGTTTGAGGGCATACCAATCCAGAGGGTCGTGGGGAGAGGCAGGGCCGAGGGGAGACAACTCTCATCCTCCCGGTTGGTGGCACGTGGCCGTTGGTTGCAAACGGTCGGGTGCCACAACCCCCGCAGGCTAGGTGGTCAGGGAGTACAGAGCCAGGGCTTACGGCTGATGTTCTGCAATGCCAGGTCCGTTGTCAACAAAGCCCCCCTCATCCATGACCTTGTGGCAGAGGGGGAGCCGGACCTGGCCGGAATTGCGGAGACCTGGTTGGGCCACGAGGGAGGACATCCCCTCGTTGAAATGTGCCCACCAGGCTACCGCGCTTTTCATCAGCCACGGGCCCTCGGCAGGGGCGGTGGGGTAGCGGTCATTGTCAAGGAAAGTCTTGAGCCAAGAGAGACCATTGTGCCACAGACTACCAGTTGTGAGTCCCTCTGCGTGAAGTGGTGCCTAGGGAGGCAGTTGGGCTTGCTGGTTGTATACCTGGCTCCCCGCTATGTAGCAGCAGCCCTGCCCGAGCTCCTGGAGGTGATCGCTACGGTGGCAGTGGAGAACCCCAGACTTTTAGTCATGGGGGACTTTAATCTGCCATCGTTGGGTGAATCATCCGAGGTAGCTCGGGAGTTCATGGCTTCCATGACGGCCATGGACCTGACCCAACTAATTCAGGACCCCACTCACGAGGGTGGACATACGCCGGATCTCATCTTCGTCTCGGGCCAATGGAAGAGTGATCTGGGCATAGGGGATATAGTCATCACACCCTTGTCATGGTCAGACCACTCACTTCTCCAGCTCGACTTTCCGACCGCTGCTCCCCTCTGCGGGGAGGCGGAGCCAGAGTCACCAATCTGGTTCCGCCCCAGGCGCCTAATGGACCCGGATGGGTTCCAGACGGCGCTTGGGCCACTTCCTGTACCCCTGACCCGTGCCCCGATCGAGGACCTCACGGCCGCATGGAATAGTGCGGCCGGGGGAGCCTTAGATCGGGTCGCGCCCTTGCGGCCTCTCCTGCGGCGGCGAGTCACCCTGGCCCCTTGGTTTACCGAGGAGCTGCGGGTGATGAAACGCTGCAAGAGATGCCTAGAGAGAAGATGGAGGTCCACCCGATCTGGATCTGACCGGACACAGGTAAGAGCCCATTTACGGACTTACATTGTGGCGCTGAGAGTGGCCAAACGCCATCATTGTGCTACTCTCATAGCATCTGCAGAAAACCACCCTGCCGCCCTGTTTAGGGTGACCCGCTCCCTACTTCAGCAGAGGGTGCGGGAAGCCCCGCTACAGGGTAGAGCAGAGGAATTTGTGATTTTTCTGCAGGAGAAAACCGCTCAGATACAGAATGGGCTACCCTCCATTGATGGCCCAGTGGGATGCCACGAGACAGATCTTGTTTGGGAGGAGTTTGACTCCGTTACTTCCGAGGATATGGACAGGTTACGTGGGCGACTGCGAGCCACTACATGTTTATTGGACCCGTGTCCCTCCTGGCTTGTACTGGCATCCTGGGAGGTGACACGAGGCTGGCTCCAAGAGGTGGTCAACGCCTCCTTGAGTGAGGGTTCCTTGCCTGCTTCCCTAAAAGAGGCCATGGTGAGGCCCCTCCTTAAGAAGCCCTCTTTGGACCCAGCTCTTTTAAACAACTATCGTCCAGTCTCCAACCTTCCCTTTTTGGCGAAGGTTGTCGAGAGTGTGGTGGCACAACAGTTTCCCCGTCACCTGGAGGAAGTTGATTATCTAGATCCGCGCCAGTCTGGCTTTCGGCCCGGGCACAGCACTGAGACGGCATTGGTCGCGTTGGTCGATGATCTCTGGAGGGCCAGAGATGGGGGTTGTTCCTCCATCCTGGTCCTATTAGACCTCTCGGCGGCTTTCGATACCATCGACCATGGTATCCTATTGCATCGGCTGGGGGGGTTGGGAGTGGGAGGCACCGTTTTACGGTGGTTCTCCTCCTACCTCTCTGGCCGATCGCAATTTGTGTTGGCAGGGGAGCAGAGGTCGACCTCGAGACCCCTCACATGTGGGGTGCCTCAGGGGTCGGTCCTCTCGCCTCTCCTGTTTAACACATACATGAAGCCGCTGGGTGAGATCATCCGTGGCTTTGGGGTAGAGTACCATCTATACGCTGATGACACCCAGCTGTATATTTCTACCCCAAACCACCCCAACGATGCCGTAGCGGTGATGTGCCAGTGCCTGGAAGCCGTGCGGGTCTGGATGGGAAGTAACAGACTCAGGCTCAACCCGACCAAGACCGAGTGGCTGTGGTTTCCGGCTGCCCGATTCAACCAGCTCACTCCATCGCTGGCCATAGGGGACGAACATCTTGCCCCTGTGGATGGGGCACGCAATTTGGGTGTCCTCCTGGATGCCTGGCTGTCCATGGAAGATCAAGTGACAGCCGTGGCCAGGAGGGCGTTTTACCAGGTTCGCCTGGTTCGCCAATTGCGCCCCCTATTGGATCGGGACGCCCTTCGCACAGTCACTCATGCGCTCGTGACATCCTGACTGGACTATTGCAACTCTCTCTACATGGGGCTCCCCTTGAGGTGCACCCGGAGACTTCAGCTAGTCCAGAATGCAGCCGCGCGAGCAATTATGGGAACCGCTAGGTTTACCCATGTAACACCGCTCTTGTGCGAGCTGCACTGGCTACCTGTCGTCTTCCGGGTGCGCTTCAAGGTGTTGATTATCATCTTTAAAGCGCTCCATGGCTCAGGACCTAGCTATCTGCGGGATCGGATCCTGCCTCATACATCCTCACGGCCGATTCGCTCCCACAGAGAGGGACTTCTCCGGGTGCCGTCCACTAGACTCTGTCAGCGGGCGACGCCCAGGGGAAGGGCTCTCTCTGTGGCGGGCCCGGCCCTCTGGAACGATCTTCCCCCCGACATTAGGACGACCACGGACCTCCGCTCCTTCCGTCTCAAATTAAAAACTCATTTCTTCTGTCTGGCCGGCCTAGGATAGTCTCTCTGTCTTTGGGGTTTTATTGGGGTTTTATAATATAGCTTAGTTTTAATGGGAATTTTAGCGCAGGTTTAGATTTAATTTATTTTTAATGAAATGTTTGTATATATTTATTGTTTTACTGTGCCTGTGCACCGCCCCGAGTCCCCGAGGGGAGAGGGTGCGGTTTAGAAATATTAAATTATTATTATTATTATTATTATTATTATTATTATTATTATTATTATTATTATTATTATTATTATTATTATTATTATTATTATTATTATTATTATTATTATTATTATTATAGTTTTTGATCAATCTATTATTTGTTATTTTATATAATGCCTCTTTAAAGCTAACCATGTTAGTTGCTATTGTGTGTGTAAAGAAGGACTTTCATTTGTCTGTTCTAAATTTCATTAGTTTTATTGGATTTCCCAATGAAGAATGCCCGTTGGAAGATTTCTCCAAGGTCCCTTTTTCCCATGGCATGCATGGTTTTATACAGCTCAATGATCTCTCAATTATTCTACAGCTTGATGGTTTGTTTTTTTTTCAAATTAGGTTGAGAAACCATCATCTTCATAATAGTCCCAATCTGGACTTTTGTGTTTATAATCAGGTAGAGTCAGCTGCACTTCAGATGATTCCAATGAAGGCCATATTCAAATAAACAACATGAGGCAGAACAATTGCATGTGTTACCTGAAATTTCCAGAAACCTTTTTAATCACTGAATATGTGCAGCTTCTTTTTACAAAGCAATTAAAACTGAAGTTTAATTTGTACTTATGAAAAGAAGGAATGAATTTTTTTTTTACATTTTCAAAGTCTTCTAGATTAGGTAATTCAAATATTTGAATTTAAAAATCCTCCTTCTTTTCTTTTGGGAAAAATAGTTTTAAAACATGCCCAGGAATTTGATAAATATGGACAACAGAGGGAATTCAGAGATATTTAACAGACTCAAAGCAACTGGAGTTTCAACTAATACAGTAGATTAAAAATGCATATTTGTCATATAATCTGCACAGTGTAGAAGGTACCAGGCACAGCAGTAATGCTGTGAGAGGGATCTAGGTGTCCTTATTTAAGTATGAGCCAGCAACGTCCTGCAGCGGCCCAAAAGGCCAATGTAGTCCTAACCTGCATCACTGACATAGTATTTAGATCAAGAGAAGTGATAATACTACACTATTTATACCAGACTATTAAAGCCATACTTGGAATACTGCATTCAGTTATGGTTGTCACAATACAAAAAAGATGCTGAGACCCCCGAAACAAAGCAGAGAAGAACAACAAAGATGATAAGAGGTCCAGAGGCTAAAATGTACAATGAACAGTTAAGGGAATTATGTATGTCTAGCCAATGAAGAGAAGGTTCAGGGCAGTGGTGGGATTCAAAAAAATTTACTACTAGTTCTGTGGAATTGGCTTGGCTTGGCTTGGCTTGGCTTGGCTTGGCTTGGCTTGGCTTGGCTTGGCTTGGCTTGGCTTGGCTTGGCTTGGCTTGGCTTGGGCATAGCAGGGGTTTAGAATACTGTAAAAATCTCCATCCCCTACCCACTCCAGAGGAAGGTTACTGCAAAATCCCCTTTCCCTCCCTATCAACTGGGACTCGAGAGGCAGAGAATAGATGGAGGTGGGACCAGTCATGATATTTACTAGTTCTCCAAACTACTCAAAATTTCTGCTACCAGTTTTCCAGATCCTGCTGAATACCACCACCAGGAGTGATATGAAATGATCTTTCAGTACTTGAGGGGCTGCATAGAGTAGAGGGGATCCAAAGCAATTGAGTGCAGAACAAGAAGCAATAGATAGAAGCTTGTTAAAAAGAGATTCAACCTGGAACTAAGGAGAAATTGATGACTTTGAGAATATAGAACAGATTCCTCTCGAAGTTGTGGTTCTCCATTGCTGGAGATTTTCAAGAAACGTTTGGACAGTCTTTTGTCAAGGATAATATAAAGCCTTCTGTCTTGGGCATGGGGTTGGATAAGAAGACCAATGTCCTTTTCAGCTCTATGATTCTATGTTCTACTATCACATTCTGGTGTAAAAAAACCTCTTCACTTGAAAGAAGAGAAATTGCATTAAAGGAATATTGTTATCGTACCATCATCATCAATCATCTCGTTGAATTTCTAAACTTTGCGTTTATGATGTGATGCCTCAGAAAGATATGAACATTCACACAACAATTAAAAACAAGTTTCCAGGTGATCAAATGAGTTGCTCTGACTGTGCAAATAGAGACAGTCACACAGAGAACTTCCATTTAGAACAGGGGTCCCCAACCCCCGGGCCGCGGACCGGTGCTGGTCCGTGGCTGGGTAGGAGTCGGGCCGCAGGGCTGGAGAGGAGGAGGAGGGAGGAGGGGGCAGCCCCCTGAGCAGAGCGCGTGGGAGAACGCAGGCGCGGCTGTTCGTGCCATTGGAGTGCGGCTCTTCCTCCACCCTCGTCGACGGAGGGACTCCTGGGCGCCGCCGGAGCAACCCTCCCTACCGGCCACCGATTCCCCCCCCCCCGCGGAGCCTCCCCTGCTGGCATGCCGGCCACTCATTTTCTTCCAGGGGCTGTGGAGGCTCCGCGGGCGTGGGAGGGAACTGGCGGCCGTAGCGAGGGTTGCTCCGGCGGTGCCCAGGAGTCCCTCCGTCGACGAGGGTGGAGGAAGAGCCCCCACCATCCTCCTGCGTTCTCCTGCGCGCTCTGCCCAATGGGCTGCCCCCTCCTCCCTCCTCCTCCTTTCCAGCCCTGCAGCCCGGTTCCTACCCAGCCACGGAGCCTGAACGAGCGAACGAGCGACCAAGCGCGACGGGCGGGCTGAGGAGGCTGGGGGGGATGGGACGATGACAACAGACACACATAAGAGAGACAGAGAGAGGGAGGGAGGGAGAGAAAGATAGACAGAGACACAGAATGAGTGAATGCAAGACAGACACATACACACGCACACACGCTCACACATAGAGTGACAGAGATGGGCGAATGAAGGAGAGAGGCAGAGAGAGAAAGAAAAAGAGAAAGAAAGAAAAAGAAAGTGGGAGAGAGAGAAAGACAGACAGAAAGGAAAGAAAGAGACAGAAAAAGATACAGAAAGAGAGAAAGAGAAAGAAAGAGAGAGAGAAAGAAAAAGAGAGAGAGAAAGAGGGAAAGAAAGAAAAAGAAAGAAAGAAAGAGAGAGAGAAAGAAAGAGAGAGAGAAAGAAAGAGAGAGAGAGAAAGAGGGAAAGAAAGAGAGACAGAGAGAAATAAAAGAAAGAAAGAAAGAGAGAGAGAGAGAAAGAAAAGAAAGAAAAAAGAAAGAAAGAAAGAAAGAAAGAAAGAAAGAAAGAAAGAAAGAAAGAAAGAAAGAAAGAAAGAAAGAAAGAAAGAAAGAAAGAACTTATGACCACAGTTGAGGCCAAAAGTTTGGTTGCTAACCAAGATCATTGTTAAGTGAGTTTCACATTTTCCAAGTTGGCCACGCCCACCCAGTCACATGACTGCTGAGCCACTCAGCCGGTCCGCAGAATTTTCTTTAAAATGAAACTGGTCCCTGGTGCAAAAAAGGTTGGGGACCCCTGATTTAGAAGAATCATTTCTCACAAGTGGCAGTGTGAAGGCCTTCTGTGGATCTCAAAGACCAGCAACAGGCCTTATACGTATCAAAGATTTGTTGCACCTACCTTACAGAGGGACAAGACAGCTTGAAAGAGTTTTAGTTTAACAATTATTCTAAAATGGAAATGGCACCTTTTTCTGGGTTGAAGTTCAAAACTTTAGTCAAATTGTTAACGAATGTGAAAGTCTTTACAATGCCAAGGTGGTACTTGTGGAGGTGTGGATGAGAAAGCTTAGAGTTTGACTTTTTTTTAATTTCTTGACTAGCTATACCCGGCCACGCGTTGCTGTGGCCCAGTCTGGTTAAATGGCCAACCAAACTGTGTGTAGATCTACACCTGCACAAATACACACAACCACCATATAACCCCCAACCTACCTACCTACTGTATTTCTCCCTCTCTATCTATCCCTCTACCTACCTACCTACTGTATTTCTTTCTTTCTCCCTCTATCTACCTACCTACTGTATTTCCCCCTCTCTATCCCTCTACCTACCTACCTACTGTATTTCTCCCTCTTTCTCTATTCCTCTACCTACCTACCTACTGTATTTCTCGCTATCTATCTATACACCTACCTACCTACTTACCTACCTACGGTATTTCTCACTCTCTGTCTATCCCTCTACTTACCTACCTATTGTATTTCTTGCTTTCTCCCTCTACCTACCTACTGTATTTCTCCCTCTCTATCTATCCCCATATCTACCTACCTGCCTACCTACTGTATTTCTCCCTCTCTGTGTATCCCTCTACCTACCTACCTACTGTATTTCTCCCTATCGATCTATCCCCCTACCTACCTACCTACCTACTTACCTACCTACTGTAGTTCTATCTATCTATCTATCTATCTATCTATCTATCTATCTATCTATCTATCTATCTACCTACCTACCTACCTACCTACCTACCTACCTACCTACCATAGCATTATGGATGTGGCACACCTGTGCACATCACCCCTGCACTCCCCCTGGTTTTGGCACGCGAGCCAAAAAAGGTTATCCATCACTGCCCTATATCATTTCAGACAAATGGCTATCCAACATCTTCTTGAAGACTTCCAGGGTTGGGGCATTCACAACTTCTGGAGGCAACTTCTGTTCCACTGATTAATTGTTCTAACTGTCAGGAAATTTCTCCTCAGTTCTAAGTTGCTTCTCTCCTTGATTAGTTTCCACCCATTGCTTCTTGTTCTGCCCTCAGGTGCTTTGGAGAATAGCTTGACTCCCTCTTCTTTGTGGCAGCCTCTGAGATATTGGAAGGCTGCTATCATGTCACCCTTAGTCCTTTTTGTTAAACTGTATTTCTTCCTCTCTCTCTCTCTCTCTCTCTATGGGCCACCTGGGAGTTTGCTATCTCAGTGCCTTTTTGGCCGTAAGAGGCCTCCGTACAGCCTTTTTGAGGAACTGACTGTTGGAAATGCCAGGTGGGAGGAGTTACAGGAAGGTGAAAAATTTTTCAGTGGTACATTTTACATTTGTGTACTGTGTACATGACACACATGTGCTAGGCACAAAATGAGTTGGTATTCTATTATCCGAAGCCCTTGTGAACATTGTGTGAAAAATTGAAGTAAATCGGTCCAGTAGTTTTTGAGATTAGTGGATTCGTACAAACTATTTTACATTTTTATTTATATAGATTTTGCAAGGCTTTTAAGAATGGGAGTGGGAATGAGAGCATTTTATTTTCACCAACCTGGCTTAATCTATTTTTTTCTGCTGATATCTGGTAGTCCAATCTCAAGTCTATAAATAGGAAGTTGAAGCTCCTGGGTCAATAAAAACCTAAAATACAAAACACATACTAACAGTACAAATGAATATAACATATAATACAGTACAATATACAAAAGAAATGGAAAATATTTATAATATGAAAATAGTGTTTATAAAACTCCACAAAACATAAGCAAAGCAACATTGTAAAGACTACCCAAGAAAGTATTCTCATTATTTCAAAGCTTTCCTGGCTGCTCCCACTTCCAAGCTGGCCCTGGCCCTCTGAAGAAATTCCTTCATGAAGGCTCCTCTTAGAATTCATTTCAAATACCATTTCAAAGCCAGGGAGCCTACAGAAAACAGATGACATTCTAAAGGTAAAGGTAAAGGTTCCCCTCACACATATGTGCTAGTCGTTCCCAACTCTAGAGGGTGGTGCTCATCTCTGTTTCAAAGCCGAAGAGCCAGCGCTGTCCAAAGATGTCTCCGTGGTGATGTGGCTGGCATGAGTAAATGCCAAAGGCACATGGAACACTGTTACCTTCCCACCAAAGGTGGATCCATTTTTTTCTATTTGCATTTTTACGTGCTTTCGAACTGCTAGGTTGGCAGAAGCTGGGACAAGTAACAGGAGCTCACTCCATTATGTGACTCTAGGGATTCGAACCGCCAAACTGCCTACCTCTCTGATCGACAAGCTCAGCGTCTTAGCCACTGAGCCATCGCATCTCTAGATGACATTCTACCCGTTAGCAATTGCACTGAATTCCCTGCTCTGAAAGAAATTTGGAAAGTGAATTCCTCTTTTATCAAACTCAGCAAGAATTGTAGGGGCACTAAGGGAGGAAATAATTTTAAGGCAATGCTATTCTCAATAAGGGTGGAGATAGCATCCATGTATGGGTTAAACCTATCCATGCTCTTATTGGACTGAGTCAGATTACTAATTAATTAGCTAGGGTATATAGCCCCCCTTGGAGTAGCCACACCCAGTTTCCGACTCAGTTCCAGCTCTGGGACTGTTCGGTGTCCAACTCCTATTGCATCATTAGTATTCTAAAATTGACTATTGGAGATTGAAATATTCATTGAGCGCTGTGAGTAGACAGGGGACCCCCTCCTTCTGTGGCAGCCCAGAGCTCAGGCCTCCCTGTCCCTACTCAGCCACCGGCCCCGGCCTACGGCTGCCTTTAAGGCCTCTGACTAGCCTCCTACCTGAGCTTCTCCCACCTGGTTCCTGGCGATCCTCGCTGTGGCTGCTGCTGTTTAACACGGAGGGTGAGGTCTAGCGCTGTTAGGAGGCGGGCCGTACGCGCAGCTTGGCTGTGAGGCCTTGTCCCTGCTGCGGCAGGCGCGCGCTCTGCTCCCCGGCTAGCTTCGGCCTGCCGCGCAAGCGCGATCGCTCCCGAGACCCTTATCGGCCCGATCGGCGGTAGATCAGCTGGGAGGCGGCCGAATCGGCTGAGGAGGCCGCGCAACCGGTCGGGGGGCACCGCAGAGGCTGTGTGAGGCCGGGGAGGTCTCCTTTGGCTCAGGAGGCCTTCTGAAGTTGGCGGCCGCCATTTTCTCTGCCCCGGGGCTCGAATCTTCGCGCGCTTTTCTCCCGGCCGCCATTTTGTCTGCGACTTCAGTGCAGGGAGCCATGGCAGACGCGTCTGGTGCAGGGCCTAGCAGAGACAGCAATGATCAGGCTCAAGGCCTGCCTCCAGCGGTGAGCACGCCTGCCCCCTCTGCGGATAAGGGCCGTTCCCAAACGAGGTCTAGGTCCAAGTCTCGCCCCAAGGAGTCTTCTTCGGCCTCCTCCTCCTCCAAGGGTGGATCGACCAGGGCCCAGGTGCCCCAGGCGCCCCTGCAGCCCTCCGCTGGGGAAACACCCCCCATGCCCAGGCCTCAACTGGAGCTGACCTTGGCCACGCCGACCCCCACTCCGCCGGGGGGGCCCCTTCGCTTGGACCTGCCCCAGGGACCTTTCAGCCCGGTCCGGCCTATTGACACTTCTGCAGTCTGGGGCCAAGGGGCGATAAGATATCCATCCAGGTCCGCCGAGGCCACCTTCACCCCCACGGCCGCAGGTCTTCGCCAGGACGGGGCTTGGGCCTCTGCCCTGCCACCTCCCCTCCCCCCCTGGCAGGCCCCTACATCGGCTCCCTCTGCAATCCAGGACCTTATTTCTGAGGCCATCCGCCAGGGGATAGCAGCGGGCATGCAGGAGAGATCGCAGGGCTACCCTTTGGCTCCCGGGCCTGCGCCTGCTCCACTGGTTCACACGGCGGCCCAGGGCCCATTCCTCTCCCCCGTGGGTCAGGAGGATGACTCCTCCCCTATCTCCGACGAAGAGGACTGCCGTGAGACCAATCTGTCGGGAGATGAGGACCTGGGCCCCGAGAAGCCGGTCAGCACCGGCCTTTTCCCGCAGGCCCTTTTCACGCCACTCCTGGAGAAGGCCAAGGCCACGACCTGCTTTGACCCAGAACCGGCCGGGGCAGCGCCAGCACAGACCGCCCGCTCCTGGTTCTCTGAGCCCACGGTGGAGACCGAGGCCATTCCCACGCCCCTGATGTTCGTGGATGCCATCCGTCGCCCCTGGGTGACCCCGGGCGCGGGCCCGAACGCCACCAACCTGGAACGCCGCTTCTTCAACGTGGAGCCTCTCCTGGAGGACGCCCTGGCATGGCCGCAAGTCGACACCCCTATCGCGGCGCTGTATTCGGCCACGACCCTTCCCGGGGGCCAGGAGGACCTTCTCAAGCCGGAGGACAGGCGGGCCGAGCAGGTTCTTCGCAAGACTCATCAGTCGGCTGCGTGGGCCGTGAGGGCCTCGACAGCGGCCTCGTTCTTCACCAGGTCAAGCATCACCTGGCTCCAGCAGCTCCAAGAGCGGATCCCGGTGGCGGACGCAAGGGCACATCAGGATCTTAATAAAATTGTGGCGTCTGTACAATTCACCGCCGACGCCACCCTGAGTGCCGCCCGGTTTGCCTCCCGAGCATTGGCCTCCTCAGTCACTTCCAGACGCTTGTTGTGGCTGCGCCAATGGCAGACTGAACTCCGCCATAAATGGAAGCTGGCGTCCGAACCTTACGCCGGGAGCAGTCTGTTTGGGGATGCCCTCAAGCCCCTCCTTGTTGAGGGTAAAGACAAAAAGATGACCTTGCCCAACAACCCCAGGCGGGGGGGGGCAGGCCGGGCCCATACCCCCGGCGCCAGCAGCCCAGGGGCCAGTCGTTTGGGGGAGGTTTCCGCGCGGAGGCGCAGTACCAGGGGTTTCGTCCCCAGGGGGGCTATGGCCAGCGCCCGCGGGCGCCACAGCAACAGCAATATAGGCAACAGAGGGGTGGGGGATCCAATCGGCCCTTTCGAGGGGGCGGTAGCCGTCCCTACCGCCGAAACTAACTCCCCTCTGGTGGCTCCCCCCATAGGGGGCCGACTGCGTCTGTTCGCCTCTCAGTGGGAGAGGTCCACATCGGACGCCTGGGTCTTGTCCACGGTCAGGGACGGTCTGACGCTGGACTTTGAGGCTCTGCCACCCCCCACCTTTGTGTCTTGCCCCATTCCCAGCAACCCGGAATCTAGGGGCCTGATGGAGCAAGCTATAGCTCACCTCCTGGGGATTGGGGCCATTTGCCACGTCCCATCTGACCAGGCCGGGCAGGGGTTTTACTCCCGGCTGTTTGTGATCCCCAAGCCGTCCGGAGGGTGGCGGGCGATTCTGGATTTAAAAAGTTTGAATGTTTATGTGCGTTATAAGAGGTTCAAGATGCACTCTCTGTTCACCATTTTGGAAGGTATACGTTGTGGGGACTTCCTCACCTCTATTGATCTTACCGAAGCGTATTTACACGTGCCTGTTTGTGTTGATTACCAGCCATATTTACGTTTTTGTTATGCATCCGTTCACTATCAATATACTTCGCTCCCGTTTGGCCTTTCGTCCGCTCCCCGCGTGTTCACTAAGTTGTTAGCGGCTCTGGCGGCGCTCCTACACTCGATCCCCATCAGGGCCCAGTTTTACCTAGATGATGTCTTACTTCAATCTTCCTCTCACGAGGGGGCCCTTGAGGATCTGGCCACCACTATCAGGGTCCTGGAGTCCCATGGGTTCTCGATTAACGTGGCCAAGAGCCAGTTCGTCCCCTCCACTAGGTTGCTGCACTTAGGGGCCTGGATCGACTCCGTGGAGGGGCAGGTATTCCTCTCCGAGGAGCGTGTCGCCAACATCGACCAGGCGATGGGGTTGGTCCTGTCCGACCGTAGACCGTCCCTGGCCTCCCTGTCCAGGCTGCTGGGCATGATGGTTTCCGCCATCTCCATCGTGCCTTGGGCCAGGCTCCACTCCAGGGACCTCCAGTGGTTCCTGCTTCCATTCCAGAAGAGACGCGTAGCCCACTCCCATCTTCGGGTTGCCGTGCCCCAGGGGGTAAGGGCGTCCTTGGGGTGGTGGAGATCTGAGGCAATTCGACGAGGCTGTCACTTCAGGGTGGCGGACAGGATCACGGTCACCACGGACGCTAGCCTACAGGGCTGGGGCGCCCATATGGGGGACAGGGCGGCCCAAGGCAGGTGGTCTCTGGAGGAGGCGGCACTCCCCATCAACTTGTTAGAACTGAGGGCCATCAGACTGGGGCTACTGTCCTTTGCCGGGTCTCTTGCAGGGCGGCATGTCCTGGTGCTGACGGACAACATCACGGCCAAGGCTCACGTCAACCGTCAGGGCGGAACGAGATCAAGGGACCTCATGGCGGAAGCAGACAGGCTGGGGGCTTGGGCAGAACACAATCTGCTGTCAGTGGTCGCTGACCACATTTCCGGGGTGGATAACACCTGGGCGGACATGCTTAGCAGGGTGGATGTGGACCAAACGGAATGGAGCTTACACCCTTCTATTTTTCAGGAAGCCTGTCGGAGGTTCGGGAGACCCCTGGTCGACCTATTCGCTTCCCCGGAGAATGCCCAGCTGCCGAGGTTTTTTTCCAGGTTCCCCGCGATGGGGGCGGAAGGGGTTGATGCCCTTCGCACGCCGTGGCCCCAGGGCCTTATGTATGCTTTTCCGCCTACCCCTCTTATTTCTAGGTTGATCCGGCGGATGATCCAGCTGAGGGCGGAGGTCATTCTGGTGGCTCCGTACTGGCCGAGACGCCCGTGGTTCGCGGACCTGCGGACGTTGTCCTTGAGGGACCCCTGGCGGATACCGGGGGACAGGTTGATCCTGGTCCAGGGGGCCCTGGAGCATCCGGAGGCCGGGTGGCTCCAGCTAGCCGTCTGGAGGTTGAGCGGCTCGCTCTGAGGAGTGGCCGCTTCTCGGACAGGGTCATCGGGACGATCCAGGCTTCCAGACGGGCGTCCACAACGCGGATCTACGATGCCACCTGGACCGTGTTTTGCAGATGGTGCACGGGGCGTCGATTGTCTCCCCAGGAGGCCACGATTCCGCACGTGCTGGACTTCCTCCAGGATGGGCTGGAGAGGGGCTTGTCTCCCAATACGATCAAGAGACAGGTAGCGGCCATTGGGTCGGTGCTCACGTGGGGTAGTGGGGCCTCCCTAGCACAGCATCCGACGGTTCGGCGCTTCCTCAGGGGGGCGACGAACTTGAGACCACCCCCCGTGCACAGATACCCCACATGGGATCTGGCCAAGGTCTTGAACGCACTCACCCTGGCGCCCTTCGAACCGTTGGAGGAGGTACCCTGGCAACTTCTCACCCTGAAGGTGGTCTTCCTGGTGGCCATCACCTCGGCCAGGCGTATCTCGGAGCTGAATGCACTGTCCGTCAGGGAGGACCTCTGCCAGTTCCACGAGGACAGGGTGGTCCTTCGGCTGGATCCGTCTTTCATCCCGAAGGTGGGGACCTGGTTCCACCGCGCGCAGGAGGTGGTTCTCCCGGCGTTCCAGGGGGATCAGGTTCCGGCTCCGGGGGGACAATGGCACTTACTAGATGTGCGACGGGCGCTGCAGGTTTACATTGCGCGCACGGCCCCCATCCGCAGGACGGAGTCCCTTTTTGTCTCCTTCTCACCAGGATCCTTGGGGAAGAAGGTCTCGGTGGCTTCGATCGGGCGCTGGGTGCGTCTCTGCATCGAAAAGGCTTACGGAGTGACTGACGAGGTCGCCCCTCGAGGAATAACAGCTCACTCGACCCGTAGCGCGTCTACGACTTCGGCCTGGGCTCGGCAGGCATCCCTGGAGGAGATCTGCAAGGCAGCTGCTTGGTCATCTCCTTCTCCATTTGTGCGCCACTACAAGCTGGACAAATTTGCAGCTGCGGAGGCAGAGTTTGGCCGTCGGGTGCTGCTGGGGGCTGTTCCCCAGGCGGTGTCGCAGGACTGATCTCGCCCCTCCCATGGGGAAAGCAGCGGCTTTGGTATGTCCCATACATGGATGCTATCTCCACCCTTATTGAGAAAGGGCGTTGGTACTTACCTGATACGCCTCTTCTAATAAGGGGGGAGATAGCATCCGGCCCATCCCTGGCTCGGCCAGCCTGCTTGGGTTTGCACGGTTACCTTTGTTACTGGTTCGTTCTATCGTTGTTTTACTAAAGGAGTTGGTGTTTGCACCGGTGAGTCAGTGTCTTTCATTCGTCGTAAACTGGGTGTGGCTACTCCAAGGGGGGCTATATACCCTAGCTAATTAATTAGTAATCTGACTCAGTCCAATAAGAGCATGGATAGGTTTAACCCATACATGGATGCTATCTCCCCCCTTATTAGAAGAGGCGTATCAGGTAAGTACCAACGCCCTTCTTAAATCATTTAGGAAACTACCAGACCTTTAAATTTAGTCAGAAACAAAGCAAAACCCAGTTGAACAGCTATTAGAAATCATTTATCTCTCATGCTATATATTTTCATGGTAAACCATGTTAAGCATAATGCAAAAAAGGAGTAATAAATAGTAGACATAAGAAATGCATGAGATAAAAACTTTCCTTAGATGCTTCCATTGCTAAGAGGGCAACTTCTCCTGTAGCGGGTACTGTGTCAGTAGTTTTTGTGATATATATTAATATTTTTGTGTATTTTTAACAATTATATTTCTATAGAATATAGAATATAGAATATAGAATATAGAATATAGAATATAGAATATAGAATATAGAATATAGAATATAGAATATAGAATATAGAATATAGAATATAGAATATAGAATATAGAATATAGAATATAGAATATAGGGTAGGGCAGGGCAGGACAGGACAGGACAGGACAGGACAGAATAGAATGTTCTATTTTGGTACATATGCTCTCAGTCTACATAAACAAAAGATACGTTCATCAAGAATCATAAGGTACAACACTTAATGATAGTCATAAGGTACAAATAAGCAATCAAATCATATTAGGAAACAATCAATATAAATCGAAGGATACAAGCAGCAAAGTTACAGTCATAAGTGGGAGAAGATCGGTGATAGGAATGATGAGAAGATTAATAGTAGTGCAGATTTAGTAAATTGTTTGACAGTGTTAAGGGAATTATTTTTTAGCAGAGTGATGGTGCTCAGGAAAAAACTATTCTTGTATTTAGTTCTGATGTGCAGTGCTGTATAGCGTCATTTTGAAGGTAGGAGTTGAACAGTGGTGTGTTCCGGATCCCGTTCAAACCAGAATGGATGGAATTGGCCTGGCGTCACCCACATGGATGCATGTGGCACATATGCACATGCGCACAATGTGCACATTTGTTGTACTTGCCTGCAACATTTCCATAATCCTCTGCAACGCTCCAGCGGCTCGGCGAAGTGTCGCACAGGCACTGTATGCACCATGCACGCGAACTGAAGTGCCAAAGGCTTAAAGGACAGGTAAGTCGCTTGGGTGGGTGGGCCCTCCAGAGCACCATACCGGAACGGTACCCGGTGCTCTAGGCTGGCTCCCGTACGCCCGGCAACCCGCCACTGGAGTTGAAACAGTATATGTCCAGGATGTAAGAGGTCTGTAAATATTTTCACAGCCCTCTTTTTGACTCATGCAGTATACAGGTCCTCAATGGAAGGCAGGTTGATAGCAGGTTGTTGTTGTTGTTGTTGTTGTTGTTGTTGTTGTTGTTTTGGCAGTTCTAATTATCCTCTGAAGCCTATGTCTGTCTTGTTGGGTTGCAGAGCCAAACCAGACAGTTATAGAGCTGCAGATGATCAACTCTTTGAGCTTTCTGAGTTGGCACAGAAAGAACATTCTTTGTTGTGTTTTTTTGATGATGTTTTAGACATTAGGTGTCCATTTTAGGTCTTGAGATACGATAGAACCAAGAAAATTGAAGGTCTCTATTGTTGATACTGTGTTGTCTAGTATTGTAAGAGGTGGTAATATGGGAGGGTTTCTCCTATGGTTTTGAGTATGTTCACTTCCAGATTGTTCCAGTTGCACCATGAGGCTAGCTGTCTGTATGTGGATTCATCATTGTCTCGGACAAGACCAATCACTGTTGTATCATCTGCAAACTTCAGTAGTTTGACAGATGGATCATTGGTATACAGAGAGAGTCATTGGTATATAGAGAGTTGTTGACAACATGTGCCATAGGTTCACCATCACGGATCTATACAATGAAAATGCTACTGCAATGTTCAAGCAAATCATTGTGCAAAGAGAAATTGAACCTGTTTATTGTTTCATCACTGGCATCTCTTTTAAGTACTAATGAAAACATTATGTCTTGAATAGCTGCCTCCTTAGCTCAGAAAACTGACAGATTTCTATCAGATGAACATTGATGTAATTACTCAACATACCATACAATTAGCTTTGTCCTTATACATAAAGACGCTCCCTATTTACCTTCCCTCTTTCTGTAAATTTAATCACTGTGATAAAAAAAGTACAAGATATAAAAAAAGAGTCAAGATGTTTTCATTTGCACATTTTATCCGCCGTGGCAGATGCTGTAACATTGATCTCTGCAGAGTGAGGGCAATGATTTTAACTCCACAAAGTTAAACACTCTGCTTTCTCTCCTCCACTTATTGTGATTCTAATAAAGATATTGTTTCTCATATTTCCCACTTTTATTGTTATTTTACTACAGATGATAGGTAAATAAAAGGATCAAATTGCTGGAAAGATGTACCACTGCGTGCCAAGTTCGAATTGTATGTTTCAATGACTCCATAAATGAGCAGAAGCTGGCACCATTTCTTTCTGTGTGGTAAAGAGTTAAACATGGCCTCTTTCTACAAATGTGATTGTAAACATGCTCCTTATGTGGAAAATACAGATTCAAGAAACACTGAATAAGTACGTAAGATAAGGCATATGGCCTATATGAAAGTCTACCTTTTATCATATTGTGTTTTCTTTTCCATTTGACAATGTAGCTGCTCTGTTTTATATAGATTGTAAAAGAAGAAATATTCAAACAAGCTATGATAGATAGATAAATAGATAGATAGAGACAGACAGACAGACAGATAGAAAGTTCTATTTATCCCTAGTGTGATACAGCCATACTTCACCCATCTCCTATGGTGACCTCTGCTTTAACAATGCTACATATTAACACAATGTGTTACTGATTTTCCAGGTACAAAATTATTTAGAAATAATAATATACTAGCTATACTTGCTGGATACCATGACTCAATAGATAGAAAAACAGAATGGTAGAAAAACAGAATGATGTTTTTAGGAGAACTGAATACTGCATATTACACAGAGTCTTTGGGCAGTGAAATAGGTGTCCTATAAATTTAATAAATAAATCAAATATTGAAAATATAAGAATTTCAAAGTTACAAGAACATACAATTGTCAGGCGCTGCCATTGATCTAACTGCAGAGAGTGGTCCAGACATCTTGTACAATGTTTCCAGTTGGAGAACTCATAATGACTAGAAGTTTCTCATTACCTAAAGCAGTGGTCGGCAAACTCATTAGTCAAAAGAGCCAAATATCAACAATACCACGATTGAAATTTTTTTGAGAGCCAGAAGGTGTGGCCTGTTTTGTGGGAGTGGCTCGGCAGTCATGTGACCGGGTGGGCGTGGCCAACTTGGAAAATGTGGTGAAATTCACTTAACAACGGTCTTGCTTAGCAACCAAAATTTTGGCCTCAATTGTGGTCATAAGTTCTCTTTCATCTCTGTCCCACTTTCTTTTTCTTTCTTTTCTTTCTTCCCTTCTTTCTCTTTCTCTCTCTTTCTGTCTCTCTCTGTCTCTCTCTCTGAGTCTGTCTGTCTCTCTCTGTGGCTCTTTATCTCTCTCTCTCCCTCCCTCCCTCTCTGTTTCTTTCTATCATTCTCTGAGTCTGTCTGTCTGTTTCTCTCTGTGGCTCTTTATCTCTCTCTCCCTCCCTCCCTCCCTGTCTCTTTCTATCATTCTCTGTGTCTGTCTGACTCTCTCTCTCTGTGGCTCTTTCTCTCCCTCCTTCCCTCCCTCCCTCCCTCTGTCTCTTTCTGTCATTCTCTCTCTGTGTCTGCCTTTCTTTCTTCCCTCCCTCTTATCTCTGTGTCTCTCCCCTCCCTTCCTGTCTCTCTCTGTCATTCTCTCTGTGTCTGTCAGATTCTGATTCCCTTCCTCTCTCTCTCTCTCTCTCTCTGTGCCTCTCTCTGTCTGCCGGTCACTGTGTCCACAGAATACCGCGTGAAGCAGCGCCGACTCTGCGCTGCTGGCGATGCCATCCGCGAGGTCCCCCTCGCATTCCCCGTCTTCCCCGATGGCGTCTAGAGTGATCAGGGGCCGTGCAGAAACTCGGCGCTTTTCCACATTGTGGAAAAGATAGGCGCGTGCAGGTCCTGCAAAATTACAGCGCAGATTCGCACCGCTACGAACTCTCCAAGGCTGTAATCGGGCGGGGCATGCGCGCGGAAAAGATCGGCGCACGCATGCCCCGCTCAATTACAGCCTCGGAGAGTTCGTAGAGGTGCGAATCTGCGCTGTAATTTTGCAGGACCTGCACGCGCCTATCTTTTCCACAATGTGGAAAAGCGCCGAGTTTCTGCACGGCCCCTGATCACTCCAGACGCCATCGGGGAAGACGGGCCTCTCTTGCGGCGACGAATCACCCAGGCTCCCTGGTTTACTGAGGAGCTTCGGGGGATGAAACGCCACAAGAGACGCCTAGAGAGCAGATGGAGATCCTCTCGCTCCGAAGCCGACCGAACACTAGTGAGAACCCATATTAGGGCTTACTTAGTGGCGATAAGGGTGGCCAAACGTGAGTATTGTGCCACCCTAATTGCATCCGCAGATAACCGCCCTGCCGCCCTGTTTGGGGTGACCCGCTCCCTCCTTCACCAGAGGCCGCGGGAAGCCCCTCTACAAGGGCGAGCAGAGGAATTTGGGATTTATCTGCAGGAGAAAATCACTCCGATTCGGAATGAGCTACCCTCCATCGACAGTGGTCCTGTGGGACTGTCCGAGGCTAGTCTTGAGGTTCCTGCTTGGGAGGAGTTTGACTTTGTTACCACCGAGGATATGGACAGGCTGTCAAGGAAACTTAGAGCGACCACATGTTTATTGGACCCGTGTCCCTCCTGGCTTGTACTGGCATCCTGGGAGACGACACAAGGCTGGCTCCAGGGCATTGTCAACGCATCTTTGAGTGAGGGGTCCTTGCCTGCCGTCTTGAAAGAGGCGGTAGTGAGGCCCCTCCTCAAGAAGCCGTCCCTGGACCCAGCTTTACTAGAGAACTATCGTCCAGTCTCCAACCTTCACTTTCTGGTGAAGGTTGTTGAGAGTGTGGTAGCCCAACAGTTTCCACAACACCTGGAGGAAGTTGATTATCTAGACCCGCGCCAGTCCGGCTTCCGACCCGGTCACAGTACCGAGACAGCATTGGTCGCGTTGGTTGATGATCTCTGGAGGGCGCGGGATAGAGGGTATTCCTCTATCCTAGTCCTATTAGACCTCTCGGCGGCTTTTGATACCATCGACCATGGTATCCTATTGCACCGACTGGGGGGGTTGGGGCTGGGAGGCACCGTTTTGCGGTGGTTCTCATCCTACCTCTCTGGTCGGTCGCAATATGTGTTGACGGGAGGGCAGAGGTCGACCTCGAGACCCCTCTTATGTGGGGTTCCTCAGGGGTCGGTCCTCTCGCCCCTCCTGTTTAACACATATATGAAGCCGCTGGGTGAGATCATCCGTGGTTTTGGGGTGGAGTACCATCTGTACGCTGACAACACCCAGCTGTACATATCCACCCCAGACCACCCCAACGATGCCGCCGAAGTGCTGTCCCGGTGTTTGGAAGCCGTACGGATCTGGATGGGTGGTAACAAACTCAAGCTCAACCCTGCCAAGACTGAGTGGCTGTGGTTTCCGGCACCCCGGTTCAGCCAGATTACTCCAACTCTGGCCATTGGGGGCGAAACACTGGCCCCCGTGGAGAGGGCGCGCAATTTGGGTGTCCTCCTGGATTCCCGGCTGTCCTTGGAGGACCATGTGACGGCCGTGGCCAGGGGGGCGTTTCATCAGGTACGCCTGATGCGCCAATTGCGCCCCTTACTGGACCAGGCTGCCCTTTGCACAGTCACTCAAGCTCTTGTGACGTCCCGTCTCGACTACTGTAATGCTCTCTACATGGGGCTTCCCTTGAGGTGCACTCGAAAGCTACAGCTAGTCCAAAACGCAGCCGCGCGGGTAATTACGGGAGCCACCAGAAGCTCCCATATAACACCAATCCTGCGCGAGCTGCATTGGCTTCCTGTGGTCTTTCGGGTGCGCTTCAAGGTTCTGACGACCATCTTTAAAGCGCTCCATGGCTCGGGGCCTAGTTATATGCGAGACCGTCTCCTGCCCCATACATCCCTTAGACCGATCCGCTCCCACAGAGAGGGCCTTCTCAGGGTGCCGTTGGCCGGACAATGCCGACTGGCGACACCCAGGGGAAGAGCCTTCTCTGTGGCGGGCCCTGCCCTTTGGAACGACCTACCCCCTGAATTCCGGACCATCACCGACCTCCGCCTCTTCCGCAAATGTTTAAAGACATATTTTTTCCAAAAAGCCGGCCTAGCCTAACCTCCCATGGGGACTTTTAGAAAAGTTTTAAATTGGGTTTTTAATAATTGGTTTTTAGCACAGGATTGGGGATTATTTAATATATAGTTTAAATTATTTGTCTATCTTCTATTGTGTATGTTTTTTAAATTTCCTGTGCGCCGCCCTGGGTCCTCTGTGGAGAAGGGCGGGATATAAATGTAATAAAATGAAAAAAAAATGAAAAATGGGGAACGCGAGGGGGACCTCGCGGATGGCGTCGCTGGCAGCACAGAGTCGCCGCTGCTTCACGCGGTATTCTGTGGATACAGTGACCGGCAGACGGAGAGAGGCACACACACAGAGAGAGAGAGAGTGGGAGGAAGTGAGGGAGGGAATCAGAGAGAGACTGAAGAGCGACATTCAAGGGGCCAAAGAGCCGCGTGCGGCTCGCGAGCCGCGGTTTGCCGACCACTGCTCTAGGATGCTAAAATATGTTTCTTTGGAAATCATTCCTATGATAAACCATTTCAAAATATGCAATGTTCATTTATGTCTACATTACTAAGGTGAAAGTCTTATTTTCATTAGTGATGATGCTAAGACTAAATGGAAAGAATAAATAAGGGGGAGAAACAGAACATAGGTTTTTAGTTTTTATTTATAACATATTGGAAAGATTTAGCTGGCCTGAAACTAAGGACACAAGAGCTTTAAATAAAAGTGGATGGTTTTTATTAATAGAAGGTAAAGGTTTAAAAGTTTAAAAAATGAAAATGGTTAAGCAGCAAAACAAAAACAAAGAAAGGAAAACATGGGTTTTTGTTTATTCTTTCAGGTTTTATCTATTTTTTTTTAAATGTAGTAAACTTCACATTTCAAATAAATGTTTATGGAAATTCCAATGACTTTTATCCCACAATTACATTTATTTTGAAGAAAATAACAAATATGATTATTGTATAACTACCCAGATTATTTAATCAAGGTCAATAACCATCAAATGGTAGGAGTTTTGCACATTTTATTCATCTAGACTTGCTTTCTGTTAAAAAATATAGTTTCTTATGTGGAGTTAGATTTATTTGGCAATCACATGTCATGTTGATGCAAATTAACGCGGTATTCTGTGGACACATACTTCCTCACGGCCAATTCGCTCCCACAGAGAGGGACTTCTCCGGGTGCCGTCCACTAGACTTTGTCAGCGGGCGACGCCCAGGGGAAGGGCGCTCTCTGTGGCAGGCCCTGCCCTCTGGAACGACCTCCCCCCCGATATTAGAACTACCACGGACCTCCGTTCCTTCCGTCTGAAATTGAAAACGCACTTTTTCTGCCTGGCCGGCCTAGGGTAGCCTCTTACCATAGTATTATAGGGTTTAGGGTTTTAGTGATTGGTTTTGGGGAATTTTAGCGCAGGGTCTTATTGTTTAATGTGTTTTTAACTGTTTTGTATATCTATGTATATTTATTGTTTTAATTTCCCTGTGCACCGCTCCGAGTCCCCTTGGGGAGAGGGAGCGGTCTAGAAATTAATTATTATTATTATTATTATTATTATTATTATTATTATTATTATTATTATTATTATTATTATTATTATTATTATTATTATTATTATTATTATTATTATTATTATTATTATTATTATTATTATTATTATTAATTATTCTTGTCAAACATTTTCCCAAAGTAGTTTTCCATTTCCTATTTTATATAGTAAGAAAAAAAGAGTGACTGGCCCGAAGTTACCAGGTGGCTTTGCACCCAAGGCAGGACGAGAAATTATGGTTTCCTGATCCAGTACCCAATACCTTCAATCACTACTTCCAATTGTCTCTCATATTTCATTTATTCTCATGCTTCTTTTATCTAAAGCAAAATGATTGCATCTTAAATATACCTTTAGAAAATAGTTCAGCCCATTATCATCCACACAAAGTAAAATATCTAATCAACTATGGTATTTCCAAGGAAGCAAAATATAACCCAAATTCAATAAGGTATTGTGTTAGCCCCGAAACATGTTGTCTGCTGTTTGTTGATGCTGAACTACAGAATGTGACACACTGACAAATTTCTAGGGAGGATACAGACTTCAAAATATATTCTAAAATTTTATTTATAGAGAATTGTTTAAAATTTGGTTTGATTCCAGTATGGTTGGATCAACTAGTTCATCATTGTGGTCTATACAAAGTTGAGCATACATATGTGAATTAACATTAACGTTGTCCGGAGGCAAATGTTTAAGGTCCACAGGACAGGTATTAAGTTGTGTGAGGTTATATGTTATGGTTAAAAAAAATAAGTCTACACCCTCTACGATTTTCCATCATAGATGATGAAATGTATGGGAAGGAAGGGACTCTTTCTGAACATTGAACAAAGATATTGGAAATATTCTAAACTAATGAAAACCAAGACCAAGAAAGGAACAAGAGGGAAATCTTTTCTTGTTATCCCTACTTGTAACACCCTGACTAGATAATTGAAAAAAAAAGAAACAAATAATTGACAATTGAATAAAGGAAACAAAGACCTACTACTTCTTGAGATACATCTCTAATAATCCCTCTCGTCACAGTGTCAATTGTTGGCAACTAATTGATTAGTAGTAATTTGATCCAGCTATCTGTCACTATCTTTCCTGTTGCACAATACTTCATCTTCATAGGTTCCTTCTCTTACATATCTTATTTGAGACTTGATCTTTCCCATGCATAGAGATGAATTCTTCTTTTCGGCCTTTAATCTTCTTGGATGATCTTGGGTCATAACTTTAAAAGTCCATAGCAGTCAGGTAGCTGGGTATGCCTTGGGGTTGACATATGTTCTGCTTTAATGGATAAAAGGCAAGTGTTGGTTATTTCTGTTTATCCCAAGCAGATTCATCAAATAGACTATCTATATATTATGCTTATTTTTAAAGATTCATTTGCAATCCATAGTCTGCTTTTCCTGCACTCATTCTATGAGAGTTCATATAATTCACTCCTTTCTTTTCTGGGTGTTTTCATTTGTGAGCATTCTTTTAGCACAGAAAATTCAGCTTTCTGTTCCCTTCTCTTTGACAATATAAGAGAAGCTTTAGGGGTCCATTCACTTGTTATATCATGTTGAATGCATCATAAAACAGAGAATAATAGAGTTGGAAAGGACATCAGAGATCTTCCAATCCAACCCACTACTTGAGCAACCCTACATCATTTCAGACAAATGGTTTTCAAGTCTCTTTTTGAATGCCTTCAGTGATGAAACAGCCAAAACTTCCAAAGACAAGCTATTTCATTGGTTAATTTTTGCCACAGTTAGGAATTTTCTCCTTAGTTCTAGATTGCTTAGCTCCTTGGTTAGTTTCTAACCATTATTTTTTCTCTTGCCTTTTGGTGCTTTGGAAAATAGTTTGTTCCCCATCTTTGTAGGAACTCCTCAAATATTGGAACAGTGGTCTCATGGCGCGCGCGCACACACACACACACACACTTCTTTTCATTAGACTAGACATACCCAATTCCTGTAATGTTTTTTTGTACATTTTAGCCTCCAGCCCCCCTTAATTATTTTTGTTGATCTTCTCTGAACTCTTTTATGCAATCACCTCGTGTTATTTCTACATATTTTTTCTCATTTAGGTTTACTGGTTGACTGATAGTTTACAATGATTCACAGTTCTTCTCTCAGTTGCTTTGATTCTCTCTGAATCTGGAAGTTTGTTCCACTTTATTTACTTCACGTTCTATGACAATATCCAGGATCCAATATTCTTTATAATGTACAACACACATTTTCACACTTCCAGAGTTCATTTTGCTTCTGTTTTCATCTTTGGAAATACCATACTTGTCTGGCCTTCATCTGCTTAGAACTTCTTTCATAATTCTGCAACTAGAAACATGCCCCTTGCAATTTATAGTAGGGAATTAATCTTTATCACTATTATTCTTTTCTTCTTGGGGTACCTGTTATTGTTTTCTGGTGCTCAATAATCTGCTTTCAAGTATTCTGTCACATCATTAATAATGTACTCACTTCCTTTTGTTCAACATTAAATATGAAGTAATCTTCCAAACTTATTACTGACTCTTGTAATGTATGCTTTAAAATTATCCATCATTTCACCTTTTCCCCTGATCACTGAACACATGACTGGAGACCTCATAAATGAATGTCAAAATATTTCTTTTTGGAGTTTTAGTCTTTATGGATTCACCAATATCATTGTAAATCTTCTCTGTATGCCACTAAACCTCTCTTTCTTAAGCTAAAGAAAAGTACTTTTGGCTCTCATTTGCAATATAGTTTTCATATTGCAGAGATCTATCTTCATGATTCCACAAATCCACCTTTTCAAGTTGAGGCATTATTATTAAGTTAATCTAGTCACAAAATCCAGTACTTCTTATGGGGGTATTTTTTCATAACTTAAGCTTTTGCATTCACACTGTCTTCTCCAAATATGCCTCTCTTCTTAAGATTATCTTTTATAAGTAACTCATTTCCATCTCTGACAAAATAAATTTGTAATTTGAAATCCAGACTTGCCATTCATTTGCTTTCAGCAAAGATTTGTCTTCTGTCTGCAAAACAAATGGAAGTACTGCAAACTGCATCCACAACAGTAAAAATCTCTTTCTTTAATCAAGTGCCTGCCTGTGTATTTCTTTTATAGGAAAGAGGCTAACCTCTCAAAGTTACCTCCAAAAATCTTCCCTGTATTGTTATGATAAAGTTGCTGCTTGTCTGCGTATATTGCTCCTGTGATTTATCCTCTCTGGAATATAGTTTAACTTGATTGTCAACAATAGTTTCTTTGCTCTCAAGGTACTTAATTTGCATATGTTTATTGCTGCCATACTTGTAACATCTTCTATCCCTCTGTCTAGTTTTCGAAACAACTTCTCCACTCCCTGCTGAATTTTTGTCAGCATTTTCCTATACGCTAAAATCTTCTAAAAGGTTTATTGCAAATTGCAAGGTTGTATCCTACATCATTCCGAGAGAGTTGGCATCAATTTTAAAACTTCTTGGCAGGCTGTTTAACATTAACCCAATTAAGATCGTCTCAAGTACATCACTCATTGAATCTCTAGCTGGTAGAACAAATAAAGACACAATTGATATATGGACACATATTAAGGAAAATCCAAACCCCAATAGAAAGTCTCTCTATCCTCACAGTGGGGGGAAAGGAGAAGAAGAGAAGGAAAGACAGGAGAAACAGACTGACGGAAAGAGAGCTTAAGAGTCTTTCAAATAAAGGAAAGCAGAGCACAAGTAAAGCCAGGAAGATAGGCAAGTGATATCAGACATGTCCATGACACCATTGTATAAATGACATTGATTCTAATATCTGTTCCTAATGCTCAAGACAAAAGATACTAAGGTGCTTCTGAAGTGACCTCATTTATCTTCGGCAGTTTCTGGATGTTTTTATTGTATTTATTTTTATTGTATTTATTGTTCATGTATATATTTTATGCTGTTTTATTCTTCCCTGTACACCGCTCCGAGTCCCCTAGGGGAGAGGACGCGGTTATACAAATAAATATTCGATTATTCGATATTCGATTTAATGGAAAAGGTCTAGAAGAAGAAGCAGTATTATGAGACAATTTACCCCAGTAGGTAAGGGGTAGATAAGCATCCCTTAGTCTACCTACTGAAGCAAAATTGGAGGCAGCAGATGGGGCAGGAGATTCAATGCTGGCATAATGTTTAGTTGGCTCAAGGACTGGTACATTGTAAGGAAACTACTGGACAGGTCCTCTTCCTTTCTTTGATCTTTCTCCTAATATTGTGTGGTTTTAATATACTGTTTTGGAGGCACAATATTATGTAATCAGTTAATATAATCCAATTTAAAGAATCTCTATTCTAAAGTTTTCAAATTACTTCACATAAGACACTTGGAAATACTAATTAGGTGGGCAATCAAAAACTTCAATATAGAGATTGGCGCATTGTTGTTATGGCTATGTTTGATATACACCCTTTGCAGAAAGCCGCAAATTTTTCTATTATTATTTTTATAGTTAGAAAAATGATTTAATGTTGCTGTATTTGTATTATATGTGTGTATATGATTTAATCTAGAAGACTTGAGCAATCTAAAATGTCTGAGTTTATTTATTTTAAAATCGATAAGAGCTTGATAAAATGGGGAAAAGCGGGAGAGATTGGAGAGCAAGTATGGCTTAACATAACTAATGTTATATGGTTTTTACTGGGCTCTATGATGAGCATATGTTCATGGACATCTGCAGTGAGGCCAAGGGGCAAGTGATATCAGAATGCTCATGATGGTATTGTACAAATGACATAAACTACACACTGTATATCATTCATTCAATTATACAGTTGATGCAAATTATACAACTTCTGTAAGCTGCATGATAATATCTTTGTGGCTTTTACTGGCTATTGATGACCCCAGCAAGAAGAATTCTTGAAAAGGTACTTATTCACAGAGCTTTGTTTTTATGGACCTTCAAGTCAATCTTAATTCCAGGTGACTCCCTTGGACAGCTACTTACAGTTTTCATGGTAACATTTTTGGAAATAATTTACCTGTACTTTTTCCCAGAATGTCAGTGTGAGTGGTCCCAAATCACCCAGCTATATGCCTCCTGGACTTTCCACTCCTAATTAAACTACTTTAAGATCTATACCAAACTGGTTTGTATGCTTAATTCACCGAATTACATCACAAACCCCTAAAAAGAGGGATCAAATAGGATTTCTGAAGTAGAAATATCATTAGTTGTACTAAAAGAAGAAAGCTTTTTATTAAACGTTTAATTTGAAGTTCTGGATAATTGTGAATTCTAAAGGATATTCTTCACATTTAAGACTTTACTCTAGAGACCATTTTCTTAAATTAAGAGTGGTAAAATCCCAGTAGCATAAGAGTAAACTTAATGAGAATAAATCTACTTACTTACTACATACTCATTAGAAGATACCTAAAAGCACTAATGTTACTATGTAGGTTAAACAAAATATGGGTGAACAGAGAGCTCATTGCTCCTGAACGTGTGATGAATGTGCAGTAAAAGAAAATCAGCCATTCTTATTCTTAAATGTTAAATTGTACCTGTCAAATCTATTGACTATATAATAGCTGTTATCTCTTTGGCATCTTAATACCTTTTGTACTGATTGCTACTAAGAGTGCTGATTCCTTGTGTGAAATATGGACAAGTTGTCTAGCATTTAGCATCTGTTTCATCCTATTCCACTTTATAGACATCTGTAAGTTGTTCTCTAAACATTAAAAAAAATTTTTTTTAAGGATTCAGTGTCTTTAAATCCAGATTAATGATAAATAGAAATACATGGCAGAGGAAACAAATGGAATAAGGCTCTCATGATGGATGCAAAAAACAGAAGATTTTAAATGTACAACTGGGGAGAAAAATCCAATATGAAGAAAAATACAGGTCAACACAGAAGCCAATATGGTCTTACACACACAAACTAAACATAATGACAATCTGAAAACAAGAAAAGACATATATAGGAAATGAATACTGGAAACATTCCATGTCACAAAAGAAAAATATAAACCTCCCAGAACAACAGAGCTGCTGTCAAAAAAGAAAAAGTTCAGGACACTTAAATTGAAGAAAGGTATCAAACATGCTGCTATATATTAAATGCCAGTCTTGGGTTCTCTATACTTTCATTCATGATCTGGGTGGAGGGTTGCTTATCATATTCAAAGCTCATCCAAAGTTGGGTAGAATAGTTCAAGCAGATACAAAATTTGAAGAGTTTTGATTAGTTAGGAAAATGGGTTGAAAGCGACAGACTGAAATCTAACCGGAAGTGAAAATTTACAATAAAAGTCACATGCAGAAGTATAGGATTAAGAATACATGCATTGGAATACTTATATCTTAGAATGGCAGATACTTGCCAATTGAATATGAGTTATAAATGGGATGTGGTTGAAGTGATGTCCCAGTGTCTGGAGGCCGTACGGGTCTGGATGGGGGGTAACAAACTGCGACTCAACCCATCCAAGACTGAGTGGCTGTGGTTTCCGACGTCCCAGTACAGCCAGTTGATGCCATCGCTGGCCATCGGAGGCAAACTATTAGCCCCCGTGGAAAGGGCACGCAACTTAGGCGTCCTTCTGGACTCCTGGCTGTCCATGGAGGACCATGTGACGGCCGTGGCCAGGGGGGCTTTTCATCAGGTTCGCCTGGTATGCCAGTTGCGCCCCCTACTGGTCCGGGACGCCCTTCGCACAGTCACTCAAGCACTGGTGACATCCTGTCTAGACTACTGTAATGCTCTCTACATGGGGCTCCCCTTGAGGTGCACCCGAAGACTACAGCTAGTGCAGAATGCGGCCACACGGGGGATTTTGGGAGCTTCATGGCATTCTCATGTGACACCTCTCATGCGCAAACTGCACTGGCTGCCTGTGGCCTTTTGGGTGCACTTCAAGGTGTTGATAACCATCTTTAAAACGCTCCATGGCACGGGGCCTAGTTATTTGCGAGACCGTATCTTACCTCACGCATCCCTTCGCCCGATTCACTCCCATAGAGAGGGACTTCTCCGGGTGCCGTCTGCTGGGCAATGCCGGCTGGTGACTCCCAGGGGAAGGGCCTTCTCTGTGGCGGGCCCAGCCCTCTGGAACGACCTACCCCCCGAACTTAGGACCATCACGGACCTCCGCTCCTTCCGCCAACATTTGAAGACACATCTTTTCCATCTAGCCGGCCTGGCTTAGTCCCCGTAACCACTTTCGTAGACTGAGTTTTAAATTGTTTTAATTGGATTTTAAGGGGTTGGTAGGTTTTAGGAAATCTTTTAGCACAGGGTACTTTACATTTAATTAGATTTTAGTCTGTTGTCCTATTTATGATATTTTCGTCTATTGTTATGTTTTGTACTTCTGATTTTAATTTCCTGTGCACCGCCCTGAGTCCCTTCAGGGAGATAGGCGCGGTTATATAAATTGAATAAAATAAATAAAATAAAGAAAGACATAGATGCAATTTTCATCTGCTTGAATGGAAGTATAACTGGCCAGCCCTCATTTCAAATACTGTGTCTAGTTTCTGGGTACCATTGTTGAAAATGGTTTGAATTGGTTCTTATAACTTTGTGAAGAGAGATTGATGAAATAGAGCATATTTACCCTTGGAAAAAGATAACTAAGAAATAATAATATTCATCTGAAAGTATGTTTCATAGAAGGAAGTCAAGACATGTTCTCTCTCATTTCAGAGTGCATGACAGTGAACAATGGATTGAATGATGTGAAGGCAATTCCAACTGAATGTTACAAAAGGTGTAACATTCACAGAACTAACAGAATTCTAAATATAAGTTTGAAGAAAAGCAATATGCTGACTGGAACAAATTTTCTTTTATTTGAGGACTAGCTGATAACCTGGCATTACCCAGGTATTTATTTATCCCAACCCTCCTTCCAAGAACATCACTGCAATGTTTAATGTTGGATTTCCCCCCTTACTATAGGGCCCCCCTTGTGAAATACTGTGAAGCCATTACTATGGCAGCTCTGCAGTGCTGTACAGTAGAATCCATTTTAAGGCAGTATGGTAGAAGCCATTTTTAGGCACAACAGGCTGTATCTTAACAGAACACACACCTTGAGGGGTGTTAGGAGTGTCTTACTCCCACAGTATTTGTTTCCATAGAGTAAGCAATCTGTGTACCAAGTTTGATTGAAATTGCTCAAGGCATTCCAGAGTTATGCTGGAACATACACACATACAGCCATACAATCAATATGTATGTATGTATGTATGTATGTATGTATGTATGTATGTATGTATGTATGTTTGTATGTATGTATATTAACAGAAATGAGAAATGAAGCAATATATAAACAAATCTTAACTTATTTAGATTGGATAATTAGCTGCCTTGTTGTTAAAGCAAAACTAGAAAAAAAGTTAAGGTTCACCTTAATATATGAATTTTAAGGCAGGGAGAATACAACCACAGTCTTGTTTATCACTCTGATATGCTAATTGGCTGGAAAATCTTGATTGCAATTTGTGCTGCTATCCTGCATTAGGATCCAAAGTTTTGAATGTGGATTTTAAAAAAAACAACCCATGAGATTTCTTACCTTTGCAAACACAACCAACTGGTCCCATTTATTGCTATCATTTGATGCATATCTTCAGCAGGATCACAAAAATATGATATGTTGAAACTGTACTGCAAGAAGGAGGCTAAATTAAAAACATAACTCTCAATTTTATTGAGGCAGTGGGGGCTGTGAGGGGAGTTGCCAGCTGTTTAAAAGACAAATACTGTCTGCATTCTCTTGTGCCAAATCAACAAAACACATCACTGTGATAATGTAATGGTTTCTTATAAGTCATTTCTCAAATGCTATTATTTCTTCAGATTTTTATTGTTTTCCTAGTTCAAAGTCCCTGACTTGAAGATAAATATTTGAGCTAAAATAAGCTTATCAGTGGCTATATGGCAGCCATTCCAAGAACTTTAACATTGTAAGTCTATTTAAAAATAATGCAGATGAATTTGTTTTGTTTCATAGAATAAAAGGAGCTTTATTTGGCTAACACTGAATAATAAGCTTGCTTTGTATATCAGCATTTAGCGAGCATTGCAGCTCTCTACTCAAATCTTTTATCTTGAAAAAGAGCCATAATTATTATGCCACCGTTACTTTCAGAAACGTCAACTTGGCAGTCTGATCCAGAAAGCTACATTCAGGTAATGTTGGTTTTAAATGGCAGCTTTAAAAGAAAAGCAATGTAGTCTTCACAACTATCTTGGTTATTGATGTCCCATCCCTTAATCTTTCATTACACTTCAGTTAGGTAAGTACATTTTTACACCATTTCTGTAGGATATCAGATGAATTACATTTAAACTACAGCTAGTATTCTATGCAACTGGAATCACGTATGTATGTATGTATGTATGTATGTATGTATGTATGTATGTATGTATGTATGTATCAGGGGTGGGTTTCTGAGGATTCGCCTGGGATCGGGCGAACCCTTTCGTAAAATTTCCGGATCCCGAGCGATCCCTTTGGATCGTGGACCCGGAAGTAAGTCGCCGCTGGTAACTGCTGCTCCCAGCTGGGGCGGGCAGGCAGGAAAGCAAGCAAGGCGACTGCGCTGTGTTCTTTTTCTCTCAGCGAAGCGCCGCCTCCTCCTCGCCCATGCTTCGCTGAGGGAAAAAGAAGACAGCCAGGCCGGCTCTCCGAAGGGGTCCCCTTTTCCCCTTCTCCATGGGGGTGGGTGGTGGGGGTGGGCCGCTCACCTCGTCGCCCCACTTGAGCACGTCCTTGTGCCTCTCCCCGACGGCCCGGTAGATGTGCAGGAACTGCTGGATGCCGTGTTTGCACACGTGCTCCGCGTGCCGCTGGGTCTTCTCCCAGCTGAATGGAGAGCCTTGCGACAGAAGCCCCATGGCTCTGCCGGGGAGAAAGAAGAGAGCACGAGAGGAGGCGCGCGGAAAAGGCAACCTGCAGCCGCTGCTGCCGTGACAACTCCGAAGAGCAGCCCTCGGGCCAGGAGCCACCGGCCCAAAAAAAAGAAAGCACACACACACACACAACCTACTTCAGGCGGCGGGAAACACGTAAGGAGAATCCACTCGCGGCTAGGCGTAGGGGGGGAGAGGTGGCTGAGCAAAGGGAAGGGGGGAAAGGCGCTCCCGCCGCCTTCCCGAGCCTCCCGCTTTGCAGCGGCCAGTACCCTTCGCAGAGGGAAAAAGAAGACAGCTGGGAGCAGCAGTTAGCGGCGGCGGTGGCGGCAGCAGCAGGGGCTGGGCCGGCCGGCAGGAAAGCAAGCAAGGCGACTGCGCTGTCTTCTTTTTCCCTCTGCGAAGGGTACTGGCCGCTGGCAAAGCGGGAGGCTCGGGAAGGCGGGGGGAGCGCCTTTCCCCCCCTTCCCTTTGCTCAGCCACCTCTTCCCCCCTACGCCTAGCCGCGAGTGGATTCTCCTTGCGTGTTTCCCGCCGCCTGAAGTAGGTTGTGTGTGTGTGTGTGCTTTCTTTTTTTTGGGCCGGCGGCTCCTGGCCCGAGCGCTGCTCTTCGGAGTTGTCACGGCAGCAGCAGCCGCAGGTTGCCTTTTCCGCGCGCCTCCTCTCGTGCTCTCTTCTTTCTCCCCGGCAGAGCCATGGGGCTTCTGTCGCAAGGCTCTCCACTCAGCTGGGAGAAGACGCAGCGGCACGCGGAGCACGTGCGCAAACACGGCATCCAGCAGTTCCTGCACATCTACCGGGCCGTCGGGGAGAGGCACAAGGACGTGCTCAAGTGGGGCAACGAGGTGAGCGGCCCACCCCCACCACCCACCCCCATGGAGAAGGGGAAAGGGGGACCCCTTCGGAGAGCCGGCCTGGCTGATGGAGGGATCCTTCGGCTGCGCTTGGGAAAGTCTCCCGATTGAGATAGGCCGCCATTCCCCCCCCCCAGGTCTCCTCAGGTAGAAGGTCGGTGCTGGAAGAGCGGGGAGGCTTCTGGCTCTGCGCCTTGCCAAATGGAGGGGACGGGGGAGGCTGGATGCGGGGGAGAAGCGATCTGTTTATTTAAATCGGAATTTCCTTGAACGGAGTTTAGGTGTGAGGCTTAGAAAACAGACCGGCAGCCGTCAGGTCCCTTCCCTGTCGCTGACCTACCTGAGGCTGGTTTCACAAGCCAGCAACCCCCCCTCCCCTCTTTCTGTACCATTAACTGAAATATATATATATACACATATATACAAATTGGCCACTCCCACCCGGTCACATGGCTGGCAAGCCACTCCCACCCGGTCACATGGCCAGCAAGCCACTCCCACAAAGCAGGCCACACCCACAGAACCTGTTCCAAAAATTTTGAAACCCACCCCTGGTATGTATGTATGTATGTATGTATGTATGTATGTATGTATGTATGTATGTATGTATGTATTTATTTATTTATTTATTTATTTATTTATTTATTTATTTATTTATTTATTTGGTAAAACAAACTCATCTCATAATTGCTATTGCTTAAGACTAAGGGAGTAAGTTAAGAACCATAAAGTGCCATATCACATAGAAAGGTGGAGCAGTGATTTTTACAGAGTTCTGGGACATTTCTCCTTCGTGTCCTCCTCTTCCTCCTCCTCCTTCCCCTTCTCCCTCCTCCTCCTCCTCTTCCTCCTCCTTTCCCTTCACCTTCCCCTTCCCCTTCTCCTCCTCCTTGCTTACAAAATAATTTTCCTGTGCTTTTTCAAGGCTAAAATGACACTGCTTATTTTAATGTTGTTAACACATTTACCTCCTCCACCTTTAACCTAAAATGTTTTCTTTGACATCTTTTGCTTTAAACTTTTTTCTGCAATGTAACCAATGTTTTAATAAACTAAAATTAAATCAGACTATTAAGGTACAGAATGGAGTGAATATTGTAAAATGCACATTATAAACCTCTAATAATATATGTGCCAGTAAATCTATAACAGTTCCATACCATTCAAATTAAATACCCCCCCAAGTCTGAGCTTTCTCCAGTTTTATAAATTAAATTGTCTATGATTTCTTGTAATGTCAACAGTCATGCCATTTTCTTTTGTTACTTCTTGACAGATCTCTTCTATTTCAGTATTTCTCAGATAATTAATAATTTGGAGGTCTGTGGCAAATATCTTCAGTTTGCATAAATATGTATAGATTTTTTAAAAAAAACATTAGTTTCAGCTAGACAGATCCTGATTCAGTATGTCATAAACCTATGTTCCAGAAATATAATTTCTTTGTTTCTGTTGTTTCAATCAGTGAGACAATACATTTCCAGCTTTCCTTCCTAATTCTAAAATAGTTCTGACTGAAAATTAAAATGTTTCAAATATCATATCCAATTAAAAAAGAGAAATGGATTTAATGAATACATGTCAATGACTATTATAAACAAAATATATTGCGGTTTGGTTATACAGCAAGAAAAAAATGAGAATTTGAAACCCTGAAGAAAAAGTAAATAGGTCAGATGGGGACTTGTGAGGTCCTCAGAAAAAAGAAAAGAGAAGTTTGAGTACAAAAGGTAATCTATGAGGCAAGTGATATAGTGGAAGCAAAGGTGTTTGAAACAATAAAAAGGTACAGAGGTCATAATGTCAAAAAGAACAAAATTTAGACCTAATTTCTTTTCTTATCTCAGGCCTTTAATTTCTTCAGTGTAGTATTTCTGTCTTTTTTGTGATTTGCATAATTTTACTTACAACAAAAGAGAAGAATGTGATGGATATGTATGCATGTATGTATTTATAAAATGTATGGGCCACCAGTCTTACCACAGGCTAACTGGGCAGCTTACAGTCATAAAAATCTATTGATATACATTAAAATGTAAATATATTAAAACCCAAAGATTAAAATATAAGAACACACGAAGAGAGTGAGGGCAGAGTGGAGGAAGGTGGGATCTATTATACAAAAACTAAAAACAAATATTTTTAAAAAAAATCCCTGAAAACCTATATATTTGATTCCCCTTCCTCAAATAAATGGAGCTAGTTCATGCCTTGAATAAACAATATAAACAATAAACAATATGTTAAAAATTATAATAACTTTAGAATTTTTCAGTTGAGCACACATAGGACCACATACTTTGTTGTATAATCTGTAATAAACATGTGAATTCCTTTGCAAACAAGAGAATATTGTTTGTAGGCATTGCATTGGAGGTTCATTGTTTAGTTGTTCAGTTGTTTCCAACTCTGTGTCAGGATTGTCTCTCAGGAACTGCCTCTTTGCATGTTTACACATTCATGTTCATGCTCTCAGCCTTAGCATCTAACTATCTTGTCTTCTTGCGGCCTCTTTTCCGATTGTCTTAGATTTATATTTCTTGCTTTCCTGCTTTGTGCCTAAAATGTTTCAGCTTCATTTTCATCGTGACTGTTTCTGGTAAGTTGTTTGGTTTCATTTTATCTAGTACTTCATGATCTGTTCTTCTTGCTTTCCAAGGTATTTGCAACCATATTGTCCAATATCGTAGTTCAAAAGCATCCAATTTTCTTCTGTCATTCTTTGTGATGGTCCAGCTTTCAGAGACACATACTGGCACAGGGGAGCCCATGCACCTGACCATTTGTTTTTGTCTTCCCAACAACTATTAATCCTAGTTCAACATCTTCAAATGTCCTAATAATTTTGACCCCAATTAGAATTAGACTTGCCCCTTACTACACTTTCTAACTCTACCAGGTCAGTGCACAATGTCTACCTCAATGATCTCTTCACTAATCCAAAACACTACGTCAAGGAGAACTGCTGAGGATTCAATCACTAAGATCATTTTTAACTGATTCTGCATCTATGATTCATATCACATACTACATTCTTTTACATAAATAAGCTCTAAAACCTTTAAACCCTCTTTTTGGACATGACTGCTAGGAGGCAATCTGTACTGAGGTGCAACTGTGATTTCACCAGATCAAAATAGAGCTTCATGGAGATTTGGGGATCAGGATGAGCAAAGTTAGACTCATCTGCTATACTTAAAGTGGGGGGAAATGGTTCCAAATAGCTCCTACTTACCCTGGTTCATCCTTCATCCTGACTCAGAGTGCATTTTTAGTGACTAACCCAATCTGATACCTTTAAAACGATAGCCCGTAGTGGTGTTGTGGCTTATTTACATTCTCTGGAATTTAATGCACCCTTTTTCTTCTTGAATCATGGAATGTTCAAATACATCTAAGACAAAGCATATTTCTCTCTGGTTTTCACTATTGCCCTTGAAAAGCCAAATGATTTTTAAGGTAGGCTCTAAATCTGCTTACATCCAGCAATGCGGCTGCCTTTAGCTGCTAAAACAGCAAACGGAAATAAGGATACACACATTTTTAAATGTTATATGTTCTCTCCTGGGAGTGGCTGCCTTTTCCAGAAGCAAAGAAAATGCCATAACTTCTGAGGAAGGAAAAAATATGGAAGGAGAATTAAAAGAAATGCTCCTTTCAGTGCAGAGTGGGAATTGGAGAATCAATAGGGCCCTTAGAAAACTGATTAAAAGTGTAAATCCAACAGAAAGGCTCTTTAGCAGTGAATGGATCCCTCTAAAAATAGATTCTACTCTAAAATTCATGTCTTCAGATTGGGTTGGAATGATTTTAAAAGAGAGGAAGAGAGAGAATAGATAGATGGCATGATAAGATAAAATCTAGCCGTACTTTGATGGGGCAAAGTAGTTAATCATCTTTCAACAAAGATTGGTGGGATTTCATTGTTTGCATAAGAGGTAAGCATCCTAGCAACAGCTTGTGGCAAAAGTTATAGCAATTTAAAAGCATGTTATTGGCCCGATCACAAAATGAATGCTATGGAGAGATAATCTATTTAAAGCAAACAGAGAGTTGCCAGCATCCAGTTGCCAAAAAGCAGAATATTGAGTCCCAATACATTTTTCTTTTCTGGTCCTCCATGGGACATCTTATTAAGTGACAACCAGAATTTTCCATACTCTAGGAATAGCAATAGGCCACAAACCCACAGCCACACTCCACCAGGAATTATCCAGAACCAAAGACAAGATACAGAAGGATGAAAGAAACAATGTAATTTACAAAATCAGCTGGCAGAATCACAACCAATTTTATGTGGGACAAACATCACATCAGTTAAAAACCAGGATTCACAAACACCGCTGGCAATCAAATGCCACAATCCCAAATTCTTCATCTCTACCCATACCAAACAGTACTGATTTGATTGGAGCAAGACAAATATCATTGGCCATGCTACCACCTGCCATGCTTGTGAATTCATTGAAGCATGGCACTCCACAAGCAATTCCATTAACAGACACATTGACCTACCACCAGCCTACGAATCCCTCAGAATCCAAATCAACCTCACAGCCAACCAACAAGACTACCAACTCATTCAAGCCTCCTCACCACCAGCACTTCACCTCCCAATGACCCTCACCTGAGATAATTTCTCCATCACAAGAGTCATCACAAGATTCCACTGGTGATTCACACCTGACCCATCACAAGACTCACTGCAAGACCCACACCTGATCTACCATAAGCCTCTGACCTGATGGAACCCTCACCTGATGTGATATCACCATCACAAGACCTACTGACCACACACAGCCGTTATAAACAGAAGAACACTGACATCTCCTAAATTCCACTGAAGATGCTACCTAGCCAGGTAGCAAAATGTTTGGAAACCAACTCACAAGTTCAGAGAACAAACCTTCACCCCGACACCTTATTAACTGTGTTTCCATTTGCCTTATTTTTCTGGCCAGGTGGAAGGATACTGGACATAAAGCTTTATCTAGAAAGGCCTATTAAGGACCGGTGGCAGTTTGATACACACAGATATACTAAAAATTGTTGGTTGGTTTGGTGACATTTAAGCAACTGGTGGTGGTAATGGTGACTGAAAGGCAAACAAGGGACGTGTCAGTGAATGCATAGGTGCCTAGGAACACCAGACTGCACATGGACAATATTATCTTTGCAATCATTGATATTTCCAGGCTGAGTTAATCAAAGGTCCTTTTCTAGAGTGACTCATTTGAACCAGAAGTGGTATTCAGCAGGTTTTGACCAGTTCTGGCGAACTGGTAGATAGTAGTTCGGAGAACAGGTAGATACCACCTCTGACTGGCCCCGCCACCATCTATTCTCTGCCTTACAAATCCCAATTGATCAGGAGGAAATTGGGATTTTGCAGTAACCTTCCCTTGGAGTGGGGTGGGAATCCTTCCCCTGGAGTTGGGTGGGAATCCTTCCCCTGGAGTGGGGTAGGAATGGAGATTATACAGTATCCCTCCCCTGCCATGTCCACCAAGCCATGCCAGAGCCACCAAGCCACTACCTATAGAACCGGTAGTAAAAAAAATTGAATCACACCACTGATTTGAATTCTGTAAACCAGTCATGTGGAGAACCTGTGACCCTCCAAGTGTTGCTAGAAATTGCAATTTATTAAATTGCATTGCCATATAATTTGTTTGAGTTAAATTTTAGGGCCCTGAAAATGATTAGGAAGAAGTGCCGGGAATGCTTCCCCCCCCCCCCCCCCAGCTAGTGTGAAAGCAAGAAAAAATGAGGTTGCTTTAAGGAACAAATGCTTGTGCTTGGGTGAGAGCTGAAGTGATTCTTCCCCAATATTTTCAAAGTAGAAAGAACCTTAATAGACATGAACACCCTGTTTATTCCTTGACAAAAGCAATTGTAGCTCAGCAGTATCTGGTGGGCGAGCGATACCCCATTTTCTTTATAGGCTTTCTAATTTCTATTCCACCACGTGTTATGATTGGGATGTCTCCCTCTGCAGGCAAGGTTGATACCAATCCTATTTTTGCCTCCTGCTTTTTACAGCTTAGAACATTTGAAATTGCAACTACTACTTAAGTGGCAAAAGCATGTTTCAAAATATTGGCATCTATGCAGGAAGTTCTTAATAATAATAATAATAACAATAATAATAATAATAATAATAATAATAATAATAATAATAATAATAATAATAATAATAATAATAACAACAACGACGACAACAATAACAACAACAACAACAACAATAATAATAATAATAATAATAATAATAATAATAATAATAATAATAATAATAATAATAATAATAATAATAATAATAATAATAATAATAATAATCTTTATTGTCATTGTAAAAATTAAATTAAAATTAAATTTTTTAAAAATTAAAAATTCTTGAAGTATCTTCTCTGTAGAATTTTAATTCTATTGAGAAATTAACCCATAACTATCCCATTCTTCAAACTGGCTTCATTTATGTGTGCACTCACCCCATGGGCAAGTTTAAACTATTGACGTTTTACAGAGCTATCCATCCACCCCAAGCCTCAGCTTTTGCTGGTAAAAGCCCACAGAACTTCAGATGTAATGGTAGATTCACCATAGGATTTGTATTCCCTCACTAGATGATTTGATATACTCCAACTTCATACTCATAGATGAGAAATAAGGAACTAAGGAAAAAAGAAGTAGAAGTAAAAGAAGCAAAGTCCACAGGCTTTAAATTGTTGTCCTTTTTTTTTACATATGACAAAATAGGAAAGGGTCTTTGTTGACTGTTCTCAGGGATAAAGTAGCAATTTGTTCAATGCGAACTCAAGAAATAAAATCCTTTATTAAAAACTAAATTAAAAAGTCCTGCACTTCTGGCTTTGAGCAAGAGCTGGCATAGCAAACTTCCTCTCCAGAAACAACAAGGAGGAGCCAGGCAATTAAAAAATTAGCCAAGAGTTGTACAGGCACTGAATCATTCCCTACTTCTAAAACAATTTTTGGTGCTCTTTTTCTTTCACCTTTTCTAAGATTTGCAACAAGATATTCTGATCCAGATATAACACCTTCAGTTTTCAAAGTTGCTTCATCATGCCAAAAGATACTTTTTTCAATTTTCCCCTCCAAGTATTGACACAGCTGTAGTAACACAGCTACTGGAAACATTGCAATTTAACACTAGACACACAGTATTTTTCTCAGGTGGATTGGCCTCAGTCCTTAAACCTTATTTTTGATCTTTCTTTAAATGGCTGACGTGAACAATTCCCTAGAAAATTCAGGAATAGCTAATACAAAATAGGGAGCTCCAGTACATTTTGGCTCCGAGGATTGCTGTTTCTCTGGTTTGGAGTGTCAGAGTCATCTCTAACCATAACTTAAAGAAACTTTGTGAGTGTTATTACCATAGCATTATATGTAGAGGGAAGATTTGTAAGACTTGCAGAAGGGTAGTAAATAAAAGGCTTAGTCTGGATCAACAGCATTGTGGATTTGATTCCATAGAGCAGGGGTCCCCAACCTTTTTTGCACCAGGGACCGGTTTCATTTTAAAGAAAGTTTTGCGGACCGGCTGAGTGGCTCAGCAGTCATGTGATTGGGTGGGCGTGGCCAACTTGGAAAATGTGAAACTCACTTAACAATGATCTTGGTTAGCAACCAAACTTTTGGGCTCAATTGTGGTCATACTTACTTTCTTTCCCTCTTTCTTTCTCTCTTTCTTTCTCTTTCTTTCTTTCCCTCTTTCTTGTTTTCTCTTTTTCTTTCTCTCCCTTTTTTTCTCTTTCCTTTCTGTCTCACTGTCTTTCTCTCTTTCTGTCTGTCTTTCTCTTTCTTTCTCTCTCCCACTTTTTTCTTTCTTTCTTTCTTTCTTTCTTTGTCTCATTACCTCTTTCTCTCTCTCTCTTTCTCTCTCTTTCTTTCTTTCCCTCTTTCTCTTTCTTTCTTTCTCTCTTTCTTTCTCTTTTTCTTTCTCTTTGTCTCTTTTTTCTTTCTCTCCCTTTTTTCTGTTTCCTTTCTGTCTCTCTGTCTTTCTCTTTCGGTCTGTCTTTCTCTTTCTTTCTCTCTTACTCTCTCTCTCCCACTTTTTTTCTTTCTTTCTTTCTGTCTATTTCTTTCCCCCCGTCTCTCTCTCTTTCTTTCGCTTTCTCTCTCTTTCTTTCCCTCTTTCTTTCTTTCTTTCTTTCTCTCTCTTTTTCTTTCTTTCTCTTTTTTCTTTCTCTCTCTTTTTCTCTTTCCTTTCTCTCTCTCTCTCTTTCTGTCTGTCTTTCTCTTTCTTTCTCTCTTTCTCTCTCCCACTTTTCTTTCTTTCTCTTTTTCTCTCTCTCTCTCTATCTTTGCCTCTCTCCTCTTCGTCCGCCCATCTGTCACTGTGTGTGTGTGTGTGTGTGTGTCTGTCTGTCTGTCTGGCATTCACGCACTTAATCACTTTCTGCGGCTCTCTCTCTCCCTCCCTCCCTCTCTCTGTGTGTTTCTGTCACTCTCTGATTCCCCCCTCCCTCCCTGTCTCTCTCTGTGTCTGTGCCTCTCTGTGTCTGTGTGTCGTTGTCCCCGCCCCGCCCGCCCCCCGCCGAGCCTCCTCAGCCGGGCCCGCTGCGCTCACCGCCGTGCTTAGCTGCTCATTTGCTCGCTCAGGCTCCTTCCAGGAGCTGAGAAGCCTCCGTGTGTGTGTGAGAGAGAGAGAAACGGCAACCCCTGGAAGATGACGAGTGGCTGGCATGCCGGCTGTGGAGGGAGGAAGGGGGAGGGAGGAAGGAAGGGAATCGACGGCTAGGAGTCCCATCGCCGACGAGGGTGGAGGAAGAGCCGCACTCCAAAGGCGCGAACAGCCGCGCCTGCGCTCTCCTGTGCGCTCTGGCCAGGGGGCTGCCCCCTCCTCCCTCCTCCTCCTCCTCCTCTCCAGCCCCGCGGCCCGGTTCCTACCAAGCCACGGACCGGCACCGGTCCGCGGCCCGGGGGTTGGGGACCCCTGCCATAGAGGACTTTTGGAGAATGCAAGGGTTTGAATGCAATGTGTGTCTCCTACTTTTTAAAACAGCCATGTCTTTTCACAAGATCACACATGCAAGGTCAATTGCAGTGGCATTTGCCAGGCAATCTAAACTATGAAATCAAATCGACAACCATAATGTTACAATCAACACCCCATTTTTAATTTTTGTTATATAAAAAATGCAAAGCTTCAATTATATTTTCACAAGTGCTATCTTGACTCTTTGAGCAAACCCCAAGGATCCCCTTCACTCGTCATTGCTGCATAGACCACTGCACTAACCATCTGATGATTTTAACCTGGGTACAGTCTCCCAGGTAAACTTCCTCATTAAAACTTTCTAAGTTTAATGGAAAATTTTAGAAACTCAGTTTGAAACAATTCACATCAAAACAGCTTTCTGCAACTCAAATGTTTCAGTTATTCATAAATTTGGTGCAGTTCGTTAATTGGCTTCTCCTGAAAATATGAAAGAAAATGAGCATATCTCTGGCAAAGGAGCAAGGTGGAATACAGTTCTCAACATCTGCCAGCCTGTCCCAAATAGAGATCCATGAGTATCAAGCTTAGTGATTTTTGATAGCATTATGGCATCATGTAGTTCAGGGATGTCCAAACTTGGGAACTTTAAGCATAGCTGGCTGGGGAATTCTGGGAGTTGAAGTCCACAAGTCTTAAAGTTCCCAAGTTTGGACATCCCTGATGTAGTTCATCTACTCAACTCTCCAGACTGAAAATATACTTTGATGTAAGGTTAAATGAGGGTAATAAAGGAGAAATAACCATTCATTCATATATACATATATATTAAAAAAATCAGAACTGTGGCATAGGAGACAAAATGAAGGCTAGATAACAATTATCTTTGTTTGGGCTTTTATATTTGTTTGTTTGTATCCCACCTTTATTATTTTTATAAATAGCTCAAGGAGAGTTGAGAAAGAGTGGCTGGCCCACATCATCTTACCAGCTTTCATGGCTAAAGTGGGACTACAACTCACAGTCTCCCACTTTCTAACCTAGTGTCTTAACCACTAGACCACGGGTCTGCAAAGTTGGCTCTTTGAAGACTGGTGGACTTCATCTCCCAGAATTCCCCAGCCAGCATGGCTGGCTGGGGAATTCTGGGAGTTGAAGTCCACCAGTCTTCAAAGAGCCAACTTTGCAGACCCCTGCACTAGACCAAACTGGCTCTAGTATTTTTAAAATAGATTGGAATCTTAGAAATGAAATGTTTTTTTATTCCCAGAGCTAAATCAATTCAAAATGTGTACCTGCAGGCATGTGCACACACACACTCATGTTTCATAGCTTTGTGTATTTTAGTGATGGAGCAATAGAGATGGTGGCTCTATTGCTTAGAAAACCTTCTGAGCTGGCAAACACTTTCTTGTCTTAAGTTGGTTTCTTCAATTCTACCCCATGACTAGATTCTATCTGTAAGCAAGGGCAGAGAGAGTGAGAGGAAATGGAAACTATTTACCTAGTTTGATTTCTGTTCTCTAGAACTGGGCTTTATTCAGTTGATAGTGGATTCTTTTCCTTTCACCAGATCTTTGAATTTTCCTAAACCTGATGCTGTGATTGACTAAAAGAATGGCATTTCAACGAACCCTTGATTTCTTTATCTTATGGAAGATGACTCAGCCTGCAACAAAATGTGACTCTATGATGCATAAAATAATTTCATATCATGATATGCATCTTGCCTAAATCTGAGTGGAGTAGTAGGTAGGTGTCAAGTATCAGACCTTTTATTTTAAACTTTAAAAATTAAAAATCCATTAAAAATCCATAAATCCATCTTTAAACCCTTTCATTTCTACACACACAGGTCTCTTCTAGATTTAAGCCACTTCACGCATGACTTTTCATTATGGAATATGAACTATCCTACTAAATCCCAAACAAACACCACCTTAATGCTGAGCGGCAAAATGTCTCGTTCCTCCTTCTCCTTTTCCATCTTCTCTTTCTTTTCTTCCTCCTCCTCCTCATCCTAGGTGGGCCACAGAATGTATGGCTTTGAAAATCTTGACTCCTCAGTATTTTATAATAAAGATGCACAAACTATAGATTGTAGAGGTAACTAGGACCTCCAATATTGTCAACTACAACCAATAAATAATAATAATAATAATAATAATAATAATAATAATAATAATAATAATAATAATAATAATAATAATAATAATTGTTGAGCAGGGACAATGTTCTAAGTGTGTCCAATTTGTGCAAGCTACTTATCACATGCTATGGAAATGTCTATCTTTGTACCATGTACCATGTACTAATTTTATTATTACAATGACAATAAAGATTATTATTATTATTATTATTATTATTATTATTATTATTATTATTATTATGTGATCATGTGAAATGAGAACCCACCTTTCCTTGAAAAATGTGGCACTTCATTGAACCACAGAAATTACATGTAATAGTGATCTATGCTACAAATGACTGAGGAAAATGAAGGCTTATATAGATTTATTACTTTGATTTATGTTACCCACCTGGATACTGCTCCCCTCTCCAAAGTTGGAAGGGGGGCTTTGTAGTATCTCAGGTTGACATTTACAATGCTGTTAGAATTTGATGACTCATAGTGTTTTTAATATAAATAACAGTATAACCATGTGTATACTTAGAAATAAATTGGAGCCTTGTAATTCCCCCTACTAAGACTTCTATCTGATATAAATTAATCATCATAACACGTCATCAGGGAAAAAAGTTACCATCATCCAAATGAGGAGGAGGTAAAATAGTCTGGATTTATTTTTTCTAAATTTGCTTTTGTGAAGCACTTTCCTGTTTCATTTTAGTTTGCCTCCTCACATAAACCAGCATTGTTTATATGAAGTTTTTTCTTGAGGCTAGAACAATCTGTCTGAAATTAGCATGAGTGAAGGCAAGATGTCAAGCAGAAATAAATGGGTGATATTTGGAAAGCTGTAATCTTCAGATGGTTACATTTATTTATAGGAAGCCAATTTTAATTTGGAAGGAAAATTGAGTTCAATGAAATTAATCACTATCACCACCCTCCAACTTTCCCTAAGTAAGTTTACAGAATTACAAACTTTACTTAACTCATAAAATACATTAATTTTGACTTTTAGGTAGATAGAAGCTAAAAGATCTAATGGTAATTTCACACATTATGTTAATGTTTCTATTGAACCTTTCCAATACAATTCCAATGTGAATCTGTAGTTAAGGTTAACATAGAACAAGACTTTGGGAATTTTAATGATTAGTCTAGTTTAGGCAAGTTTTATATTTACATTTAAAAAATGAATTAAATGTATTCATAACTGGAAAAAAGAATCAGGGACTTCAACACTTTTATTGTCAAACAAAACATATTTGTATAGGACCTTCCTTAATAACTAACTCATAATTTGTTTATATATCCACATATCTTAAAATTGCCAAGTTTGAAAAAGACTAGTCTATCCTAAGACAGAAAGTTTCTGTGATGATCAGAGTGGATAAAAGATACTGTGGTCTACTTAAGTTTGTGTTTGTTTAAGAGGGAAGGATAGGAAGGAGCAAAGTGAAATAAATCAAGAATTCACATCAGATATGGCAGCCTTAAAGTTTAAAAATATTAATAAAACTGTTGCCTTAAGAGAAGAAAGAGAGCTGATTTAATGACTGTGTCATGAGTAAAAGCCTGGCTTCAGGCAGGATGTTGAAGTGCACCTGGTTTTCCAACTATGGTTGCTAATGGAATTCACAAAAGATGAATTGTTATTGCAGAGAGTCTAACTTGGTCTTTGCCACCATCTCAGAAAGAGTAAAACAAAAACAAAAAACACAACCCACTAGTATGATATTCCATTTAATAATAATAATAATAATAATAATAATAATAATAATAATAATAATAATAATAATAATAATAATAATAACAACAATAATAGTAGTAGTAGTAATAGTAATTGTAATAATAATAATAATAATAATAATAATAATAATAATAATAATAATAATAATAATAATAATAATAATAATAATAATAATAATAATAATAATAATAATTTTATTTGTAGACCGCATCCTCTCCCCAAAGGGACTCGGAGCTGTGCACAGGGAAATTAAAAATACCAATAAATATACATAAATAGAATAGATAAAAGACAAATTAAACAAAGATTATCCCTGCGCTAAAATCCCCAATTTTAAAATTAACTAAAATCCCCTAAACCCTATTAAAAGACGGAAGACTAACCTAGGCCGGCCAAGCAGAAAAAGTGTGTTTTCAGTTTTTGACGGAAGGAGCGGAGGTCCGTAGTTCTTCTAATTTCGGGGGGAAGGTCGTTCCAGAGGGCTGGGCCCGCCACAGAGAAGGCCCTTCCCCTGGGCATCGCCCGCTGGCATAGCCTGGTGGACGGCACCCAGAGAAGTCCCTCTCTGTGGGAGTGAATCGGCCGCAGGGATGTATGGGGCAGGATCCGATCCCGCAGATAACTAGGTCCCGTGCCATGGAGTGCTTTAAAGATGATAACTAGCACCTTGAAGCGCACCCGAAAGACGACAGGCAGCCAGTGCAGCTCGCGCAAGAGCGGTGTTATGTGGATAAACCTTGAGGTTCCCATTATTGCTCTCGCGGCTGCATTCTGGACAAGCTGAAGTCTTTGGGTGCACCTCAAGGGGAGCCCATGTAGAGAGAATTGCAGTAGTCCAGTCGGGATGTCACGAGGGCATGAGTGACTGTGCAAAGGGCATCCCGATCCAATAGGGGGCGCAACTGGCGTACCAGGCGAACCTGGTAAAACGCCCTCCTGGCCCCGGCTGTCACTTGATCTTCCATGGACAGCCGGGTATCCAGGAGGACGCCCAAGTTGCGCGCCCCATCCACAGGGGTATGATGTTTGTCCCCTATGGCCAGTGATGGAGTCAACTGGTTGTACCGGGATGCCGGGAACCACAGCCACTCGGTCTTGGACGGGTTGAGTCTGAGTCTGTTACTTCCCATCCAGACCCGCACGGCTTCAAGGCACTGGCACATCACCGCTACGGCATCGTTGGGGTGGTTTGGGGTAGATATATACAGCTGCGTGTCGTCAGCGTAGAGGTGGTACTCTACCCCAAAACCACGGATGATCTCACCCAGCGGCTTCATATATGTGTTGAACAGGAGAGGCGAGAGGACCGACCCCTGAGGCACCCCACATGTGATGGGTCTCGAGGTCGACCTCTTCACTTACAATGAAATTAGTTGTGTGGTTTCCTTCTGCCAAAGGGGAAAAAAACCTCAACTTCATAGCATAAGAACTAATTGGGTTTATTACATTTCATAATTAATTAACGTACTTGGGGTTGAATCCAGTGAATTGTGAGCAACGTCCATGTGTAGAGCAATCCCATGGACTATGTTTTAATTTGTTCATAAATATGGCTATCGTACTGACAATATGTTGCATATAAAAGTCTATCCTGGATTTCAGTTTAGCTTCATAAAAGTTGCAAGCTTCGTAAGAGTCACCTTATGGCAAAATGGGCAGCAAACAAATGTAAATAAACAAACAAACAAATAAGGTGTGCCAGATCTTAGAGATTTGAGAAAGGGAGGAAATTCCCTATTTACTTTCTCCACACCATACATTATTTCATATATCTCTGTCATATCCCCTTTACTGACTAGACTTTTTGTTTTCTAGCCTAAAAATCCTAAATTATCTTTCCATACCAAAGAACTTCTTTGATCATTCTATTTCCCCTTTTCTGGTTTCTTCGCTTTCCTTAACTTGCTGTACAGATTCATCTCATGCTTTTTTCTTTGCTTTCCTGATGATACCATATGTGATGCTGAGGTAGAAATAAGGAATAGTCTCATCACAGATCGGCCTGTCATGGTACAAGAACAATAGCTCCAGATTGAACCCAATATGCACCTATTTCTGGTACTAAAGGAGTCCCTGTGGATTTTACTCTGCTAGCCATTGCCAAATATAGGAGACAGTACTCATGTCTGTTTCAATGCTGTTTCAATCTGTGGAGATAACACTGCTTGAAGACATGTCCACGATGATGTGGCCAGCATGATCTCACGGAGCACTGTTATCTTCTCACTAGATCTATTTATCTACTCACATTTGTAGGCTTTCAAACCTACAGGCAGGAGCTGGGATGAGAACAGGAACTCACCCTGTTGTGTGGCACTCAGGTCTCAAACCTGGGCTGCTGGCTTTCCAACCGACAAGCCCAGCATTTTAGCTGCTGAGCCACTCCACCATTCCAGGTACTAATGGTACACAGTATCCAGATCTAACATTACCTAACAGGTGCCTCTTCGGGAATCCTATGAAGTGTTTCATGCCAGCTGCCAATATCACAAGCTTATCTGCATTCTGCAACTTTTGAAAGTATTTCCTCAATACTATGTCCTTAGAGTACTTTCAATAACTCAGCCAAACATCACAATACTTTTTTTTAATCTCTAATCTTTAAGTTGGGATCACGGTTTTCACATAGCAGTTTGATTTGTGGAAACATGACTTTAAGTCTCTCTTAAAATGCTATTTCAGGACCTAAAATATTCTACTGCTTACACATCCTTCCAATTCTTTCTATGCCGAGAGTCAGAAGATTATAATGTTCTTATTTCCATGTATTTGTGTGATATAGTGAATAAGATAGGGATTCTGAATACAGTGTATCTTGGTTCTCAACTGCTTTGAAACTCATAAAATATGATACTCAACTCATTTTGATGTGAAAATTTTGTTCCTGTGCTCATCATTTGTTTGACACTCAACACACAAGCTAGAACTTGTTGGTGGTAGCTGCCTTGTGACTCACTACATTATTCCTTATGGCAAAAATTTGTTTGGTATTCATCATTTTTGGTATTCATCACACCTTCTGAAACCAGTTAATGATGAGTACCGATATATTTTTATCATATCAACTTTGAAAGTGAAGGAAATACATTTGAAATCATTTTTTGGTAGGACATAAGTCATAAGAGATCATCATTATCTCTGCATTCCCCAGACACACACAACTAAGATACATCCAACAATAATTTGGACAATACTGATAGTAATTCTGCCAAAGAGTTTGCAACCTACTGGTTTCTGAAAGGTTTCTTTGTCAGTTTTGCAGGGATGGAGGTGGAAGAAAGGCCACTGCATATCTATATTAATGGGGGAAGAATTGCATTTTTTAAACCTTTTCCTTATTGATGTTCGGAAATGGGCAATCTTGCAGAGAGCTACCCTAATTATGCTCCATTCAGTACAGTGGGGTTTCCTCCTAGATAAAAAGATCTAGGCCTGCAATCTTATTTCAAGACTGCTAACCCAAGTAGTAAGACGAAAGAGAATGGATGAACAGCAATTTGTATATCTCATTACTGCCAAAATGTTTCATGAATACTAATGAGAACTGATTTTTAACTGAATAAATGAGTAAGTAGAAATAGAGGAGAACATTTCTAATGCTCACTGCTTGCCTCTATAGTGTGCATATGCATGCACATGTGCACAGACAAACACACACACACACACCAGATCTAGGAAATTTGTCTATCTACATTTTTTTCTTTCGGAAATTGAATTATTTGCTTGCACTTTGTCTGTTTTAACCAATATAATTTGGTCTCCTACAGAGCATAGAAAGATAAGGTCAATTGCAGAATGCCTTATCTAGAATGACAAGGGGTTTTCATTGTTTTCAGCATCTGTATGAGATTATGAATGATTCATGATTAAATACATCCACTATATTAAAAGAAAATAGTGTAGATCATTGGCCTGTTAGTGATAGGTTGATATTACTGCAGCATTAGTTGATGGCAGGGCTGACAATTCAATTTGGAAAAAAAACATCTACAAAATTCATCTAGCAAAGCAGCTGTTTGCAGACTCGGGGCATAATATTTGGAGAGTCCAACTCCAGAAAATAGGCCACCATTCATACTTTATTTCTCCATTGAAAAAGATAATTTGTGAAACTGATGGTTGCTTTATCTTTAAACAATATATGCGGCCATTCCATTATGTCATGTTATAAATGTAGAATTCAAGAATTTAAATTAACAATATTAATTTCTTTCTTTATTCTTCTTTTCTTGAGCTTATATGTTTACTTTAATATCCTACCACCAATTACAATGTGTGCACATTTTATAAAAGTAGCAAGATAAAAGTATGAACTGCATAGGAAGCTAAGCCTATCTGAGTAAAATCAACATTCAGCAAAGGTCTATCTCACTGACCCTTTAACATTTCTTTGAAAACATGAGTACATATGTGGCAAAGGGCGATCACGGACAATGTTGCTTTAGAATTGACAAAGTTTATTACCTCAGACTGCCAAATATGTTTCTTATATCTTTTATTTTCACATCAAGTTCTCAAGGAATAAAATGAATAACGTGGAGAGGGCGCGCAATTTGGGTGTCCTCCTGGACTCCCGGCTGTCCATGGAGGACCATGTGACGACCGTGGCCAGGGGGGCATTTTATCAGGTACACCTGATGCGCCAATTGCGCCCCTTACTGGACCAGGCTGCCCTTCGCACAGTCAATCAAGCATTCGTGACATCCCGACTTGACTACTGTAACGCTCTCTACATGGGGCTTCCCTTGAGATGCACTCGAAAGCTACAGCTAGTCCAGAATGCGGCCGCGTGGGTGATTATGGGAGCCTCCAGGTACTCTCACATAACACCTCTCCTGCACGAGCTGCACTGGCTGCCTGTTGCCTTTCGGGTGCGCTTCAAGGTTTTGACTACCATCTTCAAAGCGCTCCATGGCTCGGGGCCTAGTTATATGCGAGACCATCTTCTGCCCCATACATCCCTTCGTCCGATCCGCTCCCACAGAGAGGGCCTTCTCAGGGTGCCATCAGCCGGGCAATGCCGGTTGGCGACGCCCAGAGGAAGGGCCTTCTCTGTGGCGGGCCCTACCCTCTAGAACGACTTACCCCCCCGAACTACGTACCATCTCAGACCTCCGCCTCTTCCGCCAGCGTCTTAAGACGCACCTTTTCCAACAAGCCGGCCTAGCATAACCTCCCGTTTTGACTGTTTTTAGATAGATTTTAATTTGGGGGATTTTATACTATTTTAGCACAGGGTATGATTTAATTGCTTTTAAAATGTTGTATTTTTGTGATACTTGTTATGTTTTTTAAATTTCCTGTGTGCCGCTCTGGGTCCTTTTTGGAGAAGGTGCGGGGTATAAATTTGAATAAAACTTTAAAAAAAACCACCAGAGGAAAAAAAAAGATATCTATTGGTTTAACAGTTAACAATTGCAATTCTAAATATAGTTATTTAATGTAAATATTATTCAATACTTACAGTACAATATATACATATTCAAAAATCAATATATTTATTTATGATGGCATAAATAAGCAGATATCCATAAAAAGCATATTCTAAGCACTGTGTTTATTTACTTTTATATTCCATTTCTATTTTTATATGTTATTTGCATGTGGTTCCCTTGGAGGGGGGATTATTATTTTTAATAGTAACACGGATATTTAAATTTTGTTTATACTATGTAAGCTGCCAAAAGTAAGTTAATTGCAGTAGGAAATAAGTTTAATGAACAAAAAACAACAACATGGAATTTGCAGAATTTGTTCGTGTCCTCTAAAAGTGAATGAAAGGATTACAAAACTGTAAAAGTGGTCTCAGGTACTTATGTACAAAAGAGGCATCTCATTGGGAAAAAAAACATTTTTATTTTATACTAGCTATACCCGGCCATGCGTTGCTGTGGCCCAGTCTGGTTAAATGGCCAACCAATCTGTATGTAGATCTATTTATTTTATTTATTTATTTTATTAAATTTATATCCCGCCCTTCTCCTTGTTAGGACCCAGGGCGGCGCACAGGGATGTTAAAATACATACAAAATATAAAATATATGAAATTTAAAATACTTATTTTAATAAATAAACCCTGCGCTAAAACCAAATTAAAATCCCAAGTTTAAAAACTATCTAATGGTCAGTGTGGAGGTTACGCTAGGCCGGCTAGGTGAAATAGGTGTGTCTTCAGACACTTGCGGAAGAGGCGGAGGTCGGAGATGGTGCGGAGTTCAGGGGGTAAGTCGTTCCAGAGGACTGGGCCCGCCACAGAGAAGGCTCTCCCCCTGGGTGTCGCTAGTCGGCATTGTCCAGCCGACGGCACCCTGAGGAGGCCCTCTCTGTGGGAGCGTATCGGTCTAAGAGATGTATGGGGCAGGAGGCGGTCTCGCATATAACTAGGCCCCGAGCCATGGAGCGCTTTAAAGATGGTCGTTAAAACCTTGAAGCGCACCCGAAAGACCACAGGAAGCCAGTGCAGCTCGCGCAGGATAGGTGTTATGTGGGAGTGTCTAGGCGCTCCCGTAATCACCCGCGTGGCTGCGTTCTGGACTAGCTGCAGCTCTCGGGTGCACCTCAAGGGAAGCCCCATGTAGAGAGCATTACAGTAGTCGAGTCGAGAGGTGACGAGTGCTTGAGTGACTGTGCGTAAGGCCCCCCGGTCCAGTAAGGGGCGCAATTGGCGCATCAGGCGAACCTGATGAAACGCCCCCCTGGCCACGGCTGCCACATGATCTTCCATAGACAGCCGGGAATCCAGGAGGACACCCAAATTGCGCGCCCTCTCCACGGGGGCCGGTGTTTCGCCCCCAATGGCCAGAGTTGGAATAATCTGGCTGAACCGAGGCGCCGGAAGCCACAGCCACTCAGTCTTGGACGGGTTGAGCCTGAGTTTGTTACCACCCATCCAGATCCGTACGGCTTCCAAGCACCGGGACATAACCTCGACGGCATCGTTGGGGTGGTCTGGGGTGGATAAGTACAACTGAGTATCATCAGCGTACAGATGATATCCCACCCCAAAACCACGGATGATCTCACCCAGCGGCTTCATATATGTGTTGAATAGGAGGGGCGAGAGGACCGACCCCTGAGGAACCCCACATATGAGGGGTCTCGAGGCCGACCTCTGCCCCCCTGTCAACACATATTGCGACCGACCAGAGAGGTAGGATGAGAACCACCGCAGAACGGTGCCTCCCAACCCCAACCCCCCCAGTCGGCGCAATAGGATACCATGGTCGATGGTATCAAAAGCCGCTGAGAGGTCTAATAGGACTAGGATAGAGGAATATCCTCTATCCCGCGCCCTCCAGAGATCATCAACCAACGCGACCAATGCCGTCTCGGTGCTGTGCCCGGGTCGGAAGCCGGACTGGCGCGGGTCTAGATAATCAACTTCCTCCAAGTGTCGCGGAAACTGTTGAGCCACCACACTCTCAACAACCTTCACTAAAAAGTGGAGGTTGGAGACGGGACGATAGTTCTCTAATAATGCTGGATCCAGGGACGGCTTCTTGAGGAGGGGCCTTACTACCGCCTCTTTCAAGACGGCAGGCAAGGACCCCTCACTCAAAGATGCGTTGACAATGCCCTGGAGCCAGCCTCGTGTCGTCTCCCAGGATGCCAGTACAAGCCAGGAGGGACACGGGTCCAATAAACATGTGGTAGCCCTAAGTCTCTTTGACAACTTGTCCATATCCTCGGTGGTAACAAAATCAAACTCCTCCCAAGATGGTGTCACAAGAACAGCCTCGGCCCGCTCGACTGGGCCACTGTCGATGGAGGGTAACTCGTTCCGAATCCGAGTGATTTTCTCCTGCAGATAAATCCCAAATTCCTCTGCTCGACCCTGTAAAGGGGCTTCCCGCGGCCTCTGTTGAAGGAGGGAGCGGGTCACCCCAAACAGGGCGGCAATCTACACCTGCACACATACACACAACCACCATATAACCCCCGACCTACATACCTACTGTATTTCTTCCCCTCTATCTATCCCTCTACCTACCTACCTACTGTATTTCTTCCTTTCTCCCTCTATCTACCTACCTACCTACTGTATTTCTCCCTCTCTCTCGATTCCTCTACCTACCTACCTAATGTATTTCTCGCTATCTATCTATACACCTACCTACCTACCTACGGTATTTCTCCCTCTCTGTCTATCCCTCTACTTACCTACCTAATGTATTTCTCGCTTTCTCCCTCTACCTACCTACCTATCTACCTACCTACCTACCTACCTATCTACCTACTGCATTTCTCCCTCTCTATCTATCCCCCTATCTACCTACCTGCCTACCTACTGTATTTCTCCCTCTCTATCTATCCCTCTACCTACCTACTGTATTTCTCCCTATCTATCCCCCTACCTACCTACCTACCTGCCGTATTTCTCCCTATCTATTCCACCAACCTACCTACCATATTTCTTCCTTTCTCCCTCTTCCTACCTACCTACCTACCTACTGTATTTCTCCCTATCTATCTATCCACCTACCTACCTACCTTATTTCTCCCTCTCTATCTATCCCTCTATCTACCTACCTACTGTAATACAATAATACAATAGCAGAGTTGTACCTACCTACCTACCTACCTACCTTATTTCTCCCTCTCTATCTATCCCTCTATCTACCTACCTACTGTAATACAATAATACAATAGCAGAGTTGTACCTACCTACCTACCTACCTACCTACCTACCTACCTTATTTCTCCCTCTCTATCTATCCCTCTATCTACCTACCTACTGTAATACAATAATACAATAGCAGAGTTGGAAGGGACCTTTTAGGTCATCTAGTCCAACTCCCTGCCTAGGCAGGAAGCCCTATACCATCACTGCCCTATACCATTTCAGACAAATGGCTATCCAACATCTTCTTGAAGACTTGCAGTGTTGGGGTATTCACAACTTCTGGAGGCAATTTCTGTTCCACTGGTTAATTGTTCTAACTGTCAGGAAATTTCTCCTCAGTTCTAAGTTGCTTCTCTCCTTGATTAGTTTCCACCCATTGCTTCTTGTTCTGCCCTCTGGTGCTTTGAAGAATAGTTTGACTCCCTCTTCTTTGTGGAAACCCCTGAGATATTGGAAGCCTGCTCTCCTGTCTCCCCTAGTCCCTCTTTTATTAAACTGTATTTCTCCCTCTCTCTCTATTCCCCTATCTACCTACCTACTGTAATACAATAATACAATAGCAGAGTTGGAAGGGACCTTGGAGGTCATCTAATCCAACTCCCTGCCTAAGCAGGAAGCCCTATACCATTTCAGACAAATGGCTATCCAACATCTTCTTAAAGACTTCCAGTGTTGGGGCATTCACAACTTCTGGAGGCAATTTCTGTTCCACTGGTTAATTGTTCTAACTGTCAGGAAATTTCTCCTCAGTTCTAAGTTGCTTCTCTCCTTGATTAGTTTCCACCATTGCTTCTTGTTCTGCCCTCAGGTGCTTTGGAGAATAGCTTGACTTCCTCTTCTTTCTGGCAACCCCTGAGATATTGGAAGGCTGCTATCCTGTCTCCCCTAGTCCCTCTTTTATTAAACTGTATTTTTCCCCCCTCTCTCTCTATGGGCCACCTGGGAGTTTGCTATCCCAGTGCCTTTTTGGCCCTAAGAAGCCTCCATATGAGGCCTCTTCCAACAATGACAGTTGAAAAACAGTCTGATGGGCGGGGCTACAGGGAGGTGAAAACATGATCAGTGGGTACATTTTACATTTGTGTACCTTGCACATGACACACATGTGCTAGGCACAAAATGAGTACGTATTCTATTATCGGAAGTCCTTGTGAACATTGTGCGAAAGTTTGGTGTAAATCGGTCCAGTACTTTTTGAGATTAGTGGATTCATACAAACTATTTTATATTTTTATTTATATAGATGGATCTGCTTTTATGACAAATTGAGAAGGACTCTTGGGACTGCAGTGAGTGACTCATGGAAAATATTAATTCAGCCTGTGGCAGCTTTGATATTCTTGGGAAAAAGAGTTAAAAGAAATAATTTATAAACAACAACAGAAGTGAAAGAAGAAACTGGTATAAAAAGTAATAAAACTATAAACAAATGACTCCCCCCCTCTGCCCCTTATATCCACCTATTGTATCCACCTATGCCATAATGGATCTGGCCAAACCTGTATTAAAAAATCCCTTGGAATGCGGTCTTCAGTTTTGATCTCCGCACTTCAAAAAAGATTTTATGAAGTTATAAAAGGTAAAGGGAAAAAAAACAACTAAAAAGGGGTTTGGGAAACTCTCCTAAGATGAAAGTTTACTGCAGTGGATTTCAATTAAACAAAAGTAGGATCCAGAGTGGGCATGATATCAAATTAAATTAAAGCATGCTGAATATGGAGATATTTGATAAAAAGAAACTTTCTGTTCTCTCCTGCCACTGTAGTTCTTAATCTTGAGTGAAGCGTGATTAGGAAAGATTTTTAAAAATGAAAGAAACTAGCATATGAATAGCATACCCCCAATCTTTTGGCACCAGGGACCATAGACCAGTGTGTTGCCTGCATCCTGTGGCTGTGGTTATGCTTGTTTTGTGGCCTGGTTTATGACATGCTACAGACCGGTACCAGTCCATGGGCCAAGGTTGGCAACCCCTGGCATAAAACAAATAGAAGAATAAGCATTTTAGAATCTAGCTTTTTTTTTTTTTAAAGGTTATCTTCTTGGCATTGAGCATGGTGCTGCAAAGTGACAGGCCAAAATCAGATATATGAGATTCTGAAGGGGGAGTATTTGAGGTATTTTCAGCCTATAATAATTTTAAAACAGATGGATATAGCTATAGATTGCACAGACATAGATGGTATAGAAACGGTACCTTTTTTCAACCCATAAGGGTTAAATTTTAGTGACAGTTTCACAGGAGGCTCTAATTCTGTTTTAGTGACAGTTTCCCAGGGAGCTTTAATTCCTGGAGCAAGTAACCATCTCACTCCCTCTACCCTCTTATAAAAGCAGTTGTTTCACTTCATGATAGGAGCAGTTCTAGTAATTGGAAGCTTCGGGATCAAAGTGACAAAGAAAAACCTACTTTTTTGAAAATAACATGACTTTCATGATGCCCTCTGAGACTAACCACAGTCACCTTGCATCTCGGCATTGATGTCTTTGCTTAGAGTTTGTGCAATTTAGAATTATGTGTGTGTTTGTGTGTGTGTGGGGGGGTGTTTCCCCCCTCCCCATTTTTTCATTCAGGCTTGCAAATTCAGTTTCCATCAACCTGTGGTATGTTCTGCTTCTAATTACAGTTTTATAATTCAAATGCGTGTTAATTTGTTTTTTAATGTGAATTTTACTCTTTACATTAAGCAGTAGATAAAACAACTATAGTATCCAACTCCTTGCTGTGAAATGAAACTCAATATTTACATAATTAATTTCCAAGCTCTGTACATGAAATGTACAAGAATTTAAACATTGGCAGGAAAGGGCCATCCTAGATATGACTGTTTATTCTCTGATTATGATAAACCTGTTGCAGGTTTCATAAACTCAATCTGGACTCTCACTGGCTTAAAAATAGGAATTAATATACTGAAGCAAATGAATAAGTAGGCTATTTTCTTTCTAGTTTGTCATTCTATTGCAGTAATGAGACCATAAAATTCTGTAGTTGTGATTGGTACCTACTTTACAACTTCAGTTTATTTTAGGCAGCATAAAATGGCAATTATATGAAACTATTCAAAATGGCTTAAATCATCTTGGTTTTCAAGTCTTGTTAGGGAGGGATTCATTTTTTAAATTTGTTAACTTAGTCCCTAAATTTACTCCAATTCCTCAGTGGAGTTTAAAATAAATTATACAACCCACTTTTCCTATTTTAGCTTCATGATAATCCTAAAGTAAAGTTTAGGCTGAAGATCTATTTATTTATTTTATTTTATTTATATTAAATTTATATCCCGTCCTTCTCCTTGTTAGGACCCAGGGCGGCGCACAGGGATGTTAAAATACATACAAAATATAAAATATATGAAATTTAAAATACTTATTTTAATAAATAAACCCTGCGCTAAAACCAAATTAAAATCCCAAGTTTAAAAACTATCTAATGGTCAGTGTGGAGGTTACGCTAGGCCGGCTAGGTGAAATAGGTGTGTCTTCAGACACTTGCGGAAGAGGCGGAGGTCGGAGATGGTGCGGAGTTCAGGGGGTAAGTCGTTCCAGAGGACTGGGCCCGCCACAGAGAAGGCTCTCCCCCTGGGTGTCGCTAGTCGGCATTGTCCAGCCGACGGCACCCTGAGGAGGCCCTCTCTGTGGGAGCGTATCGGTCTAAGAGATGTATGGGGCAGGAGGCGGTCTCGCATATAACTAGGCCCCGAGCCATGGAGCGCTTTAAAGATGGTCGTTAAAACCTTGAAGTGCACCCGAAAGACCACAGGAAGCCAGTGCAGCTCGCGCAGGATAGGTGTTATGTGGGAGTGTCTAGGCGCTCCCGTAATCACCCGCGCGGCTGCGTTCTGGACTAGCTGCAGCTTTCGGGTGCACCTCAAGGGAAGCCCCATGTAGAGAGCATTACAGTAGTCGAGTCGAGAGGTGACGAGTGCTTGAGTGACTGTGCGTAAGGCCCCCCGGTCCAGTAAGGGGCGCAATTGGCGCATCAGGCGAACCTGATGAAACGCCCCCCTGGCCACGGCTGCCACATGATCTTCCATAGACAGCCGGGAATCCAGGAGGACACCCAAATTGCGCGCCCTCTCCACGGGGGCCGGTGTTTCGCCCCCAATGGCCAGAGTTGGAATAATCTGGCTGAACCGAGGCGCCGGAAGCCACAGCCACTCAGTCTTGGACGGGTTGAGCCTGAGTTTGTTACCACCCATCCAGATCCGTACGGCTTCCAAGCACCGGGACATAACCTCGACGGCATCGTTGGGGTGGTCTGGGGTGGATAAGTACAACTGAGTATCATCAGCGTACAGATGATATCCCACCCCAAAACCACGGATGATCTCACCCAGCGGCTTCATATATGTGTTGAATAGGAGGGGCGAGAGGACCGACCCCTGAGGAACCCCACATATGAGGGGTCTCGAGGCCGACCTCTGCCCCCCTGTCAACACATATTGCGACCGACCAGAGAGGTAGGATGAGAACCACCGCAGAACGGTGCCTCCCAACCCCAACCCCCCCAGTCGGCGCAATAGGATACCATGGTCGATGGTATCAAAAGCCGCTGAGAGGTCTAATAGGACTAGGATAGAGGAATATCCTCTATCCCGCGCCCTCCAGAGATCATCAACCAACGCGACCAATGCCGTCTCGGTGCTGTGCCCGGGTCGGAAGCCGGACTGGCGCGGGTCTAGATAATCAACTTCCTCCAAGTGTCGCGGAAACTGTTGAGCCACCACACTCTCAACAACCTTCACTAAAAAGTGGAGGTTGGAGACGGGACGATAGTTCTCTAATAATGCTGGATCCAGGGACGGCTTCTTGAGGAGGGGCCTTACTACCGCCTCTTTCAAGACGGCAGGCAAGGACCCCTCACTCAAAGATGCGTTGACAATGCCCTGGAGCCAGCCTCGTGTCGTCTCCCAGGATGCCAGTACAAGCCAGGAGGGACACGGGTCCAATAAACATGTGGTAGCCCTAAGTCTCTTTGACAACTTGTCCATATCCTCGGTGGTAACAAAATCAAACTCCTCCCAAGATGGTGTCACAAGAACAGCCTCGGCCCGCTCGACTGGGCCACTGTCGATGGAGGGTAACTCGTTCCGAATCCGAGTGATTTTCTCCTGCAGATAAATCCCAAATTCCTCTGCTCGACCCTGTAAAGGGGCTTCCCGCGGCCTCTGTTGAAGGAGGGAGCGGGTCACCCCAAACAGGGCGGCAGGGCGGTTATCTGCGGATGCAATAAGAGTGGCACAATACTCACGTTTGGCCACTCTTATCGCCACTAAGTAAGTCCTAATATGGTCTCTCACTAGTGTTCGGTCGGCTTCGGAGCGAGAAGATCTCCATCTGCTCTCTAGGCGTCTCTTGTGGCGCTTCATCCCCCTAAGCCCCTCGGTAAACCAAGGAGCCCAGGTGGTTCGTCGCCGCAAGAGAGGCCGCAAGGGCGCGACTCGGTCCAAGGCCCCCATGGCCGCACTTAACCATGCGGCCACTAGGTCCTCAGTCGAGTCGCGGGGCAAGTCCACAGGAATTGGCCCAAGCTCCCTTTGGAACCTTATCGGGTCCATCAGGAGCCTGGGGCGGAACCATATAGGAATATCCGGTTCCGCCTCCCCGCGGTGAGGTGCGGCGATCGGAAAGTCGAGCCGAAGGAGAGCGTGATCTGTCCATGACAGGGGTGTGATGACTAGATCCCCTATTCCCAGATCACTACTCCACTGTCCCGAGACGAAGATTAGATCCAGGGTGTGTCCGCCCTCGTGGGTAGGGCCTACAACTACTTGGGTCAGGTCCATGGCTGTCATGGAAGCCATGAACTCCCGAGCTGCACCAGAGGTTTCGCCTGCTGACGGCAGATTAAAGTCCCCCATGACTAACAGTCTGGGGGTCTCCACTGCCGCCTCAGCTATCACCTCTAGGAGCTCGGGCAGGGCTGTTGTTGTATAGCGAGGAGCCAGGTATACAACTAACACGCCCAACTGCCTCTATTGCTGGTCCACGATGTTGGACTGAGTATTAGAACTTGAATCTTTCTAATATTAGCCTGATATCTTAATCACTTCCCCATAACCTCTTGTTTCCTTTCTACATAAAAAAAATAAAGCCTAGAATGAAGCAACAAATCTTTTGATTCCACACTTGGAGGTGAATTTTTGTGAACTTCATAAACCAGTGGGTGTGTGGTTAAGGTGTTTGGCTTAATTTAAGTACCACTTATGCAGATAAATTACCTGGGTGCCTTTAAATCAATTAACTCTCAGCCCAGTTTTGTGGGGAAAATAGGTTTGGTACTGAACTTAGGTACAGTGCATACAAAATACAAATAGTAAATTTTAATGCTGTAAAATATGTGAAGCAAAGAATAATCATACTTTATACTTTGGCTTGGTTCTAAATGTTATGACATAGGTTAAACTTTGTGAAAAAGGCACACAGTATTTACAGGCCAAAGTATTAGAACTATTAGCAGTAGATATTGGCCCAGTGCAAAGCAGTTCTTTTTTGCTTCAATCTGGTATCTGGATCCTACAGTAATTTGATTCAAGTTCAGAACACCAACTTGGCGCATCTAGTCAAGGTGGGTTTGCATCTGGCTCAAAGTAGGATAGCTGCTACAATCTGGAATGTTTCTTTGATTTGGTACTTGGCTTAAAGAAAGTTTCCATTTGATTCTGTTTAATCGAAACATCTCTTCAAGGGTCCCTACAGCCCTAGCAGACATGATGCCATTATCCCATTCCATTAACCAGGAGATCATTCAGAAAAGGTGAAAGAATCAATAGATGATTTCACCTTTTCTGGTAAAACACAGAAGTGGTGTGCTATGTGATTCACTGCTGCTAGCATCTTCCTCCCTCACTGCTTCCCAGTTTAGAAGCCTTTTAACAGGATAGCTGGAATGACCGTCATGGCTTGTACATGTACACTTGTACGTTCTAAATACATTCACAGCATTCATTGCTTATTCTCCTAGGACTACCCCTTGGTCATAATGAGGCAGAATAAGAGGACTTGATGGAGAGACTCACATTCTCGTTTTCCAAAGATGGCTCACTTTGGGCATTTTCTGCGGATGTCAGATGGGTCCTATTACTCAGCCTTCATGGCTGATCTAGCCAGCTTATTCTACTATTTACAAGAAGATAGGAAGTCTCAGGAGCAGGTTAGGCTTTGCAGGAATCATTGCTACTGTATAAACACTGTTAAGAAATCCAGGACCTAGATCACAGCCAATTTGAATTGGTGCCAGTACCTCTGCAAAGACTGCCTGCAGCAGGCAGAATGGGAATGAATGTGATTATCTTCAAGTTGCTTGTAACCCTTTAGGTGAACATGATCATTTGTGAACCCATACTTTAACCAAATGCCTATTATTTGAATTGCTTTAGAAATGTTTCATAGCATGTAGGAATATTGTTTGTAATAATATAAATTTGTTCACCCTGATTCAATTTTCCAAGCTTGTGTAATTGATTTCCTTTATGTAATTCATTAACTCTGTTTAATTCATCTTTGTGAAACTGAAATAAAAACTGATGCAATGGAGCTCAGGACACAAGTTCATTAATTTTAGATGCAGCATTTATTTTAATAAGTTATGGAAAAGTGTGATTTTGTAATATAGTATTATCAAACCATGGACATTTTCCTTTGTCACTTTTTCACATAATAATATGATTTCAGAATTGCAAAGCATAATTTCAAAGTATGGGTTATGCAAATTTCTAATGCAGTTTGGATATGATATAACCAAATTGGACAACCATTTGTCTTCATTGGTATAGGTTTTCTTGGTTGAGCAGGGGGTTGGACTAATAGACCTCCAACATTTCTTCAAACTCTTATTATTCTGTTAAATCTTTGTCCAGAGGTTGGTAAATTTTAACCACCAGGCAACTATAGATGTCTACTAATTACATTTTACAAGATCAACTCAAAGGAAAGGTGGTGTTCTTTAAGTTGAAATAATTTTTTAAAGCAAGAATAGATTGGAGTTTTTGTTGTTGGTGGTTTGATTTTTTTACATCCCTGCGGCCGATTCGCTCCCACAGAGAGGGACTTCTCCGGGTGCCGTCCACTAGGCTGTGCCAGCGGGCGACGCCCAGGGGAAGGGCCTTCTCTGTGGCGGGCCCGACCCTCTGGAACGACCTTCCCCCCGAAATTAGAACAACTACGGACCTCCGCTCCTTCCATCAAAAATTAAAAACACACTTTATCTGCTTGGCCGGCCTGGGGTAATTAAACTGTTTTTAGGGTTTTTAGCGACTTATTTTTAGTTTTAATATGGGATTTTAGCGCAGGGTTAGTTTAATTTCATTTTAATATTGTACTATGTCTGTGATTTTATATGTATTTTAAATTCCCTGTGCCCTGCCTCGAGTCCCTTTGGGGAGAGAGAGCGGGTTATAAATTAAAATTAATTAAAATTAAAATTAAAATTAAAATTAAAATTAAAATTAAAATTAAAATTAAAATTAAAATTAAAATTAAATTAAAATTAAAATTAAAATTAAAATTAAAATTAAAATTAAAATTAAAATTAAAATTAAAATTAAAATTAAAATTAAAATTAAAATTAAAATTAAAATTAAAATTAAAATTAAAATTAAAATTAAAATTAAAATTAAAATTAAAATTAAAATTAAAATTAAAATTAAAATTAAAATTAAAATTAAAATTAAAATTAAAATTAAAGTTGGGCGTGTTAGTTGTATACCTGGCTCCTCGCTATACAACTACAGCCCTGCCCGAGCTCCTAGAGGTGATAGCCGAGGCGGCGGTTGAGACCCCCAGACTGTTAGTCATGGGGGACTTTAACCTGCCGTCAGCAGGCGAAACCTCTGGGTTAGCTCGGGAGTTCATGGCTTCCATGACAGCCATGGACCTGACCCAAGTAGTTGTAGGCCCTACCCACGAGGGCGGACGCACCCTGGATCTAATCTTCGTCTCGGGACAGTGGAGTCGTGATCTGGGAATAGGGGATCTAGTCATCACACCCCTGTCATTGACAGATCACGCTCTCCTTCGGCTCGACTTTCCGATCGCCGCACCTCAGAGCGGGGAGGCGGAACCGGACATTCCTATATGGTTCCGCCCCAGGCTCCTGATGGACCCGATAAGGTTCCAAAGGGAGCTTGGGTCAATTCCTGTGGACTTGCCCCGCGACTCGACTGAGGACCTAGTGGCCGCATGGTTAAGTGCGGCCACGGGGGCCTTGGACCGAGTCGCGCCCTTGCGGCCTCTCTTGCGGCGACGAACCACCTGGGCTCCTTGGTTTACCGAGGGGCTTAGGGAGATGAAGCGCCACAAGAGACGCCTAGAGAGCAGATGGAGATCCTCTCGCTCCGAAGCCGACCGAACACTAGTGAGAGACCATATTAGGACTTACTTAGTGGCGATAAGAGTGGCCAAACGTGAGTATTGTGCCACTCTTATTGCATCCGCAGATAACCGCCCTGCCGCCCTGTTTGGGATGACCCGCTCCCTCCTTCAACAGAGGCCGCGGGAAGCCCCGTTACAGGGTCGAGCAGAGGAATTTGGGACTTATCTGCAGGAGAAAATCACTCGGATTCGGAGCGAGCTACCCTCCATCGACAGTGGTCCAGTCGAGAGGGCCGAGGCTGCTCTTGTGATACCATCTTGGGAGGAGTTTGATTTTGTTACCACCGAGGATATGGACAAGTTGTCAAAGAGACTTAGGGCTACCACATGTTTATTGGACCCGTGTCCCTCCTGGCTTGTACTGGCATCCTGGGAGACGACACGAGGCTGGCTCCAGGGCATTGTCAACGCATCTTTGAGTGAGGGGTCCTTGCCTGCCGTCTTGAAAGAGGCGGTAGTAAGACCCCCCCTCAAGAAGCCGTCCCTGGATCCAGCATTATTAGAGAACTATCGTCCTGTCTCCAACCTCCACTTTCTAGTGAAGGTTGTTGAGAGTGTGGTGGCTCAACAGTTTCCGCGACACTTGGAGGAAGTTGATTATCTAGACCCGCGCCAGTCCGGCTTCCGACCCGGGCACAGCACCGAGACGGCATTGGTCGCGTTGGTTGATGATCTCTGGAGGGCGCGGGATAGAGGATATTCCTCTATCCTAGTCCTATTAGACCTCTCAGCGGCTTTTGATACCATCGACCATGGTATCCTATTGCGCCGACTGGGGGGGTTGGGGCTGGGAGGCACCGTTTTGCGGTGGTTCTCATCCTACCTCTCTGGTCGGTCGCAATATGTGTTGGCAGGGGGGCAGAGGTCGGCCTCGAGACCCCTCATATGTGGGGTTCCTCAGGGGTCGGTCCTCTCGCCCCTACTGTTCAACACATATATGAAGCCGCTGGGTGAGATCATCCGTGGTTTTGGGGTGGGATATCATCTGTACGCTGATGATACTCAGTTGTACATATCCACCCCAGACCACCCCAACGATGCCGTCGAGGTTATGTCCCGGTGCTTGGAAGCCGTACGGATCTGGATGGGTGGTAACAAACTCAAGCTCAACCCGTCCAAGACTGAGTGGCTGTGGCTTCCGGCACCCCGGTTCAGCCAGATTACTCCAACTCTGGCCATTGGGGGCGAAACACCGGCCCCCGTGGAGAGGGCGCGCAATTTGGGTGTCCTCCTGGATTCCCGGCTGTCTATGGAAGATCATGTGGCAGCCGTGGCCAGGGGGGCGTTTCATCAGGTACGCCTGATGCGCCAATTGCGACCCTTACTGGACCGGGGTGCCTTACGCACAGTCACTCAAGCACTCGTCACCTCTCGACTCGACTACTGTAATGCTCTCTACATGGGGCTCCCCTTGAGGTGCACCCGAAAGCTGCAGCTAGTCCAGAACGCAGCCGCGCGGGTGATTACGGGAGCCCCCAGATGCTCCCACATAACACCGATCCTGCGCGAGCTGCACTGGCTTCCTGTGGTCTTTCGGGTGCGCTTCAAGGTCTTGACGACCATCTTTAAAGCACTCCATGGCTCGGGGCCTAGTTATATGCGAGACCGCCTCCTGCCCCATACATCCCTCAGACCGATACGCTCCCACAGAGAGGGCCTCCTCAGGGTGCCGTCGGCTGGACAATGCCGACTGGCGACACCCAGGGGAAGAGCCTTCTCTGTGGCGGGCCCTGCCCTTTGGAACAACCTACCCCCTGAACTCCGCACCATCTCCGACCTCCGCCTCTTCCGCAAGTGTCTGAAGACACACCTATTCCATCTAGCCGGCCTAGCGTAACCTCCATACTGATTATTAGATAGTTTTAAATTTGGGATTTTAATTCGGTTTTTAGCACAGGGTTATTTATTAGAATAAGTATTTTAAATTTTGATATATTTTATATATTTTGTATCTATTTTAACATCCCTGTGTGCCGCCCTGGGTCCATTTGGAGAAGGGCGGGGTATAAATTTAATAAATAAATAAATAAATAAATAATTAAAATTAAAATTAAAATTAAAATTAAAATTAAAATTAAAATTAAAATTAAAATTAAAATTAAAATAATTAAAATTAAAATTAAAATTAAAATTAAAATTAAAATTAAAATTAAAATTAAAATTAAAATTAAAATTAAAATTAAAATTAAAATTAAAATTAAAATTAAAATTAAAATTAAAATTAAAATTAAAATTAAAATTAAAATTAAAATTAAAATTATTAAAATTAAAATTATATGAAAAATAGAAAGGTTGAAATCTTATAAGATTTCACAATAAATCACATTTAACATTGGATGTATTCAAGGAAAACAAAAATGTAAATCCCTAAATATTATACTCAATGAATATTTCAACAGATACATTGCAGGGTTCGTGCTTAAAAATTCATGATATGGATTCTACGAAGGGGCTGAAAAAGTGTTCAATTGTAACTAGGTCTATGGAGATTCTCAATCATCCAGGTCATGGGTGTCTCTAAGGTGCTTTTTCAGGAGGCAGTTGGACTTTTTTCTTTTTTTCTTTTGAAGATGTTTAGCTTCTCATCTAAGAAGCTTCTTCAGTTCTGACAAGATAGTGGGAAATGGGAGGAATTAGATTTCTTTTAGACAGCTGGTCATTTGCATCCTTTTAGGAGTTGTTGAGGCACTTGGAGGTTTATCTGTGCCCTCAGGGTCACTTGAGTAGTGCAAATGGTTCATGGGGTCTGCAATTTTGGGGAATTTTTTGGGAAGCCCACTCATACACTATTCGAAGGGTTTCATCCTTCCATTCCCCACCATCCAGTCAGAGCTAAAAAGCTTCTTGGATGAGAAGTGAAATGTCTTCAAAGAAAAAACAAAAAAGTCCAGCTGCCTCCTGAAAAAACATCTTTGGGGCAACCATGACCTGGATGACTGAGGATCTCCAAAGACTTTTAGCCATGCACTTTGGGATAAACATCCTTCAAGTGGTATGGGACTACGAACAGATTTCCAAAAACATGCAGACCACAGGAACCATTTGTACAACTCAGGTGACCCTGAGGACACAGATAAATCTCCAAGTGCCTTAACAACTCTCTAAAATCTCCAAGTGCCTTAATAATTCTCTAAAAGGATGCAAATGATAATATAAATCTTTCCATTCCCCATCCATTCAGTCAGAGCTGAAGAAGCTTATTGGATGAGAAACAAAACATCTTCCCAAAAAAAACACAAGAAAGTTGAGTTGCCTCCTGAAAAATTGTACCTAGATCATTATAATAGTGACTTTGGGGAGGGTTTTTTTTTTTTTAGAAGAAACTAAACTCCCTCTTGATATGGTCACCATTTTGAATAAATCGTATATTTGAAAAATTCTGAAAAGCTTTCAAGGTTTATTAAGCTGATCTGCATTCAGAACGGCTAGAAAGGTGAATCAATCTTTTTGATAAATTAATCCCAAATTTTTGCAGATAGCGCAGTGCATGTTGAAGAGATTTCGGGATGAATGTAAAGACATATTAGGTTTCCTTCTGAAAGAATCTCAAGGATAAATATTTAATTGCACATTTCACCTTGGCACCTCACCAGGCTGGCTCTATTATATCGTAGAGGGAGTGAGGGGAGAAAGGAAACTCAAGGGCTAGGAGAGAAAAGGGAAAGGTGAGCTCTGTGTGGGAAAGACTATATTGATCTTATCCACTTATGCCTACTAATTTAGAGCAACCTTGTTCTCTTAAGCTTCTGCTGAAGCAGAAAAACAGCAACAATAATTTTGAATGTTCCATTGCAACAGTGGCAACGGGCACAAGGAGACTGGAGACTAATTCCCTCTCCCTGTTGCGATGGATTGTATCATGAGAGAACCCCTTATCCATTCTGCCTCCATCCCACGAAAACCATAGCATTGCATCTGCACAGGCACAAAAAGTCAAGCTTGACTCAGACAAGAGGTTATCTTTTTAGAGCATCCACATAATTTCTGGACTGCTCCTTTCAGCCAGTTTTGGCTCCACTGACTAGATACTGCAAAGCTCACAATTTTCTGAGGTTGGCGGAGGGGAGAGGAGGCAAGGAGGTGTTGATTTTCTGTTGTAGTGCTTATTCTGTGGAGATCAGGTTTAAAAGCCCGGTATGTTTTGCATAAACTTTACTTCATTTGATTTAAGTACGGTTGATTTGATGTTGCCACTTTCTAAGTCTCTTTGTATTGTTTTAGTGCTGTTGTATTGTGATTTTTGTATCTTTATATATATATATATATTTTAAAGGTGAGCTACTGCGAGACATTGGATTGAGATAAAGATAGATAAGAATCTGGGGCTGAACAGCAGGAATTAAGGGCTGCTGACAGACAAAGAATAGCTATTAGTACAAAGAAATCAGTGACTTCCAGAATTTTCCAGAGACAGACAGTAAAAAAAAAAAAAAGTGGTCTCACTATTTTTTAGGTACGAAAATCTCATTCATGAGCTGCTGAGATGGAATGAGGCTCTAAGGACAGGAGAAAAACCTATCTTTAAGGGTGCATCTTCAAGCACATCATCATTCAACATAGCCCAGTTTTTGCCCTATGGAGCTCCCATAACTAAACCTTTGGACTATACTACTCTGCCATATTTCTGCTCTCCTTTGCAGGCTAGCCTTTGGACTTCTTCCTATGTGCCCGAAGGTCATCTGCACTGACTGACTATTGCTTTTATGAGACATCATTCAGGTATAGATACCAGGGGTGGGTTCCTGCCAGTTCTAACCTCTTCTATAAAAGAAGTTCCACAAATCTACAGTGGCATTTAGAACCGGTTCCAGCTCCCTCCCCCCGCCTGTCCGCACATCATCAAGATGAAGAGCGAGAGGAGGAATTCTGGGAGTTGAAGTCCACAAGTCTTAAAGCTGTCAAGTTTGAACACCCTTGGGGTTTTTTTCCCTAAAAGGTTAGGGCTGCAAGGGTCTTGTAACTTGACAGCTTTAAGACTTGCGTGCTTCAAAGCCAGACTTCCTGAGCCAACATTTTGGTTGCTAAGCAAGAGCGTTGTTAAGTGAGTTTCACCACATTTTACAAGTTGACCATGCCTGTTAGATCAGACAAAGGATTCCGACTCAGGCATGGTCAAAACAACAGTAACGTTTATTCACACTATTTACAACACACACAAGATTCAACTGGCAAGGTTTCTTCTCTGGCAACCTCTTATATAGAGTTACCAGGCAGGAACTCCTAGCAATGCAATTGCAACATTGTAACTCCTTTCCAGACAGATTCCAGACAGCTTGTCTCTGTTAATCACTGCAGCTGCTGGCTCAGCTCCGGAATGCGGTGACTCATAGGTTACCAGACGAGCTGTCTGGGACATAGGCTTGGGGACTCAACACTCCTTCCCCCATAGTCAGTGCGCATGTGTCTAGGTTCTCTGTCCAACACAGTACATGCGCACGCGTAGTCGTTCAGATAGGCGGGGCGGTGTCGGGTCCGCCCTGACCGCCTTAGTTCTTGAGGAGGCTCCTCCCTGTGGGACACGGAGCTGAGCCAACGTCATCGCGGCCTGCCCTCGGAGGTGGAGTCGCCGTAGGCGGCAATGGCGACCCTAGCAAGTCCGGGTGAGGGGGCGTGGCGACCGGGCTTGAGGTAGTTGGCATTTGCTGGCGAGTATTATTCTGGTAGGGTGGTTCCCCGATGGGCGAGGCCCCCAGCTGAGAGTCAGATTGGGCTGTGAGGTCCTGGCGGTCTCCCCGTGCTGTTCCCGCCGATACGAGGTCTGGACCGGCTAGGGACTCCGGGGTTCCAAACAACTGCTCGGCTTGAGCAGAGAACAACGGCCCAACGGGGGCCAACGGGCAGGAACGGCCTGGCGTGGTGACTGCTGTTTCGGGCAGGCGGCGCCTCAGTTGATCCAGGTGGCGCCGCCACTCGGATCCATCCTGAAGGCCGACTCTGTAAGAACAGGGTCCGGTTACGTCCAAAATGGTTGCGGCAATCCATCGCGGCTCTCCTGAAAAGTTCCTTGCCCAAACCAGGTCCCCAATTTCAAATAAACGAGGAGTGGGAATCTGCAGGTTGCCCCTCTGCAACCCGTCGTAATCGGGGTGCAGTCTGTCCAGAGTGGTCCGCAAGCGTCGGCCCATCAAGAGCTCCGCGGGGCTTTTCCCTGTGGCTGGGCAAGGTGTGACATGCTGTCCCAAAAGGGGACATGCTGTCCCCTTGCCTGCCAGTCCCCTTTATCCAAACGGGCCAAGGCTTCCTTGGCTGAGCGCACGGCTCGTTCCGCGCGTCCATTAGACGCCGGGTGATAAGGGGCGACCGGCGCGTGGCGGATCCCTTGGGTGGCCAGAAAGTCCAAGAAGGTGGAGGATTGAAATTGGGGTCCGTTGTCGGACACAACGACATCCGGCAACCCGTGGGTCGCAAACAGACGGCGCAAGGCACGCACCGTGCTCTCCGCTGTGGTGGAAGCCATGAGAATCACCTCCACCCAGCGTGAGAACGCATCCACCACCACGAGGAAATTCTGGCCATGGAAGGGACCCGCGAAATCCAAGTGGAGCCTGGACCATGGGCACCTGGGGGCGTCCCACTCCCTCGGCGGGGAGACCGGCGGGGCCGGCCGGGACGATTGGCAGGAGGAGCAGGCGGCCACCCATTCCGCCACTTCAGCGTCCATGCCGGGCCACCAGACATAGCTCCGGGCCAATGCCTTCATACGGACGATGCCTGGGTGGTTGGCATGGAGCGACTGAAGAACCATGTGCCGGAGAGGGGAAGGGACGATGACCCGATCTCCCCAACACAAGCACCCACAATGGAGCGAGAGCTCCAGCTGGCGTGACTTGTAAGGCCGAAAGTTTTCAGCCACACTGCCCGAAGGCCAGCCCCTCAGCACCCATCGGCAGACCTGGGCGAGGACGGGGTCTGCGCGGGTGTGAGCGGCAACGGCGGAAGAGGACAGGGGCAAGTCCGACTCCGCGACCATCAGGACAGAGAGAGCAGGCACAGGGGCCGGATCCGGCCCCGGGAGAGGGCAGCGGCTTAGGGCATCAGCATGCCCTATCTGCTTGCCAGGACGGTATAGCAGCGTATAGTCATACGCTGCCAGGAATTCCGTCCAGCGGGTCATCCTGGGCGACAGGATGGGGGGTGTCGGACGGTCACCGGCCAATAGCCCAAGGAGCGGCTTATGGTCCGTGACAACAGAAAAGGTCCGCCCATAGAGGTAATTGTGGAACTTCTTAATCCCGGACACTACAGCCAAAGCCTCCTTGTCAATTTGGCTGTAGTTTCTCTCCGTTTGAGACATTGTCCGGGAGTAAAAAGCAATGGGGGCTTCCGAGCCGTCTGGAAAGACGTGGCTAAGGACAGCCCCCAGGCCAAAAGGGGAGGCATCGCACGCAAGCGTCAGAGGAAGCCTGTCATGGTACTGGACTAGTACCGCATCTGACGTGAGCATGGCTTTGACAGCCGCGAACGCGTGTGCTTCGCGGCTGCCCCAGTGCCAGGCCGCGGATCGGTCGAGCAACCGATGCAGCGGCTCGGCTAGCGATGCCTTATGGGGAATTAACGGCGCGTAGAAATTCAAAAGGCCGAGGAATGCCTGCAGCTCCGTTTTGGAGGCAGGAGTGGGGGCCTTTTGGATGGCCTCGACCTTGGAGGGGGTTGGGTGAATTCCTTGGGCGTCAATCATGAAACCCAGGAATTCCACCCTAGGCGCAGCAAACGTACATTTGCTGCGTTTCAACTTTAAACCCGCGCCCCTGAAAACTCTGAGGACCTTCCGTAACGTTTTGGCGAGTTCTGATATGCTGGAAGCAGCAATCAGGACATCGTCAAAATACGGTACAACGCCAGGGAGCCCATGGAGCAGTCGCTCCATGAGGCTCTGGAAGATCCCCGGGGCTACGGACACGCCGAATTGGAGACGGCGACAGCGGAAAGCCCCACGGTGGGTCACGATGGTCTGCGCTTCCGCAGCCTCGTCATCCACCGGGAGCTGTTGGTAGGCCTGCGCCATATCCAGTTTCGCGAACACTCGACCTCGTCCCAATGAGTGGAGTAGGTCTTGCACCACCGGAACCGGGTATGGGTTCGCCTGAAGCCCGAGGTTGATCGTCGACTTATAGTCGGCGCAGATCCTCACGGACCCGTCGGGCTTAATGGGGACCACAATTGGGGTCTCCCATTTCGCCTGATCGACGGGTTCGAGCACGCCCTGCACCACCAATCGATCCAATTCCGCTTCAACCTTGGGCTTCAGCGCGAACGGCAGCCTGCGGGCCTTCAAGCGGACTGGAGCAACCTGGGGGTCCAAATTTAGGGAAACTGGAGTGCCTTTGTACGTTCCTAAGCTGCCATCAAAGACGTCGTTGAACTCTCTGATTACTTCGTCTACCGGAGAACTGGCTGGCACGCTGTGTACTCCTTGGACTGACAGTCCCAAGGCTGGAAACCAGTCCAATCTGATCAAGGCAGCTAGGGGTTTGGCCACTACCAGGATGGGAAGGGATCCGTGGAAGGGGCCGTAGTCTACTCTCACTCTGTGCAGACCTAGAATGGGAATTTTTAAGCCCTGGTAATCTTTCAGGATCGTCGCTGTGGGGCCGAGATCCCGCTTCCTGAGCTTGGGGCAAAGCTTAACTAAATGCGCCCAGGACATGAGTGATCTAGAGGACCCTGAATCTATTTCCATTTTTACCCCCACCCCCTCTAAGCAAACCACTGTTGACAGTCTCCTACTCTCTGCCTGGTCGTAGCTTAGAGCTGGGGGCATCTCCGCCAGCGCGAAGCAGTCGGTCGGCTGTGGCTGGTAGCGTCCTGAACACTTCTGCGACCCTCGTTGTCCTGGTGGAACGGTTCTGGAGGCGGCAGCTGGCGTTGTCGCTGGAGTGGCAGCACGGCACACAGCTGCTAGGTGTCCTTTCCTGCCACATCTGCATACACCGATGCCTTGAATGGGCACTCTGGTCTCTGGTGGGCCCCTCCGCAGCCTAGGCAGTTCCCGGACTTCTGCTGCGGTGTGAATGCGCGATTCAGCACGCGCCCGGTCACCCTCATGCAGTCCCCATGGTCTTCCTCCTCCAGCTCATCCAGCGGCGCTATTTCGTCTACCAGACACGCTCGCGGAGTGGGGAAAAGAGGAGGGCGCGCGCGGCCCATGTCGGATGTGGAGATCTCCGACAATTCTGTCGCGCGTGCTTCTTCCACCGCTTGCTCGAGAGTCAGGACAGTTTTTGAAAGCAAGCGGCGCTTTAGGCGGATGTCTCTTACGCCGCATACAAACTGCTCCAGTAGGGATTCCTCCAGGAAGCCAGCAGGGAACTCGCAGGGGATTGCGGTCGCTCTCAATTTCTGCAGGAACTCGGCTACCGACTGTTGCGGCTGTTGCACACATTGCCTGAATGCATAGCAATGCGCTATGCGGGAAGGTGCCGGCGCGTAGTGTGCTCTCAGGCGGCCCAGGAGATCGTCCCACGGCACTTCGTGCACCGCTGCGGGTGCTGCTATGGTTCGGGCGGTAGCAAACAATTCAGGGCCACCGCACTGGAGGAATAGGCTCAGCTTCCTGGCAGGCGCGAGTTCGCCGTAGTTGCTGGCTATCAAGAAGCACTCGAACCGGGCTAAGAAGGAAGCCCATTGTTCCTTCATCGGGTCGAACGGTGCAAACGGAGGCATTGTCGCCGTAGCCATGGTGAGGCTGTGCGTCGCGCTGCGCTCTGTTGTTGAAGTATTCGTTACCCGTTGCGTTCTAAGGCCACGGCCTGAATCCCACCTTCGTCGCCAGTGTTAGATCAGACAAAGGATTCCGACTCAGGCATGGTCAAAACAACAGGAACGTTTATTCACACTATTTACGACACACACAAGATTCAACTGGCAAGGTTTCTTCTCTGGCAACCTCTTATATAGAGTTACCAGGCAGGAACTCCTAGCAATGCAATTGCAACATTGTAACTCCTTTCCAGACAGATTCCAGACAGCTTGTCTCTGTTAATCACTGCAGCTGCTGGCTCAGCTCCGGAATGCGGTGACTCATAGGTTACCAGACGAGCTGTCTGGGACATAGGCTTGGGGACTCAACAATGCCCACCCAGTCGCATGACTACCAAGCGACTCCCACTCAGTCACATGGCTGGCAAGCCACTCCCACCTGGTCACATGGCTGGCAAGCCACTCCCACTCAGTCACATGGCCAGCAAGCCACTCCAGTAAAGCAGGCCACACCTACAGAAGAGGTTCTAAAAAAAATTGAAACCCACCACTGATACATACTATTGTTAACATTCCTCTCTTAAAAGCTCGAAATAGATCTATCCTAGTCTCCCTGACTTATTTATTGATCAGCTCAAAAACGTAACACACACACACACACACCTGTAATATATATATATCCCCGAAGCCAGCAATGCCAGCATATATATATATATATATATATATATATATATATATATATATATATATATATATATATATATATATATATATGTTAATTTTTATGAGCTGATCAATAAATTTAAATTTTTGAGAGACCAAGATAGATCTATTTCGAGCTTATTAGCTCTCATCAGTTGGCCACACCCCACTGGGATTCGAACCGGGGCTGTAATGAATCCAAGGCAGATGCCTAGTACTCCAGCCTAGGCATTGTCTCCTCCCTTAATTGGGGCCCTTACAGGAAGTTGTGGCAACAATTATCTATATATATATATATATATATATATATATATATATATATATATATATATATATATATATATATATATATATATATATATATATATATATATATAACAGGTATTTTACATTTACATTAGTACTATCAACTTCAAATCAAAAACACAAGAGGAATAATACAGAGAATAGAAATGTGTGATCTTTTTATTTACTTTTTCTTTTACCACTTCAGCTGGCTCTTATTCTTCTGGTCACCTCAATCATTGTTACTTGATGTTGTTGTAGTGTGTCTTTGATGTTCTCACTCCATCTTCTTCTGGGACTGCCTCATGTTCTTTGACCTTCTCCTCTTTTGTATATGCCTTGTACAGTATGGAAATATGTAATGTAGAAAGAGAAAAGCAAACTTCGTATAGTACAAAGTCAATTGCAGGTGTTGGAGGACTTTGAGAAGGGATTATTTTTTTTAAAAAAATGCTGAGAAATTAAACAGAATATAGTGGGATGCAAAAAATTTTACTACCGGTTCTGTGAGCGTGGCTTGATGGGCATGGCTTGGTGGGCATGGCAGGGAAAGGATACTGTAAAATCTCCATTCCCTCCCCACTCCAGGGGAAGGTTACTGCAAAATCCCCATTCCCTCCCGATCAGCTGGGACTCGGGAGGCAGAGAATAGACGACGGCGGGGCTAGTCAGAAGTGGTATTTTCCGGTTCTCCGTAGTACTCAAAATTTCTGCTACCGGTTTTCCAGAACTGGTCAGAATCTGCTGAATACCACCTCTGATATGGACATATAATGCACTGCTGTGGACTGAATTTTCAATGGTCCCTGCATTAATAGCAGTTACAGGCACATCTCTGGACTGGAGGAAATATACAGCACTAGATGTCCCTCAATATTATATGTCACCCTTGATGGGAAACCATGTTTAATACTCTCATAAATGATATACGAAGGTCATTTAAAATTATCTTTGAACTTGTTTACAGCTCTGCTTCTACTAGGTCATTTTCTTCATTAATTTAAACTTTTAGTTATAATCTGTATTATAAACAATTCAGCTGCAGAACCTTCCAGGGCACAGCACTTTTAACACTATCTTTGAAATGCTATCACCAAAGCCAATTATTCTCAAGGAATGTGTGTCCTCAGTTTGGTGACAATGCAATAAGTCCAGTACCCCACTGCCTTTTCACATACTTTTTAAAAATAAGGAAATAATTTATGTAGAGCTGCAGGGATAGCTATTTTGTAAAAAAAGTTAAATGCCTTTCAAATCAATGGAGGAGAATATTTGTAGCTCAGGGTTGAATTTTGTGATCCTTGATGCTTTCTGTGCTTGGTTGCTTTCTACAGATGTTTCATTACCAAAGCAGATAACTTTGGTAATGACATGGCTGCAAGAAGACAACCAAACTCAGAGAGCATCAAACACTGTTTAAAAATATTGCAGCTATATTAAAGGACTTTAGTTTGATTCTGACTTTAGTACAAACCCATTTGAAAAATACAAATGAGGGTTTTACAACTTTTTCTGCAAACTTAACACAAGCTTCGCTATCTAACGGAAATTCTAATCCATTGTATTATCCGATATTCCAACAATTTGTGCTCTGTTTTTTTTATGAAACAGTCAACACAAATTCTCTACCTCTTTCAGAGGCCAGATTGACTAGTTATTTTAAAGAATTCATCAGATAGCAAGGAATCACATCTCTTTCTTTTGATTCACATCAACAATTCTACATGTTCATAGTATTGTACTGTTACATGGTCATTGCAAGAAATGCAGCATAACAGAACTAGCCTTGGAGAACTGTTAACATGGAGCTTCAAGCCATTTTACTGAGGAAGAGGGGAATCATTAAGACACAATCATCTCATACATTTCTCATACAGAAAACTAGAGGTTTTCTCTCCTGAGAGAAAAAGTACATCTAAAATAATTGTTTACTATTTAAATATTAACTAAATAAACAATTAACCACTCTTATTGATATTGTAGTTGTTGTTCTTATCATTATTCTGTTGCTTTGCAAGTACTCTGAGATCTTCTGCACCAGAAATTCCTTGTATGTCTAATCACACTTGGACAAATATAATAGTAAATAAGTAAATATAGTTAATAATAATAATCTTTTTTGTCATTGTACTAAAATTACAATGAAATTGGTTTTAACTTCCCTGGTGCAAAATTATAACAGAAACAAAAAGAGAGAGAGAGAGAAAAAGAAAAAAAACTAGCATGTGCATGGAGTGATTGTGGTTGAATTTAAAAGTCTCACAGCCTAAGGATAGAAGCTATCTTTAAACCTGTTTGTTCGGCTGGCTATACTTTGATATCTTCTGCCTGATGGTAGAAGTGCAAAGAGATACCAACCAGGGTGTGAATCATCTATGAGAATCTTCCTTACTCTGCTAAAGCAGCTAGATCTGGCGATGTTATCCAGTGATGTCAGAGGGCAACCGATGGTTTCTTGTGCCGAATTGATCACTCTCTGTAGTGCCTTCCTCTCTGCAACTGTTAAACCAGCATACCACACTGTGATACAATATGGGAGGAGACTTTCTATGGTGGACCGATAGAAAGAGGTCATCAGCCATTGTTCCACCTGATTTTTCCACAGGACTCTAAGGAAATGAAGTCTCTGTTGAGCTTTTCCAATCACCAGAGACGTGTTGTTTTTCCAGGTGAGATCTTGGCTAATAAACACTCCTAAGAATTTAAAAGAGGAAACCCTCTCCACACAGTCCCCCTCAATATACAGTGGGGCAGGTTCCTCTTTGTGCTAAAGCAATTGAATTCTAAATATATTTAATTCCTTCTAACATTTGTCCATGTTTAATTTTCTGGAAATGAAAAATCCAGATCTGTTCCCAACCAATTGAAATTCTTTTGCATTCTTATTGTTAGATCCCCTAGGCGTTGGTTAGCAAGGAGTAAGCCCTGTTGAAGATCAGTCTTAAGATAGGGGGAGAAAAATACCACTAACCAGGCATTCCCTAATTTTTTCCCATATTCACTGGACTTTGTGACATCTGCCCATGCTTTGTGTAACGTGGTTCAGTTTAAATCCTTGCCATCTCAGCCACGGAAGATTATTTCACTACATGATTACTGCAGCTAGATTACTATATGCTCAGAGATGGAAAGATTCAGTATAGCCATTAGGGAGGATTGGTTGGTAAAGTTAACAGATTTTGATGAAATGGGTAAATTGACTTTTTTTATATAAGAAAAAAAAAGACTTTACATTTTTTGGATGACTGGAAGCGTCTTGTGGACTTTTTGTGTAAGAATGAAAAAAAACACCTTGTGATTTTTGGTTTCGATGAGTAGACAGAATAGATTATAAATAGAAGAGCAATGTGACATAACTTTAGAAAGAGACATTAAATATATATTTATATTTTTAACTGTCGTTAAAAATATCAGAAGCCACTTCTTTACATCTTTTTCTTTCGTTTCTATTTTCCCAACTTTGTATTCTTTTCTTGTACTTTTTGCTTTTTTTATTTATTTCCTTTTCTTGCTTCCTTCCTTCCTTCCTTTCGTTATGTTAGTTTGTGTTCATTTTAATCTTGTTAAAAATAATAAAACACTAAAATAAAGTAATTTTAATAAAAATTATGTATATAAAGCCTTACCATCTCCGGTTAAACAATGAGGGAATAGGGAAATACATTTCTCTGACATCTTGCTGAGTTATTTAAACTTACTTGGTAAAGATGGGGACCTCTGTACCTCCTCTTTTGTATACACATTAATCAGATGGAGCCATCGCTTTTAGCAGTGTCTCTTCACTAAACTATGTGAAATGGTTGGTTCCAGTTCTGATTGTTTCTCATTCCTTGGCTGTTTGATTTTGTTTGAAATAGTTTTGGGAAAATCAATACTGAAAAAGTACATGCACGTGTGGATGAGGTCGAAATGTGACAGAAACCCCCAAAGGTCTTTACTGTAAAAAGAAAGAATTATGGCAAAAGGAAGGCCATATTTCACAATTGTCATTTGGATTTGGGGGAAGAGTTGTTATCCAGATTTCTATTGAAGCATTAGAAGCTGAGAACTATTCAAATGGTTCTGAATAACATTACACTTGAGGAAAAGTTGAAAAGGGAATAGCTTGAAGCTTCAAAAAGACAAAGGAGAAAGCTATTGGAAAGAGACAGCTATGCTTTTGGTTAAAAGGAGTCAAGAAATATAAATAGCCTCAAGATGACTGAATGACTGAATGAGGTTAAAAAGCAACAGCCGTAGACTGAAGTTACATATATCATGGAATATTTAAAGTTCCTGAGACTCCATTACTTCAAATATGGCAGTATTTTATGGCAAGACAGCAATGCCTCACAGTTAATGTGGGAGTTATCTCTGTACTGAAGAGATGATGCAAAGATAGAAAACAATTATCTTGTATTACTATTCCTTTTTCTAGCACATATTGGTCTTATTTGAAGCTTTGGTAGACTTCAAATAATTCTGAAATTCTGAGAGAACTGAGAAAGATTCCAAACAGAAATGTTGGAAAGCCACTCATAGTTAGAATACAGAATAGAGAATAACAGAGTTAGAAGGGACCTTGGAGGTAGCTAGTCCAATCCACTCCTCAAGCAGGAGACTCTATCCCTTTCTGGACAATATAACAATCAGTAAGATGATCATATGGCCCATATGGTCCTAACAGATACATTTAGGCATACTGTATTTCAATTCAGGTGAAAGGGCATAGATATGATCCTTTGCATGCAATTTGAATTTGAGTATCATATACATTAAAGGTACCAAACGCAAGATATTTTCTGACAGCTGCATTTTCTAGGATATTTATTTTTCCAATTTAAGTTGCTACTCAAAAGAATACATAGATAGTTCTTTTGAGTAAGAGTGTAGTTCATTATAATAATTTTTAACAACAGGATTACCCCTTACAAGAAAGTAACACTGAAGGAATTCAAGTTGCAAAATGATCATCTATGTCTCTTTTTCTCAACCGTGGCAAGTTTATGAAGTATGGACTTCAGCTCCCAGAATTCTCCAGCCAGCACACCTCTTAAACTTGCCAATGTTGGGAATCATTGATTTGTGTATTGCAAATCATTATATCTACAATAGAGAATCATAAATGATTTTTCAAATACAGTCATGTGCAGTGAAAAACCGCTGGATGTTTAGCATGGCATCCTTATTATATTTTGCTTTATTGGTGCTGCTCTTTTTAAAAAAAAAATAGAAATCTGAGAAATCCTGTCATTTATATTTCTCCTTTTCTTTTTCTTTAAATAATCTAAGTTACTTCAAATCATATTTATAGCAGAGGTGTTGAAATCAGTGTGACTGAAGTTAATTTCGTTTCAAATTTCAAAGTGCTATTTTGATTACACTTCATTTCCCCGTTTTCCAAAGTCAGGCTTGTTTTACCTAAATTTGAAAAAGTCAATACGAAATGGGCACGTATATTATTTTATACTGTTTCCAATAAAATCATTTTCTTCTCTACAAGATCAAATAAACAAAAAGAACCAACCTCTCAAATCAAGAAATAAAAAAAAAAGGATTGATGATTTTGTTGACTTCTCTCAAACATCAGCTAGTGCAGGGATGTCCAAACTTGGGAACTTTAAGACTTGTGGACTTCAACTCCCAGAATTCCCCAGCCAGCCATGCTGGCTGGGGAATTCTGGGAGTTAAAGTCCACAAGTCTTAAAGTTCCCAAGTTTGGACATCCCTGAGCTAGTGCTATGAACCAATGATAAGCTTGGAGAAACAAGGTTAAACAATGGGGGTGGTGGAACATGAGAGTCATAAACTGGATCATGAGATTTTGTTCATGCATTTTCCAATGAATGATTGTTTTTAGCTATTTTTGTTTCAAAAATATGTATGCTAATAGCCCCAACAATGTAATTAGCAAATTATAATAGCATTTTCAGGAAATGCAAAGTTGGAAATGCAAACAAAAAAGGCTTGCTCCCATGCCTTTATTGCATGTATTTTCTCAAAAATGTATAAATTTTAAAAACTCTATATCAAGCATATATTTATATTAATCATATTTAGGAAATAGCACAAGATAAAACACCATCTTTACAAAGGATGAGAATACAAGGCTATATTAATACAAATGAAGGCAAATATATGTGTCCCAGATTGGATCCTGCTATATTAACAAGCGGGAATTCAAATTACTAAAAGAACAGACACTCCTGTAACATTTCTGTCTAGAAAATTGTGAAAGTGTACCATCCTGTTTCTAAAGCCTTACCCTTCAAAATAAGATTATTTATTTATGAAGGGTGCATTTGTTGTTCCTGGACATGATCCCGGCATCATAAAATTGCTCGGTTTTCTCCCCGTGAGATTGAAGCTTTAAGAAGATAAGAGAACTAATGTCAAATCAACCCCTTTGCCTCCTACTGGCCACTGGAACATTTCCCAAAATTTGAATTTTAGAGGGTCCAAAAATGGGGGGAAATATTACAAATAAGGAGGTACATCCATGGGACTGAGGGTTTCATGACTGAGGGAGTCAAACAAAATCAATGAATGTGAAAATAGGGAGAGGGGTTGACCACACAATTGAGATACCTTTCCCTTCTCCTCCCCCCAACTCGTCTCATCAAAAGTTCAGTTTGTTGATCCTTTTTTTCTTTCCATATCATCGCTTTTCATCAATTTCCAACAGGGCTTCAACAAACAACAGAATATTAAAATGCACAATGTTACTCTATATGTAGGGGCATTTACATGAAACCCATGACTGGAACATACTGATAGAAGGCTACAAACTGTTCAAAAAAACCAGACCCCATTAAAAAAAAGAGGAAGAGTTGCACTGTATGTAAAGGACAACTATATTGCTACAAATGTGCATGAAACCAAAGACGAAAACCTCCTAGAATGCATATGGGTCAATATAAAAGGGGGGGGAAAGAATGACATGGCCATAGGTGTATACTATAGACCACCCAATCAAGCAGAAAAAAATAATGCCCTTTTTGCTAACCAACTAACAAATGTATGTAGGAAACACACTACAATAGTAATGGGGGACTTCAATTACCCTGACATCAATTGGAAGACTAATTCTGCACCAAGTGAGAAATCAAATCGGTTCCTAACCAACCTAGCTGACAACTCTGTTGTCCAAAAGGTAGAGGAGGGAACTAGAGGAACAGCCTTACTGGGCTTACTGTCTGGACTACTGTAATGCTCTCTACATGGGGCTCCCCTTGAAGAGCACCCGGAGGCTCCAACTGGTCCAGAATGTGGCCACACGGGTAATTATGGGGGCGATGAGACGCTCCCATGTAACACCCCTCCTATGTGAGCTGCACTGGCTTCTGGTGGTTTTCCGGGTACGATTCAAGGTGTTGGTTATTATCTTTAAAGCGCTCCATGGCTTAGGACCTGGGTATTTACGAGATCGCCTTCTGCCACCGAGAACCTCCCACCGGCCAGTACACTCCCATAGAATTAGAATTAGAATTTATTAAATTTTTAAACCGCCCCCTCTCCCCGAAGGGACTCGGGGCGGTGTACAGGAAATTAAGAGCATCTAAAACATGACAATACATAAATATTTAAAACCAAATTAAATAGTTAACCCTGTACTAAAATTTTGTAAAAAACATTAAAACTATTTCCCATTTAAAACCCAATTAAAACACCATAGAGAGAGTCTTCTCATGGTGCCGTCAGCTAAACAATGTCGACACCCAGGGGAGAGCCTTCTCTGTGGGAGCACCTGTCCTCTGGAATGAATTGCCCCCAGAATTAAGAACTATTCCTGACTTACGCACCTTCTGCTGTGCTCTCAAAATCTTTTTTTCCCAACAAGCCGGGCTGGCATAAAAATGAATTATTAAATATGAATTTGTATTAATGAATTTTATTAATTTTAATCGGGGTTTGTTTGATTTTTTAATTTTAAGAGAGGCCAAATTGTTTAATATGCTTTTAAAACTGTTTTTTTTTTAACTTTTATATATCTGTTTTACTTTGGCTGTACACTACCCTGAGTCCTTCGGGAGTAGGGCGGTATAAAAAACTAATAAACCTTAAACCTTACAAAGAGAGAAGAATTGATAGAGACAGTTGAAACTGCAAGAACCTTGGTTGAAAGTGACTATGTCATACTAGAATTCAACATAACGCAAACATAAGCGATAGAACATAATGATACCAGAATCTTAGATTTTAAAAGAGCTGATTTTAACTTTTGGGTGGAATGGCTGTAATCACCCAGGTAGGTTTTTTATTATTATTAAAACAATAATGTGTTGAATTATAGAATTACAATATAGAAGTATGAAAGGCCATGTTGAAGGCACATGTCTGAACTCTTTTCATAAACCAATCTTAGTTACACTGAGAGCTATGCAGGAACTCGCCTTTTCTTATGGGATAACATTCCTCGAATGTCAGGATACAGAAGCAGTTGTACATGATATAAGCATGCATGGTACTGGTGGAATGTATAGTTTGACAGGGAAAATGTCTTTTTTTGTTTATAGGGTGAGTAATTGGAAAGACTGCCAAATAAATTAGGCATGCATTTAACAGGGATCAGGAATTCAGATTGGGTGTTTTAAAACCAATTTGTTTGAAGCCATAAGCTGGAATTATGTCAAAAAAAAAAGGAGGTGAAAAGAAAAACCTCTTATACAAACACAGCTGTCCTGCAATAAAATAATGCTATGCTATATATTATCTGTGCCATGACTTTTTCCAAGACTGGAAGTAGTGCAGAAATAAATATTCATGACAAATATCAGATCTAATGAATTTCACAGATTTGCTGGGTGTAAACTCAGCTGTAGCATTCATCAAAAACAGTATAGTCTGAATAGCATTTGAAAGTTTAGGGAACATATTTATTATGGCGCTTCAAAAAAGGCTGAGGCAAGGGAAATATTGCAGCTGCTGATCATTATCCATGTTATCAAAGTCACTAGTGTTGTCTGTGCCTGTAAACACACTACATAGAAAAAGGTGGCAGTGGGGCATCACCAATTAGTCACTCATTTGCACGGAGGAAACAAAAACCAATTTTCTTATTAAGCATGACCATGGGGTGTGTAATGATTCATGATTGAGAATGCATAGCAATCTGGAGGAACCACATACCATTTCTTTCTATATGAATTATAATTTTTTTAAAAAAAATTACTGTTAAAATCAAATTACATTACATTTACACCTTTCTAGGGTAACCACAGGTGGTGGATGGTTTTTATTCAGCCATTTGGACAACTTCGGGAAGCTTGGCAAGCCACTTTGCAGGCTGTTCCTCAATCCTCTGAAGATTTGGGCGAGGTGCTGTAGAAGAGACTGAAGAGAAAATTGGAATCAGGAGAAAAATTATTTTCTCTGATATAAATCAAGGAGAGGTGTTTCTGCTGGAGCAAATCAACTTTTGTCAGTACAAGCAACACTGTCAAGAAACAGCCCTTCTGTATCTGTTAGAAAATGTCAAGGGCTATGCTCTTTTTAAAAATTAATTGATTAATTTTAAATTAATAAAATTAAATGATTACCCAATACAATAATACTGATGTAGAGGTAAAGGATTTATTTATGCATGTATGTATTTGCTCATTCCATTGTCAAACTTCCTCACCACCTGTCTTGCTATACAATTAAAATCAACTGTTGAAAGAAATTAAAGTTCTTAAGGAGGGATATAAAAAGACCAAGAACAGATAAGAGTATCAGAACAAATAGTGGAAATTGCCAAGTAGAAAAAAGAAGCAAAGCCAAGGGAGACAAAGATCTCAGGATCTCAGACCTTGAAGATGGAAATGCACACAGAGGGGAAATTATTATTTTTTTAAAAAAAAACAAGGAAAGAATTCCAAAAGTGTCTCCAGGGAGATTCTTCAAGTTGGTTTTCTAAAAGTCATCAAAGGACATATGGTGATAATTTAAAGAAGATCAAAGATGTAAGGAGTATATTGAAATTCTGTACAGTAAAAATATTAACATCCAAGATATTTCAGGAGATATTCTGTATTTACAACAATATCTAGTACTAGATGATATGAGATCAGTAGTCTGGTAATTATCAAGTCACAAAAGCTACAGGTGTTGATGGAATATCTTCAGAAATATGGCAAGGAACAAAAGAACTTGGAGAAGACTTTTGGAGAAAAGTTTGATTTTGGAGAAGAGCCCTATTGCTAGCTTGGGAGTGGGGAGAGAAAGAAATCATAGAACAAATCACCAGGCTCAATTTTTCATATCTTGGACAAATTGTAGAAAAATCCAGCTCTATTGAGAACTGCATGTTTCTGGGGAAAATGGTAAAAAAGAAGCTAAGAGTGATGAGCAGCAAAGTGGATGGACTTAATTGATACAGGGATAATGGATATTTTGATGATCTGAAAGACCAATTGGAGATGGAACGTCCTATGTAGATACTAAAGTTGGCACTTTCTCCTTAACAGATTAACAGAGTTGGAAGGGACCTTGTAGGTCATCTAGTCCAAACCCCACCCACCCAAGCAGGAGACCTTACACCATTTCTGACAAATGGCAGTCCAATCTCCCCTTGAAAGCCTCCAGTGATGAAGCTCCCCCAGCTTCTGAAGGCAACCTGTTCCATTGGTTGATTGTTCTTACTGTCATAAAGTTTCGCCTTATTTCTAGGCTGAATCTCTCCTTGACCAGTTTCTATCCATTATTCCTTGTCTGGCCTTCAGGGGTCTTAGAAAATAGCTTGACCCTTTCCTCTCTGTGGTAGCCCCTGAAATATTGGAAGACTGCTATGATGTCTCCCCTGGCCCTTCTCTTCACTAGACCAGCCATGCCCAGTTCCTGTAACTGTTCTTTATATATTTTAGTCTCCAGTCCCCTAATCATCCTGATTGCTTTTTTCTGCACTTTTTCTAGAGTCTCAATATCTTTTATATAATGTGATGACCCACACTGGATGCAGAATTCTAGATGTGGTTTATAAGGCTTTATAGAGTGGTATTAGTATCTCTGGGGTGCGGTGGCTCAGTGGCTAAGATACTGAGCTTGTTAATCGAAAGGTTGGCAGTTCAGCAGTTTGAATCCCTAGCGCTGCATAACAGGGTGAGTGCCCATTACTTATCCCAGCTTCTGTCAACCTAGCAGTTTGAAAGCACATAAAAAATGCAAGTAGAAAAATAGGGACCATCTTTGGTAGGAAGGTAACAGCGTTCCATGTGGCTTTGGTGTTTAGTCATGCTGGCCACATGACCATGGAGACATCTTCATACAGCACTGGCTCTCTGACTTTGAAACAGAGATGAGCACCGCCCCCTAGAGTCGTGAACAACTGGCATATATGTGCAAGGGAGACCTTTACCTTTACCTTTTATTAGTACCTCACTTGATCTTGATTGTTTTTTAATGGCATACAATCAATCGAGCTTAATGTCTTCCATGCATTAAAAACTCTGCAGATTGTCAGAAGATCTTTCTTAATCTTGTCTATATAGATACCTGGATTGAATCTGGGAATTTTGGGACTCTGTTTGAGAATAGTATGCTTTTTTCCTTGAGAACACATTGATGTGTATTTCAAACATCTGGGTGAACAAATACCCTTACTAAAAGGTTAAAAAATAACAGTAACTAATACACCTACAAAAAGGCATAGACATAAAGATTATCCTTCAAAATTATTAAATAGCTTTTACAAACCTTATAATCTCATACTTGTATTTTATCTAGTCTTCCTGTGGTGGCATATTTTTGAGATCAAGAATGTGATTGTTTTAAAATTTATTTGGAGTACTGTACTGATTCATATACATCATGTTTAAACTTAAAGACCAAGTGGCTGCATTTGTAGAAATGCAAAATGTGAATATTTTTAATCTGGGTAAGGTTTTTGTGGCTTAAAATACAGTCTTACAGTGCAAATTTAGATGTCTTGGTTAATTTGCAGCTCCAGGTATTATACAAATCCACAGTGAGTTAATTATGTAACTCACTGCAAGACTGAATGTATTGCAGAACAGAATCATTGTATAATTGTGATTTTCTTTGAATATTGATCTTCATTCTTTTTCCTTCCCCCCCCCCCCCTTGGCTGTTTCATTTATTAAATGTTCAAAAATCATATCTAATAAGAAAGACCCCAATGGAAATTGAAATGTCGAAAGATGCACATTCATTAACAAAAAAAAAATCTATCTCACAAGGTGATATTAAGAAATGATTAAAAATGCATTTCTTTAAAAAAGATTGAAACTAGTTTCAGTACAGCTTTAAATTTGTAATAGCTTAGTTGCTTCCCTAATTACATCAATGAGATCTCTAAAGAGAAGTAGAAACTGTTCCAATCTTTAAGTTGCATGCTGCTTTCTAAAATGATGCATAAAATAAATCTGACGTACGAAGTGTATAGGTCCAAAAGGCATTTCTATATGCACAACTGAGTATCATGCAAAAAAGCCAGAGAGACAGGCACACTATTTTCAGCAAAGCACTGTAAGTAAGTATGCATGCATCTTAAGTTCCAAAGTCATCCATAATTTAAATTTGCTTTCAGTTTCCTTGTTACACTTTCTCCTTAAAACATTCAAGAATATTAAAACTTTTATAAATGTTCTCTCATACATTATTAAAGACCAGCATCCTGTCAGTTCAGAAGGATAATTTTAGAATAACCTTAACTGACCACTCTGGAATACCTGTGGCAGTTTCTGTTCTGTGAAATTCCTTGACATGAAACTTTTTGTGTAGGTTTGTGTGTTTTCAAATATATTATTAAAGATAGGCTATGCATCACTGATGAATACATTATCATTTTAGAAGTTTCATATTTTTAGCTAATCTTGGAATACTTTCGCTCAAACCTTAATGGTTTAAAAGTCTGGGCTTGATTAGAAACTGTTGATGTCAAACTTCATAACATCTGGTGCCTTCTTTTTTATAAGTTCACATGGATACAAGAATAACAATTTATCTGAACACAAATCATCACTGAAGCTTCTTGTCAGGAGTTCTATATGTTTAAAGTCCTGTAAATAAAGCCTTTTCATCAAGACTTTGAAAATAATTATCATCTTCTGCTCATTTAGACAACCGCTCCCTTGAAGGGAAGGAAAATATATATCATTCTCTCTCTTTTTTTGCAAAAACGTTTAAAAATACAGGATGTGATGGATTTTCTGACAAATAGTCAAAACAACACAGGTAGAATTTCTTTCCACTTGTTAATTCACTTTAATTCTTATTCAAAATCCATTGTGAAATAATTATCTGTGGAACAATTGATTTGGAAGTAAAACCTCCAAAATGAAGAATGATGTTGTGAATCTTTTTCTGGGCTATTTATTGCTACCAAATCCTACATTCTAAAACACATTGTTATTGTAATCCACAGAAGTACTACAGTGGTGGGTTGCCAATTTTTTTACTACCGGTTTGGGTGTGCTTGTGTGTGATGCTTCTGTGCATGCATCAAAGTGTCTGGGTGGGTGGGCAGAGCCTCCCACCACTGTTACCACCAGTTCGCTGAACTGGGAACAACCCACTTCTGAAGTACTAATCCTAACAAATATCTATTTATTTATTTATATGCTAATATGTTGTTGAGTTGGAAAAAATGGTGGTTTTACATCATTGCATAAAAACCAATTGCTATCAAGAAACCCATAAATGCATGAATTTATAATCAATACCATGGTAGATAAAAATCCTCCAGAACAACTCTGTCTTTATAGTTTCAAAACAGCCATCAAAGAGGTTCTCAGAGGAAGACTATTTTGTAATATACTGCAATTTAAAACAAAAACAAAAACCTCTCCCTGCCTCACCAACCTGATAATTTATTTGGTTATCATGACTGATTTCCTAATAAATGGGTTTCCACATTTTGTATCAATTGCAGTTTCTGGACAGTTTTCAAAGGCAGCCCAAAGTATTGTGCATTGTATAAACCAGACAAATGGTGATCAGACCATAGGTTATGGTGACAAGAACCTCCAGCTACAGAGAGGGCCTCAAACAGCATTCATTGATAAATACGGGCCTCAGTAAGCATGCATTTTTAAAACCTTCCATTTTTATTGAGGGAAAAATGATATTATTAATTTCATGCTTAAGCAGCAGGTGTGGTTGCTAATTAACTGAGATTTTAAGTAAACATGGCATGTCTTTCTTGCATCACACTTTTAATCTACATATACATTTCAAAACTAATTGGTACTTAGTGGAAGAAAAAGCACTTTAAGGAGACAATGCACTATATGTTAATATCCTTTTTCTAGGAAACAGTTTGCCACTAGAGATTTTTCTTTTTACTCAAAAACAAACAAACCCATAGCTTGTTCAAAGGCGTGGTTGCAGAAACAGGGCACAGAGAACAATCCTATATTTTCTTCCTTGCCTTTCAAACAATTTCTAAAAGTTTCCCTCACTGAAATAGGGGATGCAGCAATAAAAATGCTCATGCCAAAAGGAGAGAATTGTTTCTTATTTGTGCAAAATGCCTGCGGTCATTTTAATATGACTTTTCAACTGGAAACGGCCTTTAAATGATTCCTTTCAAAGCTCCTTCGGCTTCATTCACAGCAGACTTCCACCCTTTTCTTGGCATAATAGTTTGCCTGTGCTTAAGTTAGCAGACGTGATAAACATGTATTTATGTATTTATTTTTTTGTCAGATGTGTATGCCACTCTGAACCAGAGTGGGTTTACAAGAAAAAACAAGAGATTTTAAAAAATGAAGGAACTACAATTCTATAATGAGAGTGAAATGGATCCTATCATACATATACATATACATATACATATACATATACATATACATATACATATACATATACATATACATATACATATACATATACATATACATACATGTACACACACACACCATCTACCAGGGTAGGACCAAATTAACATCCCTTATTGAATGCTTGTGTTTTTACAAATCTACTGAAACTTATCAGGAAGGAAAGCATGTTTTGCAAGCTGTTCCATAAAAGGAGGGCCCTCCCTATGAAAGCCTGATTACAGGGTCACTTTAGACGAAACCCCCTCAGGATCCCACTGCTTTCCCTAATCTCATTAGAGAGGCAGATTCATTTTGGAGCAGGCAAATGAAGATACCCAGGTCACAAGCTGTATAATAACCAGCACTTTGAAATTATACCCAGAACCTGACTGGTAGTAAATGCAGCTTCTAGAACAGAAGTGTTATATGACTAAATACACTGATAGATGCAAACTGCACCAGTTTTAGCTACTGGACAGTCTTCAAGGCCAACTCTAAAGAAGCGAATTGCAATAGTCCATTTGTGAGTGGATGAGAGCATAAGTGATTTATAGCATGCATCTTGACTCTGGAAAGCACAAAACTGGAATATTAAATGCAATTGTATGAAGGATCTTCTAGCCAGAACTTTCCTTTGCAGGACCACAAATCCTCAGAGACTTCTGGATTGCAGTTGATGATATTTCTCAGGTCCTTAAAAACTTGGTCACTCTCCCAGGCCTTGAAGTAAAGTGTTGGGGGAGTTCTGGGTGGTTGGTTGTTGTGCAGATTTGAGGTAAAGTAAAGGAGTCCCTGAAGATTTTACTCTGCTAGTTGTTGTTGACAATAGGGAGCAGTTCTTATCTCCATTTCAAGGTCATTGAGCCATTGAAGACATTTCCATGGTCATGTGGCCAGCATGACATTATGGAGCACTGTTACCTTCCCATCAAAGTGGTACCTATTTATCTACTCACTGTTGCATGCTTTTGAATGGCTAAGTTGGCAAGAGCTGGGGTGAGGATGGGCGCTCGAGTCTTGAACCCGGATTGCTGGCTTTCCAGCCAACAAGTCCAACATCTTAACCACTGATGATCCACTGTGCCACACAGCAGATTGGAGGAGGTCAAAGAAATGACATCTCTCCAGGTGAGGGAAGAAATCTGGATTGCTGCTAAGAACAAGCTGCAGCTTTAACTTCAGAATTAAAATATAGAGTTGCCTGACACACACACTGCCTTCCTGCTTGAGAAAATAAGTTCAAAATATTAGTTAAATAAAATTAGAAAATTGGAGAGGAAGTTCAATGTTTAATTATATAACCTTGGCTATTATAAGTCACAACAGAATTGTTATTTTTTTTTAAATGTAGTTTTGGAGTACATGAGTTAAGCTCTTTTGGAAGATTTCCCTGTTTAAGCAGAAAAATGAAAGTGTGTGGTGATTTCCCATCATTTACTCAAAGGACTTTGTTCTTCAAAGTTATGCACTTTTGTTTCTTCCTCCCACATCCAATAAACAGCCTGATTAAAATGAATGTGAATCTATACAAAATGTTTTATTTGTTATTTATTATGTTTCCTTTTATAAATGAGTTTCATCATAAATTTGAAAATTGGGTTACAGTCATTATGGAAATTGTGATGAAGCAAGGACTTTCCTCTCCACCACCACCCCAAATCCTTTTGGCAAGTGAATAGCAGCTTTATAAATGGGTTTCAAAAAAACAAACTGTATTTTGCTGAATCAATTGCTTTCGAATGTATGGTAAAACTATCAGCAAAGTTCTAAGAAGTAAAAAAAATGTTTCTGGTTGGTGAAAAAATATTTTCAATAATCTTAATTACCACTCTTTTTAATATTGCTGAAATATCATTAAAACATGGCAGTATTATTCTCCTAACTAACACACACACACACACACATTTCATTACTGTCATTTATAATTCTTTGAAAATAACTATGGCAAAATTTTGAATGTTAATCAGGATCTTAAAAAGCTGGCACATTGTTCTTCTTTTATAGAAGGCAACCAACTATATATACAGTACTAGTAGACAACCTACAGTTATGGGCCATAGTTCTCTATACCCTCAAGTAGAAATTGGCTACTGTTTCACTGGTTCCCTATTTCTAAATGACGATGCTAGTGTCAGGGCGAGTTGACAACTAGTAGCCAGTGATAAAATAATGGATTTCTCTTTGGTTCTTTTTCCTCTCAAGGATGAAGAGCAGTAACCCTGATTTGCTGGAGAAGTTAAAACAATTGGGAAACAGAGTCCATCTATTTACAGCTTTCTCAGAACCTCCCAAATTAAATCCAAAATGTTCATCTCTGCCCATCTATTCTAATTCCCAAGCCACCAGATCCTACTCTGGTAAAGCAAATCATAGCAAGTTCAACTTGCAGACCAGAAATGATACTCTGCTTCTGCTACATAACATAATTTGAAACTGCAAATAAGCATATATTAAGATATTTTGCAAGGAAAGGAGCTATATTAAAAAACGTGGCAGGTAAACAAAGGAGGAAGCAAATCAAATAAGGAGATGAGGATTTTAATTGGAATTCAAGAACAAGTATCTATCAAAGAATGAACTAAGATATATTCACATTGTAACAGTCATAATTACAGACTGAAACACAATTTCACAGTAAATTGGAATTCAAGCTATAGGTCACAATTTTTGTGTGTAGTACTTGTACTGTAGAGTTTTGGTGTCTCTCAAACAACTTGCCATATGTTGCCACAAGCATAAGATTATAGTAACACTTAAACACTTAGAGATCAAAGCAACAGGTGAACAGAATTACTCCTTAGCTGAGGAGAAAGGATGAAGTTTTATCAGGTCAAAGAATGAAGTTGCTACCAGTGGACCACAATGATACTCCAAATCAAGAGATATGGGAAGTTATTCTGCATCAGTAGATCTCAGAAATGTTATAGAAGAAACAGAGGCTAAACCTTCATGGGAAGAAAAAGAGGTAATGTAAAACAGGAGTCAGAACAATGAAATCTTGAAGGGCAGAAGGAATGTGAGGTGTCCTTCAAACGAGGAGAGCTGCTGCCTGCTGATTTATTCTTTTGAGTAATGAAAATCAATATATGCTGATAGGACTCAACAGCTTCTGAAATGTGCTTGTCGGAAACAGGGATTAGTGATGTGATAGAGCAAATTCAAAAATGTATTAGTCCACTAACAATTGTCTTTTCCTGCTACATGTGGGACAAACATTACTGTTACAATCATATTATCACAAGAGAGGAGATTTGAGAGTGTGAGGATACAGTCTCACCAGGATAATGGTTCTCTGTGGATTTGGGTGCTGGAAGTTCGGAAGTTACTTCTTTAAATATTTATTTTTTCCTTTCTCTTATTTTCTTTGGCTGTCTTTTTTCTTTTTCTGCACATTTTCTTTTTCTTTCTTCCTGGGTTTAGTTTATTCTAATATCGTCAATAAAATTATTTACAAATAAATAAAACTTTAGTGATGATGTAGCTATATAGTGTGTGTATGTGTGTGTGTGTACATGATTCATTCCTATCCTAGACTTACCTCTGGGTCTTTGGCTGAATTACAATTCTTATCAGTCTTGGATCACACAAAATGAAGAGTGGAAATGGGTATCAGCCAATAAGAGATGTGGTGTTTTTAGGGAAATGAACCTGTCTAGAGAGGAAAGATTGAAGGGAGCATGAAGAGACAGATAGGAAAAGAAATATAGGTGTCAACTCATGAAGCCATAGGCTGGGGGATAAGAATCGTGCCTCGCAGCTGCACCAAGGAATTCACACCTCAGTCAAAACAAGACACAGCCTACCACAGCCAGAATCTTATTTGCCCAAAACTGAAACAAAAAACCATTCCCTCAAACGCAGAGGTCATAAAAATGGTGCTAGAATGTGCAAAAATGGATAGATTAACAATGGAACTAAGGGATAGACAGGAAGCAAAGTGTTATAAGATATGGAATAGGTCATATAATTGGCTCAAAAAGAGATGTAAAATTAATGCATAATGATTGTATAGAAAATATAACAAAAGGAGATGGTATATATTCAGAAAGCAATAGAGTTGTAAATGTTGTATATTTGTTGTATATATTCTAAAAATAATAATCATGAAATAAAGAGGTATATCTATAAAATTTATATTTATTTTCTTATATATCTTCCTGGGAAGAAGCTATGAAAGGATACCTTGAACATTCATATGAAGAGAAAGTATATAGCATTATTTAAAGCTCCACAAATGATTGACTTCCGGCAATAAAACTAGGTTTAGGTTTAGGTTTTATTGGACTTATATGCCGCCCTTCTCCCAAAGGACTCAGGGCGGCATACAACTTAAAGACATATATTACAAAAGTTTTTTTTTAAAAGATTAAATAGGAAATCCAATAACCCAATTAACAATTTACAATTAAATTTACAATTAAAATAAAATTAACAATTAAAATTAATAATTTATTTTATTCATTTTTATTTAGGCCAGGCCAGCTTGCTGAAAAAGCCAACTTTTTAGGGCGCGCCGGAAGGACCGGAGGCCGGCAATTATGCAAAGCTCTGGGGGTAGCTCATTCCAAAGGGAAGGAGCTCCCACAGAGAAGGCTCTCCCTCTGGGGGTCACCAGCCAACACTGCCTGGCTAACAGCACCCTGAGGAGGCCAACTCTGTGGGATCGTACTGGACAGTGGGAGGCTACCGGTTGCAGTAGGTGGTCTTGCAAGTACCCTGGGCCTAAGCCATGGAGCGCTTTAAAGATCATAATTAACACCTTGAATCACACCTGGAAAACAACCGGCAACCAGTGCAAGCCGCCTAAAAGGGTTGTAACATGGGAGCACCTAGGTACCCTCATGACAACCCGTGCGGCTACATTCTGGACCAGCTGAAGCCTCCGGGTGCTCTTCAAGAGCAGCCCCATGTAGAGAACGTTACAGTAGTCCAGGCGAGAAAAGACAAGGGTGTGAGTGACTGTGCACAGGGCATCCCAATCCAGGAAGGGCGCAATTGGCATACCAGACGAACCTGGTAAAAGGCCCCCCTGGTCATGGGAGTACGGTGTCCTTCTAAACTAAGCTGCATATCCAGGAGGACTCCCAGGTTGCGGGCCCTTTCTGAAGGGGCTAACATTTCTACCCCTATTATCAAAGATGGTACGTGATGCACAAATTGGGATGACGGGAACCACAGCCACTCAGTCTTGACAGGATTGAGTTTGAGCTTGTTTGTCCCCATCCAGATCCACACAGTCTCCAGGCACCGGGCCATCACCTTAAGGGCATAGTTGGGGTGGTTTGAGGTAGAGATGAAAAGTTGGGTACTAGGAGGTGGCAACCTGAGACATCCGGGAAAATAAGCCTAAATTAAAAGTTGTCGTTGACTTACGACAACAACTGAGTCTGAAGTGTCTGTTGTTAAGTGAGACATTTGTTAAATGAGCTTTGCTCCAGTTTATCATCTTTCTTGCTACAATTGTTAAGTGAATCACTGCAGTTGGTCAGTTAGCAACATGGTTGTTAAGTGAATTAGGCTTCCCCATTGATTTTACTTTGTCAAAAGGTTGCAAAAGGGGATCAGATGACCTCGGGATACAGCAAAGATCATAAGTATGAACCAGTGGCCAAACATCTGAATTTTGATCACATGATCATAGGTTGTAAGTGTGAAAAATGGTCATAAGTAACTTTTTCTGACTTTGAACGATCACAAATGAACTGTTGTAAGTAAGTTGAGGACTACCTGTTCTGAAGATGTAGGATTTAAGATACTATATTGAGATGTTCTTCACTGAGGCTACACATTAAAACAGTAGAGTGGTCATCTAGCTAGAAGATTATTACTTCAAGAATTTTGTCTACCATTACTAATAAACCTCAGTGATCTACTCGCAAGTTTCCTGAGACCACAATGCTACTGATCTAAAACAAGCAATTGGCCATATATTGCACTGGAAGTACTGAATGAAAAAGGGTCAGTTTATCAGCCACTGTATGCTTGAATACAATCTTTGTAATCTTCAATCTTCAATCCACCATTAACCTAAAATTATGCATGTTATATGGGCATGACTTCAGAAAACTCGCTCATAAGCATTCAGTGCTTTAATGTTAATTTAGGTTTTGTTTCTTGTAGAGTGTCATGTATTTTCCTTAAAAGGGAAATCATACAGAATATTACTCACACAGCAGCTTTTTAATTATTCTACCCATACATGCAGTTAACAGTTTGCCCCAGCTCTTGAGCATGAGGGAATGACTGATGGATTATATTAACAGTAAAAATCAGATGAAGCACTGCTGCAGCCTGAGATTTATTTCAAGGAAAGGAAAACTCCTTTCTTGGTTGACACATAGGGACATTAAAAGGAGCTCTCCTTACAAAGCATGTTTCTCAAATTTGAAGAAAGGGGCTATTTTTCAACACTGGAAAACGTTAGTGAATCAATCAAGATCAGCCAAAGGGAAACTTCAGAATTTTTGGGGGGAGGGGGGAGGCAGGAAGAGTCAACTAGACAAAAGTAATCAAGGGGATGCTTGAACAAAGTAAAGCTTTGTCCCAGGAAATTACTAGAGGCTGAAAACAAAAGGATAAAGTTCAAAGGAAACATGCTGAATAATACAATAAAATGCCAACTGGAATGTACTTTTTATGTAATACATTATTATTAATAGGTACATAATAAATATTTCATCCTATATTTCTTCTAAGAACTGCACCATACAAGGTGCCCTGCCCACCTGCCATTTTCTGTGTGCAACACTCTCAAGGATTTGATTAGATGCGGAAAGTGTACAGAGGGCTATTTAATGTGGTTCATGATCTAGATAATTCTTCTAGATCATTTTGATGAAGTCAGGATGACAGTGGCGTTTGGAGCTACCTATCTTACACAGCAGAAAATGTGTCATCTTTTGTTCATAAGTCCAGAGACTCAGGATCTATTACTCAGGATCAAATGTGCAAATGCTAGAGAAAGCATACTACGAAAGTTAGAAGTTGAGGAAAAGCTGAGATAAGTCAAGAATCTTACCCAGTTTCAGGAAAAGGTCTGAAATAGAGAAGACTAATGAAACAATGATCTTTCTATAGACAGCATTGCAACCCCTGTTGGAAACTAAGATTTTTAGAGGTCACTGTTCTTGTTATCTTCTCAAGAAGTCAACATGGCTGTCAGAATTGTCTCATACATTTCTTTTCTACTTGAAGGTAAAAATGGCAGCTTGTTTCTTACCAGCAAAACAGGATTTTCCCATTCAGTAAGGAACCTGATGTCAGGGTTCCAACAAATTCCCTAATAAAATTAAGAGTCTCAAGCCATTTAGCAAGAAAAATCCACTTGTTTATTAGGAATGCCATGTCGGCACTACCTAGGTCAGGGATGTCCAAACTTGGGAACTTTAAGACTTGTGGACTTCAACTCCCAGAATTCCCCAGCCAGCTATGCTGGCTGGGGAATTCTGGGAGTTGAAGTCCACAAGTCTTAAAGTTCCCAAGTTTGGACATCCCTGACCTAGGTGAAGCCAGCCCTGGCTTTGCCCAATTAATGCATTGCCTCTGACTCTGTTTCCCCCTCCCCTCCCCACCCCCCGAGTGTATCATCAGTCACATACCCCAACGTAATTTCACAGGTCATAGAAGTCACTCCTTCCAGTGGTTATGGATCTCTGTGGAGATGACTTTGACTTTGGCCGGCTAGGCTGTGTCTTGGGTTTTTTGTTTGTTTTTTAAAATTCATTTTCATTTAGCATTTTTAAGCATTAAAATCACAATTATACTTTTACAGCTTTCCGCTATCGGTATTCTTTTTTCTAGTTTTCCATTCTGTGGCCTATTTAAAAGAAAATGAATAGACATTTTATAGATATACCTCTTTGTTTCATGATTATTATTTTTAGAATATATACAACAAATATACAACCTTTACAACTCTATTGATACCTTGTTCCAAGGTATGTTTGGTTATTTTTGACATTTTCTGAAATCCTATCTGTCCAGCAAGGAATCTGTTCCCTTGCAATCTCAACTATAACTATTTTCAGTGATGTTGATCCCCCTCTTAGCCTGTTAATGATCTTGGAGACATTTTCTTATAGCTCATATTGGAGCATTTGCTATTTTTGCCATGCCCCCAACCTTCACCCCCAACCCCCATCCTGTCTCTTCTTCTAGGTCATCTCTAACACTTCACACTTTTTCTGTCTGCTTCCTACTCCCTTGTTATTCAATGACAAGAGCTTAGGGAATTGAGACCTTGGAAAGTCATTGTTGGTTAGAATAGATAGGAAAGGAACCAAAGGTCTAAGTCAGTGGCGTGCCACTTTCTATCTTCACATGAGAGAGAAAGACAGCTAGCATCAACAGATAGCTTCAAAGCTTTTTCTTGCTTGCTTAGCAACATCACTATTATCTACATCTTAATTCTCTCGGTTTCCTAATATGCAAAGACAGCCGCTGAGTACTATGAAACTGATAGGGAGGAAAAGCCAGCTTAAAGTTTTGGTTCTTCACTTCTTTGGTTATGAAATCAGTTAGGAATCTTTGATATATAATTATATGTGTTAAGAAACACATTCCAAACCATGGAATTTAGCACATTTATTTTTCCTTACCCCCATTTTATGCTTTTAAATCCATTTTCTTCCATGGTCCAATCAAGGGATTGAAAGTATTTGTCTGTTAGAAATTGGAATGTAGCAGTTACCTGCTTGATAATGGAAATTGCTTCTGTTTTCTTCATTGGAAAAAAGGCTATTTTATTACCAAGACACCTATTTTTAAATGACGAGCTTCCAATTTGTCACTGAAAGAACTCCAAAGGGGATATTTTTCTCCTACTAAGTGAAAAACGTAACCTTATGCAACACCTAAGAAAGTCAATCAGAGTATTTCCTGGGAGCAATAAAATCTAACCATTAGAATCTAATTCTACGTGAAAAGTTTCTGTCATTTCATTCACACCTCTGCTTTCTCTGTGTGAAAAAAAAGTGGTTTCAAATATTGCTTATGTGCCATTTGAAAGAAATCTGAGAATGCAAGAATGCCACAAGTATGCCATGAGTCTTTTATCAGACAGTTTGAATTGATGGGTACAATGGACGGAGCATGGTTTTTATAAGTGTATTTCAGAAGACAAGGGATATCCACACGGTTTAGAAGAAAAAGTCAAAATGGCAGCCATGATGGCCCCTGAAGTCTTCTTTTTTTACATGCATTGTGATACACACACACAAATCAGACATTTCACACTCCAATGTTGGCTTTTTTCCTACCTTAACTGTGGACACCAGTGCAGAAAATTCACAATAAAGAACAAGTTCTTGGAAGATTTCTAGAGTGTCTTTTGTTCTTGTCAGCTGAATCCCATTATCACATTTATGGAGAAAATATACATTCCTCATGTCAGTCTTTTATGGCTTATTGTTAGTTTACCTATTATTACTGTTAGTTAAGTGGGTCTCCACAAAGATGATTAAGGGACTGGAGACTAAAACATATGAAGAATGGTTGCAGGAACTGGGTATGTCTAGTTTAATGAAAAGAAGGACTAGGGGAGACATGATAGCAGTGTTCCAATATCTCAGAGGCTGCCACAAAGAGGGGGTCAAGCTATTCATCAAGGCACCTGAGGGTAGAACAAGAAGCAATGGGTGGAAACTAATCAAGGAAAGAAGCAACTTAGAACTGAGGAGAAATTTCCTGACAGTTAGAACAATTAATCAGTGGAACAGCTTGCCTCCAGAAGTTGTGAATGCCCCAACCCTGCAAGTCTTTAAGAAGATGTTGGATAGCCATGTGTCTGAAACGGTATAAGGTTCCTGCCTAGGCAGGGAATTGGACAAGAAGACCTCCAAGGTCCCTTCCAACTCTGCTATTGTATTGTATTGTAAGAGACACATTCAGGTTCTTATCTCTACTCAAGATATAAGTTGAAATTGAAGCTTTTCTAGCCAATGTATTAATTAGCATTCATTGATACCTTAATGAGGGCTAAACTCTATATCTAAGACAATTATGTTCTGAGCTTAATTTTGTTTTTTTGCTCATAAGATCTATTTAATTATCTGGAATTCTTTTAGAATTTAAGTTCACATTTCCTGACGTGGGTATCTACTGAATTCAAATTTCCAACAGGATGAAGTTCTTTTTTGTGTCATGTATTTGTGCACTATGAGGACACAGTCACTAGCTACTTGCCTCAATCCTTCGTTTTGAAGCTGAATTGGTTTCCTGGAAGAATAGAACCATGATGCAGGTTCAAATGGCTCTCCACTGGGGATAGTTGCAAAAAAGAGTTGCAATGGCTATGTGGCCAGATGTCTGAATTCCTGCATTCTCTTCTGCATTTCTTTATGCATAAAAATTATGAAAATTCAAGCCATCAAACAATCTGAAATGCAACAATTGCAGCAGATTGAAGCTCATTTCGGAAATAGGTCTAATATTTTTTCTCTGAGTTATTAAGCAATCCACTAAAATGGTGGAAACTGGGTAGTTATTTGCATGGAACTTAATTTGCATCACACATATTATACATGTTCCTCCAATAAAAGCAACATTTTCTTTTTAGCATTTTTACTGAGCTGGTGACAGGGATGCCATGAAGTTAAAAGAAGAAGCTTTGTTGTTCCAGGTCAGACTGTCTTTTGGATGGGTTACAGCTCTCTTGGGTTTTACGCAGAAGCATTTTTAAATCATATTTATTCAACCCTTTTAAGTAAAGAGGTCAGTGATTAAGTCCCCAAACTCCTGCATATAAACAATTTGTTCTATCACTGCATAATTTCTTTTGACTAGTTTCTAATAGGGGTAAAAAAAAAAAAGGTCTAATTTTATTCCCAAACCAAAAGACTGATTTCCACTGAGTGTCTGAGAAGTTACATTTTATGATACTAATCTTAAAACAAGTATGGGTTAATTGCAAGGTTTCATTTTAGTAATTTATTATTCCCGTGCTCCCCAATGTTAGATTACCGCCCACTTTTGCTATAAAAATGTTTTATAGGAAGCAAGCATTTCAACAACTACTGAAAATGAATTATTGAAAATATTTCTTAACCCCAATCCTCCACAGGAAATTAAAGAAGCTGGTAAAACTCCTGTAAGGGAAGATATCTCCCTCATTAAAAAAAAAATAGATTCATGTTTTGAAGTCATATCCTGATGAAGATTTTTCTTTAGGTCTATGTGTCCTGGAGAAGAAAATGTTGGTTGGAAATTTTTATTTAATCAATTATCTTGCAAAAAATCCCAGATTTTGATGTGTTTGTTCCATGAAAATCTATATTTATTCTTTTTTTTTAGTTATAGTCAACTTTATCTCATGGGAAATATCCAATCCCATTTACATCTGAAGGTTTTTCTTGTTCTGTTATATAAATGGAGAACTGAAGCTGATAATAATTCATTTCATTAATATACCCACTATTATCTAGATGTACTAACAGTAGATGGATCCATCTATTTTTCAGCTACATCAGTCTGCTTCTTTTTATTTATTTATAGACCAAGACCAAGTCCCAACATTTAAAATTAATACTTATTATACACTGTTAATACTTGCATGTGGATAATATATTCATAAATAAGAAGAGTTTCTATAAAATTAGCAATTCATTTGAAATAATAAATGGATTCTATGAGCTAAGGCTATAAATAAAAATGTTCCTACTGCCTTCAAAACAGCCAGTTATTGGTCACTTAATAAGAAGAACTCAATCTCTCGCCCTTGAGAGGAATCTACCTGGCTCAAGAGGGGATTAGTGCTGATCATCAATGAGAGTAGAGTGGGCACTTTAAAAATATGTGAAATAGATTCAACCTCTGTATATGAGCAAACACATACTTAATTTTCAGATCATCATATTAACCAGCTGTTGCTTTAGTAGAAAGAGCATTTATAAGAGCCAGGGAGAAGACCTTTCTATATGAGCCATATAGAATTTTATAGAAGTAATTGGGGAGTGACCAAAGGGAGAGAGAGCTATTCACCTCTAAAGGGAGATGGGAGAATTTGGCTCTGATTGCCTGGATGTCTAAGTCCCATATCTTCTTATTAGCTTCTACTATGTCTTGTTCTAGATCTCAAGCAGTAGGGCTGGAATGGACAATACATACTGTCTCAGATCTTTGTCTATTTGTTTGTTCAGAATAGCTCAATGTATATCATATTAACAGAATAACAGAATTGGAAGGGACTTTGGAGTTCTTCTAGTCCAACTCCCTGCTCAAGCAGGAGACTCTATACCATTCCAGATAAGTGGCTACCAGTGTCTTCTGAAAAGCCTCCAGTGATGCAGCAGCCACAACTTCTGAAGGCAAACCATTTAATTGGTTAATTTCTCACTGTTAGAAAATTTCTCCTTAGTTCTAAATTGCTTCCCTCCTTGATTTAATCTCTCTCCATTGTTTTTTTTTTTTTTGGTCTTCTGGTGCTTTGGAAAATAGATCAACCTCCTCTTTGTGACAGCCCCACAAATATTGGAACACTGCTGTCATTTTACCACTAGTCTTTCTTCTAATATTGAATGAGTTGTATCAAATTGTTTGTTTTGCCCAGAATCTTAGCTGACATAATATTGCCTGAACCTCAAATGAGATGCAGCCTAACTGTAATCTGGTCATGGCATTAGAAGTTGACTAAGCAATATATATTGTTGACTTTTAGAATTTTATTTTGACTAATTTGTTGAGCTCTAGAAATATTTTTTGAGCTTTTGTAGGTAAGCCTCTTCTTATTAATGACCCCCAGAATGTAGAAAATTGAAATTAAATACCTAGATATTTAAACTATTTTACCTGCTCAATAGATCTGCTACTAATTGTTCAGCTTAATGGGTTATCAGAGTATCTTTTGGATACACATTACCTTGAAGGCTCTTTAAGACCTCTACACAACCCAATTCCTGGAACTAAAAGAATAGTAGCAGCATCTGGATACAGAAGAATTTGGAATTGGACAATGAGAGAAGTATGGAGGATGGAGGTTTAAATTGCAAAATCTATTACTAAATCATTATTGTAAAGGTTAAACAATGGGAGATGCCCCACCCAACAGGGATAATGTACATCCTTGATTAACCCCTCTGAAAATGAATAAGTTCTGTTAGATCTCCATAATAGGCACATTTAACCCAGTAGTGGGTGGCTAGCTGGTTTACCACCGGTTTCCTCGTGCTCACAAGTGCGCTCGCACTCATGCAATGCTTCTACACATGCACAGAAGCTTCCGGGTGGGTGGGCAGAGCCTTCCGCCACTGCCACTACCGGTTCGGCCAAACCAGGCCGAACTGGGAGTAACCCACCTCTGCTTTAACCTGCATAGTGTGGTATTACAGTGTAGCAGAATAATGAAGTTAAATAAATGATCAATCAACAAGCTAGCTGGTTTCTCCAAAGTTGTCAGAGAATGATGATTAAGGAATTCAAAAAGTGTCCAATAAGTCCATCCTAAGTCATGTTTAGAGATCATAGTAATAGACTGAATGCCAATAAACTGGAGACTCTGGGGAAAATAATACTTTCTCTCAGTTTATTGTTACATATTTTATTCTCTCAACTGGAAAACCATGAATTGGCTTCCAAATGACAGAGTCAAGTGCAGCATTTCATTTATATCTCATATACCGGCATGTACCATTTCATCTAAGATAATTAAAATGAGAGATTATTTAGCCTTCTTTTGAATTTTTTTCCAGCTGAGTTTTCGAAGATATACTATTGAAACCACTGCTGAGTTTCTCCAAGCCCAGGCAAGTATCCAATTGTAACCTTGAAATTTCTTATTGATTCATGTGTAAGTTAGTTCCATCCTGTTTTCCAGCTTGTGATTTCTTTCCAAAGGAATATGACTGTTCACATATAATTAGTTAATTCTGCCTTGCCCAATTTTCTATGATTTATTTGTGTTGGATTGGCCTTCACAGATTTGCAGAACATTATGGGAACTGACATCCAAGATATTTGGAGGACATTACCTTGAGGAAGACAGACAGACAGGGTGGGAAGGGATGGAAAAGAGGTCACATTTTACTATAAAACTTTGCACAAAACTCTCTCTCATATATAGAATATACCATTCCTTTTAAAATACACCTTTTTATTCTTTTATCAGTTTAAAACTAAATTGCATGAATCAGAAAAATGTGAATAATTGCATTTTGATCAAAATAGTAATCCATTAATCAAAATCATTTAAAATCATTGTAGGTCAATTAAAAATTAACACTTCATGTGAAGTGTCTACTTTTCTTTAGAAGAAGACATAAACATTAGGAAGCCTCAGGAAATTGCCATAGTCTATTTATGTAATTAATGGGTTTATATAGATCAATTTAGGGAACATGATGGCTCAGTGGCTAAGATACTGAGCTTGTCAATCAGAAAGGTTGGCAGTTTGGCGGTTCGAATCCCTAGCACTGCGTAATGGAGTGAGCCCCCATTACATGTCCCAGGTTCTGCCAACCTAGCAGTTTGAAAGCACATAAAAAATGCAAGCAGAAAAGTAGGAACCCCCTTTGGTGGGAAGGTAACAGCATTCCGTGTGCCTTTGGCATTTAGTCATGCTGGCCACATGACCACGGAGACGTCTTCAGACAGTGCTGGCTCTTAGGCTATGAAATGGAGATGACCACCGACCCCTAGAGTCAGGAACAACTAGCACATATGTGCGAGTGGAACCTTTACCTTCACCTTATAGATCAATTTATTATGATACATACTTGAAATCAAAGATATTGAAACAAAAGCTCAATTTAATGGACCTATATAATACCTATAGTTAAGCAAAACTTTGTTTGAAATAATAGACTAGGCCACTGCATCTGAAGAAGTCTGACATCAATTTTCTTAATTTTACACAAAGCATGATAATTTATAAATAATATGTTTAAATAAAATCTAAATTGGTGCAAAATTATTTGTGTCATGACACCATTACCCAAAAGTGTAAATTGTCACTATCACATATTTTTTCCATTTAACAGTTTTCAGGCCTAATGGAAGGTCCTCCTGCAACTGTTACTTCACAGTAATGTTTTACTTTATAATACAATACAATAGCAGAGTTGGAAGGGACCTTGGAGGTCCAACTCCCTGCCTAGGCAGAAAACCCTATACCATTTCAGACAAATGGCTATACAACATCTTCTTGAAGACTTGCAGTGTTGGGGCATTCACAACTTCTGGAGACAAGCTGTTCCACTGATTAATTGTCCTAACTGTCAGGAAATTTCTCCTCAGTTCTAAGTTGCTTCTCTCCTTGATTAGTTTCCACCCATTGCTTCTTGTTCTGCCCTCAGGTGCTTTGGAGAATAGTTTGACTCCCTCTTCTTTGTGGCAACCCCTGAGATATTATCTAAAGTTTATATAATTATATATAATATATAAATTATTATATATAATTATATTATATAAAGTTATAGCTTTTGGAGACCCAATTTCAATATTTATATGTCCAATTTAAAAGGTAATCCAAACAAGCCTTTGGAAAAAGTTATAAACAATTCATCTTACTTGTGTATTATTATTGTCATGATTACAGTTGTGTATTCATAGTAGTATAGAAGCATCTTATTTAGGTTAATCTGAAATGCAATTTTACAAATATCATAGCTGTCATTGATCAATTAACTTCAGACAAGATTCAAAATTTCTTCCCAACTCCCAGTTTTGGGCTACCATCTCTACAATACCTGCACCATTGATTAAGTTTGGAATTTCTTACAAATAGAATTTGTATTCTATTTTATTATATCTGTTCTTAATTATATCCTATTATATACTTTTCTATTTACTATATGTAGGTATGTTTTTATGTATATATGTAACAGTTATACTATTAGACACTTTATTATATCATACTTAGGGCTGTAATAAAATAATTGACTGATTGTTTTCATTAATCTATCACAAGCAAAAGATTGAATAAAAAATACAGAAATTCCCAGAAAATTACATAGGCAGCATCAGCCATTCAAACCAACCTAGCCCACTCTAAATTCTACCTCTACCTTCAAACTTTATTTTTCCAATGTGGAGATTGGTTAAGTTAGTTAGATATCTAAGTGCAGGTAAGGAATCTAGTGACTATTCTCCATCAAGACTGTGCAAAATTTTGAAGGTGTGTTTCCCTTTAGTGAAGGTTTATGAGGTTCTTCATGAAACAAGGGTCACTGTCCCCATTTCTATATATTTTACTAAATATATTTGTAAGGAATATAAAAACTAATCCAAACTAACATAAAGTAGGAAAAAGGGAAGGGAAGAAATGTAAGAGAGAACTAAAAGTACAAGAAAGAAAGAAAGAATTAATCAAAACTAATACAGTATAAAGTAGGAAAAGAAAAAGGAAAGGAAAGAAATGTAAGAGGAACTTAAAAGTACAGGAAAGGAAGAAAACATAAATGAAATATATATACACAAAGAAGTAGTTCCATAATTATAATTTTACCTCTTATTCTATGAGAATTATGGTTGCAACATAATTCTCTTCTCTTCTTTCTATAATCTATCCCTGTCTATTCATTAAAACCATAAATTATAAGTTCATTTTTTCTGTTTTTCTCAAAAAGTCCAATCCACAATAAACATATTGTCTGTTCTCAAAGAGGTTAATTTAGCCACTACCTCAGCATTCCATCATCTTCACCAGCCATCCCTCCATTGTGAGCATTGCTGAATCTTTCCATTCTTTGGGCATACAATAATTTAAGTGCAATTATCACATAGAAAAACAGAGTTCTATAGCTTTTTTCCAACTGTTTGTCCAACATTCCCAAAAGAAAGCCCCTGACTCTCAATTTTACATTAATCTTTAAAGTCTTCTCAATCAGTGTACAGGTAGTCCTCAGTTTATGACCACAAGTGAGCCCAGAATTTACGTTGCTAATTTGTTAAGTGAGTTTTGCCCCATTTTATGACTTTTCTTACCACATTTGTTTAGTGAATCACTGCAGTCGTTAAATTAGTAACATAGTTGCCAAGTGAATCTGGCTTCCCCATTGATTTTGCTTGTCAGAAGATTGCAAAGGTGATCCCATGACCACGACACACTGCAACCATCATAAATATGATCCAGTTGTTAAGCATCTGAATGTAAATCATGTGACTATAGGGATGCTGCAATGATCATAAGAGTGAAAACTGGCCATAAGTCACTTTTTCCAGTGCCATTGTAACTTTGAACACTCACTAAATGAACTGCTATAAATCGGGGACTACCTGTATGCATTTTGAATCCAGAATTGTCTAGCTTTCTCGTGTCTACCAAACATGATAAAGTGTTCACTCTTGTTCACTGTCTCCATTTCTCTTGCATTTATTTATTTATTTATTTATTTATTTATTTATTTATTTATTTATTTATTTATTTATATTCGATTTATATACCTCTCCTTTCTCCATCGAGATGGACTCAGGGTTGTGCACAGGGTATTAAAAATCACCAATAAATAACAATAAATACAATAATAATATTTAAAATGAATTAAATTAAGAACCTGTGCTAAAAATATTCCCATTAAGATACTGAAATCCATTTACTAGTTAGCTAAGATTATGTCGCGTCTTGAGTTCTAAGCTCTAAGCTCTAAGCTCTAAACTAGACCGGCTTGGTGGAAAAGGTACGTCTCGAGTGAGCGGCAAAAGAGGGGAAGGTCCGTGATAATACGAAGTTCGGGGGGTAGGTCGTTCAAGAGGGATGGCCCTGCCACAGAGAAGGCCCTTCCCCTGAGCACCGCCAGCCAGCATTGACCAGCGGTTGGCACCCTGAGGAGGCCCTCCCTATGGGAGCGGATCGGTCGGTGGGAGACGGTCCCGCAAATACCTGATAGCTCAGGTATGCTGGATGTAGTGGTGGGTTACAACTGGTATGCCCCAGTACAGGTGTACCGGTGCCTGCCGGGAGCACCAGGTACCGTTCCAATATCATGCTCCATAGGGCCCACCTTCCCGCCTGCACTCCTTACCAGTATTTGAGATGTTTGCATCCGCACATGCGCACAGAGTGTACGGCACCTGCACGACACTCCGCTGAGCAGCTGGAGTGGCGCAGAGGCATCATAGAGTGACACAGGCAGTAAGTATGCATGTGCATGTTGCGCGCATTCATGTGGTGGACGCCCGGCCCCGTTACACTGTACCGGATGCCAGTATAAGTAATCCTTGACTTATGACCACAATTGAGCCTAACATTTCTGTTGTTAAATGAGATATTTGGTCAGTGAGTTTTGCCCCATTTTAAACTTTTCTCGCCACAGTTCTTAAGCAAATCATGGCAGTTTGTAAGTTAGTAACCCAGTTATTAAGTGAATCTGCCTTCCCCATTGATTTTGCTTATCAAAAGGTTGCAAAAGGGGATCACATGACCTTGGGACACAGCAATGGCCATAAAAATGAACCAGTTGCAAGCATCTGAATTTTGAACACATGATCGTGGGGCTGCCATAAAGGTCATAAGTCACTTTTTTCAGTGGTGTTGTAACTTTGAATGGTCAATAAATGAACTGTTTTAAGTCGAGAACTGCTTGTACTCTGCTCAAAAGAAAGTGGACTACTGTAATGCTCTCTACATAGGGCTCCCCTTGAGGTGCACCCGAAGACTTCAGCTTGTCCAGAATGCAGCCACGCGAGCAGTTATGGGAACCTCTAGGTTTTCCCATGTAACACCGCTCCTGCACGAGCTGCATTGGCTGCCTGTCATCTTTCAGGTGCGCTTCAAGGTGTTGGTTATCATCTTCAAAGCGCTCCATGGCACGGGACCTAGCTATCTGCAGGATCGCATCCTGCCCCATACATCCCTGCGGCTGATTCGCTCCCACAGAGAGGGACTTCTCCAGGTGCTGTCCACTAGGCTATGCCAGCGGGCGACGCCCAGGGGAAGAGCCTTCTCTGTGGCGGGCCCGACCCTCTGGAACGACCTTCCCCCCGAAATTAGAACAACCACGGACCTCCGCTCCTTCCGTCAAAAACTAAAAACGCATTTTTTCTGCCTGGCTGGCTTGGAGTAAATGAATTGCTCTATTAGGGTTTTTAGGGGTCTAATTTTAGTTGGTCTGGTTTTTAGCGCAGGGTTGTTTAATTCATTTTAAATTGTATTTATGCTTGTGTTTTTATATATGTATTGACATAGAGTTTGCGCATGCGCGAAAATGGCGTTCTTGCCTTGAACGCGGCAAGGCACAGGGGTCTTATGGCCCAGAAGGGATGTTTCCAGCCCTCCACGGACATCTAGGAGGGCTGGCCCTGCAAGCCGGTCACTCGCAGGTTTAGCAGGTGCGCTTGTTCGCGGCCGGGGGGCGACGGGGGCGACGGGCGAGCGAGGAGCAGCGGAGACGCCCGGAGCGGCCCAGAGCGGCCTGGCGCGGCTCAGGCGCGGCCTAGTCCCGGCCCTCCACAACATCTTGGAGGGCCGGCCCTGCAAGCCGGCCGCTCGCCGGCACGACGGAGCGCTTTGGACCGCGACGGGGAGGCGACGGAGGCCCTGCAAGCCGGCCGCTCACCGGCATGATGGAGCGCTTTGGCCGCGACGGGGGGCGACGGAGGCGACGGGCGAGCATGGGAGTAGTGGAGACGCCCGGAGCGGCCCGAAGCTGCCCTACCGCGGCCCCGGTGCGGCTTGGTCCCGGCTGGAGAGGAGGTAGGCTGGGTAGCCAGGCGGCCTGGGCGAAGATCAGAGGAGCGCCCTGTCTGTGCGGTGGGGGCGACGGGCAAGCGAGCGAGCGAGCGAGCAAGGGAGCAGCGACAAGACGCCCGGAGCGGCCCGCGGCCCGGCCACGTCTCGGCGCCGGCTGGAGAGGAGGTAGGCCGGGTGCCGGAATAAAAACGAGAGGGCCGAGTTGGAGGCCGCGAAAGGCGGGAGGACCGAGTCGAGGCCGCAGACCACCAGGCCGAACATCGGGCCGAACATCAGGCAACGTGGGAGTTCGGAGCAGCCCCGATGGCCCGGGCGCGGCCCTTGTGTTAACTGGAGGTGGCCGAGTAGTGGAGGCAGGCCGGGCGCCCAGGGTGAAGACGGAGGAGGCTGGGCCGGGTGGGATGCGACCATCTGGCTGCGCGGGGATAACAGCGGCCCGCACGGCCCCCCTACCCGACCCATGTGGCCCCTATTGTGGAGGACCATGGAGAGATGGACGGTATAGAGGAACGGTCGTTACAACCGAACTGAGAGCTAATGGCTGGAAAAGCCCCACATAGCATTACAACTAGCCATGTGGCCTGTACTTTGATCCAACGGGAGAGGGGAGAGACAATCTGTGGATACAGCCTATGGACAGAGACAGTGACTTTGCGGAGACTCAGACCATTTTCTCCGATTGGATGGGCTGATGTCCACAGATTTAATTTGATCCATCTGCTACCACCCCCTCCCTCTACCCGAACTGCCCACCGCTTTTGTATTTTGTACTTGTCCCTTTAATTAATTAATTGTCGATTTTACCATCTTTACCATCTTTTACCATTTTTACCATCTATTGTATAATGGGCCCTTATGCTCACTGTTTCAACTATGGACTTGCAGTGTATCATCTTTGGGGATTCTCCCCCCCCCCTTTTGTAGTGCCAATGCCGTCTAATGTTATCTTATTCAAGGTCAGTTCTCCTTCGCCTGCGGGAGTCTACCCTCTCGCAGGCTTGGCCCCCTAGTTTATCACGGGCCCACCTCGAGGATGGACTTATTGCTCCTGAGAGGTGGGCGAAGCGCAAACTCGGGGGGTTTTTATTTAACTTGCTAATTCGGATTTTAGGGGGTTCCAGGGAGGAGGGTAGGGATAGTCAAGTGGGTAGACAGATGGAGATGGAAACAGCAATTAGTAGTAAGGGCCAGGATAGCAGTCGACGGCGGGAAGCGGAAGGCGAAAGGCAGGGGGATACTCGAGTCGTTCCTCAGGAGGGCATACCAATTCAGAGGGTCGTGGGGAGGGGCAGGACCGAGGGGAGACAATTTTTATCCTCCCGGTTGGTGGCACGCAGCCGTTGGTTAAAAACGGTCGGGTGCCACAACCCTCGCAGGCTAGGTGGCCAGGGAATACAGAGCCAGGGTCTGCGGCTGATGTTTTGCAACGCCAGGTCCGTTGTCAACAAAGCCCCCCTCATTAGTGACCTTGTGTCAGAGGGGGAGCCGGACCTGGTAGGAATTGCGGAGACCTGGTTGGGCCACGAGGGAGGTCATCCCCTCGTTGAAATGTGCCCACCAGGCTACCGCGCATTTCATCAGCCGCGGGCCCTAGGCAGGGGTGGTGGGGTAGCGGTCATTATCAAGGAAGGCCTGGAGCCGAGAGAGACCATCGTGCCGCAGACCTCCGGCTGTGAGTCCCTTTGCATGAAGTGGGGCCTAGGGAGGCAGTTGGGCTTGCTGGTTGTATACCTGGCTCCCCGCTATGTAGCAGCAGCCCTGCCCGAGCTCCTGGAGGTGATCGCCACGGTGGCAGTGGAGACCCCCAGACTTATAGTTATGGGGGACTTTAATCTGCCATCGTTGGGCGAATCATCCGCGGTAGCTCGGGAGTTCATGGCTTCCATGACGGCCATGGACCTGACCCAAGTAATTCAAGGCCCCACTCATGAGGGTGGACATACGCCGGACCTCATCTTCGTCTCGGGCCAATGGAAGAGTGATCTGGGTACAGGGGACATAGACATCATACCCTTGTCATGGTCAGACCACTCACTTCTCCGACTCGACTTTCCGACCGCTGCTCCCCTCCGCGGGGAGGCGGAACCAGAGTTACCAATCTGGTACCGCCCCAGGCGCTTGATGGACCCGGATGGGTTCCAGACAGCGCTTGGGCCATTTCCTGTATCCCTGACCCGCGCCCCGATGGAGGACCTCACGGCCGCATGGAATAGTGCGGCCGTGGGAGCCTTGGATCGGGTCGCGCCCTTGCGGCCTCTCTCGCGGCGGCGAACCACCCTGGCTCCTTGGTTTACTGAGGGGCTGCGGGTGATGAAACGCCGCAAGAGATGCCTAGAGAGAAGATGGAGGGCTAGCCGCTCTGAATCTGACCGGACACAGGTGAGAGCCCATTTACGGACTTACATTGTGGCGCTGAGGGTGGCCAAACGTCATCATTGCGCCACCCTCATAGCATCCGCAGAAAACCGCCCTGCCGCCCTGTTTAGGGTGACCCGTTCCCTCCTTCAACAGAGGGAGCGGGAAGCCCCGTTACAGGGTAGGGCAGAGGAATTTGTGATTTTTCTGCAGGAGAAAACCGCCCAGATACAGAGTGAGCTAGCCACCATTCATGGCCCAGTGGGATGCCACGAGGGAGATCTTGTTTGGGAGGAGTTTGACCCCGTTACTTCCGAGGATATGGACAGGTTACGTGGGCGACTGCGAGCCACCACATGTTCATTGGACCCGTGCCCCTCCTGGCTTGTACTGGCATCCTGGGAGGTGACACGAGGCTGGCTCCAAGAGGTTATCAACGCATCCTTGAGTGAGGGTTCCTTGCCTGCCTCCCTAAAAGAGGCTATGGTGAGGCCCCTCCTCAAGAAGCCCTCCTTGGACCCAGCTCTTTTGAACAACTACCGTCCAGTCTCCAACCTTCCCTTTTTGGCGAAGGTTGTTGAGAGTGTGGTGGCACAACAGTTTCCCCGTCACCTGGAGGAAGTTGACTATCTAGATCCGCGCCAGTCCGGCTTTCGGCCCGGGCATAGCACCGAGACGGCATTGGTCGCGTTGGTAGATGATCTCTGGAGGGCCAGAGATGGGGGATGTTCTTCCATCCTGGTCCTATTAGACCTCTCAGCGGCTTTCGATACCATCGACCATGGTATCTTATTGCATCGGCTGGGGGGGTTGGGGGTGGGAGGCACCGTGTTGCGGTGGTTCTCCTCCTACCTCTCTGGCCGATCGCAATTTGTGCGTGCAGGAGAGCAGAGGTCGACCCCGAGACCACTCACATGTGGAGTGCCTCAGGGGTCGGTCCTCTCGCCTCTCCTGTTTAACGCATATATGAAGCCGCTGGGTGAGATCATCCGTGGTTTTGGGGTAGAGTACCACCTGTACGCTGACGACACCCAGCTGTACATATCTACCCCAAACCACCCCAACGATGCCGTAGCGGTGATGTGCCAGTGCCTGGAAGCCGTGCGGATCTGGATGGGAAGTAACGGACTTAGGCTCAACCCGACCAAGACCGAGTGGCTGTGGTTTCCGGCTGCCCGATTCAACCAGCTTTCTCCAACGCTGGCCATAGGGGGCGAACATCTTGCCCCTGTGGATGGGGCGCGCAATTTGGGTGTCCTCCTGGATACCCGGCTGTCTATGGAAGAGCAAGTGACAGCCGTGGCCAGGAGGGCGTTTTACCAGGTTTGCCTGGTTCGCCAATTGCGCCCCCTATTGGATCGGGACGCCCTTCGCACAGTCACTCATGCCCTCGTGACATCCCGACTGGACTATTGTAACTCTCTCTACATGGGGCTCCCCTTGAGGTGCACCCGGAGGCTTCAGTTAGTTCAGAATGCAGCCGCGCGAGCAATTATGGGCACCTCTAGGTTTGCCCATGTAACACCGCTCTTGCGCGAGCTGCACTGGCTACCTGTCGTCTTCCGGGTGCGCTTCAAGGTGTTAGTCATCATCTTCAAAGCGCTCCATGGCTCGGGACCTAGCTATCTGCGAGATCGGATCCTGCCCCACACATCCTCACGACCGATTCGCTCCCACAGAGAGGGGCTTCTCCGGGTGCCGTCCACTAGACTTTGTCAGCGGGCGACGCCCAGGGGAAGGGCGCTCTCTGTGGCGGGCCCGGCCCTCTGGAACGACCTTCCCCCTGATATTAGAACGACCACCGACCTCCGCTCCTTCCGTGTAAAATTGAAGACCCACCTCTTTCGACTGGCCGGCCTTGAATAGTTCTCTCTGTCTTTTAACGATAAATTTTAATGGGTTTTTTAATTGTATTTTTAGCACGGGTAATTTATTTAATTCTATTTTAGTAATGTTTGTATTATCGTATATTGTTTTAATTATGCCTGTGCACCGCCCCGGGTCCCTGTGGGGAGAGGGTGCGGTTAATAAATTCCAATTTATTATTATTATTATTATTATTATTATTTTAAAATCCCCTGTGCCCCTACGGGGAGAGAGAGCGGTCCATAAATTAAAATTATTATTATTATTATTATTATTATTATTATTATTATTATTATTATTATTATTATTATTATTATTATTATTATTATTATTATTATTATTATTATTATTATTATTATTTAGGTACGAGTAGCATACGTATGTTACTTAACTGACATTTAATGCTACACGCATCTTCATTTGAGGATTTAAAAAAGGAATGCAACAAATGTTATAAAAGTACATCACATTTTGAATCTTCAAGTCATCTAGCAATGGCTTAATACAGGGGTCTACAAAGTTGGCTCTTTTAAGACTGGAATTCTGGGAGTTGAAGTCCACCAGTCTTAAAAGAGGCAACTTTGCAGACCCCTGGCTTAATAGTATGGAAGATGAATCATTTCACAATAACTAATTGGCGTTTCCCAGATTAATGTGCAGATTGGAATGAAGGTATTCTTGCACATTTCTGCAAATGATCTGATCTTGCTATAAAGTTATACCCAAAATCTGGAAAAACATTAATACAAAACGTATATGTTAGGGGAAATGCAGAAGCAAAACACTGCTGTAAATGGAATATATTTATGACTAAAAGCATGCAAACCGGATATGGATCTGATAGAGACAATTGTAAATTCCATTCTGGATTATTAGCCTTCATTGTAAAAACCTGAATTCAAAATTGCTATTTGGCCAAAAGCTCTCTGATTGATTTTGGTCACTATATGTTTTTTTTCTTTATAGGGCGGAAGGAAAGATTTTGAAATGCTACACATCCCAATTACACAGAGAAAGAGAGGGGCGGAGAGAATTTTAGAAAGTTAATTTAACTTATTTGCATTTGAAAATGCAGATTTATATATTTGTATTGTGCATTTTAAGGGATGGGGTGGCTCAGTGGCTAAGACGCTGAGCTTGTCAATCAGAAAGTTCGCAGTTTGGCTGTTTGCATTCTTAGTGCCGCGTAATGGAGTGAGCTCCCGTTACTTGTCCCAGCTTCTGCCAACCTAGCAATTCAAAAGCACGTAAAAATGCAAATAGAAAAAAAAGGAACCACTTTTGGTGGGAAGTAACACCATTCCGTGCGCCTTCGGCATTTAGTATGCTGGCCACATGACCATGGAGACATCTTCAGACAGTGCTGGCTCTTCAGCTTTGAAACGGAGATGAGCACCACTTCCTAGAGTTGGGAATGACTAGCATATATGTGCAAGGGGAACATCACGGACATGATGGACAAATGGACATCAAATGCATGGAATATTTTCCTGTATTCACTCTCCTATCAATCTTTGCTCAACCCCGCCAGAAAAGGGGGGGGGGGAATCTGACAATGCCATCCACAAGTTTCCAATCACATTTTAGAAGATGGCATCTTAGTTCCATGTAAAAGGAGCAGGCAGTAAGGTATTAGTCTTTTTAAATGCCTTGCCATCTCTACTGATACAGTGCTTAGGAATCTTTAAAAAAAGGAGATCATCATTGAACAAAGCCTGCTGAGAAGACTGCATTTCTGGGAAGCAAATGAGTGATTCAAACAAAAAGGGACAAGAGTGCTTTTTAATGTTAATTAAGCATGGTTGGGGAAGGAAAGCAAAGACAGAGAGGCTCAATAGCATAGAGAAAAGGTCAGACCCACAGCCTGTTCTTCCCTGGAGGAAAAAGCTACTTGGTCTCCATCTGAGACCTTTAGTGGAGGCAGAGGTTGGTGAACTTGAGTCAGCAAATCAAGACCCGGGAATGTCAGGTCATCCTTAGTTTAGCTCCAACTTTTGCAGATGACAAATTTCTGTTTAGGTCAATGAGGATTCTCAAAGTGAATCACCAGTTGGAAGAGCTTTGCATTCATGGCTTTTACCAGCCATTGTAGGGCAGAAAAATAAAGTCCATTGTCTGGCTTCAGTGTTCTGAAGCCAGTTAATATAAAAAGCAGAGTTCTCAGAATAGTTAGTTCACATTAGAACATACTTCTGACTGATTGCAATATTTGCTTTTCAGATAAAGGGAAACATGGCAAAATAACATTGGAAATTGGTAGGTTTTAATACTGCTCTCACTTTACTTGAGTTAATGTGTTGTTCAATGTGCACAATTATTTATTTTGTTTGTTAAAGCATTTATACCCTGCTTGTTCATTCAAAAAAAAAAAAGGAAAAGCATTTCTCAATATTATTTAAATTTATCAATCTTTCCAACACTAGTCAGAATGACAACTAAAAAACTAACAAATGGGTGGAAGGCAAAAGCTGTGAAACTGTGACCCCCCCCCCCCCCAGGACAGGATTAATAAAATCCTAGATTGCAATTACAAAATGAATGAGTATAATTGATATGTTCAGCTCTTGGAGGGTTTTTTATGTTACTGTTGTATTGTTTTCATTGTTTTTTTTAATTATTGTTGTTAAAAGGTAAATGTTCCCCTCATACATACATGCTAGTCGTTCCTGACTCTAGGGGATGGTGCTCATCTCTGTTTCAAAGCCAAAGAGACAGCACTGTCCAAAGACGTCTCCATGGTTATGTGGCCAGCATGACTAAATGCCAAAAGCACACAGAACGCTGTTACTTTCCCACCAAAGGTGGTCCCTATTTTCCTACTTGCATTTTTGCATGCTTTCGAACTGCTAGGTTGGCAGAAGCTGGGATAAATAATGGGAGCTCACTCCATTACACGGCGCTAGGGATTCGAACCGCTGAACTACCGACCTTTCTGGTTGACAAGCTCAGCGTCTTAGCCATACCACAAGACAGATAGCCGCATAACTTTTTCAAATGAATAAAAAGTCAAAACAAGGCAAGACAAGATGGCAGGTGGACACAACTGCATGATCAAAGCTTCACTTTTTAAAATTCTATTTCTCCAATTTGACTTTATAACTCCTTCCCTGTGGACACCGTTACTAACAAAACAAAAGCATTAGAAATAAAAATAAATAGTGCACTCGAAGTAAACAATGCATTTGTAACTAGACAGAATTAAGAATCAACCCTTCCCAATTTAATGCTGTCCAAATGTACTTGGAATTAAAGGAGTTTAATTCTACATACCCGAAGACCACCAAAATAATGACCCTATCTTAAATTCATCTTATTTCTCTGCAATAGGAGTAGCTGATGCGGGCAGTAGATGGAAAAAATCATGTATGGGATTAAATATCCACTAGTTATAGAATAAATAAATAAATGTTCAAAATTTCCACTAACATACGATAAATCCTAGATTCATTAGATATATACTTAGGTGATATTAACTGGGTTTAACAACATGACAGCAGAGCCCTATCTATGTTGTGTATATAAAAATATTTGCAGCAGGCATCTGTCTGGTACTATAATAAGGAGGAATCCATACATATTATTGTATATACCCGGGATGGCAAACCTATGGCACACTATGCCACACGCAGCACTCTCTCATGGCACATGAGCTCTTGCCCCAGTTCAGTGTGCGCATTTCCTGTCAGCCAGCTGATCTCTGGGACTCTGTTCATGCAGACAGGGCACATGTATGGGAGGCTTGGGGGGACACATATTAGTTTTTAGTTTTAGTTTTATTTAAACTTATATACCGCTCCCTTTCCCGAAAGGGACTTGGGGCAGTGCACAGGAAATTAAAAAGCATAAATAAACATAACAATATACAAAATTTAAAATCAAATTAAATTATTATCCCTGTGCTAAAAATTTGCAATAAATTAAAACTATTCCCCTTAAAAACCAATTAAAACAATTTGTTGTCAGGCTAAAGGCTAGGTAGAGTTAGGCCAGGCCGGCCAGTTGAAAAAAGTGTGTCTTAAGCTTCTGGCAGAAAAAATGGAGGTCCGTGGTCATTCTGAGTTTGAGGGGTAGGTCGTTCCAGAGGGTTGGGCCCACCACAGAGAAGGACCTTTCCCTGGGTGTCGCCGCCTGGCATTGCCTAGTGGACGGCACCCGGAGAAGTCCCTCTCTGTGGGAGCGAATCGGTCGAAGGGATGTATGGGGTAGAATGCGATCCCGTACGTAACTAGGTCCCGTGCCATGGAGCACTTTAAAGATGATAATCAGCACCTTGAAGCGCACCCGAAAGGCCACAGGCAGCCAGTGCAGCTCACGCAAGAGCGGTGTTACATTGGAGCATCTAGGGGCTCCCATAATTGCTCGCGCGGCTGCATTCTGGACTAGCTGCAGTCTTCGGGTGCACCTCAAGGGGAGCCCCATGTAGAGAGCATTGCAGTCGTCTAAACGGGATGTCATGAGCGCATGAGTGACTGTGCGAGGGGCGTCCTGGTCCAATAAGGGCTGCAACTGATGGACCAGGCGAACCTGGTAGAACGCCCTCTGGCCACGGCCGTCAAATGATCTTCTAACGACAGCCTGGTATCCAGGAGGATGCCTAAGTTGCGGGCCCTGTCCACGGGGGCTAGATGTTCGCCCCCTATGGCCAGTGATGGAATGAACTGGTTGTACCGGGACGCCGGAAACCACAGCCACTCGGTCTTGGACGGGTTGAGTCTGAGTCTGTTCCTTCCCATCCAGATCCGCACGGCTTCCAGACACCGGGACATCCCTGGTGATGTGAGATGTGAGGTGCAGAAAGTGAGGTGCATGTGGCGTCTACTTACATTTTTAAAATTCTATTTCTCCAATTTGACTTTATAACTCCTTCCCTGTGGACACCGTTACTAACAAAACAAAAGCATTAGAAATAAAAATAAATAGTGCACTCGAAGTAAACAATGCATTTGTAACTAGACAGAATTAAGAATCAACCCTTCCCAATTTAATGCTGTCCAAATGTACTTGGAATTATAGGAGTTTAATTCTACATACCCGAAGACCACCAAAATAATGACCCTATCTTAAATTCATCTTATTTCTCTGCAATAGGAGTAGCTGATGCGGGCAGTAGATGGAAAAAATCATGTATGGGATTAAATATCCACTAGTTATAGAATAAATAAATAAATGTTCAAAATTTCCACTAACATACGATAAATCCTAGATTCATTAGATATATACTTAGGTGATATTAACTGGGTTTAACAACATGACAGCAGAGCCCTATCTATGTTGTGTATATAAAAATATTTGCAGCAGGCATCTGTCTGGTACTATAATAAGGAGGAATCCATACATATTATTGTATATACCCGGGATGGCAAACCTATGGCACACTATGCCACACGCAGCACTCTCTCATGGCACATGAGCTCTTGCCCCAGTTCAGTGTGCGCATTTCCTGTCAGCCAGCTGATCTCTGGGACTCTGTTCATGCAGACAGGGCACATGTATGGGAGGCTTGGGGGGACACATATTAGTTTTTAGTTTTAGTTTTATTTAAACTTATATACCGCTCCCTTTCCCGAAAGGGACTTGGGGCGGTGCACAGGAAATTAAAAAGCATAAATAAACATAACAATATACAAAATTTAAAATCAAATTAAATTATTATCCCTGTGCTAAAAATTTGCAATAAATTAAAACTATTCCCCTTAAAAACCAATTAAAACAATTTGTTGTCAGGCTAAAGGCTAGGTAGAGTTAGGCCAGGCCGGCCAGTTGAAAAAAGTGTGTCTTAAGCTTCTGGCAGAAAAAATGGAGGTCCGTGGTCATTCTGAGTTTGAGGGGTAGGTCGTTCCAGAGGGTTGGGCCCACCACAGAGAAGGACCTTTCCCTGGGTGTCGCCGCCTGGCATTGCCTAGTGGACGGCACCCGGAGAAGTCCCTCTCTGTGGGAGCGAATCGGTCGAAGGGATGTATGGGGTAGAATGCGATCCCGTACGTAACTAGGTCCCGTGCCATGGAGCACTTTAAAGATGATAATCAGCACCTTGAAGCGCACCCGAAAGGCCACAGGCAGCCAGTGCAGCTCACGCAAGAGCGGTGTTACATTGGAGCATCTAGGGGCTCCCATAATTGCTCGCGCGGCTGCATTCTGGACTAGCTGCAGTCTTCGGGTGCACCTCAAGGGGAGCCCCATGTAGAGAGCATTGCAGTCGTCTAAACGGGATGTCATGAGCGCATGAGTGACTGTGCGAGGGGCGTCCTGGTCCAATAAGGGCTGCAACTGATGGACCAGGCGAACCTGGTAGAACGCCCTCTGGCCACGGCCGTCAAATGATCTTCTAACGACAGCCTGGTATCCAGGAGGATGCCTAAGTTGCGGGCCCTGTCCACGGGGGCTAGATGTTCGCCCCCTATGGCCAGTGATGGAATGAACTGGTTGTACCGGGACGCCGGAAACCACAGCCACTCGGTCTTGGACGGGTTGAGTCTGAGTCTGTTCCTTCCCATCCAGATCCGCACGGCTTCCAGACACCGGGACATCCCTGGTGATGTGAGATGTGAGGTGCAGAAAGTGAGGTGCATGTGGCGTCTACTTACATGTGGGGGGCAGGGCACATGCAGGGAGCCGCACGCACATACATAGGGGGCGTGGGGCATGCAGGAGCCATGTGCATGTGCACATGGTATGGGGTGCATGCAGGGAACCACATGTATGTGCACACAAGGCAACCACTTGTGTGGGGGTACACGGGTATTGCATTTTGGGAGTTCGGGCACAGACTTTGGGCAACGAGTCCAGAAAAGGTTAGCCATCACTGGTATATGCAGTCTAAACCAGAATCATGTCAAAGCACTGCTTTCATTCTGAAAAATTAGATGGGGGAAGCGGGTGGTATTATTTGTTAAATTTTATGACTTTTTCTTCAATGATGAATAAATATGATGAATAAAATCTTATTGGCTTCCGGTTCCGGCTCCAGCGGTGACGGGCGAGCCTGGGGCTCGCTCGCCGCTTTGTTGCCTTTTCTGCCCCCCCACGGGGGCGAGACATCCGGTTACCGGAGGTCTCCCGTAGGGTTGGCTCGGAGGAGACGTTTCTCCTCATGGCAGTGGGGAGAGCGATCCCCTCCGCGACCTAGGTGAGGAGGAACATGCTGCGGGGGGTTCTCCCTTCGCCAACGGCTGTCGGCGCCATTCACATCAATGTAGAGGGCTGAGCGGAAGAGATCGGAAGGTTTGCCGAGGCTTCAGCTGCGAGGGAGAGTGAGTTTTAAAAAGACTTTTTTTTTTCTTGCTGCCAGCCGGGCTGAATGGACTGGGAGGGGGGTGTTTGGTTCCAAAAAACCCCCCTCGGACTTAAGCGGCACTTGAAAATGGCTTCTCTGGAAGAGAAAGCGGAAATCTTAAATCCGGACTGTCTCTAACAAGGGAAAGTGGTATGCGGCTACTTGCAACATTGTGTCTAGGTCTGGCTGGTTAAAAAAAATTATTTTTCTACTCTCTCCTCTGGGCTCTGAGATGGGCGGTGGAAAGTGGCTTTTCTTTGTCCCTGCCTGACTATTTTAACTATGGAAAATTCCCAGCGTCTCTTTACAAGTGGGACTCTCTCTGGATATTAATGAAGAATTTTTTCTTGTTGGATTTGTGATTCCTTTCTGGATTACCTTCGTTATTATAACTATTGAGCTGGAAAATTGTCTCTCTCTTGGTTCCTGAATTTTACAACGTTTCAACCTTGATCTGAACTTTTGGCTCCCGGTTAGTCTCACCAACCCCACCCTGAAAACGCCATTTTGGTTGGCATTGACTTTAACAGTTAATCATGGCTCAAGAAACAGCACTGGCAAGCTTAGAACAACGGATGGCTTCTCTTGAAACTGTTATACAAACTTTGGTAAATGAAATTCAGGCCCAGAGGGCTGAAAACATCAATTTCAAGAAGGAGCTATTGGACACAAGGAAGCAGGTGCTGGAAAACACACAGAAGACTGAAGAATTGGAAGGGGGGTTGGTGGGGGTTAAGGGAGAGATTAAAAATGTTACTAAAGAGGTTGGGGAAATAGATGGGCGTGTGTCTAGGTTTGATATGGAAAGAATGACATATTTTTTGAGATTTCAGAACGTTCTTGAGGAATCTGGTGAATGCCTTCCTGATCTCATGAGTACAATTTTAGCAGACTATTTACAAAAACCTAAAGATGAGATCAGGGGGGACATTGACCTAGCCTATAGAATTAACTCAGCGTATGCCAGGATAAATGAAGTGCCTAGAGAGATACATGTGAAATTTGTTAGAAGGTCAACCAGAGAGGAAATCCTGAGGGCGCAGAGAGAGAACCCTTTAATTTACCAACAAAAAACGGTCACTATCTTGAAGCAGATTCCTAGGAAAATTCGAGAAGCAAGGAGGAAATTTTCCTTCTTGTCTAAAACATTGTTTGATCATGGGATTTGGTTCAAGTGGGTGACACCCGAAGGGATGCTGGTGTTCTGGGAAGGAGGAAGAGTGAGGATTAAAACAGTTGCTGAGGCGGAAGCCTTTCTTAAAAAACATTCCTCTGCCCTGGGGGAAGATCCAGGGGGGACGGAGGGAGCCACGGCCCTGCCCGCTGGGGGCCAGGGAGGAGAAAAAGAAGATACAATAGCCAAGAGACTTAGATCGAAAAAATAACTTTGCCTTGATTTTCCTGAACAATTTTGCATAATATTTTCTGGATTTATTGTAAATGTCTGACAGCATGGAACTGAGAATTTAGGTATATGTACTTGCTTTTACCTTGTAGTGTTATGAAAAATGTTTTTTTTTAAATCTTTTTATTGTGTATTTTGAGGTCTCGGAAGGGCCGACGACTCTGACGTGAATGCTCTCAAAATTTCTTTGTATCCCTTACCCTATCCTATAGAAAAATGTAAAACCAATAAAACTTTTTCAATACAAAAAAAAAGTCTTATTACATTGAATAATTACCCTCATCATTCTTATTTACCATACTATTTTTTCTACTAGTAAACCTTTAATATCTTCATTTTGATTTGGGAATGAGGCTGTTTTCAGCATGCTTGATATCAGCAAAATATATCAGGAATGCATCTAGACTTCATTCATCATTATCTTTGGGGACAGCTTAAACTTTTCTGCAAATGATTTTTCTTTTAAAATTATCACATTGTGTGTGAATGTATAATAGTATATTCATATAAATGGGTGTATTGCTTATATACATAGATACAGTATATAAACGTATATGTTGGGAGGTGCATCCTATATGCCAGGGGTGAAATGTTCTGAAGTCTGGTACCGTTTTGCTTTGCTACTGGTTCGCTTCATGCCTGCATGTCCACTTGGCGTGAACGCGCACCGCAAGCACTACTGCGCAGGGCTGAAAAAGAAGGATTAAGAAGCCTTTTCTGAGCCTGCAAAGATAAGCAAAACAGTGAAGGGTGGGAAGAGCTGTGCCATGTGATTTAGATACACTAGAAAGCAGGATTTCCTGCTTTCTAGTGAATATAAATCGAGTGGCACAGCTGGTTGTTGCACAGCTCTTTGGAACTACCAGTTTGTCCAAACCAGTAGCAAGTTTTTACTACTGGTTTGGGTGAACCGGCCCCAAACTGATAGCATTTCACCCCTGCTATATACATAAATGCACTTGCACATTCTTTCTTTTTAAAATACTGTATATTGAAAACAATGCACTGACAATGCATCCTAAGACAACAATTTTTGAACCAAAGTATCTCAAATGGACAGTATCTTACAGAATGCACCCAAAACTCAGAACCCATGACTCCTGTGGATTTGAAATTTGACAAATTTTATAAAACATTTATGACAAAAAGTATCATAAAATCACAATTCCTCTGATCAAGTTGGTCAACCCCTGGTGTTTGGCTGTACTATATAGTTTAACTTTCAGGACAGATGCATCTCTGAATATCTCCCTAAATTTGAAGCTCTGCCATTATTGAAGGAGTGGAGGAACCTGTTATGAAAATATTTCTAAAACGATGACCCAAGAGGTTATAGGTTGTCTAATATCATCATATTTCATTTCACTCCTTATCAGGCACATTGTAAATTCAGAACAGTCATAATACTAAAATAGCACTAAGAATTATTAATAACATCTCCATATCAGGTAGACCATGCTAAGGAAAATCATTTTACCTACTTGGGTTCCTGCTGTCCAGCTGATGATGCCACTGCTTCCCAACAGGAGCAAATATATTCTGTTGCAAACTTGAAACATCCAAACGCAAATGCCTCAAGCAAATCAGACGTTTGAAAACTTCCAAACTATTTATCACTCTCACTACAAATGAAATGTGTTGCCTTCAGCCTTTGCTCTGACTGGGCTGTGAACAAAAAGAGAGAAATTGCTGAAGCTCCTGAACTTACTACAGCACCTTAATTCAGGAGTCAATCATGTTGCCATAGTTGGTCTTGACCAGATAAACTACCCTTAACAATTTATTTACCTTTCCCCCCTTCAATCTTAATTAGCTGACATTCTGTTTCATCTTCATCATGAAAGATGCCATTAGCAAATTAGTTTAAATATGTTAGACATCTGAGTTTGGTCTTTTTGAAAATAGGCCTTATTTTCCTGAGTATAAAGAAAGGAAGTATCAAAGCAAAAATATTCTCATAAGAGAAACCACAGTGTTGTTGCTGGTGACCTAAGAGCAACCATTCTCTCTTAACCTAACTAATACAAAAGGTTACGTAATGAAGTTCTATTTCTGGTGTTTCCATCTAAAAGAAGCTCCTGAGTTTTCTCATGATTATGTATGTCAATATAGACAATAATTAACTAGATGGATCTTTCCTGACATTTTATCCACTTGTGAGGAGCTAGGTGGGACCTTGTAGTACAGGCATGAAGAACAGGATAAAAATAACTAAACAAAGTAGCACCAACTTTCAAGAAGATGGTCTGAAGCTTGTGTTCCCTACTCTATGGCCCTAATATTGCTAATCAACAGCCAGGAAATGTTTCTGAAATTTAACAATTCTCCAATGTTTTAGACACCCTTCCCACACTAATTTCTATGAGGTATTTAAAATAAGATTCTTGAATGAATGAAGGTAAATATAAATACCACATAAACACAACTCACAGAATAGCCCAAAGCACATATTCCAGTAGAGAAATGCTCCTTGAAGATGAGCTCCAGCATGAGTCCAAAAGCTCGGAACAGTAAATCTATGGTCCCAGTGAGCGACCCAGATTCAATGTTGCAGGATTCTTGGAGTTCATAATTAAACTGATATTCTCATACCAAAAACAAGAGCTGAGAACTGTATATGTATGCTGAATTGGGGTGGGGTGGGGGGAGGTATTCTGAGGTATCATCTTCTGAGAAATAGAGAGTAAGCAGTAAGCAGAAAGGAGAATATTCCATGAATAATACATAAACATTCATAGATGTATATTGTCATGACTGTTGTTGAATATTCATTTGCACATTCTGTCCTCTGTGGCTGTTCATAAAGAAGATATTCAGAGGTCAAAACTCCAGTTGGCTCAGGGAAGGAAACCAACTTTCAGTATGAGAAAGAATATCAGCATGTAGCATTGTGTGGGATAAGGATGGGTTAATGGCTCTCAGGCAGCACTTGGGAGAGGGCTTGTCAACTTAATCAAGGAGAGTTCTCTTCTGGAAGAATATTGAAGGATGTGTCAAACAGCTCTGAGAATGATGTTTCCTAGAGCTGGTTTACTGGTTGGCATGAAACAAGATCTCCTGTTCTGACGGGTCCTTGGTGCTCTCTGCTTGGTCGTTTTCTTGGAGATGTTTCATTATCCAAACTAGGTAACATCAACAGTGCCAGTGATGATAGATTTCCACTAATTATGTTATAATTATGTTAGATAGGGACGTGGTGGCTCAGTGGCTAAGCTTGACAATCAGAAAGGTCGGAAGTTCTGTGGTTCGAGTCCCTAGCACCAGGTAACGGAGTGAGCTCCTATTACTTGTCCCAGCTTCTGCCAACCTAGCAGTTCAAAAACATGTAAAAATGCAAGTAGAAAAATAGGAACCACATTTGGTGGGAAGGTAACAATGTATCTTCAGCATTTTGTCATGCAGGCCACATGACCACGGAGATGTCTTCAGATAGCGCTGGCTCTTTGGCTTTGAAACAGAGATGAGCACCACCCCCTAGAGTCAGGAACAACTAGCACATATGTGTGAGGGGAACCTTTACTTTTACCTTTTATTATGTTAGCCAGTTTGGGTAATGAAACATCTTGCAAGAAAACGGCCAAGTTCAAAGAGCACCAAGAACTGCACTTTGACTGACAATGAAAAACACTTTAGGAACACATGGAACCACATGGGGAAAAAAATGTGCCATTCCTAGTTCGGGGTATTCCTTATCATTCCTCATCCTTCCTATTATCTATATCCACCCACTTAGGACTATAACCATGTTGCTTGTATCCTTACGGTTTATATTGTTTTTATTTGTTTCCTAGTGTGATTTGATTGCTTATTAGTAACCGATGACTATCACTAAGGGTTGTATCTTTTTTATTTATGTATTTATTTTAATTAAATTTATATCCCGCCCTTCTCCACGAAGGACCCAGGGCGGCGCACAGGAATTATTAAAAACATATAAAATAGCAAAAATACAAAATTTAAAAACATATTAAATTACAAATCCTATGCTAAAATCCAAATTAAAACCCCAATTTAAAATAAAATAGCCCCCAACAGGAGGTTACGCTAGGCCGGCTTGTTGAAAGAGATGTGTCTTTAGACACTGGCGGAAGAGGCAGAGGTCCAAGATGGTGTGGAGTTCAGGGGGTACGTCGTTCCAAAGGGCAGGGCCTGCCACAGAGAAGGCTCTTCCCCTAGGCGTCGCCAGTCGGCATTGCCCGGCTGATGGTACCCTGAGAAGGCCCTCTCTGTGGGAGCGGATCGGCCGAAGGGATGTATGGGGCAGGAGACGGTCTCGCATATAACTAGGCCCCGAGCCATGGAGCGCTTTAAAGATGGTCGTCAAAACCTTGAAGCGCACCCGAAAGACCACAGGAAGTCAGTGCAGCTCGCGCAGGATCGGTGTTGTATGGGAGCATCTAGAGGCTCCCGTAATCACCCACACGGCTGCATTCTGGACTAACTGTAGCTTTCGAGTGCACCTCAAGGGAAGCCCCATGTAGAGAGCATTACAGTAGTCGAGTCGGGAAGTCATGAGTGCCTGAGTGACTATGCGGAGGGCAGCCCGGTCCAATAAGGGGCACAATTGGCGCATCAGACGTACCTGATGAAACTCCCCCCTGGCCACGGCCGCCACATGGTCCTCCATGGACAACCAGGAATCCAGGAGGACACCCAAATTGCGTGCCCTCTCCACAGGGGCCAGTGTTTCACCCCCAATGGCCAGAGTTGGAGTAATCTGGCTGAACCGGGGTGCCGGAAACCACAGCCACTCGGTCTTGGATCTTATGATTCCTATGGCATTCCTTCCTTTTCACTGTTCCTCCAAATCACCTTTCTTCTTTTTGAATGATGGCATTCCAGAAGTGATCAAACAGTTTCCCATAAGTAACATTTTTAGAGGTAGAATGTGGTGTGGGTGTTGGAACAGAATGTTTTGTTGATAACTCCTATAAGAAAGATTGAGCTTTCTGCATTATCTTTTGATATAAATGTTGAGCTACAACAGACTTTGATTTGGTGAAGTTCACAAATCCAGTTCATTTTTCTTTTGCCTAACCAAGATGCACTTTATGTGCCTGGTTACAAGTTCTAAGGGCACTTATTGGCCTTGCAATAAACTATTTGTGAATAGGCCTTAGAATTTGCTCTCTCTAGACCACTGCTGCAACAATATCAGGCTCTCTGAGATGTTTTCAAGGGTATCATGCATGGTGACGTCATCAAAATCCATTCTACAATGTGCCAAAGGCTATATGGAAATGTCATATTTAGCAAGTGACTCTTCTGTGTAATGAATAATTATGGCCTAAAGACATGAGCTATGAAAACGCAGAGACAAACCATCCATTAGAGACATCAGATATTAACCCACCATGTAAGACCTGCGTACATTTCAGCTGTAGAGAAAAGTGCTTACCTTTGTGAAATATTTAGATTGCTTTCGTCAATATCTTTACCAAAGATCTCTACATTTAAGAAGTAGAGGGAAGTATCAGAATAATACATATATTTGTGGCCAGACATTGCCATTCATAGTGGTGGAGTAAGTCTGTGGGAAAATCTGGTCTTCCAATATTTTCTAGATTTCTTGCATATAAAGAGCAATTTAATGTAAACTTCTCTATCTGTTCCATAGGGTTTGTATCCCGGAGCAATCATATTATCTCTATTATATCCAGCATTTGTATGTTTTTGTTTGCTACTAAGAACTATCTAATTCTCTTATCTCATCTCAGAGACTTCTAGTACTTGCATGAAATAATCTATATCTACAAACAATACCTATTTTCAGACATTGTAGTCATGGGCTTTTACACAGACTTGTTTTGCTTTCAGTGAATTAACTATCCCATCCATTCATTTAGTCACTTCCAGTTCTATAGTACTTTGTGAAAAACACTCTTCTGAACTAGATGCTGCATCTGTTCTCTTCCCCCATGTATCAGGCTGGATGCTATGCATCAGAAACAGCAATTACACTTAGACTTATATACCCACTTCACAGTGCTTTACAGCCCTCTCTAAGCGATTTACAGAGTCAGTATATTGCCCATAACAATCTGGGTCATCATTTTACCCACCTTGGAAGGATGGAAGGCTGAGCCAACCTTAACCAGTGAGAATCAAACTGCTTGCAATCAGCAGAATTATCCTGCAATACCATAACTAACCACTGTGCCACCAGGGTTCTATCTTCATTTTCCTTAGGAGGAAAAAAAATCTATGTGTATGTTAAGATATGAATCCTTAGAGAATTTGCAGGGCATGGCATGCATCCAAATGTGTATACATATTTGAAATATTGCTTGCTATATATTTTCTCATATGGTCACATAGTTACATATTTTGTTCCCAGCATTGTACTATGTACTGTATGAGTAAATTATATATGGCTTCTAGATGAGCTACAGAAATTTAGGCATATACAAGCAAATCCAATATCCTCCACAACAGATCAAATCTGGATACTCACTAGATGGCAGCTTGCTACAGAAAATCCAAAATCAGAGTTTCCCTTAGGTGTTGACCATGCAGCCTTAACTTAAAGATCTCTGGTGAAGAAAACCACAGTCACTTCTTTGAATGATGAGTTCTACTGGTGAACAGTTCATAATGTCTATGAAGATTCTCAGTCATCAAGGTCTTGGATGAGAAGCGAAACTTCTTCAAAGAATAACAAGAAAGTCCAGTTATCTCTTGAAAAAGCACCTTTGGGACAAAAGCTCTTAATGTCTAGAGTGTTTCTTCCACTGTTTAACAGAAATATAGTAATTTAACCCTATTAATGTCTGAAAAAACTTCCTCTGATATCCCACTAGAATCTCTGGCACAGTTTCTGAAATAACCTTGCTGCTACAATTCTAATCTTTTTGGATAAAATATTTCTCAACAATATCTGCATCTGTTCTACAAATGAAATAATAAGGATCCTGCCATATTTTAGTTCACTACCATATGATGTAACGTAGTAAGAATTAAGAATTACAAAGTTGGTAATTTGTTTACTGCTAAACATTTTCCAAGCATCAGAGTCCTATCAAGTTACTGTTACTGCAATATTATGTGTCAAATTATTAAGCTTTCATTTCCTAATGGGTTTTTCTAGTGAATATTCTGGTTTTATTTAACTGAGTGATTTGTTCTCAGTAATGCCTGCAGTATAGGGTGGTGTGTGTGTGTGTGTGTGTGTGTGAGAGAGAGAGAGAGAGAGAGAGAGAGAGAGAGAGAGAGAGAGAGAGAGAGAGAGAGAGAGAGAGAGAGAGAGGGAGAGAAAGAGAGAGAGAGAGAGAGAGAGAGAAGTTGGGAAAACATGTTCGAAGCCTCACACCTTTTGTACATACATCCATGTTACATGCATGTACAATTGGGTATGGCTTCATTTGTGCCATCTTGGTTTTTTTTTATAGCCCCTTGTGTATGATCTTGGTTATTTTTGACAGTGTTTTGTTTTTATTTGATCGTTCAAAGGGATCAATTTTCTTTGTTCAGATTTTCTACTTCCACACAAGTGCATTATAACTGGGAAAATATAGCCTTGAGACTACATACTTTTGCTGTTAGTGTAATATTGTGGTACTTTATTGTTTTATTTTAGTTTATTTTGGATCTGATATAGCCTTTCTCCCAAATAGCAGAGATATATTTATTTCATGGCTACCGTTACCATCCCTGTCAACTTTTGAGCTTCAGAAGATATAACCCATTGCTATTTAACAGAACTCTATTAGTATACTTCCTGTTTCATTTCATATACTAAAGTTAAAATTTCCCATTATTCCAAATGTTACTATGCTTTCAACTTTGCCATTCCTATCTCCTGTAATTAGTCTACTTTTTTTAATGTTGTATCGAGAAGTCATTTGCAGTTCGACCTCTGTTTCCTGTGCATCTAAGTATGGAGCATAAATGTGAATCACTATAATAATGATTGGCTTGGCTTGGACTCAAATTGAGATCATTCTATCATTTTGCAGCTGGAACGCTGAGTTTGATGCCCATTGGATATGCCCTTTCTTGTATGATTTTATACTTCATAATAGAATGTCTGCCACTCCTCTAACATGGAGCATGGCCCATTCCAATCCTTTTCAGAAGATTGATTCCAAGAATATTAGTGTTCAGACTTGACATTTTCACTCAGAGGACATCTGGTTTGCCCTGGTTCAAGGTTCTGACATTCCTAAACCACATTTCAATAATTTACACATTTTTGCAGCATCAGACTTCTATTTTGCCCATGGCCATATTAGCAGCTGGATGTTCTTTTGGCTTCAGTCCAGGCATATCATCAGCATTAGTGTTACTTCTACTTGCCCTCTGGTCTTTTTCAGTAGCCTTTTGGATATTATCTAATCTAGGTAACTCATCTTACAGTATTATATTTATTTGTCCTGGTTTTGAATGTCCATCTTTTTGACAGAATAATGAAGTGTGTTGATCTTTCCTTATCCAGCAAAAGTGGAGAGTAATTTCCTTCACTTCACTGGAGCAAATTTATGCATTGAAACCGAGTTCTGCTTCAGAGCAATATGTTGAATCAGCTTTAATGGCATATACGGAGTTGTTAAGTTCATTTCTACAGAGAGAGAGAATGCTCAGCCTTGAGTGGTGTCATTCTGGCATTGCCCAATGAGTGTTATTATCATATTAAATATTAAATTGTCAGTTTATCAGAGCTATTTTGAATGGTAAGACTAATACTGCTTTGGCCTTAATTCACTTTCACAGTCCTCAGCCTTTTTAATGTGGCCCACCACAAGTTTTAACTTTCTCCGTTGTGCTAATGGAAAGTTAAAATTCCACTAGCACAATATAATTTCCAGGATTCTGCTCACACCACTGTATACCCTTAAAGCAATCCCCACTTTCAAATTAATGCATAATTTGGTCAGGTCTAAGTCTGTTAATAATTACTGAAATCACCTCAGATACTGTTTCCCATAAAATAGGGCAGCAGTGCCACAAATATCATTTCCTTCGGGCCATCCATTTTCTCTGTGGAATGTAAGTCAGTTTCTTCTGCCTCTGCTAATTAATCGACATAGAGCAGGGGTCTCCAACCTTTGCAACTTTAAGTCTGAAGGCCTTCAGCTCCCAGACTTCTCTATATGTTGGAGACCCCTGACATAGAGTATTGCTAGCAATACATTCCTGACCCAGCAAAATCTTGTTAGTAAGAAGTTATCCCTCCAATGGGCCTTAATGTCCCAACAAATCAGCCTTTCAAGGTTTGACCCATCTTTACTATCAGCCCTATTAGGTAGACCAATAAATCAGTTACAGAGGTAGAGTAAAATTACTTTTATTGAGACCGCTAAAATGATAGAACCTTGCCAATGTCGTTATGCTGTAATGTCCCTGTTACTTGTAGTTCAGTGAATTAGAAAGGTGTCTGTGTCTCTGATTCCCTTCCAAATATTATCTGTCTGTTGTGGATATAATATATGTTTCATTCCTCGTCATCTTAGCAATGGATTTTGCATATTTCTGCCAAGGCTACTTCCTTACTCTCTACATCAACCCAATGGGCATCCTGCAAAATACACATCCTGTGGAAAAAAGGCAGCACAGCCCAACAATCCTACATGAAGAACTCAATGGTCATTCTTCTGATTCTGCCTAATGTATACCCCACAGAAACCAGTGATGAGGGATCCTTTTCAGGAGGAATAAATATGCCAGCTAGCTAAACTCAATATTAAGAAAACTAAGATCATGATACCCAGCCCTCTCAATTCCTGGCAAATACATGGGGAAGAAATGGAGGTAGTGACAGATTTTATTGTCCTGGGCTGGAAGATCACCACAGATGGGGACTGTAGCCAAGAAATTAAAAGACGCTTGCTCCTGGGGAGGAAAGCTACAGCAAATCTAGACAGCATACTAAAAAGCAGAGACATCACCCTGCCAACAAAAGTGAGCATAGTCAAAGCTATGGTTCTTTCAGTTGCAATGTATGGCTGTGCAAGTTGGACCATAAGAATGGCTCAGTGCCAAAGAATTGAGGCCTTTGAACTATGGTGCTGGAGAAGACTCCTGCGAGTCCCTTGGACTGCAAGGCGATCAAACTGGTCAGTCCTAGAGGAGATCGACCCTGACTGTTCTTTAGAAGGCCAGATCTTGAAGATGAAACTAAAATACTTTGGCCAACTAATGCGAAGGAAGGAGAAGAGCCTAATGCTGGGAGGATTGAGGGCAAAAGAATAAGGGGATGACAGAAAATGAGGTGACTGGATGGAATCACCATAACAGTAGGCGTGAACTTGTGGACTCCAGAGGATGATAGAGGACAGGAAGGCCTGGAGTAACATTGCCCATGGGTTCATGATGGGTTGGATATAACTTCATAACTAACAAACAACAAGCTATGCAAACTGTCCTGTCACCCCCAAAATATCTGATAACCAGAGTCAGCAAAGCCCCTTTAGAGCAAATTAACAGGCTTTTTGAATGCCATGCCAAGTCTGACACACCAGAAAAGCATGTGAGAAAATAAGTACGTTTACTCTTTTTAGGTTTGAAAGTTTTTATTTTCTATGTTGGAGCAGAGTATGATTCTATATCACTTCAATTAGCACAACGAAGGCTCTTTTCTGGATAAAGGCAGACTGTTGTGCTGTCCTTCTTTTCATCCATTATATTTCTGCAACAGAGAAAATGGGAAGGGGACTCAAAAATGTCTTCTAGCAGAATGCTGGAGGTATCTGAAAGAATCTCTGTCATCAATTCAATCTTGTAGCTCTGCTATTTTCAACCTCATCTGCCCAAAATAAAGCAGCTGCATTAAAGTAACTCAAATCAAATTGATTTTCTCTTGCATCTCAAAGTGCAAATGCTAATCAAATCATGTCTTTCTTAAATTTCAAATCTCCAATTCATGATTCATATAGGCCTACTACCCAGTTCTAATTGTGTGCGTTTTAATATTTTATCTGTCATTTTAATGTGATTTTATTTAAAAACAATCCAATCAGCAGAAACTAGTTTTGCTGCTTACCATCTGCTCACTGAACTTTTTGCACTATTAGGCAAATAAATGGCTTATTTTGAATAGATATGTATCTATGGCATGTGCGAGAAAATAAAGAACTTATTTATTACAGTTTTCATGCATTACATGACTTGAAGCTACTGATTTAAAAGCATTGATATTTGAGTAAGCATTGATATTTGAGTAAGCTTTTTTTTAAAGAGCTAGATAGTTGTAAAAAGGAGAGAAAGAGGATTCCACAGGTAAGAGGATTAAGATACAACAGGAATAAATGCCAATTTCCTAAAGTTATACAAGTATCAAAATGTTAAGCCGTTCTACTGAGTCAAAGACCTTCCGATGACAGAAACTAAAATGCAATCAGAGTTGCTGTTGTTTTTCCAGCTTTAAAGTAATGGCTTGGAGAGCCAATTATGTGAGCAGAAAGTAAATCAGCTCTCCAAAAATTGATTTCAACCCAACTCAATCATTGAAATGAATCACTGTGATATACTGGTATGTGAAAAGAAGACAGTTTAGATACAAGAAGAGGCAAAGCTCATGCAGGGGTCATTTGCAGATTAAAGATTTTTATATGACCATTTTCTGTGGCTTTATAAACATACAATCTAAATAGTGACTTTTTAAAAAGATAACTAGATGTGTTAAAATAATATGGTCATTATCTATCTCTATCTATCTATCTATCTATCTATCTATCTATCTATCTATCTATCTATCATCTATCTATCTATCTATCTATCTATCTATCTATCTATCTATCTATCTATCTATCTATCTATCTAAATGGCACAATGGTGGCACAGTGATTAGAATACAGTATTGCAGGATAATTGTGTTGACTGCATCAGTTCAATTCTCAATGACTCAAAGTTGACTCAGCCTTCCACCATTCCAATATTGGTAAAATGAGGACCCAGATTGTTGGGGGAAATATGATGACTCCTAAACTGTAAACTGCTTAGAGAGGGCTGTAGATCACTGTGAAATGGTATATACGTCTTATTTCTATTTCTATTTCTATCCATCCATCCATGCATCTCTCTATCATCTCTTATCATTATCAGATTCTAAAAAGTCTTGAAACCTTATGCAAGCATAAATAGGTAATCTTACAATAAGTTTTCATGGAATCCATGGAATGGTCTACACAAATTATTCATCCTACTGCAGGCAGAAAAAAACATGTGAACACAAATCCAATCCATGTCAGTCTTTCATTTATCATACTCCCATCAAAAATGGAAAAGAGTCACTTTTTCATTATAGCCCCTCCAGTAATATAAATATATATGAATTATTATAGCAGTTAAATGCCATTGTTATATCAGATGTGATTTCTACAAAGAAGTAGAAAGCAATTTCTCAGACTTCTGTAAGGATTTCCATTTGACTATCCAATTGTCTAAATTTGATTTTAAAAAAGGTTTCAAGCTTACTTTCAAAAGTTCTATTTCCAAAAATATTGGAATTATGCACTTTTAGTCACCCAGAATAATTAACACTTAATTTCTCATGGTTAAATTGTAGATTGTTAGGAAGTTCCATCGTCCTCTTAATTGTCCTCTTAATTAAAAAAATGTATTTACCTGTGACCAAAATAGCCATGGCAGTTTAAAGATTAATTACTGTTCTTCTACCTTCTTATTCTTATGTTCTGAATATTCTCTGTATATTCTATACAGAGCCTTCTTGTTTGTCCCTTCAGGTGTGTTAGTCAATCCAGGTTGTATATCTTCAGAGAATTCAGAGAATTCATGGAAAAAATGCCATATCGGTGTTTCATGTCTACATTTATCAAATTCTCTAAGAATAGCTTAAAAGGGATGGGATAATTGCAGATTATATTTTATTTTCAGAATAAATTAATGCACTTCAATACAAAAAAGAGCAAACCTGAAGCCATATCATTCAGAAAGCTCCTATATTACATTTCTAAAAAAATAAATTCCAGAAAAGCACTTTTGCCCCCTTTAATTTTATCATATATCTCTAGCTACACATATGTAATACTTTCTTCCTTAGAATGTTTGGAAATATGCTTGGGTAGAATTAATATTCTATTTGTAATTAATTTTTCTAGGGTCCCCCCCCCCCCGCCCACTCTTTGGTGAACAAAGATGGTTTTAAACAATAAAGCAATTTTTTTAAAAAAAATCTTCAAGTGCATTCAAATTGTTCTTCAGTGGGGGTTTTTAACTGTTTGCCACATTCATTTTTCTCTTTCTTCTCATGAACTGGTTTTATGTATCTAGAGTGATAAAACCAATGGTTTGCTTTGATTTTCTAATGATGCTTGATTCAAGTTGCAATTCGTCTACCAACCCACCCCGCTTCAATTTATTTTAATCTCAGTTTCAATTTTATTTTTTCCTTTTCCTCTCTTTTTCTTCCTTTCTTTCACAAATGAGTACACATCCATTCCCAAATAGTTCTACAAATGGTAGACTGTATACCTAATGTATGGAATATTGCTGGCTGAAAAACTCTGCTGCTTTTTCCAAACTCCGCAAACCCTCTGAAGTTAACTCAAAAATTTCTTTATTAGGAGCACCAGCAGTCCCGGCAAAAAGTTTCTCTCTCAATGCAGGCTGAAATGTATGTCCGGCTGGAAGATGAATAGCTGTCTGCCACATCTATTCAACTCCACCCTTCCCTTTTATCCCCAGACCTACGATGAGGCTTTGCTAGCAGCAGTGGCTCTTCCTTCCCAAGGATTAGCCCACAGATTTCCACTGCTCTCCTCTCCTCTGCCTTCTGTGCATCCACGCATCACGCACTAGACCCAACTGTTCGCCCTCCTTCTCTTCAACCATCTACAGATCTGGGAGCTGTTGATTCTCCATCTGAGGGCTGACAGACAGTCCAGGTTCCATCTCTGCCAGCTTTATCCCGCTTCTTCCTCGGAGCTCTCAGGTTGCCTTGATGCTGACCCTGACTCCTATGCCTCCCTCTCCCCCTCTGATTTGGCTGCTGGAGGAGCTGGTAACCAATAGGTGGCCTAGCCATCTTAGTGACACAATCTATTTACTTGCAATTTTATTAACTATTGTTAATAAAATAATGTTAAATTTCAGACATTATTTATTGGTATAGTAATTATATATTCTTCTTTCATCCTTCTACAAGCATGTTTTAAATCAGAGGTGGGGAACTATCGTCCCTTTACGACAGTGGACTTCAATCTCCTGCCAACAGAAATATCTGTAAACAAAGCAAACACTAGTCCAAATATTTCATTTTATAGCAGTATAATGTAGTCATTTGTGGAGGTTTTGCACTGTAAACTTTGGGCCTAGATTCTTGTTAAGAACAGATGATATTTTTTTTTACATTTTAACGCAAACTTTAATTACAGACTCATATGTAATTCTTGGACTGAGTTTACAAAAGTGCACTCTACTGAATAAATAGCAAGCTACATAAGGTTATGAATAATCTATTATTTCAAGATATTTGTATTTTGTATTTATTAAATTTGTATACCGCACCTTCTCCCTACTGGGACTCAGGACGGTGTACAGGCAGGTAAAAATATGAATAGATATGCATAGGAAATGCAATATTTCAACAAAATGATTGCCAACCTGCACAAGTTTCACTTCCAGCATATAGGTTTATAATAATTATAAACACACACACACACACACACACACACACACACACACGAAAATATATGTATTTTTGGTTGATTTTAAGAAAAATAATATAGAGCAGTTTGTACAACAAGTGGGAAACTGAGCAAACTATAGGCTATTATTTCTCACTTTTCTGTTCACTTTGGCACATTTATAAGAAAAAGTAGTTTATTAAACTCTTTTTTACTTGATTGTCCAGCTCATTTATTCTAGTCCAGCTCATTCATTCGGACATAAATCCATATTTCATTGGATTGAACATTTCTAAATTCCTTGGGAAATAAGGCAATCGGTTTATCAAATGTAAGAGATGAACTGAAAAAAACCAACAAATCCATATTACCTATTGTGTCAGGAAAAGTTTAATTTGATTTATTTGCTCCAGTTTCATGAAACACCAATTGTGACAACACTGAGTGGCTAACAGCAAATTCATTGTTTCTCTTCATGATATATTTGGAATCATTTTTCTTTTTAACAAACACCCGTGTGTTTCTGAGACAGATAAAACTCTAAAACCAGACAACTGCATGTCAAATCTATTCTTTACAATTCTAAATGTAATATAATATAAAGTTCCAATCCAAAAGGCCATGATGGCCTTTGACAAAAGCTTGAACCTTCAATTAAGGCATGAAATTTCTTTCGAGTGCTAAGTTCATTGAGCCTTTCATTTAATATATGGAAGTTGTTATATACATACAGTGATAAATAAATATGTCACTACAATATAAAAAGAAATCGTTTAGATCAGTAAAATGTAAATCAAGAAAAGAAGGACTTTTGTCTCAATCTTGACAATCTTGTAATAACTGATGAAGCTTCTTGGACGAGAAACAAATTGTCTTTAAATTGTCTAACAACAATGGGTTTGTCCTCCCAGATTTGTCCTACCAGATCCAACCTGAATCTGGTTGTGATAAATGGATGGATGGATGGACGGACATACAGACAGATATCTGAATAGAATAGTTTTCCTTTTTCTTCCTACCAGAAGCCACTTAATTTGATGAGACATAATTTCATTTAGAAATTATTTCCAAGACAAAGAGTCTGTTGAAGAAGATTTTGCCATTAAATTCATTCTCTTTATCACAGAGGAGAAGAGCTGTCTTTGGGAATGTGGGGAAGAATTCATCTTTCCCTGGGAGAAATGTAAAAAAATCATCCACTCAATTGATTTCTACAAATTTTCAGTAGCTTCTCTTTAAAATTTGCCTGACCTACAGAATGAAAAAATGCCCCAGGCTGTTGACAGAATTGCTCTTAAGTACTTTCACAGAACAGAGTCAAACAAGCACCTTCATTTGTGAAGCACCTCAGGAAAATGAAAGAATCAAGAGGATGATTAGAGTTGCATTTGTGGAAACTTGAGCAGGATTTCAACCAAACACAAAATACTACACACTGAAGGACCTAAACCCATAGAAAAAGTTATATTATATATGGCTGTTTTTAGGCTGAATACAGGCAGCTATGGAAAGACCGCTGCAAAATAAACAGTATTGATTCCATTTGTCTGCTACTGACTATGTTGTGTGTTTTTCTCCATTTGCACAGTTACAGCATGCTTCATTTTGTAATCAAATAACTTCACTTCTTTTTCAGAGCAGACTTAATCTCTTGGTCTCCTATACTATTGTCAGCTGGGAATAAAATTTTCTTTCTGAATTTCAATTACTTTTTAGTTATTTTTCACAATAAAGCAGAACATCTATTTTTTTCCAACTGACTGTTAATCTGGCCCTTGATTGGTTTATATCCTGCTTTTTTGTATCCCTCCCACCTGAGCCAGAAAAGCAAGCACCAATCATTTCCCATTAAGTATTTGAAAACATGTGATTTCCACTGATAGATCATTTGTATGTGACTCCCCCATCCCATCTTTGTGTTTAACTCCCCTATGTGTTTAATGTTTTCCCACATGAAGTCTAGTGTAGTTCATTCAACCAGCAAGGTAGTATTTTTCTTGCTTTATCCTGGAAACTGAGATACATAATATTTTCTGTCATCTCAAACTCTTTTCTCAGCATTTTAGCATCTTTGAATTCTGCTAGAGCAGAGATGGCACAGCCTATCATCATAACTATAACCAGTTCCCTTGCAAGAACTGGTTCTAGAACTGACTATAAAATTAGCTTTAAATCTGAAAGCTGACAGATGGCAAATGATGGCAGATATAAAGGACATGGGAAGATATTTTAGAAAACCCAATGATTCCATAGGGTTTTGTTTTATGGCTACCGACATTCATTAGATTCTGAATTCACCAAACATAGGCTTAATGTAGTAGATAAAAGGTTGTTGCATGCTTTACTAAACTCTCATTTAAGTAATAAGAGGATTAATCTAGGGCACATTTACACATATTTAAACTTTGTAGCACCTTAAAACCAATACATTTAAACACCGGAAGCTATAACTAAATGCATCATTATTTCAGGTGGAAGCGCCTTATTCTTACTCCAATAGATACCTACAAGTGTTGATTATTCCACATAGTTATATGTATGTTCTTTCACAAAGAAATTATGAATTTGACCTATGTTGATTACATGATCACAAGTAATTTAAATCTCCTTTAAGGTATAATTGTCCTGTTTCCCTTAAATGCACCAAAGATTGCTCCTCAAAGCCATTGTCAAAGCATCCAAATTCTATTATATGCTTTTTTTCTATGACACTTCTCCAAATATTTGGTCTTTTTCTTTTTTTGGGGAAAAACCTGAAATATATAGTGGTGTGAAATTTTTGAATTTGGATGCTAGTAGGCTCCATATCTGCAGATCATGCCGATGCTGCTTTGTTTCCATAGAACTGCAGAGATTTATTTAATATCCCTACCTGAAACCTCCCTATTTTATTTCTAGATCCAGTGGGTCTAGAGCTATAGTTAACAATGGTGCTTTCATCACAGAAGCACACATATATACATACATACATACATACATACATACATACATACATACATACATACATACATATATACTGTACTTTCTTTTGGAGATAAAAAATCTGATATAAAAACATCAGGATAGATGAACCTCAGGGTAGATATCACATACTTACATATATTTAATAAACATACACATACACACTGGAATATGTATACACAAATATTCCTATCTCAATTCTTCTTTATCTTGATTTGTGGTGCTGTTTTTTATTGTAATTCTCCCATTTGATTCAAATATCCTTTTTACAAATATTAGCAAAGAAAAACTACTATTTTATTTTACTTTGTTAAATACAATGATTTCTAGAGCAGGGCTATTCATAAGGAGTGGGTAAAAAGAGTCAATAAATGTTGTCAAAGATTTCAGTGCTCTCTCCCTTTGTGAAGCCTTCTGTTTTTGTTTGGAAAGTTTTTTTTTTTACTTTTCTCTCTGGACGTGGCAAATTCAATTTGAACTACAACTGCTTTTGTCTCGGACTTCGCGGACTGCCCGCCCAACATCACCATTTCTTTTTTTTTTCTCTTTCCTCTCTTCATACTAACATTTAAAACTTTAATTATGGCAACAAGAAAACCTCCATCTGGGAAATCAAGCTCTGCTCCAGCATCTATAAAGCCTAGTCCATCCTCACAATCAAAGATCACAGCTTTGCTACAGAGGAAACAGAAGCAGAGGATCCTAAGCCAATAAATATAGAGGAGATGTTCCAGAAAATAATGAATGAAGTACAACAAATCCAGAAAGACAATTTAAGTACAAGATTGGAACTATTGGAGGCGCAAAGAGAAATTACAAATAATAAACAAAAAATTGAGGGGCTGGAAGGGGGGGCAGTTGGGATGAAGGAGGAGATAAAATATTTTAAGAAGGAAATTATAGATATTACTGGTCAAATGTCTAAAATTGATTTTGAACGTATGTCTTTCTTTTTAAGATTCCAGAATGTCCCAGAATCAGATAATGAGCATTTAAAAGAGTTAATGACTACTATGTTAGCGGATTACACTAAGAAAAATAAGGAACTTATCTGGGGGGACATTGATTTGATTTACAGAATTAATTCAGCATTTGCCAGAATAAATGATGTACCCAGAGAGATACATATTAAATTTATAAGAAGGTCAACGAGGGATGGGATACTGAGAGTGCAAAGAGGAGGCCCTCTGATATATCAGCAAAACGAGGTGGCCATATTGAAGCAGATCTCCCAAAAAATACGAGATATAAGAAGGAAATATTCCTTCTTAACAAAAAAATTACATAAAAAGGGGGTGTGGTTCAAGTGGTTGATGCCTGAAGGGATGCTGGTATTCTGGGAGGGAGGAAGAGTTAGAATAAAATCAGTAGAAGAGGCAGAGAATTTTCTTAAAAAACACTCCTCAATCCTGGACGACGATGATATGGGAACGGGAGTGGCCACGGGTCTGCCTACTGGTGGGGTGGAGGAGGAAGAGACTATAGCAAAGAGGCTCAGATCGCAAAAATAACTTTTTCTTTCTTTTTATGATGGTAATTCCTGTATGGGTGTTAATAGAAACAAAGTAATTGCATGTATGAAACATTATTTTTGATTATGAAATTTATGATTTAAAATGTATGTACCCCTTCGTTTTATTATTTCCTAATGGAACATGTATGAAGACTTGGAGGCGGTCACCAAACCCGATGTGGAAGCTCTAAAATATTTACTCAATACCTTACCTATCTCTTTCCCTTTATAAAATGGTAAAACTAATAAGACTTTTTCAACAGAAAAATGTTGTCAAAGAAAAGCTAAGTTTTGTTTTACATTATTAAATAAACTAATTTCTATAGTAGTATTTTCATAATAGCTAACTTAAACTACTTTTTAAATCCATCTCTTTTATTTCTTGTTATGATATTACTTCACATGTAAACTACTTCTCAGCCTTCTCTTCTTTAATCCTATTTGATTTCACTATTTTTTAAAAAGGTTTAAGGATTAGACTCTCTAATTATTTTATTCTTTCCAAAACTGATATTTTCTTATGTTTTGTGCAATGTGAAAATGTAATTCATATTATGTGCCCTTTTTTTTATAGATCATTAAAATAAATCTTCAAGAGATGTAGAGGTATGGAATATTATCTAGTCAGAATACAAAATAACATTTAGAATCTATTGATTTTAATCTTCAGGTACAACATGTTAACTTCAATCAAACATCCAAACTTTAGCAAGTTCTCAAAGGGAACTTGCCGAAAATGCTTAAGGATATACTAGAAATATTGAAAATAAATAAGCAAATAAGTAAAAACATAATATTGAATATATTGATTGCACAATAACACTTCATTAATACATTATAATTGAATTTCTTTATTCATTAAGAGGGGATAAAAATTCATTCCTAATGTTATGGGGTCAGATTGTCTGTCTTCCAAATGTCTACAAATTGAACTCATGTGTCAAGTGAGAAGCTCCAATGTAGTTTTTTTGGTTCAATCATTGATACTCAATAGGGACACACTGTAATCACTCTCCTTGTCATCCTTATGAAAGCCTTTCAAACTAGTGACAGCTAAAGCCAGCAAGAATCTAAGACCAGATAAAACTATTATCAATACACATGGCAGATGTACCCAAAGTTGAAAAACAGGCAGCAAATAAGCAGGGAGAGAAACAGATGCAAGGCTCTTGGCTAGATTGCTTGGTTTCACAGTAACTAATCTTTGTTGTCACTTTTTATTTGAGGGACTGAAAAAGTAGAAAGCAAGACTCTACTTTTGGGAAAGGTGGTTGTTGTTGTTTTTTAACTAAGGAGAGGAAAGAAGTAAAAGCATATTATCAGCTCTGCCCGCTACATATACAGGTGATTCATTTCTCATTTTGTTTCTCTTCCCTACTTTCCAGTTTCTCTCCACCCCCACCCCCCAAATTGGGTGATCTACTAGAGTACTACTTTTCATGGGAAGGTTTCAGCGATTGCAGCATATGTAGCTCCATTGGCCTCAGAAAATGGATTACCCCATTCCTTACATGTCCCTCCCTCCATGGGTTTCACCCATAGACCATTACCTGTTGCCATTGTCAGTCTCCTGCATCTGCTCTGTTGAATCCCTATGCAGGCTGTATAGGTGTACAGTCCTTCTTCCTTCACTGGAGTCATGAGATTAAGTAGATACCAGAAGAGATCCAAATAAGATAAATAAGTGATGATGACAATAGTTGCCTCCAAGATTCAAGAGAGGAAGGGCTTTTTTATTTTGCCAGGTAGCTGTCAACAAATGGTATGAAGAATATATGTGTGCCAGACTGTATCTCCATGATCTATGTGCCTGCCCAGTGGAGTTTGCAAACAAGGTCCTATCTGTTCATTTGTAATTATGCTGGACAATCCAGCCCCAATCGTCTTTGACCTTCTGTCAGACTAACAATTTATCTATCTTTCATCAGCTATGTTTCTATTTATGGGATGTGCATTGAAGACTAAGATTATGAGATATGGACTACAAAGAGGTCTAGAAAATTCCCTACATCTACTTCCTAATAGCAAGCCAGTTTGATATAATGGTTAAGGCACCAGGCTAGAAATCCTGATTTAGGCAAAAGACAGCTGAATGACTTTGGGCCAGTCACTCTCTCTTTCAATCCTTCTGAAATACCTCAGAAAAATCTTACCAAGAAAACTTCAGGGACTTATCCAAGTAGTCACCAGGAGTGAACACTGACTTGACGGCATCAAAAAAACAAACCCAACCCAACTAAACATAACCACACATATCCCTCCAAAAATCTAATGGGATGTTTGCAATTCAGATCCACTAGCACTAATATTTAAAAAGTGTCCTAAATCTGATATGTATATGAATTGGAGGAAAGACTGAATAAGACAAACATGGGCAGTTACAATATCAGAGAAAAGTGTGTTGCTTGTTTAAATGAAATGTAAATGAAAAGGGTCTAAAATATCTTGCTGATTGTCCAGCTGATCCAAGACACCAAGACGAAAGGCTTAATTTAAGTGAGAAAGGTCAAAAGAACATGTTTATAACAAAAGAGAGAAAAGATACTCATTGTGTATTCTGCTCCAATGTTACCATGATGTGCCCATAAGCATCAAGAAAAGGATGCCAGACAATAGGAGACTGTTTGAGAGGGCCAGAAAAGGGCACAAAGCACACACATCTATATAGATGTGGGTACACATCTAACATTGTTTTCCATTGTTGTTGCTGTTTCAAGATGGAAATGAATTTAATTACAATAAATAAATGCATGTACAAATAAACAAATTTCTCACTGCTGTGTTTTCTTTCTTTATGTCATTCCTGGTTATTCTGCTCCTTTCTCGGGATATGTTAACCCCTGAAGCAGGAGAGATAGATGGGAGAAGTGGATATTCTTTAAGGGGGCAAAGAGAGGGATCAATTGAAAATGTATATTTGGACTTTAAAAACATGTTTTTGAGGAAGTTCCTCACCAAAGACTCTTGAGTAAGTTTAGGAGCCAGGGGTTCAGAGGGCAGGTCCTCCCATGGATACTTATCTGGATAAAAGACAGGAAAATGGATATTGAGATATTACTTCTAGATCTAAGAAAGATCTTGTGGTGATGGATTTTTGCTCTGTTTTCTTTGTGCAGCTGAAACAGGCAATTGCTACAATAATTTTGTAACGGTGTAGAAGACGGAAGCCAAAGAAAATAGCATTCCAGAAATAAAAGTAGTTTTTCTCTGCCTAGGGAAGTGTGTCTCTTTTTGAAGCAAAAATTGACACACACACACACACACGCACAAAAAAACCTTATTATTTTGTACCCAATAGGTTTCTTCTACAAACAGCTTTAAATTGTAGCTCTAGTTCTTTGTAATATCTCATTTTACAGAAATCACATGCTGCAGCAATATAAGGGGTGGGCTCCAAACTTGGCATTGCATTGGGCTCCCAAATTCCTCAAAACTGGATTATCTTCATTCAAATACATTCATTCTATGCTTTGATTTTGGATACAGCATTGCATTAAGTCTGGTAACTTTGCCTACGATATTTCCTTTGCAATGTAGAAATTGAATTTCATGTCTTTCCTGTCACTTTTTGGCAGGTACCTGGTGCAGAACAATGAATAGACCAAAATTACTCTGACAGATAAAAATCAATAAAATGAAAAAGATAGACTGGTTTGCTACTGTTTATCTCCAAGATTTGTTTGAGACCAATCTCTCTCTTTCTCTCTTTTGGTAGTTTGGATTACAGACCCCTTCATTATCCTCAGGATTACAGTTAAATTTGTTTCTCTACGACAATTAGCACAAAAAGTGAAGAACTTCCATTGACCTCAATAGAATCCTTTTTCTAGTTAGAATAGAATAACAGAGTTGGAAAGGAACTTGGAGTTCTTCTAGTCCAACCCCCTGTACACCACTACAGACAAATGGTTATCCAACATTTTCTTTAAAACTTCCATTGTTAGAACATTCATAATTTCTGGAGGCAAGCTGTTCCGCTAATTAAGTGTTCCAACTCAGGAAATTTCTCCTTAGTTCTAAATTGCTTCTATCCTTGATTAGATTCCACCCATTGCTTCTTGTTCTACCCTCAGGTGCTTTGAAGAATAGTTTGACTCCCTCTTCTTTGTAGCAGCCCCTGAGATATTGGAACACTGCTATCATGTCTCCCCTAGTCCTTCTTTTCATTAAACTAGACATGCCAGTCCCTGCAACTGTTTCCCTTACCAACTGGGGTGGTGAGGAATGGAAGAAGTAAATCTTAATAATGGTTTGTTGAGGTTGCAGTTAGAAAGAGAAAGCTGAAACCTTCCCTCATAAGACACTGGTGTTCCCATGCTGAAATTCTTTTAAGAATAATATGATTACTGGATATAGCACAGGTGGCTATAGTTATTTCCAGTGGTTCCATTGCAGAATAATAGAGACTGATATTAAACAAAAGTATTATTTATCCATGTGCAAAAACCTAAAATATGCAAAACGACGTCCAAAATCCTTTTCCATAGAGAACCACATGACAAAAAATGTGAATATCAAACATTTGATGTATATTTAATGAATACATAAAATTATAGATTGGGGAATTATGGATAAGGAGAACTATTTTTATTAGATTAGCATTGGATTTTTAAACAAAGGCTCCTTCCTTCCTTCGCCACAGAGGTTGTGGCTGATCATGGCTTTTATGAGTAGAGTGGAGTTTGGGAATTAAACATGTCATTGTCATCTTCATCTTCTTCTTCTTCTTCATCCTCATCATTTTAGCCATTGTCTTTCCACTGCAGAAGGAAGGCATGTTTCCAACCGATATGATCCTGATCTTTCTTTTGCCAAGTTGACCTCCAATACTTGCTGATGTCATCGATCTGTCATGTTTTAGGTCTCTTTCATGGACACTTTTTATCAAGTAGGATCCATTCTATGACTGCATTGGAACACCTGCATCAGTTCTTGTTGCTATGTGACCAGCCCATTTCCATTTCAATTCTTTTACTCTCTTGATGATCTCATATACTTGTATTTGTTCTCTAATCCATGTGGGGGTCTTTCTATCTTATCTTGAAATGCCGAGCATGTACCTTTCCGTGCCACTCATAGCTTTTGTATCGATTGTGAGGTTAGTGTTCATGTTTCACTGGCATATGTCAGAGCAGATACCATACACTAATTGAAAACTTTTCTCTTCAGGCATAAGGGGAGGTTGTTCTTGAAAATTATGCTTAGCTTGCTGAATGCCTGCCAACAACATTTAGTATGCCTTTCAATTTTCTTTATTATATCACCTTCCATTGAGATTCATTGGCCAAGGTATATGTAGTGATCTACTATGTCTAGTTCTTTTCCAGGTATAATTTTTCTTCTTTCTTTGGTGAATTTGTTAAATATAACCTGGCTCTTTTTCAGGTTTATTTTTAAGCCAAATAGTTCTCCTGCTTTGTGCAGCTCTCGTAAGTGTCTTTGTAGCTCTTCTGAGTCTTGTGAGAAGAGAATAACATCATCTGCAAATTAAGTGATTTAAATAAGCACCATTGATGTATGTTGTTAAATTACGCCATTGCATGATTTCTTTATTGTACACTGCCCAAAGCCTTTGACTGAACAGGTTACAAATAGTGCAGAAATAAAGAATGCATTTTTAAAAAGAGAAAAGCATAACTTTATGAGGCTTAAAGTATTCATTTTGCCTTATTCTTTCCCTCCAGATGAGGAGAAGTGGTATAATTTGGGGGATGGGGAAGACTTCTAAGAGGTAAAATAAGGGCAAAGATGTCTACAACTTCAGACGCACATTTTATTTCTCAAGAGAAACCTTCTCCCCAAAAGTATTAAAAGGACAAAAGAAAAAGCAGAAAATGGTGTCAAACATGCTACAAGTTCTTTGAGGGTGTCCTATCTCAGGCCAAACACACACGCACGTACACACACACACACAATCACACAAAAGTGGTTGCAAAACTTAGTGTTATGAAGTAAATAAACAAAGAAAAACTGAGTGTAAATTCATAGACACAGAGGGAGAGAGCAAGAGAGAGAGAATGAGAGAGAGAGAGAGAGAGAGAGAGAGAGAGAGAGAGAGAGAGAGAGAGAGAGAGAGAGAGAGAGAGAGAGAGAGAGAGAAGAGTATGGGTAATCCTCATCTTACAACCACAAAGATTACAAAATTCATCATTAAGCGATAGGATGGTTACATGAGGTTTCACATGACTACACAAACTAGCTATCTTTTTTGCCACGATTGGTAAGCAAATCACCTGCAGTCATTAAATGAGTCATCACGTGACTGACAACGTCCTGCCAATTTCTCCATTGACTTGGTTTGTTGGAAGCCACTTGGGAAGGTAGCAAATGGTGATCAAGTGAGTGCAGGATACTGCAATGTCATAAATTTGAGTTGGTTGCCAAGTGCTCAGATTTTAATTCTGGGGATGCTCAATGATCATAAATGTGCAGGATGTTCATAATGCTATCTTCAATGTTTTAATGCTATCTTCAATGAATGGTCATTAAATGAGGACTACCTAGAGAAACATTTCCCACAATGTTCAGTGTTCCAATCCAAAACAGGGGGCACAGGCCCAAGGTGTTCTGACCCAGCCTTAGGAGAACCAAGAAACAGACTCCTTGTCCCGAAAAACCCTCTTTATTTATCTACTGTGAATTCATGGCATTCACACACAGAAAAGTCCAGGCAATAATCCTTCCAAGGATTAATTGTAACAACAGACCTTATCAGCCCTTGGATAATTGCTAGGCCAAGATCTTCCAGTCACAAAGCTGTAAATTTAATTCCTGGCAAGAAGTTTCTGAGGCACGAACCACAATAAGCAAATCTTTTGAAAGAAGTACCAACTGTTCTCTTCTGCAACCACCACTCCCCTTTTGCTTCCAATTATTCCCCAGCCATGTGTGCCTTTCTTCCTGAGTCAGTCCTCAGTTGTTCTCCACTCCTGACAGCTCTGTGCATACGCGTATCTGGAACAGCTGTTCTTCTTCCCCACTTATCTCTGACTCCGAAGGCAGCTGGGAAATGTCAGATGGCCCTGGTTCTATATCTGCTTCCAATACAGAGCATCCATTAGAGCCTTCCCCAGACTTCAGAATTGGCCCAAATTCCTCCCCAACCTCTTCATTGTCTGAGTCTGCCACCAGCTTCACTGGCAGCTGCTGGGCCACAACACAAGGGTCCAAACATTGTAGAAGGTTTGTAAGCCAATCCAGAGGCAAAGTCACGAGATTTCAAATTGAGAGTCAAGGCACATGAAATGTGGGTATTGAAGGCTTGTTGCCAGTGGAGGGGCTTGAGCTCACTGATCTTCTTAAACAGAAGCAGTCCCAGTCTTGCTCATTTGCAAAGGCAAATAGTTTTTCTTGCTCTGCTATCTTCTCCACACGATAAGCCCTTCCACTGGGAGGGGATGGCGACTAGACTTGTCATCTACAGGGACAGCCCTATTTCCTCTGCTTGAAGCTCCTCAGGCAGCAGTTAATCCAGCAACTCTGGAACTGGATGTTCCTCATTGGTCCCTCATCTGAGCCAAGGCTTCTGTGCAGAGGGTTTTGGGGTAGCCTAGGATGTGAGGACTCCACCTGGGTTTCAAGTCTCTCTCATAATTTTCATATCTTGTTTTCTTTGTACAATTGTCTTTTGTTGAAGCTTCCAACTTCACAATTGAGAAGCAGCTCAAATCCTAGAATTAAGAGCTTATATTCAAGTAGAGATGCAATTCATGCCGAGACACTATTAAGTCAATTCCTCTCTATAAGTGACTATGGGCATCTCCCATAGGAGAGCCAGAGGAGGAGATGATGAATGCTGAATCTCAAAACGAAGCATTTATTTTCTTACATATAAAATAGACACATCTTTAATCCCAAACAGCCAACATCTAAGACGCAGAAAGCAGCATAGCATGGAGGCATATGAATCTGCTAGAAACAAATGAGAGAAAAACAAAACACTTAGGAGTACTTTTCCAGGTTATATTTGAGCACAAATTGATTCTGTATAAGCAGTAAGCTGAAGTAAATGTTTACTTAATTTTGTTTTATCTCAGAAGAATGGGCTTTTCCAAAGTTGTTGCTGTAATTATTATTATTACTGGTTTGTTTATGCGCTTTTACTTGGTACACATTGAGCACTGAGACAGAAAGAAAAAGTATATAGTTCATTTGTTTAGCAATGATGTAACAAAATCCAGAACTATTTGCTAATATAAAATAAGGCAGAGAAAACATGCAACACATAGTTTCTTGATTTTTCCCCTTAAACCCTTTATTAGCAGAGGCACCCAAAATCATCTATATTTATTTATGTGCATACGTATGCGTTTCTGCTCCCCTTGTATTTTGTTTGCATGCCCTTGGGATATGTATGCCCCTGGAAGGAAAGGACAAATTGTATGTGCCCCTATCTGGCCACATGGCCAGGAGGGAGGGGCTTAGAACAGAGTAATGCCCAGCATTCTGAGACACTGCTCCATTGCTTTTTCATAGGTTGTATTAGGATAATATCCTTCTATAATTTTTCTCAACCCACATCTGGTCTATTTTCAAATTCAGCCCTTCTTTTGCTAGCTACTGGTCCCACTCTGTTCAGTGCTGAGAAAGTTATCGTTCTTACAGACTCCTGGTTTCCTTTACATAATTTATTTCTAGATTTCTTTTGGATAGGATAGGATTAACATAGGATTCATATTAATAAGCATCAGACTTAACCAAGTCAAACAGAACTGGAATCAATTACTGAAGCTCATAAGAAATTCAAGAATTTAGAGTAAGTAATATTTATTGGAAAAAAGCTATGAAACCAAAATCCAAATGATTTTAGCAAAAACTGGGATTCCTATGTAGGGATATATACTATCCCTATGTAGAGAATTCATTCCCACCCTAAGTAACAGAATATTGGGCTTCTTCTTTTGAGCAGACTAGGTCATTTCTATCTGTATAGATTTGCTTTTATTTCTATTTTTTTTACTGTCTGAGAATTCAGCCTAACAAAGGTAAAGGTAAAGGTTTCCCCTGTCCAGTTGTATCTGATGCTATGCAGTGGTGCCCAATCTTCATTTCTTAGCCAATAGAAACAGTGTTATCCAAAGACTTCCATGGTTATGTGGCCAGCATGGCAATATGCCAAGGCACAGAGAACTCTGCTCCTTCTGAAGTGGTACCTATTGATCTACTTGTATTTGCATAATTTCAAACTGCTAGGTGGGCAGGAGCCTAACTGCTAACTGTCAGTCTCGCTAGTTCCTGCTTCGCTGCCATGGAAACGGGGAGGGTGGGGGGTTTGGGATGAGTGTGTTCTGCTGGTGGACAATGTTGATGGTTCGTGTTATCTCCTGTTTAACGGACCTGCATTCCAGGATGGTGAAGACCTGCCCACCTGATGTTGGAGATGGATGCATATTGGACAATGCACAGGGGGGGTTTGGGGACTGGGATGGGCTTAAGCTTAATACTTTCTGTTCGCGCCTAAACTATTCATTCTCAGCTTTACTTGGTCTGTACGCTATCGTAACTTAGTAAAAGGAGCCTTAACATTTCGAAATAATGTCTAAGTGTGGTCTTTCCTGAGTCAACGAAGAAACAGGCCTGAGATTAAGCTGAGAATCAACAAAACCAAAAACCTGCCCTGATGTCGGTCCCTTCACAAGAGGAGCCTCCGTTGGTAGAGGTCCTGCCTGAAACAATTTTGGGAGCTGAAACATCGCATCCTCCTGTTCAAACTGAAGGGATCAGGTCAGTGATGGAAGGTTTGGCTGGCCTAGATCTAAATCTGCCAGCTGAAGAATCAGTCAAACCTAAACGTTGGTCTGAAGGGGTAGGAATGAGTGGGGTAAACGTCTCCAGACGTCGACTTTCCCCAAAGAAAGTCATTCCGGAGCTCTTAAGAGAAGAAAGGGAACTAAAGGAGATGGCTCAGGACTTACTCCGCCAGGCAGATGAGAAAAGATTAGCCCTGGAAAAAATCTGGGGGAGGGAGGCGGATCGCCCACAGCCAAGAGGTTCACAGGCAGCTCCGGGCAGACGAAGCAGGGTTTCAACACCATCCCCCCCTCCTCAAGCCGGCAGGTAATTGCGGGGAGAGGCAGCTTCGGCCAGGCAAAGCAGGAGAGCAACACCCTCCCCCCCCCTCAGGCCGGAAGGGAAGCCAACCCCATTAACCCCCGCCGACTTGCGAAACTGCCCCCTTTGGGTGTGAAATACGACGGAAGTGCCGACAAACTGGCGTTTTTTCTAATTCACGTCGATAATTTCATGCAGTTTTACGCAGCTGATATGGACGATGAAATCAAAATCAGAATTGTATCTATGACCCTAGAAGATCAAGCTTCTAATTGGCTGGTTTCATTGCATAATTGCCGCTCACCGGCACTGCGCGATTTCGATCGCTTCATGAATGCTCTTAGAAGGCGTTTTGAAGACCCCCGTGTTGAGAGGAAAGCAAAAATGAAACTAAAAAGTTTGCAGCAGGGGGACATGTCTATTCAGGCTTACACGCAGATTTTCCAGGAGCTATCAGTGTTTATGATTGGTTATAGTGAACAAGCCCTAATGGACATTTATGTTGAGGGGCTGAATAAAGATATTTATCAAACATGTGTGAACAGATTTCGCCCCGAAACTTTGAATGACTGGATAGATCTAGCTTCGGATGTCGAATTGGATCATGCCCACTTGCAGGATCCAGTCCGCTTGGAGAAAAAAACACAGGAAGATAGCCCCAAGTCTCACCCCCCTACGAGGGAGAAACGCATGCAAAAGGGGGAGGGGAGAACAACCCAGCCTCGTTCAGGCAGCTGTTATCGCTGTGGGAAGGAGGGGCACTGGGCAGACAAATGCCGATCAAAACCACCTCCACGCCCACCTTCTTCCTCGGACCGGAAACAGCCTAGGACGCCAATTGTGCGCGCCAAACCGGCTATGAGTGGGATGGAACCCATCAACCTCTCTGCTGACCAGCCCTCCCCAGGACCTGATGATTGGGAAGCGTCTTCAGACTCTTCTGACGACAACCTGGTGAGTCATCGCTCCGGGCCCCTTTATATTAATTTAATGCTTTTAGCTCCATCTACTGGACGTACATGCAATGTGCAGGCTCTCATTGACTCTGGTTGCTCAAAATGTCTCATAAGCCAAGACATCGTGTCTAAAATGGGTTTCCACCTTAAAACCTTGAAAACTCCCATAGCCTTTTGCCAAATGGATGGTTCTGTAGCTGGGGGCACCCCAGCATCTTTTATCACCGAACCAATTCATGTTTCTATAGGCACGGGCCATACTGAGACCATCAACTTTATTGTAACTGCCATTGCCGATAATGCTGTAATTTTGGGGGTCAATTGGCTTCGTAAATGGAATCCTCTGATAAACTGGAAGGAAGGTTGGGTACGCATTCCTTTATCCCTCCCGGAACATACCTCTCTTCCATCAGAAACTGATCAACCCCCGCAACATCACCCACCCCCCCATATTGAATCTGCTGCACCTTTATTGGATTTCCCATCACCCGAAGTCATACCAGGCGAGGAGAAAATTCCCAAAGAATATTGGGACCTAAAGGATGCTTTCAGTGAAAGATCTTGTGATTCCCTTCCTCCTCATAGGGCTACTGACTGTTCAATTGATTTTCTTCCTGGGGTTCAATTACCCAAACCTCGTATGTACTCGATGACCCCGCGGGAGATGGAGGAATTACGTAGATTCATCGATAAAAACCTTCAAAGGGGTTTCATTGAACCAGCTAGGCCCCGTGTAGCCGCACCAGTTATGTTTAGAGAAAAAAAAGATGGTACTCTAAGATTAATACAGGACTACTCATATCTCAACACCATTTGTGAACACAATATTTACCCCCTTCCGCTCATGAAGGACATGCTTGCTCACCTGGCTACCGGTAAGATTTTTACGAAGCTGGACTTACGTGAAGCCTATTACAGGGTCAGGATCAAGGAGGGGGACGAATGGAAAACAGCTTTTAACTGTCCGCTCGGATGTTTCCAATTCAAAGTCCTCCCTTTCGGTCTTCAGGGTGCCCCTTCGGTGTTTATGCAACTAATAAATGAGGTTCTCCACGAGCACCTTTACAAGGGAGTTATTGTTTACATTGATGACATCGTCGTCTACTCGCAAACACACGACGAGCACGTTAAACTAGTGCGCTCCGTATTAAATAAGTTGCGTTCCGCTGAACTTTATGCCAAACTCTCTAAGTGTGAGTTTCACCAGGAAAGAATTGACTATTTGGGTTACCGTATCTCCTCTGAGGGAATTGAAATGGATCCTGCTAAAGTCAAGGCAGTGACGGAGTGGGCCCCTCCCCGTACCCGTAAACAATTGCAAAGTTTTTTGGGATTTGCGAATTTTTACCGCCAATTTATTCCGTCATTCGCTGATATTGCCTTGCCCATTACAAACCTTCTGAAAACAAAAGGAGAAGGCAAGCCTCGTCCAGGAGCCCCTCTCAAATGGACGTTGGAATGTCAAGCCGCTTTAGAGAAGCTTAAACGGTTGTTTGCGGCTGAGCCTGTTCTTAAACACCCCGATGTGAATTCCCCATTTGTAATTCAAGCGGATGCTAGTGATGTCGCGGTGGGAGCAGTCCTGTTACAACTCAATCAACATGGCCAATTACAACCCTGTGCTTACACCTCCCGGAAACTCACTGCGTCCGAACGTGGTTGGGCGATTTGGGAAAAGGAGGCTTTTGCTGTTCGGTGGGCTCTCATGACTTGGCGTCATTTTCTTGAGGGTGCCCCACATCCTTTCGAGGTCTGGACGGACCATAAAAATTTGGAAGCTCTTACCTCCTCTCGGAAATTGTCCCCAAGGCAACTTCGTTGGGCTCACTATTTCCATCGTTTCAATTTCCACCTCAAATACATTCCTGGGGGCAAAAATTTCATGGCTGATGCGCTTTCCAGATTGCCACAGTATGATGTATCTAAGCTCACCATAGTACAACCCATCATGCCACTCACTTTACCTGCTTCTCCAGTATCTACTATAACCCAAACTACTGTCCAAACTACTCCACCTGCTGACCTGATTGCTCGTATTAAGGATGAATTACTTACTGATGAATGGTATTCGACTCATTCAGGTGATTGTACTACCAGAGACGATCTTCCCTGGATTGGCTCAAAGATCTATGTTCCTGCTACATTACGTCCTTTTGTCTTGCAACGCGCACACGACTCACGTTTAGCTGGTCATTTCAGTTTCGTTAAAACTGTTCATCTTGTCAAGAGACAGTTCTGGTGGCCCTCATTGAAGAAAGACGTTGAATCGTATATTGCCAGTTGCCCTGTATGTGCGGCTTCAAAACGTGCGCCGGGTAAGCCACAGGGTCTTCTCCAGTCTGTAGCTACGCCGGAAAGGCCTTGGAAGGAAATTTCAATGGACTTTATAGTTGATCTTCCGCCCAGTCAGGGTTATACCGTTATCTGGGTAGTTACCGATCTTTTTTCTAAACAAGTTCATTTTGTCCCCTGTACTAAAATTCCTTCTTCCAAATCTCTGGCCCGACTGTTCGTTTCCCATATCTATCGTTTTCATGGCGTCCCGCAACGCATCATCTCCGATAGAGGAACCCAATTTACTTCCCATTTTTGGAAGGAGTTTTTGAGACTGATTGGCTCCGCCCAAAGCTTAAGCTCCGCCTACCACCCTCAGACAAATGGATCTTGTGAAAGGGTTAATTCCGTTCTCGAACAGTACTTACGCTGCTTTATTAATTTTCAACAAGATGATTGGGCTGATCTTCTCATACATGCCGAAGTGGCGTATAATAACTCTGTTCACTCCAGCACGAATATGACCCCCTTTAAAATCATCTACGGACAGGACTTTGTACCCATACCCGAACTGCCTCACGACTCGCCGACGGTTCCCTCTTTAACTGAATGGTCCTCTAGATTGTCTTCTGTTTGGCCGGTTCTCCGGAAAACTTTAAACGATGCCCATGACTCACACAAACTGTACGCTGATAAGAAACGAGCAGTCCCTCCCTCCTACAAAGTTGGTGATCAGGTTTATGTATCTACCAAAAATTTGGATAGCCCCCAAAAATGCAAGAAGCTGGGTCCCAAATTTGTTGGACCTTTCACGATCACCAAAATTATCAGCTCTGTGTCGGTCCGTTTGGATCTCCCCAAGACCTATCGGCGACTATACCCTGTATTCCATGTTCACTTACTGAAACCTGCTCGTACCTCCCATCTCCGCAAAAGATTGCCTGATACTCCTACGCCTACCTTGGTGGATGGTCATCATCATTACGAGGTGCGAGACATTTTGGACTCCAGAATCCGCAGAAATAAAACTCAGTTCCTGGTCATGTGGAAAGATTTTCCCCCTTCTCACAACGAATGGGTGGATAAAGAGCATCTCAAAGCTCCTAAACTGGTACGCCAGTTTTATGCCAAGTATCCACACAAACCTTGACTTTTTTTTCCTTCTCCTCTCTGTTGTTTTGTCTCTCCCTTCTTGTCTTTCAGGTGTAGCCTCTCGTATGCCTATTGCTGCCCTGGATTTCCCGCTGTTCCTGGAGGAGGTCCGGATGTCAGTCTCGCTAGTTCCTGCTTCGCTGCCATGGAAACGGGGAGGGTGGGGGGTTTGGGATGAGTGTGTTCTGCTGGTGGACAATGTTGATGGTTCGTGTTATCTCCTGTTTAACGGACCTGCATTCCAGGATGGTGAAGACCTGCCCACCTGATGTTGGAGATGGATGCATATTGGACAATGCACAGGGGGGGTTTGGGGACTGGGATGGGCTTAAGCTTAATACTTTCTGTTCGCGCCTAAACTATTCATTCTCAGCTTTACTTGGTCTGTACGCTATCGTAACTTAGTAAAAGGAGCCTTAACATTTCGAAATAATGTCTAAGTGTGGTCTTTCCTGAGTCAACGAAGAAACAGGCCTGAGATTAACTCATAATAAGCAGAAATCCAACCAAGTAACATTTGAAGATGGGGAACTGATTTGTCTCCATAGGAATAGTCTTGTTAAATCAGAAATAGGGAACCTTTGACCAGTGTGCCTAATTCAACAATGGGACCCATACAGACCTAAGAAACCACCAATGGCAAGTCATTATCAGCTCCTGCTTCAGCAACCTCCAGTATGCAACAACCGAAAATTACTTCATTGTTACAAAAAGAAGTGGCTGGAGAGAGTTCAAAAGAATTATCTGTTAGCGACTTCCTGTTCCGGCTTCTGGCGGAAACGGAAGAGTCCGCCGTTTTGTTCTTTTTTCAGCCCCAAACGGGGCGGGGCGTGCCCTTTTTTAGGGACCCCCCCCCCCGTAGGATCGGCTTGCCTGGACCTTTCTAGCCTGGCGGTGGCCGGGGTAAGGTCTTTGTCTTTGGTCTAGGAGGAAGAAGAAGACATGCTGTGGGGGGCTTGGTTCCCTTCGCCAACGGAGGACGGTAACAAATAGCGGATTTGGAGAGAGCGGGAGCGTTTGAGCCGGATGGCTTTGCCGGGGCTTTGGCGGCGAGGTGGAGTGTAAGTGACTTTGACTCTTTTTGCTGGCAGCTTTGATTAAAAGAAACGATGGAGGGGGGTGTTTGTTAAAACCCCCCTCGGATTTACAGCAGCGGCGTTTGGAAATGGCTCCTCAATTGCGAGGAAGCGGAGATTTCTCATCCGGACTTTGTTGAAGAAGTGAAAGTCCCTTGCGGTTTGTTTCTAGCTACAATGTATCTAAGTCCGGCTTTATTGGAACAATTTTCTCTGTTGCTTTCTCCTGCTGGCTTCCAGATTGGGCGGGGGAAGATGGCTTCCCTTTGTTCTTAAATGACTATTCTTTATGGAAAATTTCCAACATTCCTTTGTGACCTGGACTCTCTCTCTACCAATAGAGGATTTTTGTGATTAATTGATTCCTTCCCTGGAGTGCCTTCTTTGTCTTCATAATTGACTGTGAAAATTGCCTTTCTCTCTGGATTTTATAACTTTCTACAACTCCGATTTGAACTTTTTCTCTGGACTTGCTCCAGCGGCCGCACCCAAAAAACGCCATCTTAGTGGCACTGACTTAAACAGCTTACCATGGCTTCTAAAAAGCAACCAGAACAATCAGGCATTGAAGCAAGAATGACAGCTATGGAGGAAGTGTTACACTCTTTGGTACTGGAAATTAAAGAGCTTAGAAAAGACCACCGCAGTTCTAAATTAGAGCTTTTGGAGACACAGAAGAAATTGATGCAGAATACACAGAAGACTGAAGAGTTGGAAGTGGGGCTGGCTGGGGCAAAGGGAGAACTTAAAAATGTTAATACTGAAATTGGAGATTTAACTGGTCATATGTCTAGGATGGATTTTGAAAGGATGTCATATTTTTTAAGATTTCAGAACATTCCGGAAGAATCTGGTGAATGCCTTCCTGATCTTATGAGCACAATTTTAGCAGACTACTTACACAAACCTAAGGAAGAGATCAGGGGGGACATTGACCTGGTTTATAGAATAAATTCAGCATATGCCAGGATAAATGAACTACCCAGAGAGATACATATTAAATTTGTTAGAAGGTCTACCAGGGAGGGAATATTGAGGGCGCAGAGAGAGGGTCCGTTAACGTACCAACAAAAGGAAGTCACTATCTTGAAGCAGATCCCGAAAAAGATTAGAGAGGTGAGGAGGAAATATTCCTTCTTATCTAAAAAATTGTTTAACCAGGGGATTTGGTTCAAGTGGGTGATGCCAGAAGGGATGTTGGTGTTCTGGGAAGGAGGAAGAGTAAGGATTAAAACAGTTGCTGAGGCGGAAGCCTTTCTTAAAAAATATTCCTCTATCCTGGGGGATGAAACTGGAGGAGCGGAGGGGGCCACGGCCCCGCCCACTGGGGGTCAGGGAGGAGAACAAGAAGACACAATTGCCAAGAGACTTAGATCTAAAAAATGACTTTTTTAATACAGTATAACTTTTGTTTGGATGTTTGTACACAATTGCTAGCATAGAATTTGGAATTTACAATGATGTATGCACTTCTCTTCACCTTGTAGTACTATTGAAATATGTATTATCTATGTTTTGTTAAGAAGCCCCGGAGGGGGCCAACGATCTCGACGTGAAAGTTCTCAAAATATTTTCTCAACTCACCTTACCCTACCCTACCTAAAAAATTTGTAAAACTCAATAAAACTTTTTCAATAAAAAAAAAGAATTATCTGTTAGCCAAATGTTTCAGGAAATTATGAGTGGTCAAAACGAACTGAGGAGAGAGCTGGCAGATCTCAAAGACGAAATCAGAGGTGTACAACATAACATAACAGAAAATAAGCAGAGAATTGCGGTACTGGAGGAAGGAGCAGCTGGGATGGGAGAAGAGGTTAAGGGGGTCCGAAAGGGAAATTTAAAATTGGAAAACCTTACGGCTAAAATAGAATTTGAAAGAATGCCTTTTTTCCTCAGATTCCAGAACCTACCAGAGGCAGAAAATGAAGATCTTAAAGATATTATGAGCACAATTTTAGCAGAATACCTTAAGAGAGACAAAAAACAGCTGTGGTGGTTATGGACCTGGTTTATAGAATTAACTCAGCATATGCTAGAACCCATAATGTTCCAAGAGAGGTACATGTTAAATTTCTCAGGAGGACCACGAGGGATGAGGTGCTGGGGCCCAAAGGGAGGGACCTCTAAAATATCAAGATAAAGAATTTACCATTCTAAAGCAAATCCCCCAAAAAATAAGAGAAAGAAGGAGGAAGTATTCTTCCTTATCAAAGAAACTATACAATAGAGGAATTTTGTTTAGATGGTTACTACCAGAGGGAATGTTGATTTTCTGGGAGGGAAACAGAATTAGAATTAAAACAGTGGAAGAGGCTGAAGCCTTTATTAAAAAAACATTCTTCTCTCCTAGGGGACAAAGACAGTGGAGGCGGGGGGGAAAGGCAGTAATGTACAAGACATGGGAAAGGGGAAGGCTATGACTCCACCTGGGGGCAGAGAGGAGGAAGCAATAGCCAAAAGGCTCAGATCACAAAAATAATTGTATTTGAAATATTATTGTAATTGTTGATATAGTAGAAAATGGCATGATTGAACATACGGTTGATATAAAGTAAGAACTCTGTATACGCTTATCTTTTATATGTTATTTTTAAAATTGTAAAACTGTGAGATCTGGAGGGATTTCTACTACTAACTACCAAAATTTTCTATGTACCCTTTTACCTTTTCTCCATAAATGTTTTAAAACCAATAAAAATTCTTTTAAAAAAAACCAATGGGACCCATACAGAAGTGGTATTCGGCCGGTTCGGACTGGTTCGCCCAAACTGATAGTGGAAATCATGGGTGGACTCGGCCACCTGCCCTGGCTCTATGTCATTCTGTTTGGGCATGTGTTTGAGGCCAGGTGCATGTGTGGAAAATGCACACGTGAGCAAAGCACATGTATGGAAGGCTGGACAAATGCGCAGAAGGGGCGAGTGAGTTCACGCATAGCAAACTAGTGATAACAAAATGTGAAACCCACTACTGGACCCATAAGGTCTTGCATATAAATCCTTCTCTTCCCTAACATTTGCCTTCTATCTTTCCCCTCCATTTGTCACCACTGAGCACCATCTATATGAGTGTTCTAGCTGGAAAGCTTGGATTTGCATCTCTGACTGAAGTGCCAATAAGTACAGTACACTTAGTTAAATGGGGAAGTTGTGGGATAGAAAATATTACCAGGAGAAGCTCCTTCAAATGTTGCTATCTTGTCTGTCTAATGTATCATCCACATAGAAAAGCAAGGGGCAATCTGACGGATAGTGATGCTTAAAGGAATTGTAAGTGTACTTCTTGATGTGTTTGCCCTTTTTTCACAAGGTAAAGATACTTCAGTTGATGTCTATAATCAGCAGGGCTGATTGCTATTTCAGAGTCACTATATTTCAAAATATACTATAATTAATGTGTGTGTGTGTGTGTGTGTGTGTCACTTAGACTTATATACCACTTCACAGTGCTTTACAGTCCTCTCTAAGAGGTTTGCAGAGTCAGCATAATGCCCCCAACAATTTGGGTCCTCATATTGCCAACCTTGGAAGGATGGAATGCTGAGTAAACTTTGAGCTGCTCATAATTGAACTCCTGGAGTGAGCAATGAGTTAGCCCTGCTACTTTCTAACCACTGTGCCACAACAGCTCTCTCTTTAATGTATTTTAATTAATGGTTTTATTTACATAGATGAAGGAAGGCAATGTTTAAAACCAATTTACAGTATGCTGCTTTTATCTCTCTATCTATCCCCTCCCCCCTCTGTTGCTCTCTATCATCTATCTATCTATCTATCTATCTATCTATCTATCTATCTATCTATCTATCTATCTATCTATCTATCTATCTACTGTATCTATGTATCATCTTTATCATTACCCATCTATCTTCCCATCCATCCATCCATCCATCCATCCATCCATCCATCCATCCATCCATCCATCCATCCATCTATCTATCTATCTATCTATCTATCTATCTATCTATCCATCTACTGTATCTCTCTATCATCTTTATCATTACCCATCTATCTTCCTATCCATCCATCCATCCATCCATCCATCCATCCATCCATCCATCCATCCATCCATCCATCCATCCATCCATCCATCCATCTATCTATCTATCTATCTATCTATCTATCTATCTATCTATCTATCTACTGTATCTATCTATCATCTTTATCATTACCCATCTATTTTCCTATCCATCCATCCATCCATCCATCCATCCATCCATCCATCCATCCATCCATCCATCCATCCATCCATCCATCCATCTATCTATCTATCTATCTATCTATCTATCTATCTATCTATCTATCGCCACCATGGCACGGTGTTTAGAGTGCAGTACTGCAGGCAACTTCTACCTGACTGCCAGCTGCCTGCAATTTGGCAAATCTCACCAGGCTTGAGGTTGACTCAGCCTTCCATCCTTCTGAGGTAGGTAAAATGAGGACCCAAATTGTTGGGGGCAATGTGCTGACTCTGTAAACTGCTTAGAGAGGGCTGTAAAGCAGTATATAAGTCTAAGTGCTATTGCTATCATCATCATCTATCTATCTATATCATCTATCTATCTGTCATCTGCCATCCATCCATCCATCAACTTATCTATCATCTATCGATCTGTTTGTAACTACCCACATACTTCTCTCAATATTTAAACTGGCTGCTCCAGTTCATTATTTCCTGAAGCTGATTCTTCTCTTCCCATTATCATTTTAGCAATATCATTTGTTAGGACTGGGGGTTTTCAGTTTTTAAATAGCACACCTACATTTCCTTTTTTTAAATGTTTTTTTTAAATGCAAGATTTTATTAAACTGCACTTTAGGCAACTATGTTACAAAAATGCCCCATCCTATTAAGTTGATTTGTGCCAATTTTCTCTATTTTATGAAAAAAATAAAGTCCTGCATTATCTCTTGTATTCCCACAGTATGGGTATTATAATACCCCCTTTTCCCTCTAATTACCAGCTTCATTGCAACATTTTGAAAACATTCTGAACACATTTGCCTTCTAGACCTCCCTCAATATCTCAGAGTTCTAAACAAAGTAATATGAAAATTGTCATGGAATAAATAGATTACTCATCCAACTCTGCCTGTAACCTAAAGAAAATAAGGGGCTAGGCCTAATAAAATGAAAATGCCATTGAAACATTTGTCCATTTGTCTATCTGTATAGAGTATTTTTGTTTTCCACTACAGTGCTCAGTTTGGTACTTCTGTTTTATTTTCCCATCTGTTTTCTTTGGACACACCATGGGGAAAAAGTATATGAACAAAGATTTGTTGAGGATAATTCATGTATTTTAGGGAACATGTTGCTTTTTCAATTTTTACCAAGGAGATATGATTGATATTTTGGGACATGTAATAAAAGATGATAAGGGATGTGGTGGCTCAGTGGCTAAGATGCTGAGCTTGTCGATCAGAAGGTCGTCAGTTCGGCGGTTCGAATCCCTAGCACCGTGTAATGGAGTGAGCTCCCGTTACTTGTCCCAGCTTCTGCCAACCTAGCAATTCGAAAGCATGTAAAAATGCAAGTAGAAAAATAGGAACCATCTTTGTTGGTAGCATCTTTGTTGGTAACAACATTCCGTGTGCCTTTGGCATTTAGTCATGCCAGTCACATGACCACGGAGATGTCTTCGGACAGCACTGGCTCTTTGGCTTTGAAATGGAGATGAGCACTGCCCCCTAGAGTCAGGAATGACTAGCACAAAAGTGTGAGGGGAACCTTTACTTTTACCTTTTAATAAAAGATAGAAGAAGCATGGGTGAAAGGATCATGATGATGTAATAACATCTTATTAATTTCCAATGTAAAAACGGAGTTCAAGTTCCCTTGTTTGGAAGGGACCTTAATCACAACATTGAAAACAGTGTGGATTCTTAAGGAATAGATTTAGCAAACTTAATGTAATTCTTAAAACAACCAGGTAGGAGGATGAAAAAATGTTTATTGTATTCATTTAAAAGATTTATATGGATGACCTTTTTAAACAGCATATTCCTGGATGGCTAACAACAATCATTTAATAAAAGCTTCAAACAAACTCCCTACAAAATTAAAAAGAACTATCACATTCTAACTAATGTACCATTACAATCTTATGCCGGCTGCATGTGAATGGGTTCAATTCACATCTTTCAGAGCTCCAAAGGTTGAGGGAGAGATGTGTCTTAATGAAATTCTGGAAGGTCATCAGGGTAAGGATCTCTGGGTACCAGGGGGAAGCCTGTTCCATCGGGCAGGCATTGCTACAGAAGGGATCTGCCCCTGTGCTATTCATTTATTGAATTGGAAATATATACTATGTTCACATGTTATTTGAAGAACAACCCTGATCAAGATGAGCCATTTGCTTGGTTTGATACATTTTGTTTTTAAGACTGTTGTGACCTGGACATTTTTAATGTTTAGGAATATAAGAAAAATATCTCCATCTATAAAAGTGGTATTCAGCCAGTTCTGACAGCAGAGGTGGTATTCAGCCAGTTCTGACAGGTTCTGGAGAACCAGTAGCAGAAATTTTGAGTAGTTTGGAGAACTGGCAAATAGGCTGGCTTTGCCCCCATTGCTGCCCAGCCTCCCAGCTGACCTTCTTTTGTTGCCCAGCACAGGGGAATGAAGCTGGAAAGCAGGTTAATGGGGTAGGGAGGGAAGGGGATTTTGCAGTATCCTTCTCCTGCCATGTCCACCAAGCCATACCCACAAAGCACACCATGCCCACCACAGAACCAGTAGTAAAAAAAATTGGAATCCCATGACTGATACGAACATACCCATTACACTATTCCCTTTGGAGGTAAGCAACATTGTACAAAGTACAGAAAGGGGTAAATGTATATGCAAAAGGAACTGAAAACATGAGATATGAAAAGGGAAATGAAATATATCTAACTCTAGTTCACACCAATACCATTTATTGGATTTTGTCATTCCTTCCAATCTTTGAAAAACCAACTTGCTTCTATTATATCCAGTAACTTCCTTCATTGTCTTTAGTTCTTTACATCTCCTGTTTCCTCTCCTTGAGACTCAACTCCATCCATTCATGACTTTCATTGTTTTTCCTTCCCCTTCCTCTCAGTCTTTTCATTTTTGTCATATATTTTGCAACTCAGTCTTCATTTTTTCTTGTCATCTGATCAAACCACATCAACACTCATTTTTCAAACTTTTTTTTATATTCAACCAATACTTATTCAGAACCCATTCATTCCTAAACTGTCTTTCTTTTACCCAACATGCTTCTTGAAGTCTCTATTCCCAAAGCATTTGACTTATTTTTCTGCCTCTTCAACATAACTCTCACCATGCAACAAAAGGGGCAGGCTCAAGTTCTTAACTCATAGCCATTTTAACTTATTTCAACACAGATTCATTCCTCACACCAGACTATATATTATTTGCTATCTTTCAATCAACATTTGCACATCTTAAATGTCTCCATCCATTTCTCAATTTTAGTGAATATTTAATCAAAGTACACAAATTCATCTCCTTGCTTTAGGTTTTCATCATTTATATATAACCTTCAATTGTTCACTCAATTGTTTTTTCTGTCAAACACAACTACTTGGTCTTCCACATATCAATTTTCAGACATGCATTCTTTATATAATGCAATCTAACATTTGCTGTAAATCTGTAAAACTCTATAATGTTAGGCACCTAGCCAACAACATGGCATTATCTCTGTGAAAATACTTAATGCACATTTCCCCAACCAACACACTTCTAACACCTCTACAGGTATAAATTATGCATTTATCCCTAAATATACTAAGCAATCAAGAAAATATTAGACATCCCTATCCCACTGCTCACTTTATGCTAAATGATTTGCTAAATGTTTCATCTATTCTCATGCATTCTTTATTTTCATCATATGCCATTCTTTTGGGCCAAACGTTCTGTAATCCATAGCTATTCGGTTTATCATGCATTTTCTCTAAATTAAGAAACATTAAGCAAATACTCTAATATTCATAGATACCTTAATTATCTACTTAAGAGCAAAAACCTGCTCTGCATAATTCCTGCCAGAAATAAAGCTACAGTGCAGTTCCAATATGTTGCTGACAGTCATGTCTCATATACTTTCTATCAGAGTTCTTCCAAACAACTTCCTAGACTTGCTTGGTTAATTGTGTGGGCATGTGTGTATGCATGTACGATATGTATGTATCTATGTATGTATCTATGTATGTAGCTATGCATTTATTTACTATGAGAAGCAAAGCATCTTCAAAGAAAAACCAAAAAGTCTAGATGCCGCTTGAAAAAAAAGCACTGTTGGGACAATAAAGATAATAACAGTCAGTTTTGACATAATTTGGCTAGTATGCTCCCAAAAATGATCACATTATTCTGTTCTGTTCCGTCCCATCACATCCCTTCCCATCACATCCCATCCCATTCTATGATCGTTTTGACAGGTAGGGGTGGGGGAGGGGGGTAGCGATTATGGTTAGGGAAGGTCTTGAGCCAAAGGAGACCACGATCCCTCAGACGACCGGGTATGAGTCCCTTTTTGTGAAATGGGGCCTAGGGAGGCAGTTGGGCATGTTAGTTGCATACCTGGCTCACCGCTATGTAACAACAGCCCTGCCCGAGATCCTGAAGGTGATAGCCGAGGCGGCGGTTGAGACCCTCAGACTGTTGGACATGGGGGATTTTAACCTGCCATCAGTAGGCGAAACCTCCGGTGTAGCTCGGGAGTTCATGGCCTCCATGGCGGCCATGGACCTGACCCAGGTAGTTTTAGGCCACTCACGAGGGAGGACACACCCTGGACTTAATCTTAGTCTTGGAACAGTGGAGGAGTGATCTGGGAATAGGGGATTTAGTCATCTCACCCTTGTCATGGACAGATCACGCTCTCCTTCGGCTGGACTTTCCAATCGCTACACCCCACTGCCGGGAGGCGGAATCAGAGATTCCCAGATGGTTCCGCCCCAGGCTCCTGATGGACCCTGAAAGGTTCCAGAGGGAGCTTGGGCCAATACCTGTGGCCTTGCCCCACGACTGAGGACCTAGTGGCCACATGGTTTAGTGCGGCCATGGGGGCCTTGGACCGAGTCGCACCCTTGCGGCCTCTTATGCAGCGCCGAATCACCCAGGCTCCTTGGTTTACAGAGGAGCTGAGGGAGGTGAAACGCCGCAAGAGACGCCTAGAGAGCAGAAGGAGATCTTCTCACTCCAAAGCCGACCGAACACTAGTGAGAGCCCATATTAGGACTTACTTAGTGGCGATAAGGGTGGCCAAACGTGAGTATTGTGCCACACTTATTGCATCCGCAGATAACTGCCCTGCCGCCCTGTTTGGGGTGACCCGCTCCCTCCTTCACCAGAGGCTGTGGGAAGCCCCTTTGCAGGGTCGAGCAGAGGAATTTGGTATATATCTGCAGGAGAAAATCACTCAGATTCGGAACGAGTTGCCCTCCATCGAGAGTGGTCCGGTCAGACTGTCCGAGGCTGTTCTTGAGACATCATCTTGGGAGGAGTTTGACTTTGTCACTAACAAGGATATGGACAGGTTGTCAAGGAGACCTAAGGCCACCACATGTTTATTTGACACGTGTCCTTCCTGGCTTGTACTGGCATCCTAGGAGGTGACACGAGGCTGGCTCCAGGATATTGTGAACGCTTCTTTGAGCGAGGGGTACTTGCCTGCCATCTTGAAAGAGGCGGTGGTGAGGCCCCTCCTCAAGAAGTCTTCCCTTGACCCAGCATTGTTGGAAAATTACCGTCCGGTCTCCAACCTTCACTTTTTAGCAAAGGTCGTAGAGAGTTTGGTGGCTCAACAGTTTCCTGGAGGAAATTGATTATCTAGATCCGTGCCAGTCCGGCTTCTGACCCGATCACAGCACCGAGAGAGCATTGGTTGCATTGGTGGATGATCTCTGGAGGGCGTGGGATAGAGGATGTTCCTCTATCCTAGTCCTATTAGACCTCTCAGCGGCTTTTGATACCATTGACCATGGTATCCTTTTGCAATGACTGGGGGGTTGGGGCTGGGAGGCACCATTTTGCGGTGGTTCTCGTCCTACCTCTCTGGTTGGTCGCAATGTGTGTTGGCAGGGGGGCAGAGGTCGGCCTCGAGAACCCTCTTATGTGGGGTTCCTCAGGGGTCGGTCCTCTCGCCCCTCCTGTTCAACACCTATATGAAGCCGCTGGGCGAGATCATCCGTGGTTTTGGGGTGGGATATCATCTGTATGCTGATGACACTCAGTTGTACATATCCACCCCAGACCATCCCAACGATGCTGCCGAGGTGTTGTCCCAGTGTTTGGAGGCCGTACGGATCTGGATGGGTAGTAACAAACTCAAGCTCAACCCGTCCAAGACTGAGTGGCTGTGGTTTCTGGCACCCCGGTTCAGCCAGGTAACTCCAACTCTGGCCATTGGGGGCGAAACACTGGCCCCCGTGGAGAGGGCACGCAATTTGGTGTCCTCCTGGATTCCCGGCTGTCCATGGAGGACCATGTGACGGCCATGGCCAGGGGGGCGTTTTATTAGGTACGCCTGATGCGCCAATTGCGCCCCTTACTGAACCGGGCTGCCCTCCGCACAGTCACTCAGGCACTCGTGACATCCCGACTTGACTAATGTAACGCTCTCTACATGGGGCTTCCCTTGAGGTGCACTCAAAGGCTACAGCTAGTCCAGAATGCAGCCGCGCGGGTGATTATGGGAGCCTCTAGGCACTCCCACATAACACCTCTCCTGCGCGAGCTGCACTGGCTGCCTGTGGCCTTTCGGGTGCGCTTCAAGGTTCTGACGACCTTCTTCAAAGCGCTCCATGGCTCAGGGCCTAGTTATATGCGAGACCATCTTCTGCCCCATACATCCCTTCGACCGATTTGGTCCCACAGAGAGGGCCTTCTCAGGGTGCCGTCGGCCGGGCAATGCCGGTTGGCGACACCCAGGGGAAGGGACTTCTCTGTGGTGGGTCCTACCCTCTGGAACGACTTGCCTCCCGAATTACGCACCATCTCAGACCTCCGCCTCTTCCGCCAGCATTTTAAAACGCACCTTTTCCAACAAGCCGGCCTAGCATAACCTACCGTTTTGACTGTTTTAGATAGATTTTAATCTGGGGGGATTTTATACGATTTTAGCACAGGGCATGGATATAATAGCTTTTTAAAATTTTATATTAATAATAATAATAATTTTATTTTTAAACCGCACCCTCTCCCCACAGGGACCCGGGGCGGTGCACAGGCAGAATAAAAACAGTCAATAAATACATACATTTCTAAAAAACAATAAAACCAACCCTGTGCTAAAAATTCACTAAAAATATGCTACCCCATTAAAAACCCCAAAGACAGAGAGACTATCCTAGGCCGGCCAGACAGAAGAAGTGTGTTTTTAGCTTGAGACGGAAGGAGCGGAGGTCAGTAGTCATCCTGATATCGGGGGGAAGGTCGTTCCAGAGGGCCGGGCCCGCCACAGAGAGAGCCCTTCCCCTGGGAGTCGCCCGCTGACAGAGTCTAGTGGACGGCACCCGGAGAAGTCCCTCTCTGTGGGAGCGGATCGGCCGTGAGGATGTATGGGGCAGGATCCGATCCTGCAGATAGCTAGGTCCCGAGCCATGGAGCGCTTTGAAGATGATAACTAACACCTTGAAGCGCACCCGGAAGACAACAGGTAGCCAGTGCAGCTCGCGCAAGAGCGGTGTTATGTGGGTCGACCTAGTGGTCCCCATAATTGCTCGCGCGGCTGCATTCTGGACTAGCTGAAGCCTCCGGGTGCACCTCAAGGGGAGCCCCATGTAGAGAGAGTTGCAATAGTCCAGTCGGGATGTCACGAGAGCATGAGTGACTGTGCGAAGGGCGTCCCGATCCAATAGGGGGCGCAATTGGCGAACCAGGCGAACCTGGTAAAACGCCCTCCTGGCCACGGCTGTCACTTGATCTTCCATGGACAGCCGGGTATCCAGGAGGACACCCAAATTGCGCGCCCCATCCACAGGGGCAAGATGTTCGCCCCCTATGGCCAGCGATGGAGTGAGCTGGTTGAATCGGGCAGCCGGAAACCACAGCCACTCGGTCTTGGTCGGGTTGAGTCTGAGTCCGTTCCTTCCCATCCAGATCCGTACGGCTTCCAGGCACTGGCACATCACCGCTATGGCATCGTTGGGGTGGTTTGGGGTGGAAATGTACAGCTGTGTATCATCAGCGTACAGATGGTACTCCACCCCAAAACCACGGATGATCTCACCCAGCGGCTTCATGTATGTGTTGAACAGGAGAGGCGAGAGGACTGACCCCTGAGGCACCCCGCATGTGAGGGGTCTCGGGGTCGACCTCTGCTCCCCTGCCAACACAAATTGCGATCGGCCAGAGAGGTAGGAGGAGAACCACCGTAAAACGGTGCCTCCCACCCCCAACCCCCCCAGCCGATGCAATAGGATACCATGGTCGATGGTATCGAAAGCCGCCGAGAGGTCTAATAGGACCAGGATGGAGGAACATCCCCCATCTCTGGCCCTCCAGAGATCATCTACCAACGCGACCAATGCCGTCTCGGTGCTATGCCCGGGCCGAAAGCCGGACTGGCGCGGATCTAGATACTCAATTTCCTCCAGGTGACGGGGAAACTGTTGTGCCACCACACTCTCAACAACCTTCGCCAAAAAGGGAAGGTTGGAGACTGGACGATAGTTGTTTAAAAGAGCTGGGTCCAAAGAGGGCTTCTTAAGGAGGGGCCTCACCATAGCTTCTTTTAGGGAAGCAGGCAAGGATCCCTCACTTAAGGATGCGTTGACAACCTCTTGGAGCCAGCCTCGTGTCACCTCCCAGGATGCCAGTACAAGCCAGGAGGGACACGGGTCCAATAAACATGTGGTGGCTCGCAGTCGCGAGTGTTATATTTGTATTGTTTTTTAAATTTCCTGTGCGCTGCCCTGGATCCTTTTTTGGAGAAGGTGCGGGGTATAAATTTGAATAAAATAAAATAAAAATAAAATAAAATAAATAAAATAATCTCATCTAGAAATTAGTTTTGCAAGCCAACACAGTGTTGCCTATACACTGTAGAAGGCACATTTATGAACCTCTGTAAAGATGGATAGCTATTTATAGTTATTTCAAGGAATATAAACTTATAAGGGGTGAAATTCCATACCCCAAAGGATTTTAGCTCAGTTTGAAAGCAAATGTTTTGCATGCAGATGGCCACAGAGTAAAGTTTTGACATTTCCTCATTGTTTAAATCAAAAGTCATAACAACAGAAATTAGCAAATGATGTGAAAATTTGGAGAATCACTGTCAGTCTCAGATAGACTGACAAATAATATGATCTGATACATTGCAGACAAATATTCTAATAGGATAAAAATCAGTTTCATTCCCACTTTCCTTCGCCCTTCATTTCATTTTGGCAAGTTATTTTCAGGGGAAATATTTCAACCTGTTTTTAAATACATTTACATACTTACGCTAGCACATACTGTAATCAGAAAAATGGACAATGAAATGAAAGACATTTAGTTGTAATTGATACAAACAGGAAAAAATGTATACCGTTTTGAAACTTTAAGAAAATTAAGTATTTTTAGAAGCAGGGAAATACCCTACTCCTGCTCAGCTATTAATGGCCATTGTTCCTCCTCCATCACATTCTGTGCAACCACATGCCATCACTTAACAGTCCAGAAAACAAAATATTACAGGCATGGTAATTGCAGCAAAACAAAAACTTTTTAAAAAAAAATAGAAAAGAGACATTTATGGCTGATTTACAGTCTGAATGTTGTGTTGTATTCAAATAACACAGATGGCTGTAGCTCTTAATTATCTGTTTCACTGAATCCCATTCATGATCCTTTCCAAACCTATTAAGCTAATGCAAAATGTAATTACTGTTCTTATTGGGATCACAAGTCACCCCAGAAATCAAACCGACTATGATAGAGTTCTGTAAGAAGGTGCATGAAAGAATGGTGCACTTTTTAAGAATGGCTGGAAATAAGATAATAATATAAAGAAATGGCAGAATCACATGTCTGTCGGGAAGGTCTCCCTTTTGGTGTTTAACGTCTACCTTCCTCCTGGGGGCTCTTACAAGGACCTGGATGCGCGGTGGGATGGTCTGGAAGAATACCTTAAGACTACTATACTCAGTTTTCCTCACTCCTTGGTTCTTCTGGCGGTGGATTTAAATGCCCGTACAGCGGGGTCTTGGGAAACCTTGGTAGCTTCCCGTTGGTGGGTGGGACCAAATAGGGATGATCATCCCCTGGAGACCATAAAAGGGAGGGTCTCCAAAGACCTGACAGTTAACAGAGCAGGGATCCACCTGGCCCTTCTTACCGTCAAGTTAGACCTTTTCCCCCTCAATGGCAGATGTGCCCCGGATGTTCCCGGGGAATTTACTCATATAGCCAAAAAGGGAAACAGTGTTATAGACTATACCCTGGTCTCAAGAGCCCTTCTACCTCACATCTCCTCCTTTAAAGTGGATGACATGATATTCAGTGACCATCTTCCCCTCACTCTGAATGCACATTTGTCCTCAAGATCACCCTTCCCACGTTGCCTCAAATGAGGCCAATACCAAAGGATCTTCGATGCTACTGAAATGGTCGAACTCCTTGGCCCTATCCCACACACGCTTTTATGAACAAGAATCCGCCAAAAATCTCCTAGGTCTAACCAGTTCCAAGCCCCCCCCTCCAGTGCACTCTTGACCGCCTTTAATAAATGTTCGAGCGATTTATTTGCCTCCTTAAAGTACCCGACTCGCAACCCCAGTAGAGTCTCCTGGAGGAAGGGAGCCCCCTGGTTTAACATACAGTGTAAACAAGCCAGGAACCGACTGAGATCCATATATATTGCCTATAAAAGAACTGACTTGTTGAAGCCCCCCCCCTGCTTATTTTGAGGCCAATAAGACATATAAGCTTACTCTGCTAAGAGCCAAACAAAACTGGCTAAGACTTAGATGGAATGCCTTATTAGTTGCCGCGCAGTCCCGTAACCCTCATGATTTTTGGAACCTGTTAAACAGAAGGTCAATTAGTAAACCTATTTACTCCATTTCAGCTCCCACATGGGAACTTTTCTTACGTCGAGTCTTTTATGAGGAAGATCTGCCATCTTCTACGGCATCCGATTTCCTCCCCGACCACCTCCCTGAATAGCCTCCTGTCAACCTCGCCACTACCATGAAGCTAATTGGGCAAATTAAACCTGGAAAAGCCCCCGGTCCTGACCTTATCCCTGCTGAGGCCATTCTAGCTCACAAGGATTGGTGGGCCACTGTGCTTATGGAGGTATTAAATGCAATTAATCAAACGGGCATTATCCCTAAGATCTGGAAGGACGCCATCATTATCCCAATCCACAAGAAAGGCTCCCCTTCCAATCCAGGCAATTTTAGAAATATCAGCTTACTGTCAGTACTGGGGAAACTCTACGTCCGATTCCTCCTATCTAAATTGGAGACATGCCTTCTCGGACACGAGCAGGCAGGGTTTAGAGCAGATCATTCTACCATCGACCATGCCCTGATCTTATACCATCTAGCCTTAAAATACTCTACCCCCAGGAAAGGCCAACTTTGTGTTTGCCTTTGATAGCATACCCAGACAAAAACTGTGGGGCAAACTTTCCTCCTGGGGCATTGACAAAAGGCTACTTTGGCTCATTTCCCAACTGCATGAGGGGACAGAGGCAAAAGTGCACCTTACCCCCCAAGGGGACCTTTCCAACGCCATCCACGTTAACAAAGGAGTCAGGCAGGGATGTATACTAGCACCCCTTCTCTTTAACCTATACATCAGTGATCCCCTCGAATGCCCTAGATAGCAGACTTTCCGGGGGTGTAAAGTCCACCCACTGCTCATGTGACAGCCGATCCTTGGAATTGCTAGCTCCCATAGTATTCACATGCCCCTACTACCAGGAGAAAAGATTACAACTCATCTCCCCTATTTGCCAAAGATTTCCCAGACTTACCGGAAATCAGAGTCTTCGCCTTCTTCTCCAGGACACTGACCCGAGTACCACATTGAAGGTTGCAAGTTTTTTTGCTGTGGTCTTAGCCTGCAAGAACCATGGGAAGGGTCGGGCTGGTCCCACTAGCTGAGGCCAGTTGTGCTGATTGTTTGCAGCGTACCACTTGGTGGCCGCATCAAGTGCCGACATGTAGAGCGCATGTAAATTTTTACATGGTACCTTCTATTTACGCTTCATTCGAATTGATCATACTCCCAAACCATAGATTTAGATCCCCATAATGGTTAGATGGTATGGTTGACAGAATGGCCCTTGCCATCGATTCTGCCTGTTGTTTCCCACCCTTCAGTAGGGCCCGGCTGTACATCCGCCTGTGATCTGTTTATCTTGTCTTTTAGTCTATGACCGCAATAAAGTTTTATTATTATGGCAGAATCACACTACTGTAAAAATCTCCCCAAAGTCTCCCCACTCTGCAAATACAAATGCATGCAGTTTCATGCAGCAGCTTAACAGCTTACTAGATATTGTGTGAATGCCTGTGGAAGTTGGAAGCTTTAATATTGTATGTGCTATCAACATAAAGTGGCTTTCTTTTGCTTGCGGGAAAAGGGTGGAGCAATTAAAGGGGTGGAGCATTTGGATTAAAAATTTTATTTTATCATACATAAATTGTGACATGGGAGAGGATGAAAGTCTTGCAATGGCAAAAGGGAAATCCAAGTGGAAGACTTGTGGTGCCCTCAGGTTTTTATAAGAATGACAAAAGTGGTGTTGTAGTGTCACACTGAAAAATCTTCCTCTTAAGGGCTTAAATGTGATATTGTGGGAACAAAGTTGCACTGTGATTCAGCAGCCCAACCTGATCCACCTTTCAGGATGCAACTGATAAAATGGCTGCTCAAATATGAAGCTAATGTTGGGCCAGCTATTATCTCTCAGCCCAAGCTATTATCTGATTCCCCCAATGAAGGGGGAAGTAGATGTTGATGATGAAGATGAAGATGGTGATGATGGGGTGATGATGAAGATGACGATGGAAGAAGAAATAGATTTCAGAGAGGTCGGGTAAAGCAAGACTTTTACTGAATGACCAAGGTTCATGTTTTAACGCATGTAAATGAGTGGAAATGATCTGGCAATAACAACCCCCATCATTAAGTACCTTTAAATTAAGAGAGGCGTGTTCCTACGGAATTGGACTGTTTGTCTCCTACTCTTCCTTCTCCTTGGCCATTTCACTGGATTTCTATTACTTGTTGGGGGCTAACTGTCCCTGGCGGCATTGGATTTAGTGAGACTTAGTTCTGAGTAAACCAAACTACTAGGTGAATATTTCATGCTGCAATCCTAGCATTGAATTTAGTGAGACTTACTTCTGAGTAAACCAACTGTTCCACCCTGTATTTATGGGGGGGAGAGGGGGGGAGAGAGAGAGAGAGAAGGAGAAAGTCATTTTGGGAAATTATTTTATGCCTCTCTCCTTTCGCTAGATTTCTATTAATGGTCCTAAATAATTCCTTCCTTCCACCCCCTCTAACCGATTGGTTGGGGGCTAACTCTCCTGGGGAGTGGAACACCCAGGATGAATCCTGTGAATGGGCCATGATGAACGAGGTGAGATGCAGAGGTTGGTGGAATATGGGTGGTGGAATATTGGTAGAGGCACGTCAGTCAAGGAGATAAATCAGGGGGAAATAGCCGAGGAGAAGGAAGAGTAGGAGACAAAAAGTCCTAGACCCTGTTCCTAAATTCCTGGTCCCTTTTATTTTCCCTAATAACCTAAAGTAAGTGGTCTATTTTTTAAGTCTACTTAAAAATTAGCATTGGGGGGGAAAAAACACCCTGTACAAGCTATGAGAAGTCTTCAAGAATCTCAGAACAAGGGATATGATGACTTCCAGTTGCTAATGCTGACTCCTTTCCCCCCTCCTTTTTCAAGTTAAGATTATTGATAACTCAGCATCCCAAAAACCCTGATGCCCAGTGACCAATGCCAATCTATGTATAAGGGCACCATTGTTGCCTATTAGCCAATTGCCATTAGTGGATTGATGTGTGAAAAAAGAATGGCCTCAGACAATCTGGCTATTTGCATAAATTAACCCCTCAAGGAGAGAAGGGTGGTCCCCCTCCAAATAACGAATTAATCAAAAGAGAAACAGGACCAGTTTAAAAAGCCCGTAAAAGGCCCAAACTCTTCTTTGCTCCCTACATCAAGATGTTGCGTATGTTTGCGCATTAGCTTGCCATATGGATCATTTTTGCTAAGCTCCATGCCAAGACTGGGACAGAATCAGACTCTTTTCCAAACTTTTGGAAGCCAAAACAGGGATATACAGTAAAAATGAATTTCATTTGTCAGAGTGCGCACAGTTTTACTACGTGAGATAACCCAGGAGCATATACAGCAAACAGGTTTGTATTTAAATAGTGGTTTTATCTACAAAGAATAAATACAGACACATACTTTAGTCAGACCTCAAACAAACAGCAATCAGCAATTACAGCATAGAAGCACACACGGAGAGAGAGATACGCCCCAACAGGACCTCTTCTTATTACAAGCTCTTAAAGTGATATCAGCCCAAAAACCTTGCTGACTCATTCCCAGCATTACATCATTGTAGCACCTGGACAGCTCTAAAATCTTGACCCTGACATCTTTGATTCTCTATAGTTTTATTTTAATGCAATACTTACTAATTGAGAGAAATTTGAATCTTCGTTGGTCATAAGATTCCTTTCCCATAGTGCAACTGAGATGACAGTGTGTCATTCAGAATACAGTTAGACTAGCTGTAGGAAACTTGTGGGTCTCCAGATACTCTAAACTTCTCGCATCCCAAACCTTTCCTGATTAAAGCTTCTAAGTAATATAATTCAGCATATGTGACGGAGGGTCACTGACTCCTCATCCCTGCATTAAATCATGAAGTTACCCTTCTTTCTTACTTTCTATCTGAAAAATCTCAGTTCCCACATTGCTATGCAGTATTTCTGAGAAAATCATTTCTGAATGTAGAGCTATTCATATATATCCATACCACTGTAATCAAATTTCAATCATTGTTTCTTCAGTCTTTGGAATAAAAACCAAAAAGGGCATGCTAGATGTGTTCAAAAAGATAAGTGAAATAAGAGAAGGTAAAACTTCCTTCTTAATACCACTAGAACAAAATGTTCAATGAAATGGAAAGGCAACATACTGTAATCCTGATAAAGGAAAATGCTTTATTTTTATGTAGTACATACTTAACCTAAGACCTCTGGATTGTTATTGAGGCCAAGATTTTGTAGAATTTAAATGGGCTTTGACATTTCTACCGCAGACACCTCAGTGTTACATTAAATATTGAGGATGAAGGAGTATGAATCTTTTGTTCTTACTACAGGGCATTTAGAGGTTATAAAGCACATTTCCATGGCCAAATTGCTTCTCAATTGTTGAAAATATGGTTTCTTCAATTGTGCTTGAGACGCAGATGGATGAGGCTTGAAATTCTACAGATGAATTCACATGAAAAACATTTTGAAGTCATTTCATACATTTCTACACATTGTTGTGACATTAGAGGGTCATCCACAAATGTTATAATGCAGTTAACTGTATTATAAGAAAATATAAACAGTATAAAACAAACAAACAAATGGACTTATCATTCTGGAGAAAGCATAACAAATACAGTGAAGTAACAATATCCATATTCACATGGTTACTTATGAATACGTTAACCAATTTTGTTGTATACATGATGTACAGTGACTAAAGGCTATACTATCATATCTATAGCTTCTATGGATAAAAGTGTTAGAACAGGTCCTCTCATTCCAAATTTAGTTCCAACTCCTATCGCATTGCATGATTGTCAACATCTACCATTACACCAATGTAATATTTCAGTCCCAGTTTTATTCTTTAGTCTCTTTAAAAGCTGAGAAGAAAAATTGCACTATTTATGAGGAAAAAACATATTTAGAGCAATGAGTGGTTGATTTCATTAAATTTGGATACTATGGGGGCAAAGTAGAAAGAATTCACTCAGCATCCTTCTGAATACATCTGTATGCTGGACTGAGTAGATGTCAACAATAATATGAGGATTCATAGCCTTTGGAATAAATATCTCCATGAAAATAAACAAACAAATAAATAAACAAACAAGCAAATAAAGCAATAGCAAAGACTTACATAACACTTCACAGTGTTTTATAGCCCTCTCTAAGCAGTATACAGAGTCAGCATATTGCCCCCAACCGTCTGGGTCCTCATTTTGACTGAGTCAACCCTGAGGCAATGAGAATCGAAGTGCCAACCTGCAGGCAGCTGGCAGTCAGCAAAAGTAGCCTGCAGTACTACATTCTAACCACCGCGCCACCATGAATCACATCTTATAAACTTAAGCATGAAAGCCAACTGGGTGGTTTTGGAACAGTCAGTCTCTCTCAGTCCTACGCACCTCACAGAGCTGTTGTTGTGGGGAAAATAAAGGGAGGGAGGAGTATTAGGTATGTTTGCCATCTGGAATTATTTATAAAAATAATAAAGGCAACATATAAATCAACAAGTAAACATATAAATGTGTACTTGTACTCTTCGATTCTGATTAGTTCTTTTTGAGTCCTTGATTGATTGGGACTTTTATTGCACAAATTATTGCACATATAAATTCATCCTTGATTCACATCGTATGCATTTGCCTGATCATGTGCAAAAGCAGTGGCTTTTGTGATAAGGAATCAGGGGTACCTTTGGTTGATGCGGGATCCAGAAAGTCAATACTGGGCACAACCCTATGATCAAAGTCCAGTTCTCATTTTTCCTCCTTGTAATGTGTCATAACGTAAGTATGCATGTTCCGAGCATCAGCAGTGTCCTGCTAGATTGGACCCATTCAATCAAGCAGTCTGTTCTCACAGTGGCAAAGCAACGGCACAACAGATGGCCTTCACGCTGCCAGCAAGGTAATTGATATTTATCGCCATGTCACATACACTTTTAAAAGGGGCAAGGCTCTGATTATGTGGGTGTATTTGCCATCTTCACTTTTTGAATGCCTGCCCTTACCCATACATACATCCCTGGATGTAGTTGAAAAGGTGTCAAATTAGTGATGCTCTCTACATGGGGCTCCCCTTGAGGTGCACCCGAAGACTACAGCTAGTTCAGAATGCAGCCGCGCGGGCAATATTGGCTACCTCTAGGTATTCCCACGTAACACCGCTCCTGCGTGAGCTGAACTGGCTGCATGTGGTCTTTTGGGTGCGCTTCAAGGTGCTGGTCACCATCTTCAAAACGCTCCATGGCATGGGACCTAGTTATCTGCGGGATCGCATCCTACCCCATACATCCCTTCGGCCGATTCGCTCCTACAGAGAGGGGCTTCTCCGGGTGCCATCCACTAGGCAATGCCAGCGGGTGATGACCAGGGGAAGGGCCTTCTCTGTGGTGGGCCCGACCCTCTGGAACGACCTTCCCCCGAACTTAGATCTATCCTGGACCTCCGCTCCTTCCGCCAGCAACTAAAAACCTACTTTTTCCAACAGGCCGGCCTGGCCTAACCTACCGTTTTCAGCCTCAGTTGTTTAGTAGAGAAATTTTAAATTGGGCTTTAGGGATTTTAATGGGGTAGTTTTTAGAACAGGTGTAATTTAATATAGTTTTAATGTATTTATGTATTTATTGTGATGTATTGTATTTTTTATATTTTCCTGTGCACCACCCCGAGTCCCTCCGGGGAGAGGGGGCGGTTAATAAGTCGAATAAATGAATGAAATGAAATGAGTTTGTCTGGGAATGCTTTGCAGCCAAAGGACTCGGGAGGCTGGGTGAAAGAGGAATGGCAGCACATGAGGTGGAGTTGCTCTGTAGCGTTTTCTTTGTTCTAAAAGGCGTCCTTTTTAAACTTCAGATGGCATCAATGTAGCTATCATCCCAATGCTATATTCAAGCCTATTTGCTCTAGCATTTAAAAGCATCATACTGCTTTCTTTAATGAGCTCTGCTGCGCTATACTTTCGGTATTTCTTAGTTTGATTGCATTTCACTGTGGTTTATTATCACTCTTGCGGACCTAGATATGCTAGGATGAAAACTACATCGAAAATATTTTTATAAGTAAGTAAACAAAATAAAAAAGTTATGAATATGCATAGGATTGTATGCAGCACTTACTTGTCTACTGCTGTTGTATTCTAATGGGTTTTGTACTCTTTTTCTGTTCAGCTAAAAAATTCTATACCCTACATCTAAGAAATAATACCAACAAAATGTAATAAGAAGCTAATAAATATTTCAAAGATATTAAGTTGTTTCGTCTTTTCCCTTCTCCTCTTGATGGTATCAAGGGGCTTTTTCTACAACATAGCTATATTTCATTTGCTTTATTCACTATACTGTTAACTTTCTCCAAGAAATGCATCATTGCTAAGCATCTTTCTGCTTAGGTCTTCTTACTCTGAAAGATTAGTAAATCTTCAGATTATTCAGTGAATCAATTCATAACACCAAATTAGAGCATTTAACTAAACCAGAGTCAAGCAACAATTTTCTATTTGTGGTGGTCTCCTCCTCCTCCTCCTCCTCCTCCTCAGGATAATGAACTGTTTTTAGGGTTTTTATGATTAATTTCTAGTTTTAAATAATGGGCTTTTAGCGCAGGGTTAATTTAATCTTATTTTATATTGTATTATGCTGTGATTTTATATGTATTTTAAATTCCCTGTGCCCCGCCTCGAGTCCCTTCCGGGAGAGAGAGCAGGTTATAAATTAAAATTTATTATTTATTATTATCCTCCTCCTCTTCCTCCTCCTCTTCTTCCTCCTCTCCTCCTCCTCCTCCTTTTCCTGCCTTCTTCTCCCAGATTTGCCTCTGGATTTCAAAAGTTTAAACTGGATATCTTAAGCAGTAACATGCCTATTTTGAATTTAAAGTGCAAAAAATGGCAAAGAAAATTACACCACCAAAACTTGAGGCTGATTTTTAACATATTTACTGGGAGTACAAGTACTCCCTGGGAGTACTGGTACTGGAGGGACATGACCTATGGGTTCCTCATGTCAATCCAATCATAAACATATACAACAAGGAGCACTATTGATTAATTATATCATTTCAAGACTTTATGTGGATTTGATATAGGTATGTGGTAGGCTGGCAGTTTGACCTTAAATCTTTGGATATTTGTGAAGGAATATACTGAACAGAAAGCACAATTCTTTGGGGAGAAATTTTTTTGTATTCTCAAAATTTTTAGAATGAAATCTTGATATTTCCCCTTCTCGGAGAAGAGGCACAAAGAGATTGTCCACTGGGAAGAAGAATATCTTTTCCCCAGAAGATGGAAATTTGACATCAAACGTTATGGAGAATTATAGAAAGATTAATTTCAAGACTCTTGGTGTTCTTTTCCCCAATCTCTCTTTCAAAGTTCTTTTGCTACTTTCAGTAAGAAGAGAAAACATATGAATAGATTTAATTCTGTTCCATTTGTGGTCATCCCTCCTATTGCTGGAATTTAAATGGCTAAGTTTTCTGGTAGAAGACTCACTTTTCATGCATTATTTTTCAAAAAGCCATGCACTTTAGTGGTATAACAACAGAGAAAGAATTATATCTTATACAAAAGCAGATGTGTGTGTGTTTGCACTATTTGCTGAATGCACCTACATTCTCTGTAGAATTCCTTATGATTTGAAGAAGTAGCAAAGAAAATTGGTTGTTTCAAGGGGAAGGTACAGAAAGAGAGGGCCTCCTCAGGGTGCCGTCTGCCTGTCAATGCCGCCTGGTGACCCCCAGGGGGAGGGCCTTCTCTGTGGTGGGTCCAGCCCTCTGGAACGACCTGCCCCCCGAACTCCGCATCATCACGGACCTTCGCCTCTTCCACCGGCTGCTTAAAACGCACCTTTTTCATCTAGCGGGCCTGGCTTAGATCTAATTGTCTCAAATCTAGTGACTGAATTTTAATATACGTTTTAATAGTTTTGATCATATTTTAGCACAGGCACACCAAATTTAATTCTATTTTAAAATGCGATTGTATTTATATTTTGATTGTTTGTTGTGTTTTTAATTCTTCTGTGCACCACCCTGAGTCCCATTGGGGAGATATAGAAATGGGATTAAATAAATAAATAAATAAATAAATAAATAAATAAATAAATAAATAAATAAATAAATAAATAAATAAATAAATAAATAAATAAATAAATAAATAAATAAATAAATAAAGCTATCCAAATATGTGTGATTGTAACACAATCTAAATTTGAAAAATAATGCACATTGGAGGCACCAATAAATTGACATGGAGACAGGGATGTTTTTTTCATATGTATTAAGATCAAACGGGATAACAGCAAAACTTTATAAGAGTCCCATTAGATCAAGATGCAGCAGAAAAGATATAAAACTCATATGAGTTTGGTTTATTGTGTTCAAAACATGAACAAAATGTTTACTACTTTGCTCCTTTCTTATCTACCACCAAGGTCAACAGCATCAAAGGATCCTCAAGCTTTATTTATGGACATCATGATTGGCCATCTCCAAGTGTTCTGAAATGGTAATGAGTGGCTGAAGAAAAAAAGTGACCGATAGCAAAAACAAGGTTTTGTGGAATTCTAAAGGTTATTTATGGAGAAAATATTTAAACTATCTTAAAATATATATTTAAGATATTTAAAATATATCTTAAAAGAATATACTGTCTTAATAATTTTCTTTAAACAATAACATGATCCCTGAAAAAGGTCTAGAAACGGGGGAATGAAGAAAGATGGAATTGCTGTTATTGTTATTGATGGTTCAGCTGGCATTTAAAAAAACAGGATATAAATCTACCAGACAATGAAGAAGTAAAAGCAACTCTTTGATTGGATTGTTAGGGTTTAGTTAACTTCTCACTTTGGAGGAGTCACCTCACTCTGGATTGTAGGTGGAACCTTGAATATTGGCTTATTTGTATGAAATATTACTAACTGTAACTTGTATTAAGAAAAAGGACGTGTAATTTTGATACGTGGAAGAAAATTAGCTGGTTCTGGGTGACGTACCCCAAATATCAGCGTTTATGATGACAATGCTAACATCTTTAAGCCCATTTAAAACAGTTACAAATGGAGGGAGAATGCAAAACTAAAAGATGAATTCTGTAAGGAAATGCCACTGCCAGAAATAATTGAAAAATAAAAGAAGAAAGAATATAGGCGACTTTTCCCAGCCCAGGTTCTGATTGAAAGGTCCCACCAGGAAGCCTGAATATGATCAAATCAAAGTGCAATCCTTCTAAAACTTATGTACAGGTTTATCGTGTTAATTATGCTTGAGGCCAACAGAATGCAGCTTAAACAGAAGTCCCCAAGCTTTAGGGGCCAGTTGGAGATTTTATTAATGTTACTTGCTATACCCGGTTGCTGTGGCCCAGTCTGGTTAAATGGCCAACTAATCTGTGTGTAGATCTACTGCTGCACACATACACACAACCACCATATAACCCCCAACCTACCTACCTACTGTATTTCTCCCTCTCTATTCCCCTATCTATCTACCTACCTACTGTAATACAATAATACAATAGCAGAGTTGGAAGGGACCTTGGAGATCATCTAGTCCAACCCCCTGCCTAGGCAGGAAGCCCTATACCATTTCAGACAAATGGCTATGCAACATCTTCTTGAAGACTTGCAGTGTTGGGGCATTCACAACTTCTGGAGGCAAGCTGTTCCACTGGTTAATTGTTCTAACTGTCAGGAAATTCCTCCTCAGTTCTAAGTTGCCTCTCTCCTTGATTAGTTTCTACCCATTGCTTCTTGATCTGCTGTCTAGTGCTTTGGAGAATAGCTTGACTTCCTCTTCTTTGTGGCAACCCCTGAGATATTGGAATGCTGCTATCATGTCTCCCCTAGTCCCTCTTTTATTAAACTGTATTTCTCCCCCCCTCCCTCCCTCCCTCCCTCCCTCCCTCTCTCTCTCTCCCTCTCCCCCCCCCCCCTCTCTCTCTCTATGGGCCACCTGGGAGTTTGCTATCCTCTGTGCCTTGTCCTGGCTCTTTTAGGCCTCCGTACAGTGTTCTTGAGGAAATGACTGTTGGAAATGCCAGGTGGGAGGAGTTACAGGGAGGTGAAAACATGATCAGTGGGTACATTTTACATTTGTGTACCTTGCACATGTCACACATGTGCTAGCCACAAAATAAGTACGTATTATATTATCGGAAGTTCTTGGGAACATTGTGTCAAAATTTGGTGTAAATCGGTGCAGTAGTTTTTGAGATTAGCAGCTTCGTACAAACTATTTTACATTTTTATTTATAGAGATTATATTACTAATTGAGGCTCTTTGGCACTTAAAATTTATATTATATTTATGCAGTTTCCCAAAATGGATGGCATACTAACTAATAACAAACCATCTTTGTTCCAAAAGGCAAAGCTTTGAGTTGTAGGCTCCCATCATATCTATAAGGTCTATTTGGAGTCAAAATGTATTTTTGGAACTACATGCTATTCTTGAAACTATACTATATTATTATTGATAATTAAGGAATTAGAATTAACACAGTATGAGAAAGAATTGATTAGAATTATGATTATAATGGGTAGAATTATAATAGCAAGATATTGGAAAGTGGAGACGAATATTAAAATAGAAGAGTGGTATTGTGAAATGTGGAAATTAGCCTTAAATGATAAAATGACATGTGAAATTAAATTTAGAGAGGGTGTTTATAAAAAGGATGTTTTTTGGAAGACTTGGAAGCCATTTGTGGACTATGCACTTGGGACTTGGGACGCTTCGACACCTGTACCCAGAGAACGCGGATTTTGGAGGACTTAAAGACATTTGAAGATACCTATTTTTGAAGAACCAAACCTTCCTTTCCATTGTATAGCACTGGGTGAAATAGTGTAATGTATATGTTATTTTGGGTATAGTGTTTATTAAAATAAAAAAATTTATAATAAAAAAAAAAGATCCAATGTATCTGAAGTAATCTGAAGAAATGGAGTTTCTATCTGGCATATAACATTTCAATGTCAATAATTTCTGAAAGCTGTAGTTAACTTCTTTAAATGGTTGTAATGAGAAGTTCAGGAAAAAATAACAACACAAGGAAACTATAATATGCAGCTAATTGTTGTTTAATCACTGTCACATTATTGTTAAATCTGCAAATAAAAAAATGCAATGTGCACATTATTTTCTGAAAATTATTTACTCCCTTGACAATAGTGGTAATGAAGCCAACATTATTCACCATGCTGAATTAATGTTTCCTGTAGCAGAGAAAGGGAGGGAGAAAAGACTAACAAAAGCACGTGTGAAAGTAAGAGACTGAGCATTGGGGAGGTTTAGTTCTATAGAAATAAAAAATTAATGGTGGTGACTGAAGTCAAGTTGCTAATTCAGTAGTGATAAAATTGTTTGAAAACTGACTTATCCAACCCTGAGGGTGATTCTGATTACCTCCCAATTTTAACAATTGATTATGTGCCATCATACAGATGTTGACTTTTAGCAACCATATACTGTATATATTTTTCTCATGAAGATCTATTTTCAGCCTGGTCATTCTAATGAAATCTTCCATTGTTATTGTAGCTGAGATCATCCATCTTGCTGCTTGTTATCCTCTTCTCTCCTGCCCCCCCCCCATTTCTCAGCATTGTAGACTTCTCCAGTCTTTGCATAATGTGCCTCCAGTGAGATCATTTGAGCATGACTATCTCTTGGAAGAGGGTTTTTTTTAATTTTTTGTTCTCTATATACAATTATAGGTATACATTCACAGTTTTTTTTTTTTACATTCATCATTCTTATACATTTGTCATTCCATTTACAGGTTTATAATATACCATTTGCGTTGCCTGGCTTATTATTACTCGCCTTTTTTGACACCATCTTCTTTTCCCTTTCTTTTCTCCCTCCCGTGTCTACTTTCTTCCTTCTCTCCTTTCCTTCTTCCCTTTCCTCTGCCCTACTCCTCTCTTCCTTTTCCCCTTCCTGCCTTCTCTCCTTCTCCCTTCCATCTTCCTCTCCTCGCCTCTATCTTCCTTCCCTCCTCTTCCTCTCATCGCCTCTCCTCCTCTCTTCCTTTCTGAGCATGACCATCTGTGTGAATGAAACCACTGGGTTGATTGCTCGATGAACCATTTGTTGTCTATTCATAATATACTCAGGAATCATGTCTAAGACTAAAGTTCTTCACAATAGATATGATATCAATATTTTTTTTCAAGTAAAAGGATGGAGTGACCTGGGATCATAACATTGATGGATGGAGAATGTTTTTAAACTTTTCTCCATAATATAATTCCAATCCAGATCAGTACCATCTTCCTTCCAATGTTGCTACTAGAAGGATTATTTCCTGTATGTATAGCAGGTATGGGAAGGGTGGTATTCATCTGGATTAGACTGCTGCAGGGGATGAAAGCTAAAGCCCTTTTCTCAAAAGGTAGAACTGGGTTAGGGGATAAATATCCTCTATGTACAATTTAAGACTGTCCATGATAAAAGCACATCAGTAATATGGAATCACTTCTACACTACTAAACCACAAAAAAATCTGCTCATAGATCCTATTTACAGTAGAAAGATGGAGTGACTTTCAGGCTGGCTTTGACTTGTTAGCAAAAAATTATAATATGCAAAATTAAATTTATAAAACAGCTTTCCAAGCCAAAGAAAAAGCGCCGATGTGACTGGTATGATTTGCTATAATGATGTAGTAAGAATTTTATCCACTGTGCAAGTGCTCTTTGAGGCAATTAATCTGCAGCAAAGGTTGCAGGAAAATAATTCAAAGCTGTTCAAACATAAGAAAGCAGGACACTTATATTCTATTTTCTGAAGGCTACCACTGTTCTCATAGTAAAATAATTATTAAAGGGGGAAGGTGGGATATAAACTAGTACAAGCTGGAAATTTACAGTAATGGGAAAAGTGCTCTGATTACATAAGAAAAAACATGATCCATTTTACTACTCACCACAGAGTAGATTCCAGGAAGGAAAAGTTTTAGTGGATGGTTTTATGGATCAGATATCTCTGGAAACTGAGATATTTTTAAAGAAATCATATAAAACATGTTTTTCATTAAGCAGTCATAAAGAAAAGCCACATATTACTAGCCAGCTAGTGATTCAGAGTAGTTTGGTTGAACTGGATTAATATTTTTCTCCAAAAACTAGTTTTTAAAAAGTGTTCTAAAATTATGGATAAAATTAGGATCCCTTTTACAATAGACTATAGATCTCTCAAATGTTACACATTCTATTACAATATTTGGGTTCTATTTCATTCCATTTCCTTATGGCTTAAAATGGTAAACAGGGTTAGTGATTCTGGTGGATTATTACCAATGTAAACAATAATAGATGATAAAAACTAATGGGCTTATTTGTTAATGGACACTTTCATATGTTTAAGGAATGTTTATCTACACAACTCTTATAAAGTACTAAAGGTTGCAGGGTGCTCATAGATCAGATTTCTGAATAAATGGGCAGAGTATGGTCACTGAAAAAGTTTTAGGTGTATATAGAAATACATACGTACATAGAAAAATTGAGTAATGCTTTCTTATCCTTGAAGAATAAAAGATGGGTATTTAAAGCAACAATGCTGAAAACAAGTTAAATCCCAAGAAAAGATATTAAGAAAATAGCCACTGAATAATTTCAGGTTAATTTTCAAAGAATCCTTGCTTCACAGCAGGGATGTCTAGAGCCATTTGTAACATTTTCTATGAATTTGGTTTCAGCAACATATTATTCTTATCAGCAAACCTAAGGAGATCCACTGCCGACACAGTTTTAGGAGAAAATATTTTATCTTCCAACTGCCTAAATATAATACTGGTGCCTAAGAAAAAAACATTATGTTCTCATTAACTCTTTCCTGACTTAATTTCAATAATACCGATTAAACAATAATTCTAAGAATACAAACTTCTTATGCTGAATTATGCACATCGAACAGTATAATGACTGTAAAAAAGAACTAAACAATTATATTTGCCTGATCTCTCAATTTCTTCATAATTTTCCCTATGAAAGTCAAGGAATTGACTTTCAATTCAAGTTAAATCTTAGGAGACATTGTGTCCAAATATTTGAATCTGTTATGTCAGTTTTGTGACCTCTTACCTTAAAACCATGGCCCAGCCACCAGAAGCAAGAGAATGAAAAACACATTTTGACAGACGCCAGAAATAAGGATGAATAAAGTTGGGCCTAGATTAAATTTCATTACTATTTGAAATAAAAATGGGATCAAGACTATTATAAATCATGACTAAAATATCTTCAATCAACATGTTTCCCCTGCAGATTGGCTTGATCACTCCAGAAACAGAGTTAGAATAACATCCTAAAAAATGAATTCCAGCCAGGGGCATCTGAAATATGTTGCTGTTCTGACCTAGGCTTCCCAAAAGCATGAAGCAAACTCCTTGTCTGACAAAAACCCCTTTTATTAATTTACTGTGAATTCTTCTCATTCACATCCAGCAAAATCTTTCAAGGGAGGATTTACAGTCACAGACCTTAGCTGGCTTGGAGAGCTGCCAGGCCAATATCTGCAAAACTTGGCAAGGAGTCTCAGAGAGTCACAAACCAATTATGTGAAACAATTGATTCCTGCAAACTCCATTCCCCTTTTGCTCCTCGTTTATTTCCTCTGGGAGGGGCCATTCATTGTCCACCTGTGGCCTTACTCCCAAGTCTTCCACTGTTCTTTAGCTGTTCCCTTCATCTGGCAACTCTATGCATGCACACACTGGGAACAGGCTCTAGCGGTTTGTCTGCCGCACTGATGTCTGACTCTGAAGGCAGCTGATAACTGACATATGACTCTGGCCCCCTCTCTGCCTCTGGCCCTCATCAGAGCCTTCCCCAGACTCCAGGTCTGGCTCATGTTCCTCCCCAACCTCTCCACTGTCCGTATCTGCTGCCAGCTCTGCTGGCTGTTGGCAGGCCACAACAGTTGCTTCTTCAGGTCATGCAAGCCACATCATGACATATAAAGAATAAGAGTCAGGAGTTGTGTTGCTATGCTACTTTTGTCAGTCAAATCCCTTTTGTCTAATTGAAGTCTTTTCTGCAGAGAGAAACTCAGAGAGCCTTTCTGTTTAGGTTTTTGATATAGTCTCATGGAAATTACTAAACCCAATGTGCTTTGGGAGTAGGTGGTGGTGGGAGTGAGGCTAGCTAGTGAGAAAATAATCCCGTGGATTTGGAATGCTGGTGCAGACCAGATTATTTAGGACTGTGGAACCTTTTGAATTTGATGCCAGACTGATGTTTTGGGAGCAAGTTGCGATAGCAACATTGTTATCTGTCTGCAACTCTTTTAAGGAACTTGCATCTTTCTCTGGAATTAAAGTGCTTTCTTGGAATGCAATCCAAAGCACTCCACAGCTCTAATATATAATTCCAGAGATAAATGAAAAGATATGAAGGGAACTAGAAATAATCTAAATATGCTGGTCAATTTTCCAGATTTTAAAAACAAAAGTAAGCATTTCTGTTAACTGACGCAGGAACATGCTAACCAGAAAATAAAAACAGGATTAAAATAACACTGTAAAAAATTGTCCATGACAACTGATAAAACACGCATTATGAGGATCCAATATAGTTTTTAAAAGTTAATCAGATAATACCATTGTTAGCACATCCTAACAAATTGTCAAAAGCAGGAGTCATGGTCTACTACCTGTTTCTTGTTTTTCTCAAAGCTACAACTTTCTAGTCAAAGGACATACAAATAATCATAATCATGCCGTGATAAATGTCAGAAAAATAACGGTGCTATTTATAAATGTTTGCAGTCTCCGGGGTCTATTAAAAATAGCAAAAATGGAAAGATCAACAGGAGGAAACTTTATTAGGATCTTTTTTTTAAAAAACTAGCAAACAGAAATAGTGATCTTTACATGCTTCTTTTTCAGGCAGGACGTTATATTAAATAAAAATAGCAAAACAATTCAAAAATATACAATAATTGGATTTCAGAATTAAAATAGAAGCACTAATGGTTCGGGAGAATGCAATCATGATAGAGATTGCTTGTGCTGTGTAGAGGGACTTGAGAGAATAAATGTTTTTATTTGCCTACATTTTGTATCTTGCATGTGATTTTACAGGTCACCTTCCATGTCTTGCTAACTTCCTTCTCTCCTGACATACAGTATGTGGGAAAATTCATATGTAGTATAAGCAGATAAATGCTGAGAAACTACTTCTGTATATTTAGATCTCCAAGCCAAACACCTGGTTTAGAGGTTCCTGGGTGAGAGAAGAATCCAGGAAAAACTGGAACAAAGCTAACCTTTCTTTGGATAGGAGAGTTGTAGAGGACAGTCCTGAGCTTTAAACTTGGTGAGATATTCATAAACAGCAGACGCCCATGGCTCTGGAAAAAGATGTAGCATAACAGAAGTTAAAAGCTACATAATACTTAGAGGGCTGGTACATCACATTCCTCTTGTTTTTGGAGCATCCACATGCAGACCCATAGCCAATGTGAGCTTGCTAAGTTTCAATTTCAGCTGGCTCATGAGCTTTTTGTTGAATGAATCTCAGTATTCATAATAATAAGTCCCTCTGTAGTCCCAGTTTGCTTCTAACCTGTTCTGTTGAACGGTATCTCCTTTGTTATCTGTTCCAATCTGACAAGTCTGCCTTGAATCTTGATTTGATTTCATTTTCTTTGGTGTTCTCATTCCATGTTATCAACAATTGCTTAGATATTAGACTGGATTCTCAGCTAACTTGATCCCAGTCAAGTTGATTTGTTCCTTTGCCTGACAACGTGCATGAATCTTCTTCGATTTCATTCATTGGTCAAATTGGGGCCAATATCAAGTGGTTTGAAGCCTCTTGTCCAAGCTGATATATCTGCAAAAGTTAGGTCTCCAAGTTTGCACTCTCCCAAATGTCTGACATGTCTGACACTTGTTTTCCCAACCTAAATCTATAATTATTGAGAGTTCCAAAAGTAAAATTCATAGTGAATTAATGAAGTTAAACAGAGAACCATAAGATCACAATTACTGTATTTTCTTTTTTTCCCATGCATGTGATTTTTTCTGCAAATTCTAATCCAAATTCTATGATTCATCTTCCTGGTGGATGATCTAACCACAAGTATTTATACAGAGGTTTCTTCCCATAAATAGTTTGGCATCTAGAATTTCTGCTATTTGTTGTTAGTCAATGTCTTCATACTGACTCAACTTTTCCTAAACTTCATTCATAAAACTGATACCAAACTAAACATTCAATAACTTCTTAAATTAACAACGTGCTTCCTGTCCTAACTAGGAAATACCAAAGAAATATGTTTTACTTGAATAGTTCCCAGGTTTTTGTAGTTAGAAAAGAACAGGACTTGTTTGTTTTATTATTTTGAATTCAGGGAAAGACTTTTATGGATAAAATAGCTCTTTCAGATACTTTATCGATGAGTAATATATAGCATTTTTTGAGAAAGGAAGGAAATTGCAGATTATTAAGCTATTATGTGTGGTCTGCTACCCTTTGGGCTAGAGCCCATGTTAAGCCACTGCAGTTCCTTTTCTCCTTTCATATGACCTGTGTTATCAGGCCACCCCCCTCATATGCTGAGAAAAGTGGAAGATTTAGCCCTGATATGGATGATAGCTTCTTGTTAGGTCAACTGATTTACAAGCAATTGGTGTACTAATTGGTGAAGGTATACCACCCAAATCTAAAGGTTACAATATTATAATAGAAATCAAGCTGCAGCAGTCAAAAGAAGTACAGGAATACCCTCAAGACCTTCAAAGTCAAGGTCCAGAGATAGTCCTGTTTATTTCCCCCGAGTTGATAGATTTTCTTGTCGAGTTCTTCTTATTTTCATTTTCAATTTTGTCTTGTTGCCTGAATCAACATTTTTGTAAAAATTAAAGGTAAATGTTCCCCTCACACATATGTGCTAGTCGTTCCTGACTCTAGGGGGCAGTGCTCATCTCCATTTCAAAGCCGAAGAGCCAGCGTTGTCCAAAGACGTCTTCGTAGTCATGTGGCCAGCATGACTAAATGCCAAAGGTGCATGGATCGCTGTTACCTTCCCACCAAAGGTGATTCCTATTATTCTACTTGCATTTTTACTTGCTTTTGAACTGTTAGGTTGGCAGAAGCTGGAATAAGTAACGGGTGCTCATTCCGTTATGTGGTGCTAGGGATTTGAACCGCTGAACTGCTGACCTTCTGATTGACAAGCTCAGCATCTTAGCCACTGAGTCTCCGCATCCCTGTCTTTGACTTACAACTAGGAGTTAACAAGCAAACTTCAAATGCTTCAACATAATTTGTACTTGTTTGCAAAGCTCCTGAAACATTTTAATGGTTCATTAAAGCTGAATTACTTAATGCCCTGAAGAAAATGTTTATGGGATGTAGGTTCTTCCTATTCCTCTTCAATTTTTGCTCACAGCAAGCCATTCTTAAAGAATCTTTACCAGATTTCACATTCAGATGTAATGCTAACCTGTGATCAGTTCTAAATGAGAAAAAAGCTACTACATTTTAGCTCATGTCCATTCTGGTGAAAAGGAAGCAAGGCAAAAGCTAGAAGGCAGCTCTAAATCTGAACAACCTGGAAAAAAACTATGGGAAAATTCAATAGTCTTCACTTTTTTTTCTTAGCTGCTCCCAATAAATTCTCCTGCATTTTTCATCTCCAGTTTTGGTCAGTCTAAGGCAATTTGATTAGAAATTTCTAAAGAGGGAAATAATCTAAATACATTCTTGGGTTATATTCCTGACACACAATAATGAAGGGGTTTGTAGGCTATCTTCTCTTGTGTCTTCAGAATAGTCTACAATCTTTCTATCTGCCCATATTCATTTGAAATTTGCAGGAAGGCTTCATGAAAGCTTTATTTTAACAATAATGGCATTGTGAACATTAAGGCAACTCCTACATCTCAGAAATTGACAGAACGTTTATCCTCTCATAATTCTGCCCACCTATTTGGTGGAGAATTTTGACGTGTCATTTTGGGCCAACTGTGGTTGGGTCTTTTTTTCTCTGTCCCACTGATCGAAAGTTTACAGCTAGGCCTGCAAATTATTTATGGCTGTGACTTGTAGCGAAGCACTTGTCTACTGACAGAGAGAAATGAAACCACTACAAAAATGCAAGGGGCTCTTTAATGTGCATTTCTTATTAAAGCTATATTTGGGTTTAAAGTGTGTGACTAAGTAGATGATAAATATGATGCATATTTACTCATTCTCTGAATATTTCCAAATCCAGAACTTATTTTAAAAACATGTTAATGATGGGAATCAGATGTAAAGGCACTGCTGACTGGATGGAAGGAATATACTGTACATATGCTGTGTGTGTGTTTGTGTGTGTGTGTGTGTGTGCGTGCGTGCATGTGCGTGCGTGCGTGTGCGCGTTCTAGCACAACACAATTCACACGCTCTGGTGGAAACTTGCTTTAACCAAATTAAGCAAAATTACAGGCATTCATGAAAGAAGAAAGTGAAAAAGAGAGAATTCCACTCAGAAATTCTTGTCTGTTTGAAAGGGGAGCAAAGAGTAAATGATTTGGATTTCTCTCACTGAAGGGGAAGGAAAAGAATCTGCAAAGAATCCACCACTTTGCTAGAGAATTTGGCTTCAGCCTTTAACTGAAGAAAAACAGCCATTTAGAATTTCTTTTGGCTTCTTGATTTTTCCCCACTTTAAGTTGTATCTGTTCTTTTTCTGAATCAATTGAAGGGTTTCCTTTTCATAGTTTGCATGAAAAAATCAAATCTTGTGCAGCTGTTTAGACTGATTTTGGCATTTGTATCCACCCAACGAGGTCTTCCCAAAGACCTGGCATAGGTAGGTGTTATGGCTTAATGACATTGATGATATAATCATAGGATGTAAGCTGTCCCAAGCAAAACTGCCTTTTGCAATTGACCAAATGATGATTTTGTCAATATCAATGGTGTTCAAGTGATGCTCCAGATGCTTGGGATTACATCCAAGACACCTATTACTATTGATATTATCTTTGCTTTCTTTTTCCATAATCCACCTACTTCTATTTTAAGCTCTTTATATTTAGGCATTTTCTCCAGTTCTTTTTCTTGTATTCTGCTGTCTCCAGGTACTGCAACAGCCACTCTCCAGACATTTTTATCTTTCTTATTGACAATTGTTAAGTCTGAGGTATTATGTGGCAGGTTTTTGTCTGTTTGAATTCTAAAGTCCCAGATCACTTTAGCTTCTTCAATTTTTATTACTCTGCCTATTTTATGGTCCCACTAGTTCTTGCTTCAGATAAATGGTATTTCTTGCAGATCGTCCATTCCCCCATTGTTGCTATTTTGTCATGCCACTGCTTGTACATTCTCTGTATGATCCTCTTGGAGCAGCTAACTAGGTGGTCCAATGTTTGTTCAGTTATCTTTGTAAGGCTACTCAAATTAGAATGAGTGATTAATATATTAAAAACAATATCCAAAAACAAAAATGCTAAAAATACATTATAAACAAGGTCAACCACTTATCTCTCTAATTCCACCTCTTAAAGCTTGATCATCCAATACCTTGGCCCGGTGCCCAAAGAAAGACCATGTATTTAATGCCTTGTGAAAAACTGGCAGAATTGGTATCATCAGGAACTCAGGAAATATAATGTTCCTCAGAGAAGGCACACTTTCCTGAGCTTCATCAGGTGATAGAGCATGCTCACTTTGTCAAGTTCTGTAAATGGACAGTGGTAACTAGAGTCTTACAACTACCCAGTCAAGTGTCATAGAAATGACATAGTAACAACTAATACATTGACTTGTATAAAGAAGCTTACTGAGAGCCAGTATACATTGCAAAATTGTAGTATTACATAGGGCTAAAAAAAGTGTACCCATAACTACATCCCACTTCATTCTGGAACTCCTTGAAACTTTTAAGTGCTCTTCAAAGGGTAGCCTAAATGCATGGCATTATATTACAGTAATTCAGGCAAGAGGTGACCAAGTTTTGAGTGACCATGAACAGAGCCTCCCAGCCCATGAATGGATTGGATTTCTACAAGGGCCTTTCTGATCATAGCTGTCACTTGCTGTTTATGCACAAGTTGAGAGTATGGTAATATCCTCAAATTGAACACTAGTTCTATATGGGAAAGTGGTAACCAATGTCCACTAAGGCACTAAGTTATCTAGGCCTGTTATCCCCTTACCCCCACCCCATCCACCACTACCTCACAGGCTCCATTGGCATTTTCCTGATATTCCAGCACACAAAGCTGGAGTCCAATCCAGAGCAGACAAGCAACTCTAACCATTAGATGCCTTAGAGTCTTCATAGTAGCCCCCCCCCCCAGATGACTTCAGTCTCCCCAGAAGGGACAAGTCACCTGAACAGTGCTGCTGGCCAGCTATTTTTCAGATAAATTACATTATGTCACTCTTATTGTCATAGTTCTTATTTAATATTATTAATTGTGTTCAATTGGATTCATTTGTCATGTTATTCCAGCAGAGCATTTAATCTTCTAAAGCTTCTATTTAAAAAATGGGGACATCTTTGGGATCCACATGGGAGAGATCACACAAGTGTCATCTGAACCAAGGTAGACCTCACTCTCTCATTTCAAGTGATGACTAAGACCAGAGCTGAATTGTGCATCAGAGCATTAGGAATAATCCCATACTTCTTCTGAAACCCAGCATGATCCTGGATTGGGGTTAACCAATTGCATAGGACCTACATCCCATGGCAGGGGACATCTGCAGAGACCTACAATGCAATAAAAGAGTGGTTTGACTATGATAAGAATTACCACTATTCCTACCTCCACACAGAGAGAGAGAGATCATATCACTATTGCCCCATGACAAAAAACAAAAAACTAGATGTAACATTGTGATTCCATTATTTGTTGAGCTTTCAGTGACCTGGATCAAGTCAATGCCCAATGTGTGATTGCTATAGACACCATGAACTTTTGAGCTACTTCAGACTCCACACTCAGAGAGAGGCTGATTCAGTAGCAACAATTCCCTCTGATCTCTAGAACCCAATTTCAAAAGCAGGTTCTCACATTTTCTCTACCCTGGAGTCAAGGCTTATGTCACACTTGAAACACAATGGTCCGTAGTTCCCAAAAATAAAGCCTCCATGCTTATCCGTGGTGTTGTTTTTTTTAATTAAAAATGCAGATTGCTACAAGTATGGAGAAAATTGAGTAACATGTAAAATTAATATGGGCTTCAAAACAGTGGATGTATCTATCCAGTTAGCAGATAATTGGGAATAATAGGAGTGGGGCGGGGGAGAAGAGAGAGGCATTATTTCCCTACAGTGAAAGTTGGAGAAAAGACAGAGATTCAGTAGAATATAATCAAGTTATTCTGTTTCACTTTCCCTTTCTTCTCATGTAGGAATCATTCCTATTGGATTGTGCCTAGGCAAATTCATTAATCAGCAAGGCGAGTTATATTAAATTGCAGTCTTATCAAACTGTAGATACACCACAAGCGTAACTGAATGAGTAGAATGGACAAAAGGACTTATCTGTTAAGAAAGAAATGAACAGAGTGCACAAGAACAGAAATAATAAAGCAATTCTTGAATTAATCACAACAATAAGAAAGAGATGGGTAGCGTATCACTCAATGAGCCAGTAATGCTATTTAATTCATTAGTTATGGATTGAGAGAGGCAAATGATTGGATTAATTAATCAAGCATTCAATCAATCAGCAACAAGGTAATCAATCTTACCAGGAAATGAGAGAAAGTACACAGAGAATCCAGGTATAGTCCCTGTGGCATTCTTCCAAATGAAGAAACAAAACACAGATAGAATTGTGTATCCTTCTGTGCAATTATTGTATTTTTAACCTACTTCATTTTGAAGCTTCATCGAAGTAAGTGGCATAGCTGTAAATTTTTAATCTTTTTAGAAATGGGGTTTAATTGACAATTTTAGCAGGGGTTCAACTTAATGTAATTTATTTTTAATATTCTGTATTTATTGTTTTTTACATTTTATTCCTTTTCTGTGCACTGCCCTGAGTCCTTTGGGAGATAGGTGCAGTATATAAATTTGATAAATAAATAAAAAATAAAATAAATAAATAAATAAATAAGTAAATGTTTTCTGCTTTAGATGCCATCTGCTTTTTATGTCTTTCATTCGTGTTTCCATTCATACCAGCCTGATCTACTGTGCTTTTCACTCATATTACTGAAGATGCCACTAGTGTGATAAACCTCTTTATGGATTGCTATTTGGTTCAATCATAATCTGCTGATGCAGCTTTTGTATCATACACACTTTCATTTTTCATATCCAGGCTTTTTCCTACAGCTACCAGATTCTGAGCACCATTGTTATCTTTTGCCTTCCTTCCAGACCAGCCATCTGCAGAAGGACGCATCTGTTTCCTCATCTGATCCAGAAGGGGAACTAGAACTCAGACCATATTCAGATGCTTATGTATTCAGGAACTTCTGGGCAATAATATATCTTAATAAATTTACCCAGGGATTACACATACATACATCATTTTGAAAACAATTTATGTAAACCCATACTTACATCGCAGTTCATGAGAAACAGAGTTCAAACAATTGTTTGTGGGCTGAAAACTCAGCAAGCAAAATAAATTCCTTTTATTTCTTTTGTAGAAATTAAAAAATACAGTTCTGTTATACATGAAAGCTAAAAATCAGAAAGCAGGTTGTGGATCTGTTTATTAAGCAAGGACTGAACATAAGAATTTGAGGAAAGCAAGGCAAACTTTTTAAAAAAGAGCATTTGGGAAGAAAATTATGTGGTGTCCCACAAAAGCTTTTCTCCAGCTCCTGGGTTGGAAAATGAGAATGTAACTGTAAAAAGAAGTGGTGGGGGAGGGGGGGGAGAAAGAATGAGAGATTTGAACATGATTTCATATGCCTTTGGAGAAAAGCAATTACCTGCACAAACCTTTCGGTGAAACTTAAAAACCAGAGAAAGAAATATCTCTCTCTCTTCTGAGCCTGATCTGTGAGCAATCTCTTCAGCATTTGTCTAACATTCAGACTGATGCTTAATCTAAAAGATAACCGAGACAATAATAGAAATGAAAAGAATAAGAGGGTTGGCCATGACCTTTCACTAAACCATTAAGGAAGATTACATTAACAGTTAAGCCTCATGGTTGAAGACAACCATGAAGTACATCACCCCAACATGATTTAGGAACAGTTGGAGAAAAAAAAAATCTACCTCCATGAGTTCAATTCTATAATTGCTAACTTTCCAGGACACTTATTCAAGGGTTCCTCATAAAAAGCAATGCTATGGTCTTCTGTCCATAATTAGGAATACTCTGCTCTGAGAATTCTTGTTCTGTGTCCCTGCAGCAAGGAATGCTAGGAGTCTGATTTCTGAATTCCTCCATATTATAATCTATGCAACAATCTTGTTTACTTATGTGCTCCTGAAATTAGAGCCAGACTGTTTACCTCTATGCATGCCAGAGCGCAGACTTGGATGGATACATGCAAACACATTTATTAGACAGATTTATAGCATCTGTATCAGCAGGCCTATTGTTCAGCGCTTTGCTTCCCAGTTTAAAATGCTGCTATAAATTCAAAGCTCACTCTCTGATTGAGACACAGGAGACCTAAAATATTGCCAATATTGTTGCATTATTCATGTGGTTTTCTGCCCATTTCCATCTCTTCTTATGACAATACATTTCCATTGTTTCTGAATTGTTTTATCAGTAAGTAGTCAAAACTTTCAGAAGCATAGAACTGTAAAGCTGGAAGATTCATCACCCTACATTTAGCCAGGAATCTATGACCCATACAAATTCTTACTGCACAAGTGTTTCCATTAGCTTTCCTGGGAATATTTCTTTTTAAGTATAGTTCACATTAGTGTGGGCCATTGTGTCACCATCTACTACAATGTAAGCAGCATGTCAAATAAGTGTTGTCAGGCCTGTGATAAGTTTTCCTGGGCACCAAATCAGTTGTTCATGTGAAACAGAATTGAGCCCATTAGCTCAAAATGGAAGCTATTTAAATAAAAGCGGACAATTTGAATTTATGAACCTTTGATTGCTGTATTAAATTCAGATTAGTTGTACAAAGATCCAGGAAACGCTCACAAATAATTATATTATAGCAATATTATATTGGGTCTTGCCAAGTGTCTGCATCATAAATTTCAGAAACTGGATTACTGTATATAAGATGAGTGCTTGAATGTGAGTTTTTGATATATCTACATGGTATTCACCTAATAAAATATACCAGGATCTAACATCAAATAACAGTTAAGCAAATATGACAATAAAACTGTTATTACATTTAAGTTTGTATCTATAAAATTTGATTACTGTAAGACAGAATGCAGAATAGAATATTAAGAACTGTAATGGACTATAGGAAACTAGCAAGATAATTTAGAACTACCTTGGCATTTTCTGTTTCATAAATTAGCAACAGCATTTAGTAATAGCATGTAAGCTTCTATACCACCCAATAGCACTTTATACTTTCTGGGTAATTTACAATCTAAGCTCCCTCCCGGAGCGATTCGCTCCCACAGAGAGGGACTTCTCCGGGTGCCGTCCACTAGACTTTGTCAGCGGGCGACGCCCAGGGGAAGGGCCTTCTCTGTGGCGGGCCCAGCCCTCTGGAACGACCTTCCCCCCGACATTAGAACAACTACAGACCTCCGCTCCTTCCGTCAGAAATTAAAAACACACTTTTTCTGCTTGGCCGGCCTAGGTTAGTCTCTACCTCAGGGGTTAGGGAATGTTAATTTTAAAAATGGGGATTTTAGTGCAGGGACAATTAGATTTAATCTGTTTTTATTGTATTTATTTATGTATATATTTTATGTTGTTTTAATTTTTCCCTGTGCACCGCTCCGAGTCCCCCTGGGGAGAGGACGCGGTATAGAAAAATAAAATTATTATTTTTATTATTATTAAGCATTATTTGTATATTGCCACCAACAATCAGGGTCCTCAAATGACTGACTTTGGAAGGCTGGAAGGCTGAGCTTGTCAGGATCAAACTCCAGGCTGTAGGCAGACTTTGCCTGCAATACTGCGCTTTAACCCCTGCACCACCAGATATTTCAATATTTTGTTTTCTATCATTAGTATTAAATTGAGGAATAACATTTTCAACAGTACGATAAGTATAAATATCTAACCAAGCAATATTACATTTGTACACTGTCCAAGCAATATTAGGTTGTGTACTGTACTGTACATGGACTCACAATTATTAGACAGCTAGTTTGATCTAGTGGTTAGGGCTAAAAACCAGGAGTTTTTGTTCTACTCCTGCTTTAGGCATGAAAACCAGCTGAGTGACTTTGGATCAGTCACCCCTCTCAGTGCAATCCACCTTGTAGGGTAAATAGGAGGAGAAGCGAACTGGGTATGTTCGCAACCTCGAGTTTATTTACAAAAATAAAGGCAGGGTAGAAATTAACAGCATCCGATAAAACCAATCATTTCTGTTACAGTGAAAAAACGTCTGTGTGTTTTCAATTGGTTTTCAAGTCCTTGAAATTTCATTAAGTTTTCATCCCAGTCTCACAGATAAATTGCAGCTTAAAACTGCAACACAAGCAACTGTAACACAAGCAAACCCCAGCACCATGAAAAAAGCAGTCCCAGTTAAAGTCCCTCTGCAGATTGTTCACCTCTGGTTTTTGCAATGTGAGGAATCACAGCCTCGGGGAACCCCTGTTCTGACCTGGTTCCCAAACAAAACAAGCACACTGTTTTTAACTAAATGTTCCCTTTCTTAGAAGTGCCAGCAGCCCCAGCCAAGAGTCTCTCTCACACACACAGCAGGCTAGCAAAGTCTCTAAGTGCCTGTGGAAAGTGAAGCTCGCTCCCTTTCCTTCTGAAATGGTCCCAACACGCCAGGAGCCTCTCCCTCTACCCACACTTGTTAAGGAAGTCCTGGAAGGTGTGCCCGCTCTTTTTCCAGCAACAGACACACACACACACACGTGCTCCAAAGGCACGCCCAACTCTCAGCGCCGCAGGTTCCAAGAAAGGATTCCAATACAGTTCCAGGCAGGATTCAGAAGTTTGGACTATCAGTGGCTGAGTGACAGGGAGATGAATAGCTTTCTGCCACACCTATTCATCTCCTTCCCCTGGCTTTTATCCCCAGAGCTAGAGTGGGGCTCTTAGCTAGCAGTGGTGGCCCTTCCATCCCGAGAACTGGCCCATAGAGTCTCACTGCTCTCCTCTCTTCTGCCTTCTCCACATCCACACATCAGGCAAGGGGCCCAGCTATTCCTCCTCTTCCTCATCAGCCACCTCTGGACCTGGGGGCTGTTGACTCTTCATCTGGGGCTAATGGACAGCCCAGGCTCCACCTATATCTCTGACCAGTTCCATTGCCTCTTCCCCCTTGTAGCTCTAAGATAGCCTTGATGCTGGCCCCGACTCCGCCTCCCCCTCCTCATCTGATTTGGCTGCCAGAGGGGCCAGTGGCTGACAGGCCACAACAACCCCACCATCACAACCACCGCACCTCCCCCCAAAAACCCAGCCTTGGACATCTTCCCAAAATTTGGAAACAGAATGTCATTTTTAAATGGACAAATAGTTCGATGCATATCTGGAATGTAACCTTATTTCTGGAATTCAATGAAATGCAGAGTGACTTTTTGTCCTCTATATTAGATTAGATTAGATTTATTGGATTTCCCAAAGGACTCAGGGAGGCGTACAACATAAGAAACACATAATACAAAAGTTAAAAAAGATTAAATAAAGAATCCAATAAGCAATAAATTAACAATTTACACATTAGATTTAAAATAAAATAAATTTGGAATTAAAATTAATAAGTTATTTTGTTCAGGCCAGGCCGACTTGCTGAAAAAGCCAACTTTTTAGGGCGCACCGGAAGGATGGGAGGTCAGAAATTATGCGAAGCTCCGGGGGTAGCTCATTCCAAAGGAAAGGTGCTCCCACAGAGAAGGCTCTCCCCCTGAGGGTCGCCAGCTGACACTGTCTGGCTGACGGCACCCTGAGGAGGCCAACTCTGTGGGATCGTACTGGACGGTGGGAGGCTACCGGTGGCAGTAGGTGGTCTCGCAAGTAACCTGGGCCTAAGCCATGGAGCGCTTTAAAGTTCATAATTAGTACCTTGAGTCGCACCCGGAAAACAACCGGCAACCAATGCAGGCTGCCTAAAAGGGGTGTAACATGGGAGCACCTGGGTACCCCCATGATAAACCGTGGGGCCGCATTCTAGACCAGCTGAAGCCTCCGGGTGCTCTTCGATATTAATTTTAATAGGGTGGATCCTGATCCATCATTCAAAGACTAAAGCAATCAAAGAAAAATTGAGTATCTCATTATAGCACACTGAATGGGAAGCTTCTGGGCCTTGGAATCTTATTATTGATATATGAATAGCAATGGGGCAAGTTCTTGGTCTGGAATCTGCTCTTTTTTTCTATGGCTTTCTATTCAAAACTCCCTTGAATTATTCTTCAGGCTGTTTATGAAGCATGAGAGAAAGTTGGACTTAGAGGTAGTTCTTGCTGGTCAACTGTCTCATTACTGGCTGTTCAAAGTTCCAAAGGGGTAAAAAAAACTACGGTACTCACATTTACAACCATAGCAACAACTTGTGGTAGTTATTCATATGCTTCCCAACCAACTTGAGACAAGTAAGGAGAATACAGAAGTAAATGGAGAATGCAAAACTATTTGTCACATGAATGTGTCACTTGACAGCTGCTGTAATTCACTTAATGACCAAATGGGAAGTGACGCTATAAGCCTATAGGTGATTTTCCACTTAGTGACCATGGCACTGCGTAACAAAGTTGCCAGTCCTAGCTGTGGCCCCTAAGTAAGGACTACTTATACTCTTTGCACGCATGAGGTAACTGACAATTTTTATCCTCTTCTTTCAGCAATGGGGACGTGTTTCTGGAGAGTGGCTCCTTCTCTGAAGCTTCTGTAAAGGGTAGGCCATCTGTGGAAACATATGACAGCATTAAGAGAAATTAAACAAGGGCAGCACTAAAAGAGTGTGAAGCTAGACGTCCTTTCTCTTTCTGACAGCAGCAATTTTGCAAGCTATAATTAAATTACTGACATCCTGATTTCACATTTAAATTCTGTCAATTATTGTTTCCCCTTAAATAATGAACAAAAAATATTTTTACATTCTGTTGGAATATTAAAAGCTAATACATTTATTACAAAAACAACCTAAAAATTGCCATTGGTACTGCCTATTGGGCAGCGAGACCATTAGCCACCAGAAGGTTTTAAAGGACCAATTAAAGCACCAGGCCAGGATATTATCTGAACCCGTCATTGAGGCTATTCTGTTGTCATAGGCTTTCTCCCTGGCAAGACTGTTTCTATTGCTGTAATTTAATTAATTTAAAGCTTCCTGTAAATTTGTTTCATTCACAAAAACAATTTAACTGGTCTACATGCCTCAAATAAGGATCTTGAAAATCTGTTGCTTGGATTGCAGAAGCCAATTTTTTATTAGGTCTCTAATCCTTTGGAACAGCTTCTCCATCCTGGTCCTTTTTCTATATGTTATCCTTCCTCATGGTGTCAAGGAAATCCGATATGAACATTCACATTGGTGCTAAAGGAGGGTTATCAAGAAATAATGTGTTTGAGGACTTTAGTCTTATTAGTATTCGCTTTTTGATATTTTAATTGCATTTATTCAGTGAATTGTTCTTTAAATGGACAGTAGTAACTGATATTTGTACCTCAGGGTTGAACTTTACAATTGTTCTATAGCAGGGATGTCCAAACTTGGGAACTTTAAGACTTGTGGACTTCAACTCCCAGAATTCCCCAGCCAGCTGGGAAGTTGAAGTCCACAAGTCTTAAAGTTCCCAAGTTTGGACATCCCTGTTCTATAGGGTTCTGGGTGCTCTCTACATTTGGTTGCTTTCTTGCAGATATTTCATTATCAAACTTCGTAGTGTTAGTCCTGATGATGTTGCCTAGTTTGGTAATGAAATGTCTGCAAAAAAAAACCCTCCAACCAAGCTCAGAGAGCACCAAGGACCCCATAGAACAATTGTAAACTAGAGAGTCTCGTTGGAGTACAGCAGTCTACCAATAGCACAAAAAATATTTTTTGTCAGCAACTTCTTTTACTGGATGCAGTAAATATTTTTGTGAGTAGTATATGTACCTATTTATATGCTTCTCCCCCCACACACACACCCCTTCATTGCTCTAGACAAGAGAAAGAGAAAGGTAAACAGAGTAATATAAGAGAAATTAAATACAGGAAATTAAGAAAGTAATTGTTACCTTTTGATAGTGTTCATTCACAAAAAGTTGCTAAGTGTGCAACACACATGCTTCTTGCATTGGCAAACTAATCAGCATATGTAATATGTCTTTATTTCATTTTGGATAATAAAGTCCATAATATTGAATGTCTTAATATATATGTTTATCTTTCAGGTACCACAAAATATAAATATTTAACCAAAATATAAATATTAGTACCATAAATATTTTCCAAGAAATAGTCATGTTGGCCTGTTTTTTGCAGAAACAAGCCAACATGACTATTTCTTGGAAAATATTTTGCAGCAATATGGCATAGTTTTCTTTATTAAGTTCTAAAAATGCAACATATGTTTGCAAATATTTCATGGATAAGTTCTCAAAATGCATCTCCACTTTCGCATTCTCAATTAGCTTCTCTAACAACCCACATTGTAGCCTTCTACACAAGAAAATTGGATATAGAGTTTGTTTGATGGCCTTATTGCAGTTGGAACATATTGTGTAAATAATAAGCATCTATTTCTTTTTTTTCTTTGTGGGTTTCTTTCTCCCACTATATTGTTCACACTGTGTAAGAAAATTTAGATCTTTCCTTGCAAATAGGAAGAATATTTACATCATTACAATTAAAAGGAGAAGAAAGAGAATGCTGTTTCGATGGAACATTTGGCTGCTTTGATTATCTGGAAGCTAGGATTTTAGGCAACACTGAAACAATATTTTTAGCCCAGAACAGAAATTATATTTATCCAATCATTTTGGTTCTGCCGTGCCAGATGTTGTTTCCTTGACTTTATTCATTTTGGCTCTTTTACCCTATACGAATATATTTGTTCCCCCATCTTTTCTTTAACAATCTTCTATTTTCACAATTGGTTGTTTTATGCCAGAATTGTTTTCAAGACAAACTTAGGTGACAACTTGTTATGCAAGTGAATTTGTTCCAGAGTCATTATACAACACCTTCCCATGCCATATTAAAGAAGTCTTAAAATTAGCTTGTCGTTAATCTGGATAATTGAATACAAGGCAAGTGAAAACAACAGGATTTCAGAATATGCTATTACCATTCACCTGTTTAACTCCTTAGTTATTTAATTCGTGTATAAATTGCTCTTCTTCCATCAAATAAGGCAATGGACAGGAAGTTTCATATATTATCTCCAGCCAGCCAGTAACCAGTCTCATAACTGCTTAGCTTGGAAAAAAAAAATCTGAATCCCATGCAGATGAGCAAAATTATCTCTCTATTTTGATAAGTGTGTAATTCAGATTATTCTTCTACTGCAGTTTTCAGAAATGATAATAAAGCAGTCAACCTAAGTATCACTCCCAAGTTATCCCCAACAGGAAGCAATAATAGGATTCTTGAATTCCAGATTTAGGCCAATTATTTAAACATAGATTAAAAATAATAATGATAATATAATGGAAATGGATTACAGTCCAACTTGGTTGGATTACAAACAGGCTAAGAATGGATTTAGAAGACCTCTATAATGTGGGTTAAAGTGGGTTTTTAAAAGGCAACTGTTATTAAAAATAAGCAAGCTAAATTGACATATAGACTAAAAAGTGGATTAACCTAGATTAAAATGAATTGAATTAAAATATAAACATATCTATTTATTGGGTGTCATTTTACTCTCCTTCTGTATTTGGGTACTAATTCACTGCTGATTGACCCCTGTCTTTTTACCTATAATTAATATTGCTATCTCTATTGATTTAATACCCACAATTAACTGTAATTAAACACAACTGGTTCTTCTGAAAAAAAATACAGGTAAAGTTAAGGAATGGAGTTTTCCAGAATTCCATTCCTTCTTAAATTTAAATACCTATATTTTTAAATACCAAAGAAATAATCTGTTGCTGGTCATTGAATTCATAGACTCCTGTTGGAGATCTACAGGGCCTGGAAATGAAATAATAGACAAAGATAGGTTGACTGGTCTCAATTGCAAAATCAAGCCACAAACCTTTCTAATATCTGTGTTTCTGGGAGACTGGTGAAATTAGATAGAAAGTTTGTCTGTGCAGGATAGGCAGACACAGCAATCTGCCTGCTTTTTCAACGGTTGCTATCAATAGTCTGCTGACTAAAGCTTGACAACAAACTCAGATTTTGAATTTAATGCTTGATATTGTCCAAAAATTCAGATGATTGGACGTGATTGAACATAAAAAATAATTTGGAACCAAGTGACTTCTTATTTACTGACCATATAAATACAGTACCTATGTCTTCAAAAAAAAACTTTCAAATCCGTTTTTAAATGATGTTCATAACCATAAGTGCAATACCAATGAAGAAGAAAAATAGCAGTTCCCAAAAGAAACCAGCATGGCTGCATGACATGACTCTCTGACAAATTGAAAGACAAAAAGGATAAATATAAAAAGTGGAAAGAGGGGGACATAACTAAGGCAAAATATCAGCAAATAGCTCAAGCCTGTAAAGATGAAGTGAGGAAAGGTAAGGTTCGCAATGAAGAAAGGCTTGCCAAAAAAGTAAAAAATAACAAAAAAAAGTTTCTTCCAACGTGTTAAAAACAAGAAAAAAGTTAAGGAAACAATTGGTCCACTGCTGGGAGAAAATGGCAAGAAGATGATAAGCAACAGGGAGAAAGCAGAACTATTTAACTCAGTTTTTGCATATGTCTTTACACAAAGGGATAAAACAGTCCAACCAATCAAAAACAATACCACAAAAATCAGATTAGGAACACAAGTTGAAATAGGGAAGAAAATGGTAAGTGAGCATCTGTCTGCCCTGGACCAGTTCAAATCACCAGGACCGGATGGATTACATCCCAGGGTTCTGAAGGAACTGGCAGACGAGATCTCAGAACCACTGAACTATATCCTTCAGAGATCCTGGAGCACCGGGGAACTGCCAAAAGACTGGAAAAGAGATGATGTGGTTCCCATCTTCAAAAAAGGAAAGAAAATAGATCCAGGAAACTATAGACCCATCAGCCTGACCTCAATATGAGCCAGCAGTGTGCAGCAGCTGCCAAAAAAGCCAACACAGTTCTAGGCTGCATAAACAGAGGGATAGAATCAAGATCACGTGAAGTGTTAATACCACTTTATAATGCCTTGGTAAGGCCACACCTGGAATACTGCATTCAGTTTTGGTCACCATGATGTAGAAAAGACATGGAGACTCTGGAAAGAGTGCAGAGAAAAGCAACAAAGATGATTAGGGGAGTGGAGGCTAAAACATATGAACGGTTGCAGGAACTGGGTATGTCTAGTTTAATGAAAAAAAGGACCAGGGAAGATATGATAGCAGTGTTCCGATATCTCAGAGGGTGCCACAAAGAAGAGGGAGTCAAACTATTCTCCAAGGCACCTGGGGGCAGGACAAGAAGCAATGGGTGGAAACTAATCAAGGAGAGAAGCAACTTAGAACTAAGGAGAAATTTCCTGACAGAACAATTAACCAGTGGAACAGTTTGCCTCCAGAAGTTGTGAATGCCCTAACCCTGGAAGTCTTTAAGAAGATGTTGGCTAGCCATTTGTCTGAAATGGTATAAGCTTCCTGCCTATCCAGGGGGTTGGACTAGATGACCTACAAGGTCCCTTCCAACTCTGCTATTGTATTGTATTGTATTGTATTGTATTGTATTGTATTGTATTGTATTATATTGTATTGTATTGTATCGTATTGTATTTAGTTAATGACTATGTCAATATTGATGGTAAACACAGTGAAACATAGGAATTGAACCTAGGCCATGCCAGATGTCTGCTATGGGCTGTTTCAAGAAACAAATTTTAAAATAACGATTAAATTGAAAGCCATGTTTAGAACTGAGGCGGGAATGATTAAGAAAGTGGAAATCTAATATGCAAATATGCTTACTCCAGAGTAATAATACTAAAATCCTATTAGAAATCTGAGCAGTTACACTAATAACTAAAACTTCCCCTCCTTTACTTAAAATCAAGATTGATTGATTGATTTTGGCTCTCAAATGACAGAATACTTTTCCATACCTGTTTTAAGCTGCTTCTTGTGGATAATTATTTTCTCTGTAATCGAGTTCACATAAACTCTTGAGGATTGGAGATAATTTTATGCTGTGCATTCTGGAGAGTCTCAGATTTATTAAAAATCTGATATTCTATTACATTTTTTAAAAAACCACTAGCATTAACTTACGTTTGTTCTTTAAATGATCAGAAGAGTGAGAATCACAAATAATCCTTCATAGAAAATTATTAACACTAAGAATTGATTGATACACGTTCAAAAGATAAAGTTATGTTTAGGCTTCTTATATAAAAGATGATAAAAAGGGATAAAAGTGTGAGAATAAAAATTACATAGCTTCTGATCAATGTGTTGAATGCAATTGGCTAATTCCGAAGACGATACAAGGTGAAAGTGATACCTCAGAAATTGAAGTGATGAAAGTCATTGTAAATATTATGTCTTATATGTAAATATAAACAGAAGTGTGTACTTGCTTTTCAGAAAAAATAATTGTATCTGAATATTTATGGCTTTTTTCATTTTTTCTTTCCCTATACAGCCTACTATAATTAAGTCAGTCTTCCATCTTTATTTCCTAAGGGGAATATTTTAAAGCTCTTTCAGGGAAACCAATATTTTAATTGTCTATGCTTCTTACAGTGCTAATATTCCAAGAATTTTCCCCTCTGCCCTAGTATTAGAGATTATCCTTCTCACTTTGCCTGAAGAACATTTTTAATTTGCAGAGGACTGAAACTAAAAATAAAAAAGACCAAACATTTTAAGACACGGTGATGAAAATGGCTTCTCAGTAGTCTCATAAATTCCATTTAAAGCAGAACACAGCTACTTTATGCAATGTATATCTACAATGTTAATGGAGTCAGTGTCAAGATAGAAAAACTGCAGCTTCCTTATGTTACCATCTCTATTATACCATTATGTAATCAAAGGGTTTCAGTTGGACTATTTTCTCTGGGATGGTCAATGCTAATTATCCTCAATATTGTTCTCAGTGGCTCAAAAGTTCAGTGCCTTTTGATATATGGTTTTGGAGATAATACCCTGATTCCCTGAACATAAGACCTCCCTGGATAATAAGCCCAATTGGGCTTTTGAGTGCATGCACTAAATAAGCCCTCCTCTGAAAATAAGCCCACCCTGAAAATATTACAACATAGCAGCAGCCATGAAGTGACCACATCTCAAAAATAATAAGACCTCTCCAAAAATAAGGCCAAGTGCCTATTTCGGGGGTCAAAAGAAAATAAGACCCTATCTTATTTTCGAGAAAACACTGTATTAGTCTGTTGTTCATCTCTCTCTCTCTCTCTCTCTCTCTCTCTCTCTCTCTCTCTCTCTCTCTCTCTCTCTCTCTCTCTCTCTCTCTCTCTCTGTCTCTCTCTGTCTCTCTCTCTCTCTCTCTCCAAATGCCTGCATCTTATTTCAGTTTTGCCAGTTAATCTTTTTTGTTGCTTGTTAATGTTCAACAAGCACACTATATTTTTCACTAGCTGAACTGAATGATGTGTGTGCTTGTTCTGATACGGATTCAGGGGTTGATTGGGAATGTGCTGGGTGCAAACTAAAGTGAAAATTACCCAAGGTAATTTTCCAATACTCTGAACATGTAAATAATGTGTAATAGATGTCATGGCTTGCTCTCCTTTGTTCACATGCCAGGAGTTCTTGTTGTCCTCCTACTTCCCATACTGTGCCAACAAAGTCTCTGTATAGATGCCAATAAAAGGGTAGAGAACTTTTACCATGCTGGAAGGAAATATAGCCCAGTGTAGGTCTCCCTGCTTGCACAGAGTTTGCTCATACATGCCAACAACATTTTCCAAAGAGTCTTCAAACAGCACTATATTCATTCTCACCTCCCAGTGGAAGGTAGGAAAAATCATGCTGTTCACAATGGTGAACAAGTGAGGCTCCCCCCCCAAAAAATTTTTGAATACATGGTCTAAGTTATGTAATCTCTTACCTGTGCCCTCTTTGTCCTCATGAGCCTTCAGCTCCCCTCCCTTACAAGACAGTGCATCTTTTTACCTCTTATCAGTGGTGAGTTCCTACTGGTTCAGACTGGTTCAGCTGAACCGGTAGTGGCTTGGCAGCCTGGGTTGCTGGAACTAGCAGCAACTCAGGCCAGCCACACCCTCAAACTAGTTCCCCAGGCAGCGCATGGGTGCCTCCATCTTGTTTTTCAGTTCTGCGCATGCTCAGAACAATTTTGATTACGCTGTGCATGCGTACGCAGCACACACACACAAGTAAACTAGTAGTAGTGCCTGCCGGAACCCAAACTCGTATCAATTAAGCCCGACAACAAATTTGGGCTCCGTTCTCTCCTGCACTGTCCTCAGTGATACATTATCTATTTTCTGGTAAGACACAACTGGCCACCTTATAGACAAATCTTAACTGTTATGAACCATTATTACATCTAATTGATTTTTCAACAAACAATTAGAGAGGTGCAGAAATAGCTCAGAACCACAGGAAGGGGTCTTTAGGAGGTCATCTATTACACAATCTTGTTCTTGTTGAGGATCATGGCACCAAATATGTGCCGAAGAGCAGCAGATGTGGAAAGAGCTAATATGGTGTTATGCTAATCTATCATCTCCGTGTCATCTAAGCTATTAGCCTGATCAAACACAACAGATTTTGTAAGCACTCATTAAATTGTTTTCAGTCTTTCCTGCACTGGAAATGTAACAGCTATTATTAGTCTTCCCATGCTAGTTGACGGAGTTAAAATGACTTCTTCAACTTCGTTAGAGTGAGAAACTTGGCCACTTCAAAGCTTCAGAATGTAAAGTGTTGTCTTTGATCTCGCTATTCCATTTGAACTTGTGAATTAGATCTGGAAAAAGATATTAACTCATTCTCTTTCATAACACCAACATTTGCTGATTCTATTATCTAGACGGCACCTTCCTTTCCAAAGTATTGTATTCTTTTTACATAATAAGCGTAACTTAAGGTTAAACTAAAAGCTTTTAAGTTCTATTTGCACTGCATGTACACAAGATTTCCAGTGAAGGAATGATGGTTTGATTCCCAAAGTGAGCTATTAACATCAAAGAAATCAATAAAAGGAAAACATGGAAAGTACATGTTATTTTTTCCCCAGTGCATTATTCCCTCTTAACATTTATTCCAGCAGGGACTGCCAACCTCTATGTAGCCAAAATGCAACTGCTAAAAAAACCAATTTATCCCAAGATCTTAAAGAGTGGAGGGAAGATGGGGGAGGAATGCAGTAGTTTGACTGATAAAATTATGGTCTGTTAAAAATCTTTAATTTTAAAATCTTTTAAAGATTTTAAAAAAGAGACTGGACCTCCATTTGTCTGAAATGGTGTTGTAACTCCTGCTTGAGTACAGTGGTTGGACTACAAGACCTCCAGGGTACTTTCCAAGTCTATTATTCTATAGTCCCATGATGGCGAACCTATGGCACGGGTGCCACAGGTGGCACACGGAACCATTTCTAAGGGCACGCGAGGCGTTGCCCTGTCAGCTCCAGTGCATATGTGTGCGCTGGCCAGCTGACTTAGGCCTTCTTTTGAGGCTGTTTTTCGCCCTCTGGAGTTGAGGGAAGGCTGTTTTCACCCTCCCCAAGCTCCTGGAAAGCCTCTGGAGCCTGGGGAGGATGAGAAAAGCATGCCAAAAGCAGGGGGTCATGCACATAACATTATGGGTGTGGCATGCCTGCGCACATCTCCCCTGCGCTCCCCCCGCTTTTGGTACGCGAGCCAAAAAAGGTTAGCCATCATTGCCTAGTCCTTGACTGCAAACATTCTTCATACTGTATATTTTAGTCTCCAGGCCTTTAATCATCTTATTTGCTCTTCTTTGCACTTTTTCCAAAGTCTCAACTTTTCCTGTTCCCTGATGCTGTGGTTCCGTTGTTCTCCCATTTCCTTTCCTGTTTTTTCTCTTAATCACTCAGCATTTCAACAATCATTTGAAACAGCCCTGATTAAGGGTTCCCTGTTGTAAGATCCTCCCATGCCCTCCCCCCCTCAAAACAAAAAGGGTTTTAGCAAATTCTGTGTTTTAGCAAATTCTAAGATTCAGGTGCCTCCTTTTTCTTTTACATGATGCCATTTGGACACAAAATCAATAGCCTTCAGGACTGAACTTTGAAATAAGGGGAAATTTACCACTTTAGAGACTCTAAAGCTCTGTCTATTATCTCAAGAATCAGTGGAACGATAGTATATGGTAGTCTCATGTAGTTATCAATTGGGCTCAATGGAAGAGAAGAAAAACAATCTGACTTGATAATAGCAAGTGCTTGGAAAAGCCAACAGGTGAAGTTTATTCCTGCCTCGAGTTATAAATCTTTTCTGCTAATATCCCCATATCAAGCTGCAATCATTAAAAGAAATTGGAAACACATCTCCATTTGTGGGAGGAGAGGAAATCTTCAGGACCACCTCATAAGTTTATGGTTGTAGTGAGATCTGAAACATTGATCCTTCACTGTTAGTTCTCAGTCTTAGTCAATCAATATTCTGTAATTCAAAGGCATTACATCCTCTTTGTTCATTAGAAAGATGCACAGAATGGGACTCTTATGGCCCTCAAAATGTCCTTCGACTACCACTCCACGATTCCCTAATCATTGATCCAGTTGAAATCACATGTCAGCCAGCAGTCCATAAGTTCAACCCCTGAGGAAGGGACAACATGATCATATGAAGGGTTCAAACTTTACTAGGGCACAACAGAAGAGCTTAATGTTCACTGGAAAGACTTCTTTGACCACGGGACTGTTGAAACCATTGCCTTCATAGAACTTTCTATAGTTATGTTTACTTCCACTAGTGAAAAGCTTTGGAATATTTTGGAAATAGAAAAATTAATTTACAGCAGAAATCTTTTGACTTAAGACTTATCCACACAGCTCTGAGATCTCTTGCTTGCCATTTGTTGATGGCAAAGAAAGGATACTGCAAAACCTCCATTCCCACTCAGAGGTGGTATTTGCCAGCCCTCCGAACTACTCAAAATTTCCACTAGTGATTCTTCAGAACCTGTCAAAACCTGCTGAATTTTACCCCTGGTCCTTAATCTCCCTCTTAAAGTCTGCATAAGAGAGATCAAGGCAATCCAGGTGGAATGAGTGTTTTCCCTCAGAAAATCCTCTTTTTCAAACATTCACATTTGTATTGAATGTATTCTGGGCAGTGAGGAGTAGATGGGAGATTCTTATGCTACTTTGTTGCCAGCCTAGTTCCCCCTACTTGTAGGGATTCTTTACCCATTGCATAGGATTACCAGACATAGAGTAAAAGGAGGACCCATTCTTCTTTTCCTTCCATGTCCTCTTTCTGGCAAGTATAATCAAAAAATTAAATATTGCCTAAATATTTCTGAATATACCCTCCTGAGCTTTTCTTTGGCAAAATATTTCCTTTAAAAGTGTTAACTTCAAATTAGCAATATTTGCTCTGTTACCTTGATTAGTTTATTAGCCTGGAGCTTCTAAGTGAAATAGACAGGACCATAATCAGTTATAGACTGAAAACTTTTATCTGGGAAGTGGCTCTAGCACATTCCTGTGATTGAAAAACCAGTATTTCTGATGCTGAAAAAAGTAATTCCATACATGTAGGCCAGGTGAAATACTACCTGTTCTGATTGGTTCGCTACAACTAGTAGCAAAAAATGCTAAGGTTCGCCCGAACCGGTAGTAAAGAAAAGCTTTAAAAAGTGATTTAGAAAAAGGTTCTGTGACACTCAATCTTTTTTTTTTTTCATTCTTAAGCATTTTTTTACTACTGGTTCCAGCGAATAGGTAGTAAAAAATATTTTAAAAAGTGAAAAAAAGGTTCCAATGATTGTGTGGCGCAGCTGAGTGTTTTTGAAGCATTTTTTCCTGCCAGTTCGGGCGAATAGGAGGACAAAATGCTTTAAAAAGTGAAAAACGTTGGCCACTCTCACCCAGTCACATTACCAACAACAACAACAAGCCATGCCCACAGAACCGGTGGCAAAAAAATTTGATTTCACCACTAATGTAGGCCTAAGTACTTTATTTTTTGCAGTTTTTAATTATAATTTTGTTACAGATGCCAAGAAAGTTAAGCAGTTAGCATGTCCTCTTCTCCATTTGCCCTTCTTTCCAGTTCCTGCATCCTCCTTTGCCTGTTTAGTTTTCTGGTAATCCTAGCACTGGAGAAGATTTCCACTGATTTTCCTATCAGCAACAGCAGAGGTGCGCTCCACTTGTATACACTTGCAACTCTATTGGCCTCCTTCCAGAGGCATAGTAAGAAGATCTCTATAAAGGTAGTATTGTGATATTGAAAGGCATTCATCAGAGGTTTGGGTACTTACAGTTACATATAAATTGGAATGGGTGAATATCCCATGCCACCTTCATTAAAATGGCCCGTAGAACCATATAATGAAGCTCTGTCTGTACTGGCATTAGCAATGATAAAAATGCTCCTGTGTTGCTCTATGTTGAGATGATTCCAAATCAAGTTCTGCATTATCATCCGTTTCCTTGGAGCAAGGAAACAGAGAGAGAGAGACAGAGACAGAGATATTCTTTCCTTGCAAATTCTTTGCATTCATGGGAAGATTGTAGGAACAGTGTTTTTATGATAGAGATAGAAAGTGACAAGTTGCATCCAGTTACAAACTTCCAGTGAATGGAATCTGCCAATGGAACACATTCTTCTTGTCTCCTCTCTAAGCTCTGCCTAGTGCATTTGAATATGCTCTGGAGGTCTGATGGACCTTCTGATGTAGGCTTTGCCAAGTGAGGGAGGGTAAATGAGGCAATCAAAGGGAAATTCCATTGTGCAAGTGGCCGTCAGTTTGTATAACATTGGATATGACCCAGAAGATGAGCAATGTTTTCACTTCAAAGAAAGAATTTCTTGATTGACAAGAAGTTAATGAAGACTGAAATTTAGGTTGCCTGAATGATGAGCATGCATCAGATGATTGATTCCTTTCTTGATTATAAATCTTACAAAGAACAGTGACATTTCGTCTTCCCCCCCCTTCATCAAAGAGACCTGCAGGTTTTGTTTTTAAGGAATCATGGGGATAATTATATCATGAAAGCATTTGTGCAATATTATTGCCCACTGTTTCCTCTAATATTTTCCTGGAAATTATCATGGGTAATATAGAAATAGGTAACGGAATTTAGTTGCTACTAGCACTTTGACAGCTTCTGAACTCTTCCTCCTTAGTGACAAATGCTCTAATTTCACTCACACCTATATTTCTTGAAAATTAGTAATATTGACAAAATAGAGCCCCTATCCATGGAAATCCAAATGCAAGGGACTCAGGAGAGAAAAGCAAATACTAAACCACAATACAAGGGAAAGATACTAGGAAGTTGGAAACATAGTTTGCATTTCTTCTATCATCCCTGCACTTAGCTTGAAAAAGTAGCCAAGCCTCTATTCTTACTGTTAAGTCTGCTTTCATTTTGTGTTATACCTTAAATCAGTGGTCTCCAACCTTTGCAACTTTAAGTCTGAAGGACTTCAGCTCCCAGAATTCTCCAGCCAGCTTTGCTGGCTGGAGAATTCTGGGAGCTGAAGTCCTTCAGACTTAAAGTTGCAAAGGTTGGAGACCCCTTAAATCATAGAATGCTGAGTGAATATGGTCAAGTGGCTGTTCTGGGATCAGTTAGCTGGCTGGCACCTGTGTGGGAACAATTTCAACTACTTGATTAACATTTTCCTGCAGCAAATCACAGTTTGATGGGTTCTGAAACCTTTGGTTCATCACCATCTCTAAGACATGTTCCACCCAAAGAAAGGAACCCCATTATGGCCTAGTGTAACATTTAAACCTAGATTCAAATAAGAGAAAAAGAATTTGCCTCAATCTTATCAAGACACAAGGTAAAGAAATAAGTCTGCAAAAATAGGGTGGACTCTTTAATTAAAAAAAAAATCAATGAAAGGTCAAAACACATTTTTCTTATGATGGCTTCTAGAATTTCTAAAATTGGTGGGCATGTTTACATCTCATTTCAGAGGGCAAGGTTGCTTCTGATGAATGGAACTTTTCTACAGTCTGAAATGCACCAGGTTCCAAGTTCTACAGTTTTCCTTTCTGTTCAGCTCATTAAAAGCTAATAGCCAAAAGGCCCTGGAGTATAAAAAGTAGGAAAAGGCCATAACTGGTTCAGCAAACCTGCTCTAAGGAAGGGTGTGTTGAATTTTACATTAAAAATGTGTAAGGAATTTCAAAACATTTTTTTCTTTGATTAAATGTTTGAAACCTGAGGAAACTTGTTTACGGTTTCTTGTTTACCAGTACTTTACTATTAAGACTAAAATTCACTCTTGTACAAACAAATATATGATTCTACCAAGAATGAACTGTTGTTCTTCTCCCATTTCCAGTCCAAGGCTTCTTTAATGAAATACTCAGTCTCTCTTGCACTCTGCCTTTATATCCTGACCCCTTCCTTTCAACATTACTCTTTCTCTCTCCTCTCTCCCTCTCTCTCTCACACACATGGATACACATGCACACATGGACTGGCACACATGAACTGTTTACTGGGATTCATTTGGATTCAGCATCGAAACAAATCTATAGTTGCTGCAAATGAGGCAGGATCCCTGTGATTGGGGGTGTCATGACATCTTGTGAGTGATTTGGTGCTTCAGAATGCTGTGGATATCCTGATTTCATAAATCACTGTTTTCAGGTTCATCTCTCAAAGATGGGGAGGACAGGAAGGAAAAGAACAGAATTGAAAGATTGAGTGGTCAGCCTTCTAATCACAGGGTGCGATTCTTTAAAAGCTCTGCAAACACCATCAACATTCAAAGCTGATCTAGAAGAGTGTTTCTGAAAAGGTTTATGGCGCACATGCATGCATGAATAACAGCTGGCCAGTGTGCGCATGTGCCAGAAACTGAAAGAGCAGCCACCCAGTGCGCATGTGTGTGCCGAGCAGATTATCTTCTGGTTTCCGGTACGAGCTGTCACCAATTTTTCTTTCGGTTTCTGGCACACTGGCCAACTGGTCTTTGCACATGCATGTGCACCAGAAACCGGAATGCCAGCTGACCAGTGTACATGTGCGTGTCGAAAACTGGAAGATCATCTTCCTGAAAAAAGATGAATAAAATCTAACAATATATTTCTCACAGATAAAAATATTTTAAGTACCGTATTTTTCAGAGTATAAAAAGAGGCCGAAAATCTGGATGCATCTTATACATCGAATACAGCATTTTTTGCCTCCTGAAACCCCATCCCTTCACTAAAATGGCCACGTGCATACCCTTATGGAGGCTTCCAGAGAGGTCCTGGGGGCTGGGGAGGGCAGAAATGAGCAAAAAACTGGGGATTTTTGTGAAAAACAGGCCGTTTGGAGGAGGTTTGCACAGTGCAAAAAGGGTTTTTTTTCCCTTTCGGAAAGCTGTTTGATTAGAGTGATTGATGAGAATTAGGTTGGTCAAGTACTGTGCCTGCATAAACAAAGATTTGTTCCAAAGGTGGTCAGTGATTTCCTTCTGCAGCACATGGGAAAATACACCTGGAAACATCTATCTACCTACCTACCTACCTACCTACCTACTCTCACTCTACCTACCTATCTACTGTATTTCTCTCTATATATATTTCTCTCTCTATTTTTCTCTCTCTATCCCTCTACCTGCTTACCTATCTACACACTCTCTCTCCCTACCTACCTACTGTATTTCTCTCTCCCCCCCCTCTAACTACCTATCTAACTACTCTCTCTCTTTCTCCCTACCTATCTAGTGTATTTCTCTCTCTCTCTTTCTCTCTCTATCCCTCTACCTACTTATCTATCTACATACACTCTCTCTCCCTACTTACCTACCTACTGTATTTCTCTCTCTCTCTCTCCCTATCTACCTACCTAACTATACACTCTCTCTCCCTACTTACCTACCTACTGTATTTCTCTCTTTCCCCCCTCTACCTACCTACCTACCTACCTACACTCTCTCTCTCCCTACTTACCTACCTACTGTATTTCTCTCTCTTTCTCTCCCTCTCTATCCCTCTATCTACCTACCTACTTTTTTTAAAAAATTGCCTCTTCAAAACCTGGGTGCATTTTATACTCCGGTGTGTCTTATACTCCGAAAAATACGGTAATATATTATCTCTTGATGCTTGGTATGTTATTGGAATCTGTGCATGGTTTTTTTTTTTTTGGTAGGTTTGGCTGCCAAACTTAATAGAAATAACTTCATATCAATGACTAGGTTGGAAGAGTGAGGGGTAAAGGCACAAAGCTAGAAACCAGGAGGCTATGAGTTCTAGTCCTGTCCTGGGCATGCAAGCCAGCTAAGTAACTGACCAGTCATTCTCTCACAGGCCAACCCACCTTACAAGATTGTTGTTGTGGGAAACTAGAAGGAGGAAGGAATATTAGGTATGTTTGCTATCTTGAGTTGTTTATTAAAAGAATAAAGGTGGGATATTAAATGGATAAATGGATACATAAATAATAAAGCGTGTGACTCTTTCTTTGTAGAATCAGGATGAGGTTCCATCTCTAATGATTCTATCTTTTGTTTCCTAACATGCACACAGTTCTTCCTAATTATTTAAATTAACAAAAAGGGTATCTGATGTGATTTCTTGTATGATGATTCACTGGTTCTTACAATATTGCACACAGTGTGCTAAACATCAGTGATTAAAGTATGAGGCACAGCTAATATCCTGCAATCTACAGACTGTAGGTCTAGTCATCGTCAGTTTTGAAATAACAAGTTAATTAATATAATGAACCAGCAGATATACTGTTGTATTAAGTCGTTTTGAACACAGCCTGTATATATACATGGTTGGGGGGGGGGGGAGTTTGCATAAAGAAGGTAGAGAAAGTATGCAGCACACAGCTTTTGGAATCATTTCCAATGCTTTTACCAGTAAAAGCAATTATATGTTTTTGTGAACGTGTACACAAAGCTATAGAATGAGATCTACATCCTTTCTTATGTATCCAGGTGAGCAAGAGGATGGAAAGATGGGAACTGGGAATACTGGCTGGAAAATTTTGGGAGTAGAAATCCACACATCTTAAAAATGCCAAAGTTGAGAAAAATGGCCCATTGAGATGACTTGGAGATATTTTAATGATTTCTCTCCCTTAAGCCCTGGCTGGATTTAGCTCATTTACAAAGTCAGTTTTTCTTTTACTCATTTCTCCCAGTATGCCAAATCTAACCCCACTCTATTCAGGAGAATGATTGTGCTGACCAACATAAGAGCAGAGTCTGGACTTCCTTCATATAATTTCTTTGCAACCTAATGTTGGGTTAGAAAAAAAGGATAGGAAACTATGCAAAACATGGCATCTGAGATTCTTCTCGACTCCTTCACTAGCAATGGCATAGCTGGATTTTCTTCTGTGTAACAAAATAACACAAGCTAAAGCCCTAACTGCCCGTGTCACTAAATATTGCCTACAATGTGAGCCTGATTTTGGCTTTATTAATAAATAATTTTGTATAGGATCAGTAATGTCTGTACAGGGAAGGTTTAATCCTGATAAATATCCAACCCCCCTTCTACACACCTCTACTGCTATCAGCAACTGAGTTAACACTGCATTCTGAAGAGCATTTTTCCAAAACTATCCAGGAAAGAAGAGTTAAATGCTTCCACTATCCCACGTATTCAAGATCTACAATTCAACATCATGTTAAGTTGCAAATGGCTTGCCACTGAGATAAATGCATTTAACATTTAAAATTTTAAATTCATTGGAGAAAGGAATGATGCTAGGAATGGTTAGTGGAAGAAGAAGGAGCAAGCAAAGAACACGCTGACTTGGTAACATGAAATCTGGTACAAAACAGAACATACAACAATTGAAAGCTGTGCTTGACAGGGTAGCATGGAGAACACGTGCCTATAAACCAGTGGTGGGTTTCTGCAGGTTCGCACCTACTCGCGAGAGCCGGATGGTGAAATTTAGAGAGCTGGTGAGAAGAGGTTCCACCAGAGGACCCGGAAATAAGTCTGCCCCACCGCTGCCGGTGACCCAACAAGAAGGAAAGGAAAGGAAAGGAAAGGAAAGAAGGAAGGAAGGAAGGAAGGAAGGAAGGAAGGAAGGAAAGAAAGAAAGAAAGAAAGAAAGAAAGAAAGAAAGAAAGAAAGAAAGAAAGAAAGAAAGAAAGAAGAGAAAGAATTTATTATCACAATTGAGCCCAACATTTTGGTTGCTAAGCAAGAGCATTGTTAAATGAGTTTCACCACATTTTACAAGTCGGCCACTCCCACCCAGTCACATGACTGCCAAGCCATGCCCACAAAATAGGCCATACCTACAGAGTTGGTGCTTCTGAGCTTGGTGGCTTTCTGGTAGATGTTTCAATACCTAAACTTGGTAACGTTATCAGTGCTAGTCAGATAGATGGATAGATAATATACAGACAGACAGACAAGACACCGCCCTGGGTCCTTTTTTAGGAGAAGGGCGGAGTATAAATTTAATAATAAAATAAAGACAGACAGATGAGAATAAATCAACATTTTCTAACTCTTCCATAGATGTTACTGGGTGATAAGGAAACATTCCGAAATCCATGTTAGGCAACCAGTATTATAATAAAGTTTAACGTTTGGAGGCACTAATGCACCTTGCTGATTAGGATCCTGTAAAACGTCAAGTTAAAACTTTGGCTTTTTATTGGACATATGTAGCTTATTGCTTGTATACTGGTTATTTAATATGTGATTACAGTATGTACTGTAATCATTTGAAAGATAAAATATGAAGTAGTTGCATTCTTGGGGGGGGGGGATGGGACAGAGTGAAGAGCCATGCCTGCTTATGAATGCTATCTGTCTTATTTTCAAAGGGAGTGAAAAAGCAAGGGTAAAAAAAAAAGGCTGAATCCTAAGTTCTGCATTAGAAAATATGTTGCCATGTGTTCTCTGCAATCAAACCAATCTGAACCTGAACAGTAATATTAGCAAAGGTGTGACAAATTAGCACCTGGGGGTACGGGACACTTCAGCTATTGAAAATATTTTACCCAGGATTGCTGCTTGTGGTGGAACATTGCAAAAGCCAGATTCATGTTGTAAATCCCCCTGTGTGGCAGGAAATAAAACATGGTTTATGGAGCTGTAAACAAAACAGTGAAAGGGTCTTGAGTTGCAAAACTCATATATGCATTGTCATACCCTAGTGTCTGCATCTGGAGTTTAGCATGGACCTTATAATGCATTATATTTTATGTGACTTGCCATATGCAGGCTATTGCTACTCTTTTTAGACTCTCCCCTTTCTGATAGTTGTAATAAGCAGTTGCTTGGAATACAACAGACAGACACAAGCACAATCAGGAAAGCAAAAACTCTTTTGAGAAAGTGTTGGAGATCTTCAAAGTGGATTGATGGAACTCACCCATATCAGCAGTATATTTAATGGACAAGCAAATGGTTCTCCTTGACAGGCTGCTAGCTCTTACTTACATCACTTGATCATTTTATGTTATTTGATAGTCAAGTATAAAGGGTTGATATCTTGGAGCAAAGGTTGATAACTCAAATTCTTCAACAGGCCTGTTGTCAAATCTACCTCATTCTGCAATTTCATCCGGGACACCCATTCATTTTGCTATGAAGTGGTATGTAGCAAGGGGGTAGAGACCCTTTTAAATCTGTTATATATTGGTATCAATTGGGATCCCACAGTTAGGGGGAAAAGACCAGTGGTATGCTATGACCCAAAGTGTCTTGTTCGGGGCTCCTTTAATTCTTGGTAGCAAGACTGTCAATATGAATTCTCACTGAATTTAAATCAATTTCCTTCTCTGTATTTGGCAGGTTGTGTTATGTTAATTGATTGTCTTCTGAAGAAAAAAAAACATGTCTACCACCTTGCCAGCAATACTTATCCTATTAGAACATCATTCTGGTAGGGTAGATTTATTTTGCCATGCCTAGTATCTTTGGTACATTACTGACAAGCAACTTGCAATCCTGCCATTCATTTCTCTTCAGCCTTGTCATTCACCATGTCCTCCACGATCTCCAATAAGCAGAACTCTGATGCTGCCATATGGAAGGAGAAGAACTAATAGGAAATTAAAACAGCTGGGAAGGGTGCAGGTGGATGGGCACGAGAAGGTCTTCTCCTTTTGTATTAAACACCCTGGGCAGATCCTCATATAGTAACCTGGACACTATATTTTACAACCCAATCTATCTTGGAAAACTTCATGCAATTGTCTATTAGAGCAATGTCTTTAAAAACATAATTGGACAGGTAATCCTTAGTAGATCGTTACTTTTTTTCCCTTGGGGAGGAAAAAAAGACCATCTTAACCATTTCGGCACCCTAAGCAATGGAAAACATCTTTATTTTCAGAAAGCAAAAAAGGGACTGTTCACAGCACCTCTAAATCTCCTTTGAAGAAAAAGAATTGGAATCAATTGAGCTTGAAAGAATTTTAAAGCTCAGTGGGGAAACTATCTTCACCTGCAGCTTTATTGGAATTTAAACACTTTTATTGCCTTTGATAGTTCAGGTTCTTCAATAGACATTTAGCATTCTGGAAGAGGAGAGGCTTTCAGATTTACTTTGCAAATATCCATTTATTCTATCATATCAACAAGGTCAGATTAGTTAAAAGGCCAGCTGGGTTATATTCATCAGACCCCTTTACACTGGTTTGGGCAAAGTCTGCTCTCTAAATCTATTCCTCCTCTTTGTTATACTGCAGACATGACAGTCATTGTCTTGTTTACAGCTCCATCTTTCACATGGGGAATCAAGGCCGACCATCCAGATATCTCACATTGGGCAATTGCTTGAACTTGGCATCCCCAGCTTCAGTCCAACCAGCAATCTGTGAAAGTGCACCGGTTGCTCTGCTTGGCTAATTATTGCTTGGTACTGCTGGCTTTATCACACTGTTTTCAAAGATGGACTAGGAAGATTGGAAAATTAACTGGGTATGAAGCTGCCCTGATGGAAGTATACTTTTCTGAGATGCAAGAGAGAAGATACAAACTTCTAATTGGGAAATAGGTTAGCCCCTGCTTGCTAGAGAATCTGTAGCATATTAGGATCAAGAACAAATTAGCAAAGCAAGGCAAAAACAAGGAACAGAACCTTTTGTTATCCTGCTGAGCATGTCATCCAAGCATCTGGCAATAGTTTCACTTTCAATTTTATCACCAAACCCACACTGGTCTGCTGTTCTACTATTGTCTGATCTACAAGGGGGGTGGGGAGAAATAAGAATGCTAATTACCAAATAACTACACATTTGTAAAACTGCATGCAGTGTTCCAATTTTGTAGTGTTCAGGGGTGACAAACTTAAACAAATTCACCTTAGCAGACTCAGACTTTTGTCACAATCACAATGTTCCTATAGGCATGGAGTTCTACAGTGTTGCCTATAGTGATTGTTAGAATAATTATCCTGATGCTGGGTTGACAATATATATAAACCAGGTTTATTAAAGGGTATATGTATCTTTAAAGACTATGCGGAATCTGATTGGCTCTGCTTCTCAGCTCAATCATAAAAGGCAGCTGGAAACACAGTTCATTCCTTTTTGCTTTCCTTGCTTCTTGATTGCCACTGAGGAAAGAGCTGAAACTGAAGACTGAAGAAGATTCATTGTTTTAACTGACTGTAAGATAACTGTGTTTTTGGTGAAGGACTGTTTATTGTTGGAGGAGTTAGTATCACTGTTTGGAAGAAGTATTTTAGTTACATCAAGAGTAAAGAGAATTCCTGTTCCTGTTCCCGGCGGCGACGGACGAACCTTGGGGTTCGTCCGCCGTTTTTTTCTTTTTTCTGCCCCTAACGGGGTGGGGCACCCCCTTTTTTGGGGGTCCCTCCTTAAAACTGGCTTGCCTGGGCTGGTTTATCCTGGCGGCGGCTGGGAAACGGCCCTTGTCTTTGGTTTAGGCGAAGGAAGACATGTTGCAGGGGGGTTCCCCTTCGCCAATGGAGGACGGTAACGATCAGCGAATTTAAAAAAGAACTGAGCGGGCGGGTCGGAAGGCTCCCTGGGGCTTTGGCAGCGAGGTGAAGAGTGAGTGATTTACAACATTATTTATGCTGGCAGCCTGGATTGAAAGAACATAGAGGGGGGTGTTTGTTGGTTAAACCCCCCCTCGGATTTAAAGCGGCATTCCGAAATGGCTCCTCGTTGCGAGGAAGCGGATACTTTGTTTCCGGACTGCATTGAAATAAGCGAAAGCGATCTGCGGCTTATTTTCTTACAATGTATCTAAGTCCGGCTGGCTTGATACAATTTTTCTTGGGTTATTTTCTCCTCCTGGCTATTAGACGGGGCGGTGGAGGATGGTTCCCTTTGTTCCTGAATGACTATTTATACCTTTGGAAAATTACCAACATCTCTTCGTGAAATGGACTCTCTCTCTCTACTAATGAAGAAATTTCTGGATTAATTGATTCCTTCCCTGAGTGCCTTCTTTGCTAAAAAATTTTGACTGTGAAAAGTGTTTCTCTGCTGGGTCTTGAATTCTTTTACAACTTTTACCTGAACTGTTTTGCTCCTGATTTGCCTCAACGGCCCCACCCAAAAAACGCCATCTTAGTGACACTGACTTTAACAGTTTACCATGGCATCAAAATCAGAATTGGCAGGATTGGAACAAAGAATGTCATCTTTGGAATCAGTGTTACAAGTTTTGGTGCAGGAAATTAAAGCTTTGAGAGCTGATAATAAAAGTTTTAAGGAGGACCTTCTGGAAACACGGAAGCAAGTGCTGGAGAATTCACAGAAGACTGAGGAGCTGGAAGGGGGGCTGGCTGGGGCAAAGGGAGAACTTAAAAATGTCAACATTGAAATTGCAGATTTGTCTGGTCATATGTCTAGGATGGATTTTGAAAGGATGTCATATTTTTTAAGATTTCAGAATGTTTCTGAAGAATCTGGTGAATACCTTCCTGATCTCATGAGTACAATTTTAGCAGACTATTTACAGAAACCTAAAGATGAGATCAGGGGGGATATTGACCTAGTCTATAGAATAAATTCAGCATATGCCAGGATAAATGAAGTACCCAGAGAGATACATATTAAATTTGTTAGAAGGTCAACCAGAGAGGGAATTTTGAAGGCGCAGAGAGGGGGGCCGTTAATTTACCAACAAAAGGAAGTCACCATCTTGAAGCAGATCCCAAAAAAGATTAGGGAGGTGAGAAGGAGGTATTCCTTCTTATCCAGAAAATTGTTTGACCACGGGATCTCGTTTAAGTGGGTGATGCCGGAAGGGATGTTGGTGTTCTGGGATGAAGGAAGAGTAAGGATTAAAACAGTTGCTGAGGCGGAAGTCTTTCTTAAAAAACATTCCTCTATCCTGGGGGAAGATCTAGGGGGGACGGAGGGGGCCATGGCCCCACCCGCTGGGGGCCAGGGAGGAGAAAAAGAAGATACAATTGCCAAGAGACTTAGATCGAAAAAATAACTTTGCTTTTTTTTATTACTATTAATATTGCTTAACTTTTTGTCTGGATGTTTGTACACGACTGCTAGCATAGAATGGAGAATTTAGGAATCTTGTACTTATTTTCACCTTGTAGTACTTTTGGAAAAATGTTCTTTTAATGTTTTATTATGAAGCCCTAGAAGGGCCAAGGATCCCGACGCGAAAGTTCTTAATATGTTTCTGTATCCCTTACCCTACCCTTTTCGAAAATTGTAAAAACCAATAAAACTTTTTCAATATAAAAAAAAAGAGTAAAGACTATTTATTTTTCTACTATCAGTGTTTTAGAGTTCTTGTGTGGTTTAAGCAACGTATCTCTTGCTGTCTGGTGTATTGCACTATTCCACCTGTTTTTACCAACGGGGGTGTTTTACCCCTAAAACCGATCTGCTCTTTCTGAGATTCTGAAGCACATTTTTGCATGCTGCTTCTTTTTTTCCAATAGCCAATGTGCACCATCTTGATGATTTGCAGGAAGGGCTGCCCCCTGACTATAGTGAGCATTTCCTTTGCAGCTCAGATTGTACAGCTTAATTTTGTAATTCAAGCTGGGTATTTTCCCATGGGTGAGTAGGTGAAACCAGTGACAAAATGGTTGGGCTCAGGTGTGAGTCTTTACCTATTTATAAAGAATTCTATTTTAAGTACAGAATATAATATTTGTTGTTTATAGACTCAATCATGGTTTGGATCCAGATTTTTCTGAAGAGGCTGTGGAGATGCTACTTCAGAAGCATCAACTCTTTTAGTCTTCCTAATCACGAAAGGTAGATAAGATTCAAGCAATCAAGAAGCTTTGTCCTCTCATTGCCTCTGCTTTGTTTCTCTTAATTGAAAGACTGGAATTCGAGGCGATATTATTTTATCCCATTATGAGGACAAAAACCTAAGAGATTCAGAATTTTTATTACTTGTTTACTTACTTATGGATGCATCTGAATTATCCAGCTCATATAAAGCCTTGAAATTTGCAAAGGAAATAACCATTACTATCATACACCACAGTAGAAATAAATATGGCTGTCCAATCTAAAACACATACAGGAGCCAAGCCACTGTATTATGTAATGCCAGTCATTACCTCCAGAGGCAATGTCTTCCCAAGCCTGGGGCACTTTACAGACAAGGATTGACTGCAGGCCCACATTCCCTTCGTTTCTTGTAGGAGACAACCTCTCTCTTTAGTATCTGTGCATGCCTCTCTATGTGTATACATGGACTGGGAAAATTCCACCTGAAAGAAGTCATCCTTGGGCACCCTGGAACCTAACTCTTGGAGCACATTAACATCTTCGATAAATGTTATGTGATCTTTTGGACTTTAAGCCTCTATCTCTTAGCACAGTTAAGGGTACTAAACTCAGATATGCTCTGAAGATTATAGGTCTCTGTAAATGAAAAAGAGGGTTCCAATCTCAGATATATTTTTTTATTCATCACTTATTGCTCAATTATAGTTCCTCTGCATCATCTTGAACAGGCTGTCAAACACATGGCTGTAGGCTTCTCCTGTAGGCTGAATCCATCATGCGCTGGCCACACCTATGCCCAGTTTAGTGAAAGAGGAAAAAGTCCTGATAAGTTACATGATGCCACCATGACAACACAAGTTTGACACCCCTGCCATAGAAGGATGGCCAGTGTCTTTTTGCCTTGTTGCTTTGATTTTTCTATACTGTCATTTGTAGTTTCCAAAGATCCAATACAGATAACCACTAGATGGTAGTAAAGAATTTAATTTTTTTGGTCTCTGTTGCCCCCTAATATTTCCATAGATGTTGACTTTACTTCTTTTTTCATTTAATTATGTCCAATTCTCAAAGACTGCCTGAACATGTCCTTGCAGCTGTCTTGGCAAGGTTTTTCAGAAGTGATTTGCCATTGCCTTCTTCCTAGGGATGAGAGAAAGTCACTGTCCCAAGGTCACCCAGCTGGCTTGGTCTCTACGGTGAGACTAGAATTCACAGTCTTTCAGTTTCTGTCCTGATACCTTCATCACTATACCAAACTGTCTGTCAACCTATAGTTGACAGACAGTTTGGTATTGACAAAACTACTTATAGTTTTTTTTTATCAAAGCTTTGTCTAGTCAGCTGTGTTATCGCATTTCAAGGACACTTTTCAAACAGGCAGCACCAATATGTTTCCATCACATATGCCCATGTCAAGGACATGTGCCACTCAAGAATGCATAGCAAAGTCTATGTATAGTTGCTCAGAATAGGTTATCTAAATTCAAGAGCAAGTCATATATAACAAATATAACTCAAAGTTGTGCTCGGAAATAGCATCAACTAATATCCCAACATCAAACTAAATAAATCAGTCTCTTGCATTTTCAAATAAACTCCCAAACAAACAAACAAAAAGCTGCATTCTAGATTTATGCACCCTATACATACTAATGTACCCACAATGAAAGACAGAGCATAACAGCAGTTTTATTGCAGAATTTTCCACCCCCTGTAATAATTTGATCAAAGATTCATAAAAATCACTAAGCTTCCCCATGTTTTAGTAATGCAGTGGCTTTAGCTGGAGTAAAGTAGAAGTGATGCACCATAGCAGCTCTGGGGAATAATGAATAATCCTAGGATAAGGCTGGGGGGTAATGACAATTCCCAGCAGGACAAAGTATTCCAAACATCCATGGTATTTAATAAAATAATAAGAAAAAAAATAGAGTGGAGAGAACAGAATTTGAGATTTAGGTCACTAATAAAAAGGGGATCATTTAGGTAGAGAAGGCAAAGGGGAACTTAAGTGATGAGGCATCAGAAAAGGAATTTGTTTAGATAGATTTAACAGAGTTGGAAGGGACTTTGTAGGTCATCTAGTCCAAACCCCCACCCACCCAAGCAGGATACCCTACACCATCCCCAACAAATGGCAGTTCAATCTCTCCTTGAAAGCCTCCAGTGATGTAACTCCCAAAACTTCTGAAGGCAAAGCTTTTCCATTGATTCATTGTTCTCACTGTCAGAAAATTTCTCCTTATTTCTAGGTGGAATCTCTCCTTGATCAATTCCCATCCATTTCATGTCTGGCCTTCAGGTGCCTTGGAAAATAGCTTGACCCCTTCGTCTCTGTGACAGCCTCTCAAATATTGGAACACTGCTATCATGTCTCACCCGGTCCTTCCTTTCACTAGACTAGCCAGGCCCAGTTCCTGTAACCATTCTTCATATGTTTTAGACTCCAGTCATCCTGGTTGCTCTTCTCTGCACTTTTTCTAGAGTCTCAACATCTTTTTTATAGTCTGGTGACCAAAACTGGATGCAGTATTTTATTGTGGGTCTTACTAAGGCTCTCTAGAGTGGTATTAGTACCTCACTTGATCTTGATTGTATCCTTCTGTTAATGCAATTTAGGATTGCATTGGCTTTTTTGGCTGCTCCCACATATTGCTAGCTCATATTTAACTGCTTGTCCATGAAAGTATTGCTATCAGGAAGTACAGAGATTGGAAACCAAGTTAGATCTATGATTTGAAAATTTCTTATGCCTCTTCATACCATTCCCAATATTTATGACTTGAGATATGTTGGAAGCTAGAAAAATGTTAGCAACTGCTATTTTTGCAATGCTGCAAGCTGAGTTGAACTCCTGGGAAAGAAGGAGAGAAAGATGTTTGATGATAAATAAGCAAGCTGATTAAGAAAATGGCATGATTGTTCGAACACTTAACATTTTATTTGATTTCCTGGAAGCTGTCCACTAAACAGCAAAGGAATTTGAAAGCAAATTGTTTAGCATGAATTGCATTAGAAAACGAACTTTTAGAATCAGTTATTGGATTGGGGGACGGACAACATCTGCCAAGTTATATTAGTTCCAAAATAAAGCTTGTGCCTTGGCAAAATACCAGGCATTCTTAGCTCCTATTTTCCAGAAAGTTTGGTCTCCTCTGTATCAGATTATTATTGTACCACCAGTATTCCATCTTGTATTTATATCTTGTTTCAGTAGAAAGGTCGCTAGTTGCTTACCTCTAAGGAAACTGTTCATTTATGGTCCAAATGAGCTGATCAGAGAAGTTCTGTTGTTGCAATGTGCTTTGCTGAAACTATTTTCAGAATTTTTAAAGACATCCTCTTATATAATCTGATACAGAAGAAAATGCTTTCTAATAAGTCTTGTTTCAGTGAAAAAGAAATGTTGATGACATTCTCAGAGATGAGGCATAAGAGTTCTTTTTAGCTTAATTAAATGGTGGTAGAATGCTACGTGAATTTTTGCACTACTGCATCTGTTACAAGGCCATACACTTTCAGTAATAGATAATCAGTTGAATTATAATATATGTGATCCTGTCGTTACTGGGTTATAGCTGTGCATGTGTTTAGCAATGCCTACTTTTGAAGATGAATGTCAATCCATTTATATGGTCCAACTCTTCTACAAGATACATTAGTTTTATTGTCCATTGAAACAAAACCAATAAAGAAACTTAAGACACCATAAAGACTAACAAATATGCTATAGTATAAGCATATTTTCTGGACTGGGATTATTGTTACCTAATGAAATGGATTGTAGTCCATGAGAACTTAATGTTGTGATGAACGTACTCGTTTTCAAGATGCCACAAGACTTTTGAAGTACTTTTACATAGTACCAAAATAATTTTTAGATTTTCAGATAGCCAGTATATATTATGACATCTGCTGAAAAAGATTTGCAAGTTATTTTTAAAAGCATTTGATATTTGGATATATTTACACAAAATAAAAATAGATCAGTCTTGGGGGTTTTAAATCTTCAATTGTGAAACATTAGGAGCCCTGGTGGCTCACTGGTTAAAGTGCAATATTGCAGGCAAACTCTGCTCACAGCCTGGAGTTTGATCCTTGTGGGGCTCAAGATAGACTCAGCCTTCCATCCTTCCGAGGTTGGTAAAATGAGGACCCAGATGGGGGCAATGTACATTGTAAACCACCCAGATAGTGCTGCAAAGTGCTATGGGGCAATATATAAGTTTAAATGCTGTTGGTACTATTATTACCAAAATTATTACTTTTTAAATGTGAAATCAATAAGTTAGATCAGGGGTCTGCAAAGTTGGCTCTTTTAAGACTGGTGGACTTCAATTCCCAGAATTCCCCAGCCAGCCTCGCTGGCTGGGGAATTCTGGGAGTTGAAGTCCACTAGTCTTAAAAGAGCCAATTTTGCAGACCCCTGAATTAGATGGTATGCAGTTCAGTTTCCAATGTAATTTTTGTTCCTGTATTTCTGCATATTTAGGTTCACTTATTCCACTTTTATTTGATAAATATGTGCTTATTGCATCAGTTTCTAGCCATCAACAAAGTATTTTTTTTTCTGTTCCAATTCCAAGTTGTTTCATTTTTGGACTTATCTCACAATTGCAGCCAGCAGTTGGCTTATAATATGACAAGCCTGAAAATATTGGGGAGGGGGGGAATGGAAAGTCATTTCCTTCGACGCATATTGATACTTAACTCAAAAATCTATGTTGTTATTGCTAATCAAAGCTTGCACTGTTAATACTTTTTTTCCCCCTGCCAACGTGAAAAATGTCTTAATGATTGTAATTGTTAGTTAAGCCGTTAAATAAAAATGCAGTTACTCTTTACAGGATTTTTTTGTAAAAGAAACTGCAGATGGAAGTATAAAAAAATTGATATTCTTTTTTTCAATCAGCTTTTGTTCTCCTGATTTACCCAGAACCACCCCATTTGTTTAAGGAAACCACTGAATGGTGTAATAATATTGTAAAATATCTTGACTGACTCATCGGCTGTCACATTGCTAGTCTACCCCTTTATATGCAGTTTGATTCATGAGCCAAGTGCTCTGTTTGGTTTACTTTGTTTTCTGGCAGCTTCATAATATAGATTAAGGTTCAATTCAGCAAAATCATTATTAGGATTAATTAAAATGGCACAAATGAGCATGCACACTTTTCTCTTCATCATGCCTGAAGGCACAAAAATGTGGGATAGGGAAGAGGCAGAAAGGTTCCAAAACTTAGCCTGATTTTACAGCCAAGTGATCTGTTACTTAGCATTAAGATGATGTTTGCTGGCTGAATAAATTAAATGCCCTTGGTATTATATTTCAGTTAACATTGTGGAACAAAAGCTCTCCATATGTAAAAGTCCTCTGGGCTTAGTTGTTTTGTTGCAGACATTTCATTACCAAACTAGGTAACATCATCAGTGATAGAAGGGAGTGGGGTTTGGTCTTTTTTTTTATAGTTGTATAGTAGTCCAAATCCTAATGGTTAGTAGTGAAGGGAGCCATTGTAACATATTGCTTTAAGTGTCCTTCAGGAGGCTTCTAGTATGGGGGCCCTACAAATTAACATCTATAGGTCTCTATTCTGGCAGTGGTTGAGACACAGTAGCTCAGTGGCTAAGACGCTGAGCTTGTAGATCAGAAAGATAGGCAGTTTGGCGGTTCAAATCCCTAGCGCCACGTAATGGAGTGAGCTCCCATTACTTGTCCCAGCTTCTGCCAACCTAGCAGTTCAAAAGCATGTAAAATGCAAGTAGAAAAATAGGAATCACCTTTGGTGTGAAGGTAACAGCATTCCATGTGCCTTCGGGGTTTAGTCATACCAACCACATGACCATGGAGATGTCTTTGGACAGCACTGGCTCTTCAGCTTTGAAACGGAGATGAGCACTGCCCTCTAGAGTCAGGAACGACTAGCACAGATGTGCAAAGGGAACCTTTATCTTATTCGGGCAGTGCAAATGAATAAGAATTTCAGGTATATCATTCATAGCATCTATAGTTAATTTAATAGTTGTAGTTATTTTTAATAAATTTATATCATCAGTACATGTTGATGATATTGAATTTATTTAATTGGGTTCTGTCTCTGTTTTTATTTTGTACTTGTGCTGTCTGTAGATCTCCTTACATCTCCATTTTGCTCAGAATTTGATAAGGGCATGATAATTGAGATTGTGGGTTTTTCATCTTCTGAGAAGTGGCATACTTTCTTCTAAATTTATTTTGGGGATGAACAAATATAGATTAAAATCTCACTGCCATCACTCTATACAAATATAAATATAGAATGCTTAAAATGAAGTTATATCCTCTTTTCTTGATTTTTTGCCCATAGTATGATTTCTTAGGTGTATTTATGGAAGGTATTCTAGTTTATCTCTCTTATCATCCGTTAAATATTTATTTAATAATACCACAATAGGAACAAATAATATGAGGCCAGAGATAGAGTTCCATGATTATTTACTGAAGAATGGCTACTTTGTCATATTGATAAAACTATATTGACAATATAAATATAGATGATATAGCTATAAATACAGATATAGTTAGTGCTTGATCAGCCCTTTGAGGCAGACTGGGAAGCACTAACAAGGACTTCTGGAACTCCACTTAATGGAAGTAGAGTATAACAACAGCATCTTGAAAGCATTTCTACCCCATTCCTCTTACATCAAAGACAGTCAAGGTGGGGCAGTCCTAGGTTTCTTTCTCACACCTTGTTTTTCCAAAGGACACTCATGTTTAACCAATGTGTAGTATATCTATATTTTCTCCAAGATCATGATTGGCGTCCTCTATGTCGTCTTAGTTTTCTGTTTTCTTTTCTTATAAGGCAATATGCAGTTTTGTTTTTCCTTGCGATCTACTAATCCTTACAATCTATACTTTCTTCACAGGGCTTAGATCAGTGTTTCTTCCACTTGACAACTTGAAGATGTCTGGACTTCAACTCCCAGAATTCGCTGGCTGGGGAATTCTGGGCGTTGAAATCCGGACATCTTCAAGTTGCCAAGGTTGAGAAACACTGGCTTAGATAAAACAAGAGAGGAACTCTTAAACTTTTTCCATGTCAGAAGATAACTAGTCAAACTAGTCAAAGAGATAGTCAAAAGCTTTAGCCATGAGTTTTGACTATTTATTAAAATATGAAAATAATCCTTTCGCTTGCCAAAGATGAGATATTTCAACTGGAGGAACCCATCCTCTCTGTGTTGCCCCCATCTCTTGTTCCACCTTCCAAGCAGAAGAAAGTGCCAATCTTTCCTGGGTCAGTGCCAGTTCTTCCAGCCAGTGTCCCCCCCCCCCCCACAAAGACAGTTTGTGGTCCTCTCTGTCACACGGCAGCATCAACAGCCTCAACAGCATATGAAGCTTATCCTCCAAACCCAGCCTGAAGCGACACACAGCTGTCTGCACCATGGTTGCTGCCATTGACTGACAAGATTCGCTATGATGAAATATTTCTGAAGACAGAACGTGACCTCTTTAAACCTTCAAAAAGAGATGATCCAAAGACTCTGTGCATGGTTTGAACAGTCCTAATGCAATTATCAGTGTCAGAACTTCTAATCTTCTGCAACATAATAAGCTTAATCATATCTCTACGCCAAACATACCTTTAGGAAAATATACCTCCAATTTAAACATACCTCATTTTGGCAAGCCAAAGGATTATTTTCATATTTTAATAAATAGTTAAAACCCTGATTCATGGCTAAAGCTTTTGAGTAGTTATCTTCTGACATGTGAAAAGCTTAAGAGTTTCTCTTTTTTTTCCCTAAGCCCTGTGAAGAAAGTATAGATTGTAAGGATTAATAGTTCACAAGGAAAAACTAAACTGGATATTGTCTTATAAGAAAAGAAAACAGAAAACTAAGACAACATAGATCATGACAATCATGATCTTGGAACTGGCACTGCCCCGGGAAAGATTGGCACTTTCTTCCACTTGAAAAGTAGAACAAGAGATGGGGGTAACACAAAGGGGATGGGTTCCTTCTCAAGGGCATGGTAGATCAAGTGCATCGCCATGGCAAATTCATCTCTGTCAAGGTGTTCATCTTTATCAATATCACTGAGATCCCACACCCTTCCTAAGACATCAAGAGGTAGTTTGGAGTTCATCAACACTGGCTTTACTTTATCTCCTGAAAGTAAACCATTGACTGGCAAAAGACTTTCAAAAATGCCATCAAACCTGGCCCTTCTACTCTGACAGCCCAATGAACATCTGTGGAAGCAAACAGCAGAAGGCTTGTATTGTCATGAAATTTGGAGGCAGTAACATTAAATTTAAGTTGCTGAGAATGACATTGTGACCACTCTGGGAACAGGCAATTAGCTGCAGTGCAATGAAGATTCCCTGTTTATCCAGAAATCATTTGCCCTCTGGATCTTCTAAATCCCATATTTTCCCAGGATAGCATCCGTAAGACCAGACTTTTTGAGAAACGGAGCAGTATCATTGGACCAACTCTACCAGTGGAAGCTGGATCCACCTGCTTGTAATATGTCTCATACAGAGAGTTAGTGGTAGAGAGTTACGCATCACCGCCGGCAAGGGGGCCTAGTGCCTCCATCTTCCTCCTCCTCTTCCTCCTTGAAAAGTCGCAGTAGAGCAGCTTCAAATTGCCTTCTCTTTTGCCTCCATCTTATATGAAAGCCTACAGAACTGTGCACAAACATTTGCATGAAGACAAATTCAAATCCTTCCCAATGGTTTCCTTTAAGCCTTAAGGAGATACCAGTAGAGCCGCCCCCCTCCTTCAAATGCTTTGCACAGCCTTATAGTTGCTACCCTTGTTCAAAGACATACAATTATTTCAGCAATGAGAAAGTATGCAATGTTTTTTTTAATGAGAGCAGATACCCTAACCCTTAAAAATGTCAGGAGGAGGGGGACATCTGCCTAACTCAGGGACTGTTAGACTGATAAGCTGTTCTCATCCCTACATTGAGTGCAGTCTCTGGACAATAATCATTTAAAGACAGTAGGACAAAAAGGCAGCTTTATTAAAGATGTGGGAGTAATCATATGAATGGTGTTTAATGGATGTAATTTAATTTTAATTAAATTTAAATTACATTAAATCACATTTTATTTTTGTCCTAGACCCAGACATTGAGCTAAATGTGACCTCAGCATCCCCAAGGTAGGTGTCCCTGCTTTGACTCATTTCAGTAGATACACACAGGAAAGAAGTACTTTTGATCTGTTTGACCTTGCAGGAAGCCACACAGTCTGCCTTGCTGTTAATAAAACTTGAGCTGTGTAGTGACAGTATCACAAGCACCAGGCCTCTGATCTCCAGCTGAATTAGAAGTGGGTGGGTTGTTCTTTTTTATAAGACATGAGTCAGACTGTGGCTCAGTACAATAATGTGAAAATATCTCTTTTGTTTCCCAGAGATACCTCTCTGACTGAAAGCCATTGAACTATCTGGCATTTCAGTCACGTACACATTATACTGCATTGTGCTGGTAGAAGGAAAATTATTGTGTGTAGCCTAATGAATTTTGTCTAGGGTTATCTGGGATAATGACCTTGGTCACATGACTTGCCTTTTTAAGTTAAGTTCTGGCAGTTATTATAATTTGGGGGGGGGGGGGGTAGGAGGGAAGGAAGGGCCTCCAGAATATCTTCTGCAATGTTCTCCTTCAACTACAGTTAAACAAAATCAACAGATACTTATATGGTATCTGTCTATTAATATCTATGTTCTTAGCAGAAATGAAAGGGCAGAATAAATAAGACAGACCCAACTATTAAACAAAACAAGTGCTGTTTCTCAGGCTGGGCATCCTAAAGGAGATTGACCTTATCTTGGGGTTAAGCTACTTGCTGAATATGATCCATGTCTTAATGGACTATAAATGTTAAAGCTCCAGTAATTGAATGATCCCTCTGTGCAGAATCGATGCAATAAGAAACATTTGCCATTTTGAAGAGGGAAATATACTATAATTCAGTGATGGTGAACCTTTTTTTGGCTCATGTGCCAAAAGCGGGGGGAGTGTGTGTGTGTGGGGGGGGTTGTGCGCAGGTGTGCCACACATGAGCATGCTTCCCCACCAGTGGTGGGTTTCAAATTTTTTAGAACCTACTCTGTAGGTGTGGCCTATTTTGTGGGTGTGGCTTGGCAGTCATGTGACAGGGTGGGAGTGGCCACATTTTAAAATGTGGTGAAACTCATTTAACAACGCTCTTGCTTAGCAACCAAAATTTTGGACTCAATTGTGATGATAAATTCTTTCTTTCTTTCTTTCTTTCTTTCTTTCTTTCTTTCTTTCTTTCTTTCTTTCTTTCTTTCTTTCTTTCCTTTCCTTTCCTTTCCTTTCCTTTCCTTCCTGTTGGGTCACTGGCAGCGGCGGGCCAGATTTACTTCCAGGTACGCCGGTGGAACCCCCTCTCACCGGTTCTCTAAATTTCATTAACCGGCTCTCGCGAGTAGGTGCGAGCCTGCAGAAACCCACCACTGTTCCCCACTCTGTGTGCATGTGTGCACGACCAGCGCTCTCGCCCCCTGCACTTTTAGCACTCTTTTTTCACCCTCCCCAGGCCCCAGAGCAGTGGTGGGTTTCAAATTTTTTAGAACCTATTCTGTAGGTGTGGCCTATTTTGTGGGCGTGGCTTGGCAGTCATGTGACAGGGTGGGAGTGGCCACCTTTTAAAATGTGAAACTCATTTAACAATGCTCTTGCTTAGCAACCAAAATTTTGGACTCAATTGTGATGATAAATTCTTTCTTTCTTTCCTTCCTTCCTTCCTTCCTTCCTTCCTTCCTTTCCTTTCCTTTCCTTCAGGTCACTGGCAGCAGTGGAGCAGATTTACTTCCAGGTACGCCGGTGGAACCCCCTCTCACCGGTTCTCTAAATTTCACCAACCGGCTCTCGCGAGTAGGTGCGAGCCTTCAGAAACCCACCACTGCCTCAGAGGCTTTCTAGGATCCTGGGGAGGGAGAAAACAGCCTCCCTGCACCCCCCAGAGGCCCTCTGTAGGCTTCAGGGTACTTCCTATTTGCTCCTAGGGCCATTTTTTGCCCTCTGGGGCCTTCAGGGAAGCCTCCTGAAGGCTCCAGAGGGCAAAAAACGGCCCTATGAACAAACTGGAAGTCCATTCCTGAAATTCCGGTTTGCCCATAGGGATGGTTTTTGCTTTAGGGAAGCCTCCGGTATGCGAAAAATGGCCTCAAAAGAAGGCCAAAGTCAGCTGGCCAGCTCGCGCATGGATGCTGGAGCTGACAGAGCAATGCCTCACATGCCCTGATAAATGGCTCCTCATGCCACCTGTGGCACACATGCCATAGGTTCTCCACCACGGCTATAATTGTTAAATTCAGTGGCTATTGCTTCAAGACTGGATCATTTACAACTGTGGTGGCACAATAGAATGCAGCCTTGCAGGCTATTTCTGCTGACTGCCAGCAGTTTGATTCTCACTGGCTCAAGGTTGACTCAGCCTTCCATCCTTTCGAGGTCAGTAAAAGGACGACCCAGTTTATTGAGGGCAATAGGCTGACTGCTTAGAGAGGCCTGTAAACCATTGTGAAGTGGTATATAAGTCTAAGCGCTATTCTTATTGCTATTGCTATTCCTCCCCCATGCAGTTATCCCACTTGATCTGGAAGTTTGGAGAACTTCCAAGGTATATGGTTAATTTATTTGTTTATCAAATTTTAAAACTGGCCATCTCCCTCACAGAGGAACTCTGGGTGGCTTACAGCTAAAATTATATTATTGGGAAAAAAAAAAAGTGCTGGTAGAGGAAAGCAGCAGAAATTTCCATTACATAAACCAAAATCATATAATTTTGATGTAGCCCCCAATATCTAAATAGGTGATTAGTATTGCATAAGAGATCAACTTTTGAATTTAGAGCAAAAAAACAACAACTGACCAAGGTGTTTCATAGATTATATTTCACCCACTGAATATCCATGCCCCATAAGGAAAACTTTCACACTGTTTTGTGTTATGTTCTCAACCCACGGCCAGACATTCAGTCTGGGGAACTGAGATCAACCCACGGCCAGACATTCAGTCTGGGGAACTGAGATCAACCCACGGCCAGACATTCAGTCTGGGGAACTGAGATTGACCCGGAGGTCTGTTAAACACTGTAACAACCAGTCGCGTCTGATTGGCCAAGACGCGACTGGCCGGGCCAGACTTTCTGTCTGGCTAAGGTTTTTTCTGCCTTGTGCTAAAGTATAAATAGCTATCGAAGTCTGTGTTAGCTGGCTCTCTTGTTACCTGTATTTAGCTCTTGCTAGTTGTAAATAAACCGGTTCCAATGACTAGCCTGACTCGGACTGAATTCCTGCAAACCTAACATTTTGTAATCCACACATATTTCTATTGCCTTTCGAGTCGATAGGCAAAGCAGGGCTGGAAGCATTTAGTGTGAGAATGGCAGAGAGGAAATCAGTTCTGTTCTCATCACTTTTCTCTGATGCTGTTTGTCCCTTGCTAGGAGCCTAAAACTGAAGTGAAAGCAGAAAAAAATAGATATAGCAATAGCACTTATATAGCACTTCATAGTGCTTTTTACAGCCTTCTCTAAGTGGTTTATAGAGTCAGAATATTGCCCCTAACAATCTGGCTCCTCATTTTACCCACCTCAGAAGGTTGGAAGGCAGAGTCAACCTTGAAGGCCCCTTGCAGTCAACAGGATACTGCATTCTAACCACTGCACCATCACAGCTCCTAGGAGATGCTGCAATTATTGTAGGCACGATCTCAGGTATCATGGCATCATGTCCAGAAATGCAGAGACGGAAGATTTTTTTTTTAAAAAAAAACACCATTCAATCAATTTCTGATTCTTGGACAGTTTTCTTGGCAAGGTTTTCCAGAAGTGGTTTGCCATTGTCTCTTTCCTAGGGCTGAGAGATTGTGACTGGCCCAAAGTCACCCAGATGCTTTTATAACTTAAAGCAGGATTAAAATTCTCCTGGTTTCTTGACTGATATCTTAAACATTAAATCAAACTGGCTCTGCAGAAGAAGAAGAGGAAAAGGTTCAGCCTTAATCATTGCCTTTCTACATTGTCCTGAAAAGGCCTCTGCTGCTTGCTAGTGACAAACATGAGGTTAATAAAGTGATGCTTAGACTGGATATCCTGCTTTAAACACCACTTAGACTGCAGAGGAGGGGGATCCACTATTTTTTTGTCATTCACCCAGCTTTTGATGTTGCACCTGGTTCCATGAAAGTTAAGTCCAACATGTATAGAGAGCAAAAGTTACAAAGAGTTACTTGAATTTCTACACTAGTTTTTTTTCTTCAACTTCACAATTTTAAGATATATAGACATTCCAGCATGGCTGGCTGGGAAATTCTGACAACTGAAATCTACACATCTTAAAGTTACTAAGGTTGGGGGTAAGGGGGGGACAACAACACCTCTTCCACACTGATAGACCTCTAGATTGCCGAGTTGTGAAAAACAAAGCTGCAACATGCCTACATGAGGAAAGCCAGAGAAGAGGCGAGCAGGCAAAAGCATAAAACAATTAATGTGTGCCGCAGTCTCATCTGCTTTGAATTATTGGAATAGGGGGAGTAAACTTTGCCTGGAGCCATCTAAATGTCTGTCGATGCCTACAATTCATTCTGTGTACATCTGCGCGCATTCATTTGGGCATGCACACAGGTCGCCCTGAGCCACAGCCACCTGCAGGTCTTGTGGCCAGAACAAGTTGTCCATCTCTGGAGTAAGGAAATAGTTGGTGCAAACAAGGTTGAAAAGTCTGAAAAGAGAAGTCCACTTCCCTTTCCTTATGCAGCAAAATGTTAGGCCATTCATAGCCTAAGAGAGTTTGTACCATGATATACAGGTCCAAATACAGGGAGATGAAACAAGCTTGAAACTATGCGTTGATCGAGATCCAGATTGTTCTCCCTCGTGGCCAATCTAAAGACATAGAATTTTTCTCATGTATTTTTCTCATCAGGGTTTTGTTTAAGTTGCTCAATGCAGTATAATACATTTAACAGGACACTGCCAGAGAATGAAAGATAGAGAGATGCATTCTGAGTGAGAATTTTACTTTATGCACAGACACCTGCATGAATGAAGAGACAGCTGTCTTGCAATGTTCAATGGTCCCTGTGTGCCCCTGTATAGAACTTTTGGTGAATTTCGCCAAGGACTGCCATGAAACCGGATGCAAAATTGTAATGAAGTAGCAGTTCTGGACCAGTTGCTGAAATTGTCATCAAAGGACTGCTGAACTGTTGCTTGCATACTGAATTTTTAGCCTTGGAAGTGTGAACTGTGTGGCCGTGTGGGTCACTCCCTGCGTTGTAACGGAGAACTGTCCTTGCCTTTCTGAGGCAAACTTGTCTTTTAGATTCAAAATGCAACATAAGCTCTGAAACATCAACAGGCTGTCAACTCTCCCTCCTGGTCATACATTTCAGACTGTGGAATGCACTCATTTCCCCAGCCAAGGATGAGACCAAAGGCCAGATTTCTGCTACTTTGCAATCCACTTCTTCATGGTTTTTTAACCTCACCATCTCTTCTACCTACTTCTTCGTTAGGAAAAAGGTTCAGCGCTTATGAGGTGTAGACAAAACCACTACATAGAGTGGAGTTCTTTCTCAGGCAAATAGTCAGGTCAGACATCCTTCAGATCCAAAGAACTTCACATCCTACACCAATTTTCTCTCTTTTAGAGACCTTTTTATTTTCGGAAGTTTAATGAAAAAAGGAGATTAGCCCTAGATTTTTCCTTCCAAGAGTCAGAATTCTGTCTCTGATTTTAAAGCAAAAAAAAAATTGAGGATAATTTAACATGTTGAGATTCCAGAAGGAGATAATTCTTAAATTTTCTACCCCAATAAAATAATTTAACCAACTAGGGTAATCTGCAATGAGAGTTGAATATTAATCAATTATTTAATTAATATTTAATTAATTAGATATATAAAGAACTAGAGAGGGAGAGGGATTGGGAGAGATAGAGAGATAGAAAGAAATAAAGAGAGATAGAGAACAATAGAATTAGGATATAGAGAAAATAAAGGAGAGAGGAAGGAAGAGAGGGCGAGAGAGAGAGTGTGTGTCTGTGTGCTAGGTTTTGAGCTGATAAATAAATAAACAAGGGAGACTAGGATAGATCTATTTCGAGCTATTTAGCTCTCATCAGCTAGCCATACCCTTACTGGGATTCGAACCAGGGAAGTATTACATGTGAGGCAGTTGTGATTGCCACTAGACCACTAGTTATACACATATACACATACATACACAGAGATACATACATATATACGTACACACACACACACACACACACACACACACACACACATATATTTCAGGAGGAGAACCTGGTGGCTTAGTGGCTAAAACATCTGCCTAACATGCAATACAGCCCCGGTTCAAATCCCAGTAAGGGTATGGCTAGCTGATGAGAGCTAAATAGCTTGAAATAAATCTATCCTTATTTATCAGCTCAAAACCTCAAACACACACACACACATACACACATACATACATACCTCTTGTTTTCCTCTCTCCCATAGTCAAAAGGTTCTGATTGATTATATTTATTGATTTATAAATCTTATATGAATGTATGCATTATATGCAATAATCCCAAGCAATTCATAATCATAGGCAGTAAAAATGGAAAAGAAACAACATTTGCAAAACCCTCACAGGAAAACCTTCATATTTCCTCAGTTCTATTCTCCACATTTCTAAGATCACTTTCATCCTAGCCTGGTACTTAGATGTAAGGACTCTGATATTCAGAGAAAACTCTTCCATAAGGCCATGGCAGCTACAAAGAGAGGTGCATCTCCAAATTCCTACCATATGACTACTTCTTTTAAAAGGGACTAACATTACATCCACCTTATTCAACCTAGTTGAGCAGGCAGATAGCCTCAAGAAATGGTGGTCCCACTAACAACTGGCCCAATGTCAGCTGCATTGGGAAAATTAGACCAAGAAATCAGCTTTCAGGGAAGCTAAAGCCATCGTTATTGAGATTGGTTATATTAATATAATTTTGCAAGTTGGATGGTGTTGAACCTCCCCCTACTTATACTCCAGTGAATCAGAGAGGTATTTTATTTGTCTGTTGTGGATTTAAAACATGTTTCATGCTCAGTTGCCCTGGCAACACATCTTGCATATCTCCACCAAGGTTATCTGTATAGGCAACACCTTGAATTGTTCCCAGAAAGACAATGGGAAGCAGTGCAGCTCATGCAATTCACAAGACTGGTAAAACATAGAGAAACAAGAACTACATGCACCATTGAACTTTGACCATCTGTGACTTCCAGATGGAACAAGGGCAATCCTATGTAGAGAGCTTCAGGAAGTGATTAGGGAATGATTGCAGTGATCTGCATTGTTGCCAGTCTGCTTCCAGGCAGAATTGAATAGAATAAGAAGAGAAGAGTTGGAAGGGACCTTGGAGGTCTTCTACCCAACCTCCTGCTTAGGCAGGAAACCCTATACCATTTCAGACAAATGTCCAATTTCTTCTAAAAGCTTCCAGTGTTGGACCATTCACAACTTCTGGAGGTAAGTTGTTCCACTGATTAACCATTCTAACTGTCAGGAAATTTCTTCTTAGGTTGCTTCTCTCCTTGCTTAATTTACATCCATTGCTTCTTTTCCTGACCTCAAGTGTTTTGGAGAATAGCTTGACTCCCTTTTCTTTGTGGCAATCCCTGAGATCTCAGAACACTGCTATCATGTCCCCTCTAGTCCTTCCTTCCATTAAACTAGACATAACCAGTTCCTGCAACCATTCTTCATATGTTTTAGCCTCCAGTCCCCTAATCATCTTTGTTGCATTCTCTGCATTATTTCTATTCAATATGCTTTTTATGACACTATAAAGCCCTATATTTTTTTTCCTTCCTTCCTTCCTATCATTGTTGACTCCTGGTGACTACCTGGACAGTCTTCTTCACAAGATTTTAGAAGTGGTTTGCCATTGCTTCCTTCTTAAGACTGAAAGAAAGTGGTGACCCAAGGTCACTCAGTTGTCTTCAGGCTAGACTAGGACTCACAGCCCCAGTTTCTAGACTGATGCTTTAACCACTATAGCAAACTGGCTCCTGGCACTGTACAAGGCCAAATTATTTGATTAATCATTTATTTCCTGTATAATTTCTGCCCACCTAGTACATACTGGCAGAATTGATATGCTTAAGGTCCCTTCAATTAACCAATGTCATCTAAGAAGACCCAGGAAGTGTACATTCTCAGCCATGATGTCTTTGGAGATTCTCAATTGTTCAAGTCATGGCTATCCCACAGGTGCTTTTCAAAAGGCAACTGGACTTAGTTTTTCCTTGAAAATATTTCGCTTCTCATCTTGGATGAGAAATGAAACATTTTCAAGGGGGAAAAAAACCATCTGTCATGGTGTCCACATGTTTAAATGAGGTCCTGTCCTGAAATCCACATGATTTCTACTTCATTGGCATTTTGCAAAGCCTTGAAGACTTGATTATTTTTCCAGGTCTTGATGTGAAATGGATGAGACCTCTTGAGCATGTTTCTTATTTCTGCTTTCTGCTTACCTACCACCCCTGGGTCCTATCCTGGTTCTTACTCTTTGTGAAATGCAGAGAGTCAGTAGGAATTGGTTGGTATCCAAATTGAACTAAATGAATAAATGTAAGATAAATTCACATTTTAAATTGGTTGTTTCACTCTGGAAAAAAAATGTATCTTGGGTTGGACCTGCGGACTCTCCAGATTAAATTAACTTTAGATTCCAGGCAAGCGACACTGATGGTGCTAATTAAAGGACATCCCTTTCTCTTTTTTCCACTCCAACAAATCAGATCATCTATTGCATTTCATGTGACCTACTGCTTTTCCTCATATGCCCAATAGGAAAGTGACTGTCTGCTAAAGGCCCATGGAGGAATTTAGCTATTGGTTTCTTCTTTCTGCTTCAAATAAGCTTCCAACTTTCTTGGAGCTCCATAGCTTAGGCTTACCTCCCATAGCAGTTCTCATTCTACCAGAGAGCTAGACCAGCTCTTTCTGATAGGACAGGGGTGTCAAACTGGCGGCCCAAAGGCCAGATGTGTCATGTGCAGGGCACGCCCATCCCAGCTCCATGAAGGGGAAAAACATCACAAAACCTGACAGCAACGTGACGTGGCAAGTTTGACATCCATAAGGCAGGAGAAGGTCTCTAGCAAGGGACATGTGAATTCTCCACTCCATATATCTGTGAGAGCAGTGATATCATTGCAGTCCAGATCAGCTGAAATTTGTATTCATGGATCCAACTGCTTCCATGATTGAAATAGGTCAGCAGCCTTTGCAGGACCCACATTAGTAGGTCAGTAGCAACTGTTATTACAGGGCAAGAGCAATTCTGCTCTTTTTTGACCCAGCTGTTACCACATACAAAAAAAATGGTGTCCTTTGTGTTTCAATTTTTTTTAAAGTAGCCAGATTTTGAAAGACATCTGCGTTGGTTGAACTATGTTGTTATAATATATGACTGTCTACTAGAGGTTATTTTTAAGACCTCAAAAGAGAAGCAATGGGAGGGATGGGTAAAAGAGTATCAGGTCATTTTGCTGCAAGCTCCAATCCTCACATAATCATACTCAATTTCAGAATATGCATACGCATGACAGTGTGACATAGCTTTCATCATTTCCTATGTACACCTCCACTTTAGAATATCTTCCGTTTAATAGAATATTAGATGGTACAATACAGGAAAAATAACTCCACTGCTACTATTGTTCTGTTTTGCCTTTCCTCCAAGGAACCGAGTGTAGTGAGTTTTCCCTACCGCTATTTGGCAAAGTTTAGTTTAGTTTATTTCGAATTTATATACCGCCCTATTCTCCCAGATGGGACTCAGGGAGGTGCACAGAAAAGATAAAACCCACAACAAGTACAAAACTATAAAATAGAATTAAATAATGACTCTGTGCTAAAATAATTTAAAAATTATTAAAATCCAATTAAAATTACTCATTTATCTGTCTATGTCAGGCCAGCCAGGTGGAAGAAATAAGTTTTAAGTGTCCGGCGGAAGAGCCGCAGGTCCGTGATGGTTCGGATGTCGGGGGGGAGGTCGTTCCAGAGGGCTGGACCCGCCACAGAGAAGGCCCGTCCCCTGGTGGTCGCCAGCCGGCATTGACCGGCAGACGGCACCCTGAGGAGGCCCTCTCTGTGAGAGCGGACAGGTCGAAGGGAGGTATGTGGTAGGATGCGGTCTCGCAGGTAGCCAGGACCCGTTGCAAAGTTACTTTCATAACCATCCTGATAGTTAAGGTAGATTTAAGCTGACCGACCAAAGTTAACCTAGTCAATTGCTCATGGCTTAATGGGAATTTTACTCTAGCTCTCGGTATTCCCAGTACAGATCTCGAAAGAATACATTGTGCTGATGTTCCTGCACATTTTATTTCTCTATAAAGAAATAAATAAATGGGGTTTTTAACATATTGAGAATCCTGGAGCAGAGAGATATAGAAATACAGATATGCACTTTGAAGTAAAAATTACCATAAACTAGATTAAGAAGTCTTTTAAAACTTTACTTTGTTGGTAGAAATTCAACCATCTGAAATCCATCAGGTTTGATGGGCAATTTTATTTAATTTGCATTTAAATGTGAACTTAACCAAATTTGTTCTTCCCAAGCCAATATGTTAACTAAAATACAATTATTTTTCACATCTTCACACTTTTTTGGATTATCATGTAAATGTGGAGATGTGGAGACATGCATGTGTGACCTTTACAAACAAAGAAAGAAACTAATGATGGAAAGAAGACAAAGTGAATGAAGCCAGAAAACAAACTGAACAAAGTTTAATATCTCTTTGCATATAAATACAATTTGAATGCGTTGTTTTTACATTTCTTTTTCTGAGCATGTGTGTTATGGGACTGGAGCCTTTTCTTGTTATGTTTTTGCCTTTCAGTGAGAAGTTGATGGGGGGGGGGGGGGAGACCACATCTCAACCTGCTCCAAATGTCTCATGTTGCAAGATGCCCACAACAATAATTTCTTCAGCTTATATTCTACACACGTTTGACACTCATACTTAATGTTCAACAAATATGACCTTTTGGTGTATATTTATGCAGCTCTTAAGCAGTAAATACTGCCATTTGGAAAGCTTAATATAGATTGTTGCTACTTGACATTCCAGTTAAATAACATGTGTTTAGACTATAGATCATTCTCAGGGTATGTGAAAAATATGCCATCCCAAATGTTTAGAAAAGTTACATCCCCTGAGACTATGTCCCGAGACTCCCTTTAAGCAAAGTGCTTAATATAAATCCCATTTCCACACCTACTATTTGCATAAGATTCTTTTCATTTGCATAATTCTCATGATAAAGTAGTATACACAGTGTGTAAACACTTACTAAATGAAGTGCTCTCTGCTCTTTTTATTGCCACTAGCTTCTGTTAGTAGCTTTTTTTTAAAATACATAGATGATCAGTTATACTCTTCATGTTCCTTTCATGAATTTCATGCAGATGACCCAAAATTGGGGAGAGGTGCAGCAGGAACAATAGTATTGTCATATGGGATAATCACATCCTACTTTATATTGAAATAGGCACTGAACTATGCATGCAATTCAGCCCATAATTTATCGGACCTATGGTGTCCTCCATGGCTCTACCTGGTCCCATTTGCTATTGATGAAATCTTTGGAAGAGGTCATTCAGACCCTTGGAGTAGGGTGTCATCAATACATGACATACATCCATATACTGATGATACAATATATTAATGACACCCAGATTTGCTTTTCTCTACAACCCAACTTCAGGAAAGCAATCAGCAGCCCTGACCTTTAATAATGAGCTGGATGAAGGAGAACAGGCTGAAATTAATTCAGAGAAGATCAATGGAAAGAAAAAGTAGATTTGAGCACTAAATGGAAGTGCGTTTAGGTTGCATGAGAACGAACGGTCTGGGAATGTTCTTTGCCACTATGTTCTCAGGTAGTGACTATAGCAAGGAACATACAGGCATAATTTCTCAGCAATGCAAATTTAGTCTTGGTTACTCGTGCTTTGGTTACAATACCTTACAATATCTTTTACATGGGTATGCTTGGAAACAGTTCAGGAATTTCAGTTGGTTAAAAATACAGCAGTCCAATTGCTGACTAGCGCAAATGAGAGAGATGTTGTGATACCTGCACTCAGAGATTCTGCCCTAGTGGACAACAATATATCACGTGCAATTTAAAGTGTCAGTGATTATCTTTTAAGTCAACACTTAATCTGGAGGATGAGCTTTCTCAGTTACTTAGGCCAGCATTTTGAAGGTATTCACATTTCTAGAAATCTGGTTAATGAGTAGGTGAGAATAACAAAAAGTTTTCCCAATGATTTACTGTATATTTGACCCTCTACATAACTACATAACTGCATCTTTATCACATTTTTTTTTACTGTTCATTGAATTGTAAGCTGCCTTCAGACTGTATGTGTGTGTTTATCTACCATTTGTGTCCATAGGGATATAATTTATGTTATGGGGTGTCTGCTTAAGTTTTATTTCCACTTCAACAACAGAAGAAATCTTTGAGGCTAGGTTCAGACAGTATCTTTTATCCAGTTCAGTTACATATCTACTGATTGTATTCATACATGCAGTAGTGGGCATGGAGGTTTGCAAGGAAACAAGAATTTATAATGACACTATATCCTGATATTATCATGGAAATGATACATTTTTACACACACTTGTGCCATGTTCCTGCATGGTCACAGAATGGGACAATTTGCCACAGCTTACTAATTGCGACCAACTCACTATGGCCAACTTGCCATAGCCAACTCAGTGGGACAACTCACCGCAGGACAATTTAACAATTCAATTTAATTATTCAAAATTAATCATTGTTATTTGCATGTTATACAAAATGTAATTAAAATTAAAATGCAAATCAAATTAAATATTAAAAATGTATAAGAAAAATATTAATTAAGTAAAGAGCTAAAGTACGTTATGGGAATAAAGCATAAAGAATTTTTCTATTGTAAATGAGTCCTGCTGAGATTGGTGTACAGTGGCCATTAAATGTGAAAGCTACTCATTCTCTGGGTCATGGCAATTGCACAGGAGTCTTGGAAACTAATGTTAGCCACCAAGGAATATTTGCAAGAACCCACATTCATGTGCTCCGTAGTTCTTGCATGAAACCAGATGCTGCCTGATACCATAAGTGTTCTGCATTGCTTTCTGTGAAAAACTTCAACTATTACAAGAAATGCTGATCCCTCCTTGATTTAAGGCATCAAGGTGTCAGTTGATTCAGCAAAAAGCTGATGCACTCCAATTCTACTCTGTGTGTGTGTGTGTGTGTGTGTGCACGTGTGTGTGTGTGTTTCTCTATTAGAGTTTATTTCAGCAACAAGGATTACCCAGGCCCTTCCTTCTCTATGCATTCCTGGAGAAGAAGTCTGTGTATTATTTGAATCTCTGCTATAAGGCTGGAGTAGGAAAGTTTTAAGATGGCAGGAGTTGGAAATAAATTATCCAGTGGGGTGAAAGTAAATGTGTGTTTTTTGGGACCAATCTCCTGAATCAACTGATGATAACTCTGACTGGAAAGATGTTCCAGTCTATTTCCCAGACTGGGAAATAAGGAGATATTTAACAAGATTGGTTGCTAGTCTGCTTCTGGGTACAATTCAAGGTGTTGATCATTAGCTTGAAAGCCTTCTATGGGATAGGTCCAGGATAGCTGAAGAAAAGTCCTTCCCTAATGGTACTGGCCCACCCCACTCATGCTGGAAGAAGGGAATTTTCAAGGTCACCATCAGCCAAGGAATTTCAGCTGATGGGATCCAAGAGAAAAAACTCTTTTTTGCCTCAGTCACCACCCTTCGGAAAATCTTGCCTCAGGAGAAAGCTATAGCCTCTCCTGGCCTTCGAAAAGGCCTTAACAGCATTGGGTCCCCAAAGAAGAAGATGCTGACTGGAGGAGGCTAGTGCAGTAGCAATAGCACTTAGACTTATATACCACTTTATAGTCCTTTACAGTCCTCTCTAAGCAATTTACAGAGTTAGCATATTGCCCCCAACAAATTGGGTCCTCATTTTACCCACCTCGGAAGGATGGAAGGCTGAGTCAACCTTGAGTCAGTGAGATTTGAACTGCCGAACAGCAGCTAGCAATCAGCTGAAGTAGCCTGCAGCACTGCACTCCAACCACTGTGCCACCTCGGCTCAGTAACAGAGAAGGCACTATTGCTTCTCCATTCTAAACTCATGATTCTTTTTCGTTTGTTTTCATTTTTTTGGTAATTTTATTCTGCTTTTATATTTATAATTGCTTTGATTCGTTGTACATTGTGAGTTGCTCACTTGCCTTGATCTATGAGATACATGGCAAGTTAATTAAATAAATAAGTAAATGACAAATTACTTTATTCCCCCCCCCCCCAAAAAAGTAATATGGTCATACGTAGTCACCTGGAATCCAGCTCAATTTGAAAGCAAGGATAAGGATACAAAGGGAAGGAAAGGGTAACACAATTTATTCTTTCCCACGCCTGCAAGGAGTGATTTCTCAGACCTTGAATGTCCCAAAAACTCCAAGCGAAATTCCTTTGCTTTTCTGAATATTTTTTGATTGTTGTCATACTGACAATGTATAATAAATGAAATATTTCTGATTCCCTTAGCATGAAAAATAACTAATATGAGGCAGAGAAATCCTTCCATTTTAGGTCAAAAATGTATTCCCTCCACACCCGTGCCCCCCTCTTTTCAGACAGAAAATATTTGACCTTTGGACCTTTGCTAACAATTCACCAAGGATTCTTCTGCCTTTTTTCACAATTCAACATCTCTTGTACAGCTCTGCCAATGGCGCTTACAACATTTCAGTGGATGTTGGATGGCAACTGGATAAATATTTGGTGCCTGAATGAGAAGGATGAAGATCTTTGACATCATGAGGATGGAATTTTGAATGGGATGTCAAGATAGGAATGTGCAACGAAAGCCTGTCAGAGGAAATAAAGGGATGGCAGCTTAAGACAGAGATCATGTGGAGATTTTTGTTCAAAGCTCAGTGCCTTTTTTTTTTAACATTGTTTTTATTTTTTTCCAAAGACTCCTATCTTATGGCACAAACGAGACTTTTAGAAAGAAAACATGGAAATTAAGCAAGAGAACAATAGTTCAGTCTTTTAAAATTATTTTTAAAGGAAGCCCCATCTCTTTTTTAATTTTCTTGTTAGCAATGGAAACAACCTAAAAAACATTTGTGGAGTCAAACTGGAGTAGTCCAAAGGCTTCTTTAGTGTAACCTTGGGTTCTGAGGTGCTCAATCCAATATTTTGGGATACATACACTGAAGGATAATAGCAACTTGCCAATTCATTCCTTGTCATATTCCTTCTAATGCTGCATGGATCTATCATAAAACCATGGATTTTCCCACTCTTCTGGGGAGCTTAGGGTGAACCACTTTTTATAATCCTTTAGGGCTAAATCCATATAAATTTAAATTAATACCTCCTAATATATAAGTAGATACCAACTCATAAGAGTACTTTACCTTGTATTCTAAGACAGTCAAGTATACCACCTTTATTAAGCATCATTGTAGCTTAGTTTGTCGGATCCTTTTTGAATAGCCAGGACAACATGGCAATTCTCAACTCTCCATATGTCTGCTGCAGTAGTGGGATTCAAAAAATGTTACCACTGGTTCTGTGGACGTGGCTTGGTGTACGTGGCAGGGGAAGGATACTGCAAAATCCCCATTCCCTCCCCACCCTCCTAACCTGCTTTTCAGCTCCATTCTCCTGTTTAGGGGAACAAAAGAATATCAGCTGGGAGGCTGGGAGACAGCAGGGATGGGGCCAGCCTATTTGCCGCTTCTCCGAACTACTCAAAATTTCTGATACCGGTTCTCCAGAACTGGTCAGAACTAGCTAAATACCACAATCTGGTATGCTGATAATTTCATATAATGCAGATAGGTTAATATGTATTACCTTTGCAAAAGGAAAATAAACAGAGACAGAACTCTGTTCTGAACTCCTTCATTAGCATATAGCAGAAAAAGGCTATAAGCTAAGGAAAGGAACAGGAGGATTGAAAAAGCAATGGACAATAGAGTAGGAAGGATGAGACCAGTGAAAAACTGTACTCTGAGCAAATTTAATCAGACTACCACTGGCCCTGGGTATGTGTGCATAAGGCAGTGTTCTTATTTTCCAGGGTTGAGTGATTAAGAGAGAAAGTGATTCTAAGAGATATGAGAATCAGATTAAGTGCTGAAGCTAGAAAACCCAAAAACTATCAGTATGGGGGGGAAAAGTAAGCCTTAGAGAGACAAGTGCCAATAATTTCTTCTGACAAGAAAAGTAGAGACAAAGATGGTTTAAAGGGTGTGTGGCCAGCTCTGAGGGAGCTAGTCAGTTAGGAATGTGAGACACAAACATGAAAACCTTCAGATAGGCAGTTGAAGAGTTGCATGAAATGAACATGTGGTGTCATTCTTGTCCTCACAGCGTTGTAGGCAAGCTACCTAAAGGGGGCAATCTTGGCCAAGGGCTGGAAGCCATTTTCCCATACATTTGAACTGATCCACCAGTTCACTTTAGGCCTCTGCTCTATTCCAGAGAGTGCACTTCAGAAACAGGTCTTTCCATTTTCTTCTGAGTGCTATATAAATGATGTTGTAATAGACTCCCAGATTAAATAGTACTTTAAAGAAAAACCTTTCTTCACTCTGTTGAAATTTGTTAATTTGGGGTATATTTTCAGAGTGGTTTAATGTCATTGTTTATATCACGTTTCCTCTGTTTAATATTTCAGCTTCCCCTTTTTCAATTGCTTCATTGCAATTTCAATTAACTTTTATGCTTTTTGTTCTGTGCCACCAAATCAGCTTGCAGCTTTTCTTTTCTTTTTTTGCTAAGGGATTTTGAATTTTGATTCTCTCTTGTTTTTTCCCAGTTTTAAAGCTCAGTGGAAAGCCCACTATTTTAACTTTCCTAGTGCTTCATAGTGTGCTTTTTAACCATATCTAGTTAGCAGAATTGAAGGAGATTCACTACCAGAAGCGAAAGGTATTCTCTCCTTCTCCTTGTAGCTACAATCCACCACTTATCCCAATCCCTGTCACATTCTCTTTTTCAAGTAGCAGCACTCAATCTGCACCAGAATGCAGTTGGCTGTTCTATATACCAGGGGTCTCCAACCTTTGCAACTTTAAGTGTGAAGGACTTCAGCTCCCAGAATTCTCCAGCCAGCAAAGCTGGCTGGAGAATTCTGGAAGCTGAAGTCCTTCAGACTTAAAGTTGCAAAGGTTGGAGACCCCTGCTATAGACATCATTCCCATTTGACTCAGCCCTTGACAGATTTTCACATGGACATGGCACGCCCCGAGTCCCTTTGTGGTGAGATGGGAGCGGGTTATAAATAATAATATAATAATAATAAAAAATAAATTGAGATTTATTAACCGCACCCTCTCCACACAGGGACCCGGGGCGGTGCACAGGCATAGTTAAAAACAGTATACAATAATACAAACATACTTAAAATAGAATTAAATAGAATTACCCGTGCTAAAAATATAAAATTCAGAACCCATTAAAATATTTGTAGTTAAAAGACAGAGAGAACTATTCAAGGCCGGCCAGTCGAAAGAGATAGGTCTTCAATTTTACACGGAAGGAGCGGAGGTCGGTGGTCGTTCTAATATCAGGGGGAAGGTCGTTCCAGAGGGCCGGGCCCGCCACAGAGAGCGCCCTTCCCCTGGGCGTCGCCCGCTGACAAAGTCTAGTGGACGGCACCCGGAGAAGCCCCTCTCTGTGGGAGCGAATCGGTCGTGAGGATGTGTGGGGCAGGATCCGATCTCGCAGATAGCTAGGTCCCGAGCCATGGAGCGCTTTGAAGATGATAACTAACACCTTGAAGCGCACCCGGAAGACGACAGGTAGCCAGTGCAGCTCGCGCAAGAGCGGTGTTACGTGGGCAAACCTAGAGGTGCCCATAATTACTCGTGCGGCTGCATTCTGAACTAACTGAAGCCTCCGGGTGCACCTCAAGGGGGAGCCCCATGTAGAGAGAGTTACAATAGTCCAGTCGGGATGTCACGAGGGCATGAGTGACTGTGCGAAGGGCGTCCCGATCCAATAGGGCGTCCCGATCCAAATGTGAAAAATAAATAAATAAATAGTGCAACATTCTGAAGAGACCTTGGGGCATGAGAGTATTAGATTGGCCAGCAGGGTGATAAGATGATCCAGAGAGTTTAATTCCTTCAGCACATTGTAATATAGATGCTCCAAGTTATGGATCAGGAAAGTGATGGATTAATATTTAGGTTCAGTGTTCCACCTATCCTAATTTCCTGACGGAAGTAGCTACTTCATCTTCACCAATTATGGAGGTTTTAGGAAAAGAGCCTGTCAGTCACCTCTTTCATTACAGATGAACATGTATGCACTATTAAAATGCATACATGTTAAAATGCATACAGAGAGAAAGCAATCTTGATTAGATGTCATACATATTCAATAGGATGAACAAGTATTCGTATTCGTTTTATATATACTGTACTACATTGCTTTAGATAGGATACAAGGATTCTGGTTGTAATGTACAAAAGGGCTACATGTGTCTGATTTTGAGATGAAAAACACATGGTACTCATGGCAAAAATGGCCCTGAACTAGTACTGAATAAGCAGTTTACACAGACTGAGACTTTTCCACATTGGGGAGTTCCTATTCAGACTTTATCCCTTCCTTACAAGCTGCCTGGTCTGGAGCCCAACAGCATTTCACCTCACTAAAAATGAATTCCTACATTGGTGTCCCAGTTCTATGGATGGAGTTCTTGGAGGGAGATGTTATTATTCATAGGTATAGCTGGGTTCAGAGAGTGGTATTGAAGAGACAGTTACTTGGATTTCAAGGTGAAGATTTATGAAACCTCAAACTGAAAGGTCCTCAATCTCTCCTTCAGAACTACTGGCTCCTCAGCTCTTGTGTGTCTCTGTCCAGACCGCTGCTGGGTTTTGTAGTCATGATAGCATGGCTGTGGGTATGAGAGTGGAGATGTGTAATCATCCATTGCACAGACAGATTCATTTACAATAGCTTCCACATATCACAAAGAGATACTAAGTAAATGTAAGGGCAGAAAGGGAGATAAATGAAACTCAGCCAATTGTTTGATATTAAGCAGCTCTTAAGTAGGAAGAGTTCAAACTGTTAGGTCAGCGAACTATGAAAACTCCAGGCAGCAGGGGAAAAATAAGACAATTAAAACAAAGGAAAAGCAAGGATACTATAGTTTCAAAAAACAGAATATATGTATTCATTCTACATTAGTAGTAATTTAAGGGAAAAACTAAACTCTGTCACGAACACCTCTATAGCAAAGAGAGTGCAGATGAAACATTCACCCAGTTCTACGTAGAAGGCTTAGAACTGGCCTGCTCTGTTCTCCTGTCAACTCTTCTGGTTTAGAAATGTTTGCACTAGTAATTTCAGTACTGGAGAGACATTTTGCTTACATAATTGAATGTAGAACATGACTGCCCTTTAAAAGATCAATTTCTATACTGAGAAAGCCATTTCTAAAATAGTTGTCCCCCTCTGCTTCTCTTACTTTTAAACATTATTCGCAAAAGACAAATTCTAATTAGAATAGCTCACTTCACTGAAAACTAAAATGCAAAGGTCAGTGATGAAAATGACACATTGGATCCACAGTTGGATCACACAGATGATTCACCCTTTTCTTTAAAATAGAAATGAATCTGGAAAATAATGTCATTAAAATGGTCCACGTTGTTACATTGTACAACTTGAAGACTTTTTTAAAAAAGTTGTTTAATGTATCTCTTTTAAATTTCCTTTAAAATCTTCCTTTAAATGAATCTAAATAAGTCTGCCTACCTTTGTGTGTGTGCATGTGTTTGACAGCAATAAACAAACAAACAAACAAATCCAGCCTTGATGCTTCCAGGTAAGGAATGACAAACTGGAATGCAAGACCGCCTCCTTCCAAACACCTCCCTCCGACCAGTCCGCTCCCACAGAAAGGGTCTCCTCAGGGTGCTGTCAGCCAGTCAGTGTCGGCTGACGACCCCTAGGGGGAGGGCCTTCTCTGTGGCAGCTCCGGCCCTCTGGAATGACCTACCCCCTGACCTTCTCACGGCCGTGGACCTGAGCCTTTTCCACCGAGCCCTGAAAACCCATCTATTTCGTGCGGCCAGCCTGGTGTAGTTTTAATTTGTTTTTACTAGGGGTCATAGGGGTATTTTATAACAAGCCTGTGTTTAATTTATTTTTAGTATATTTTTAGTATAGTTACTGTATCAGATGTTTTATTGTTGCTTTTATTATCTCCTGTTCACCACCCTGAGTCCCGTAAAGGAGAAAGGGCGGTATATAAACCCGAATAAATAAATAAATAAATAAATCCCATGGATACTGGGAGACATTACAGCTGAAAGGCAGCTGGATACTAGTCCTGGACTGCAGAAAATTCAGTCCAGATCAGGGGAGTCAAACCTGCAGCCCACAGACCAGTGCTGGCCATGCCTACCCCCAGTTTAGCGAAGGTGGAAAAGTTGAGATATGTAACGTGACAACAATGTGTTGTCACAAGTTTGACAACCTTTCCCTAGACTGTATTCATTTCTGAAATTGATAACAGTGGACATTTTAAAATGGAAGGAAAAACCCTTTATTTAAGAATATTTTCTTCAAATTATATCAATTTTTATACCGGCGTGTCCCAGGGCTTAAAGACCTGTGGGGTACACCAGCTTTTTCCTAGGGATGCCTAACTTTCAGACTAAGTTCAAGTGATCCTTCAAAGACTTCAAAAATCTATTCAACCATCTTCAAGAATAGCTTTTTCTTTCTGAGGTGGCTCATCAGGCAGAAGGAGAGGGCAGAAAGATAACAAGGAAAGGGAGGTAGCAGGAAAGGAGTAATTATAACTACATTGGCCTCTGACCTCACTGACTTTTGATTATGGCCCATCTAGTGATGACATGACTCATTCAAGAGTTCAGCCTGAGCAAATGGGCCACTCTGAATTCAACAGGTTTCTTTTTTTATACTAAAGATCGTTAAGACTATTGATGTTCTATCTGTCAAATATCTGTTATGAGGATTGGATTAAAAAGGGTTTCATATTTCATTGCTCCTGATGAAAACTGCTGCTCTGGTTTCGAAAGGCAGTATATGATCCAGAACAGTCTAAGAAGTCTAGATAAGTGTTGAAACGCAATATTTTATATTAAAGGCTCCTTGTATTGAGGAAAAAAAATAAGAAAGTCCTGAACATCACTCACCTGTGAGTACATTCTCACTTAAGAAATTGGAGAAATACAATTGAGACTGCACTTCTGCCTTTTCCCCAGCCAATGAAAGAGAAACCTATTGTACATTATTTCTAAACAAAAAAAAATCACTGGATCTTTTTACCCAAAGCTCAACAAATTGAGCATCTCAACTCTCACTCTGTTTTTCTAGATAATCCAGAAATTCAGAAATGGCATGGAAGATCTGTGAATCACTACAATAAACACACACACACACACACACACACACACACACACACACACACTAATAATAATAATAATAATTTAAACATAATATTTTATTTAAATGATCTATGACTTTCTCAAACTGATTTTTTTTAAACAGGTATCAGCCAATACCTGTGGCTGATATCTATATAAATAAAAATGTAACTATGAGTTTGTTCAAAACATGTAATCTCCGAAAGTACTGCACCGATCACTTCCAAATTTTCACACAACGTTCCTTACAAATACGGCACCAATTATATATCTATATATTGTGTAGATGTCACACCTGTGCCAGGTACACGCAATGGAAATGTAAAAAATGTAAAAAAATGAGCAGTGAGTCACAGGTGTTGCTCTTTTTAGTTATTACTTTTATAGTTATTTTAGTTATTACTACTGTATTTATTGTTACTTATTGCTGTTTTTTAATTCCCTGTGCACCGCCCTGAGTCCATCTTTGGAGAAGGAGCGGTATATAAATCAAATAAAACTAAACTAAACTAAACTTTTATAACATCCTTTATGACATAAAATACTCTGGTAGGTAGGTAGGCAGCTAGAGGGATAGAGTGAGGGAGGGAGAAATGCAGTAGGCAGGTAGGTAGGTGGGTAGGTAGGTAGGCAGCTAGAGGAATAGAGTGAGGGAGGGAGAAATGCAGTAGGCAGGTAGGTGGGTAGGTAGGTTGGTAGCTAGAGGGATAGAGTGAGGAAGGGAGGGAGAAATGCGGTAGATAGGTAGGTAGTAGGTAGGTAGGTAGGTAGGTAGGTAGGTAGGTAGGTAGAGGGGGAGAGGGAGAAATACAGGAGGTAGGTAGGTTGGGGGTTATACAATGGTTGCGTGTACGTGTCTGTGTGTGCAGATGTAGATCTACACACAGATTGGTTGGCCATTTAACCAGACTGGGCCACAGCAACCCACAGCCGGGAATGGCTAGTTTATTAATATAGAAGTGTATATCCTAAAGGTGCTTTTACAAGAGGCACCTGAATATCTTGTTTTTCTTTAAAGACATTTCACTTCTCATCCAAGAAGCTTCTTCAGTTCTAACAGAATGGTGAGGAATTTATGTTCCTTATAGACAGCTGGTCATTTGCATTCTTTTAGAGAGTACAACATAGTACAACAGTCCTTTCAGTTGTTCCAAGAAGGAACTTTGTACTACTCAGTGCAAATGAGTAGTGCAGGACTACTGAGGACACAGATAAATCTCCCAAGTGGCCTCCAAATGACCAGCTGTCTATAAGGAGCATAAACCCTTCCATTCCCCATCATCCAGTCAGAGCTGAAGAAACTTCTTGGATGAGAAGCAAAATGTCTTCAAAGAAAAACAAGAATGTCCAGTTGCCTCTTGAAAAAGCACCTTTGAGACAACCATGACCTGGATGACTGAGAATCTCCATAGACACAGAAATGTATATTTGGAAATTTGTGTGTGTGTGTGTGTACATACATACATACATACATACATACATACATACATACATACTAAAATTGAACCTGAAAATGACTGACATTCCTGTGCTTGAAATTTTGGAAATGCAGTGCTGATCTAGTGGTTTTCTATCAAGCAACAGGTCACATTTTCCTTTGAATCTCTTTCAGGTGTGTGTCTTGCTGTGTCTGTATAACATACTTTTATTTTGTATTGGCATTCTTCAGAGCTGTCAACCATTGGCAAAAGCTACATAAATACTTCAAGTTTAAGACTTAATAAATTTCCTACCCGTTCTTTGGTCTTTTAATCAAAAGGCTGCAGTGATTATTTAATTTTACAGTTTATTGACATGTGAGATGAATATTTTCATGCATATAACACTATTCAGCTACTTATAGGTTTTGACCTGTTCATATTGATTTGCTATGTACCTGATTAACATCTTTTTAATCCAAATGTTTTAAATAACATTTGGCTATAGGTTAGTTTGGTGGCAAATCACTAACAATCTTTTTTTTTTAAAAAACACAGCTCTTCTTGCTTTGCTAGCAGTAATGTTTTAAAATAGCAGTGATTGTAATGGTGATTAATATCTACCATTGTAAAGTACTTACCCCACTTTTGTGAAACTAGCATCTGTTTCCACGGAAACAGCAGCTAGTGATGAGAAAAAAGACTTCTCACTCAGGGGTGGTTGGGGGATGTATGTGTATATTTTAACTATTACATTCTTTCTGCAAATGTTTCAGAAATCTACTGAGGGAACAAATGAAGGAGTTTGATTGTGAATTAAACTGATACTGCTATATTCCAGGATAAATATCCTATATTATGAGAGCAGAGTGGCCTTTGTATGTGATGGATATTGCTAAACTACAATTCCTGGCAATCCCACTCAGTGTGGCAGAGTAAGACTGCTAGTCAGCATAGTGATCAACACTGAGCATTGTAATTCAGTAAATCTAGAGAGCCATAATTTCCTTCCTGCTGTAAATGAAACGCTTGTATCACCTCAGCCTAAACAACCATTTCTCAACTTCAAGTAGTAAGCCAACATGTTGAAAGGCAAAAACAGAAACGGTGAAGCTCCAACAAGTTTGATTTGCAAGAGTATTTCACCATTCCCAAACCCGGGAAAACAGTTCTACGGAATCTCCTAAACCTATTTTAATTCCTGATGTTTCAAAGGCAGAGGAGTCTGAAAATCTCTCAACATATCCTTCTATTAGCTCCTCAGGTACAGTCTACCAGTCTAAGTAATCTGGTCTACCAGCCCATTCCCACTCCTCTGATAACGGAAATGATATTAGAAACAATTTTGCATATCTGTCTTTTTTTTCCTCATACCTACCACAAAGTTTTGAAGTGATAATACCAGTAATCTTGTGGGGAGATAAAAATCCAAGATGCCAACAACCTTGACACAGATGAGAGGCTTGAGGAATTCTAGACACCTTAGCAACATAAACTTACAGATGTTTGGGGCATTTGGAGGATAAATTACTGTAACAGGATCCCAGTATCAACCCAATCCAGTAGTCATTACAAATATAGGAAGGAAATCTTCCTGTTTCTGCACCTGACATAGTTGCCACTGCGATGGAATAACAGTGGAAAGTGAGAATTTCCCCCAATGGTCTAATAGACACTTTTAGAATTCTCATTCAATCAGAATGCACAATTGTCTGGAGCTTCCTATATTTATCTTTGGTAAGGAAACCCAGAGGAAAATATTTCACTAAATTCCATTGAAACCACAACTTTGCTCCTCCCTGGTAGTTAACTAGCTGAGAAAGAGGAGCATGATAGAGGCACTTATCTTGGAATCTTCCTGAAGAAAAAACAATGTGGCTCTGGGGAAGAGAAGGCACCCACTCCAGGAATGTTTTGAGATTTAGGAAAAGAAGAATCAACACCAGAAAGATGTCTAGGTGCAAAACTAAGTGTTGCAGAATGTGCTAGGTTATTTTCTTTTATTTAGATGTGCTCAAAGCTTTGCCTGGACTACCTTTCACAGTTTTCCCCTCAAGTTCCATCTTCATTTTTTTTTTAATGAACCTTGCCTTTATTTCACTATTTTTTAAAAATCCAATTCTTAGTCTAACATCCCATGTTCATTCGTATTTCTCTCGGCTGTTATGTGTTTTCTAGTCAAGTACGTATATTGATGCTTGATTTTGCCTTGAGGGATGCAACTTGGTAAAATAGCCAGTGGTATTAGGAAGCCAGACAGGCTATCGAAGCAGGCAAGATGGAGACTGTAGCATCAGAATTGAATCCTGATCCGTTGTAGGTGTGTGTTTGTCATTGACATATATACAAAAGGGGCAGGACTTTAAATGAGATTCTGCAACCACCATCTTGCCTATTTTGCCACTCCCCTTCCTCTCTCCCATCCTGGTGTGGATGCTACTAACATGCCATTGCTGAATGACTACTTCATTGATTATGTGCCATCAAGTCAGTGTTGACTCTTAATAACCCTATACACAGGTTTTTCTCTAGCCTGGTATTTCAGGTCTTCTAATGGTGTGTCCATTGCCATTTAACTGAGTCTATCCACATTGCTGCTGATTATCCTCTTCTGCTTTTTCCTTTCACCTTTCCCAGAATTAGAGTCTTCTCTAGGAACCAGTTCTTTGCATCATTTGTCCAAAATCGGATCATTTGCACTTCAAGTAGCTTTGTTTGATGACCTATTTGTTTGTTTTCTGTCTGTGGTATTCACAAAATCTTCTTCAATGTCAAAGTTCGAAAGCATCAATACTCCCCCTAGCCTGAATCATCAAAGTCCAACTTTTGCTTCCATAGAGTGTTCCAGGGAATATCATGGCTTGCACCATTCTGATCTTTTTAGGTATACATGCATGACAGCAACTGAATGTCTTTTCCAAGGCCGTCATGACTGCTGTACTAAATACTAATCTCTCGCTTTATTATCCATGACCTGGGATGGGGGAGATAGTGTAGGCAATACCAGTGAAAGTATCCACTTTAGGCTATATTGAGTGGGGGATAGGCCTGGTGTGGTTAATCCTTGGGATTATAGTGGAAGGAAATCCTGTGGAGCTGTTTGCTAACCCAGCAAATATTAGAAAGGACTAAAACCTCTAGTCTAAGTTAAGCAATAGCAGATATTAACCACACAGAAAAAAAAACAAGCAAACATAAAATATGGGCCATCTTCTGTTGTACCCACTTGTTTTTAGCCCTCTGCACATTGACTACTATCATGTGTACCTGGGTGGTTGGAAAGACCAAACTTAATTAGTAACATTTCTAATGCGATTTCACTCCCAAACCTTTCTTCACATCATCATTGTTCCTATTCTGCTTGATCAGTTAGAGTCATCCTGAACAGAGTGGTCGTATGGAGAATTCATAAGTATTCTGTGTAAGTAAACATGCCACAGAATCCAGGTAAATTATTGTATATATCATAGTGGTGCGGACTGTGCTTCTGGAGAAGCAGTATGCAATTTCAGGTTTGGATCACGTCTTCAGCATCAAGGCTCGTTTGTTCTTCCTTACATCATATTGCAATAGTTCGCTTGCAGATTTTACAGGTTTCTTTGTAGCTTCAAATGCTATACGTATTTGCATTATCTGTTCGGTGAGTTCAATGTCATTCCCATAGCAGAAGAATTGCTGAACATGTTCTCTTCTAATTTCAAAGCTGTGCCTTCAAAAGCATGAAAGTTCTCATTTGAGTACACATTATTTTTAATAATGCCACCAATGTTGTCCTCATTACTATAAGAGAGACCCAAGGCAGACATAAATCAGCAAGACTGGACTCACATTGACATGACAAATGAATATCATCAAGAGGGCTATGATTCAGCTGTTAAGTAGTGCCAGGACAGTTCTATAGGTCCAGGAAGACATTTCAGTGTCCTTCCTTGCCTTTAACTAAAGTTATTTAAAGTGGAAGACTTAAATTCACAAATTTAGCTTATCCCCAAATCTTTGTATTCTACCACACAACACCCAAACCACAACACAACACAACACATAGACAACCATACACAAAAACTAATCCTGCCATAAACATAAAGGGTATCAAAAATGACAGCCAGAATTCTTCAACCTCTAGGAATAGCACAAACCCACAACCACACTCCACCAGGAATTACGCAGAATCAAAGCCAAGATACAGAAAGATGAAAGAAACTATGTAATCTACAAAGTCAACTGTAAAATTTGCAATCAATTCTACATGGGACAACCATCATATCAATGAAAAAACAGGATCCACAAATACTGGCTGTCAGTCAAATGCCAGGATCCCAAATCCTTAATCTCTACTCTCACTGACACCAAACAGCACCAGTTCAATTGGAGCAACAACAACAAAATCATCCATGCTACCACATGACATTCTCATGAGTTCATCAAAACCTGGCACTCCACAAGCAACTCCATCAACAGACACATTGAAATAAACCAGCCTATGAACCACTCAGAATCCAAATCAACTGCACAACAAACCAGAGACAACACCAACCTTCAACCAACCCAGGCAACCCCCCCACCATTAGCATTTCATCTGCCAATGAACCTCACCTGATGTAACCTCCCCATCACAGAACCAGTCACAAAACCACCACCAAAGACTGACACCTGACCCATCACAAGACCTATTACAAGACCCTCACTTGATATACCTACATCTGACTCATCACAAGACCTACTGACCACACGAAGCCCTTATAAACAGAAGAAAACTCTACTGAAGTTGTTCCATAGTCTGGTAATGAAACATTTGTACACCAGCCCATGTGCTTGGAGAATGAATCTTCACCCTCAAATTTAGCTTATTTTATTACTTATAAGAATCTCTGAGCACTAGAAGAAAGCTTTGTTATAATGCTTCAAACTGCTCCATCAGGACTTTCTGAGGACTAGACCAAGTTTCAAATCTTCTGACCCTGAATATGAAAGAGAACAAAGAACACCATGTTTTTTTTAAAAAAAAATCTGCCTTTTTTAGAATTTTGACCCCTGCTTTTCAACTTAGAAAATATATACAAGAGATCCACATGATTAAGGAAAACTTCTATTAAAAATGCTGGTAAATTCTGGATATAATATGTGATGTCATGTTGCATAGCATTCAGAAACAACACCATAGGATGCAGACATAGTTCTGCCTCCAACTTCTTAAAATAAACATCTGAAAAGAACTGAATATTTTTTAAAAAAAAAAAATCAAATCCAAAGTATTGCACAATTCTAAAATGTCCTTTTATAGTATTCATGAAAGCATATACAATACCAGTGCACACTGTTTTGGCCAAATATGCAAGTTAGTTTTGAAATGGAGCCAACCAGAACACGTGACTATGAAAATGAGAAATCTAACAAAAAAGGAGGGGGGAAAATCAGCCTTCCCAGAATTGCTTTCAACCAGCAATTCTATCTATTACTGCCTGCACAGATAGAATCCTATCCTATGCTTTCCTATTCAATGTGATTGTATATTTTTAGCAATAGAAAATAGCATGCAGACTTGTATACCACTTCACAGTGCTTTACAGCCCTCTCTAAGGGGTTTTTACAGAGTCAGCATATTGCCCCAACAATTTGGGTCCTTGTTTAAGCAACTGAGTCAACCTTGAGCTGGTGAAACCCGAACTGCGAAACTGCTGGCAACCGGTGATCAGCAGAAGTAGCCTGCAGTACTGCATTCTAACTACTGTGCCATCATGGCTCCTAATATTTACTTCCAGATAGGAAGATAAATCCTGAACATGGAATTAATTCAGGTGAAGCTTAGATATTTAATTTGCAGGATGTCTATTTAGGATTAATTTTTTAAAAAGGTAAAGAAAGTAATGAGGACAGTTTGGTCTAGTGCAGTGATGGCTAACAGAGTGCCAAAAGCACATGTGCACACCCCCATAATGCAATGTGGGTGCAACCCCCCCATGTGCCTCGCCTCCCGTGCATGTGCACGTGCACTCTGCATGCACCCCACCCGTGCGCATCTCCCACATGGGCCCCACATCGCTGTCCATGTGCGACAAAAACCTGGAAACCAGCTGGCCAGCAGGAGGCGCATGCACATGTGGGCCAAAGCTAACCTGGGCTGACACCTTGCGTGCCTGCAGAAAGGGCTCTGCATTCTTCGTGTGGCACATGTAGTCTCCATCACAGGTCTAGTGGTTAAAATGCTGGAGTAGGAAACTTGGAGTTTTAATCCTACTTTAGGCATGAAAATGAACTAAGTAATGATTAGGTAGTCACTCCCTTTCACCTTGAGAAAGAATGCAGCGGGAAAACACTTCTGAAAATGTTGTCTAGAAAATTGCATTAACTTATCTATGTGGTTGCCTGGAGTCACAACTGTCTCAAAGGCAAAAGGAAAAAACAACTATGATAGATTAGGTAGCTAATCATCAGGAACCTGATTACTTGGATTGATTAACCAGCCAATAAGACAGGAACTGTCAGGCTCAAGCCCAAAGTTGATGCAGTGAAATATAATCAAGTCCAATTCTTTATTTGCTTACACCTAATAGACAGAATCTTGACGAACTAAAGCTATCTCCATCTACCCTAACAGATATAACCTAAGAGATTCTAGGGTGTTTCTACTGTCAACCTCTTCTTCCTTTCCCCACCCAGTTCAGGACTTTGCAATGTTTTAATTCGAGTTTCTCTGTCTCCTCCTTGGTGAGCCTGCTGGGATTCACCCCACTCCTTCTCCAGCACATTCCATCATAGAAAGTATGATAATGCTTCAGCATTAAAGACAAATGCTAACCATTTCTAACATTCTAGAAACTAATAATACTATAGTCTAATAATAGACTACAGCACTAGAGCTGAAAGAAATATTTGCTGAACCTTTCAGTGATTCAGTACTTTTTAGCAAAATGGTACTTAAACATATGAATTTGCTTGAAATTAAGGTAGATGTTTGGTCCATCTAGTCCAGAACTATTGATTAAAACTGGTCATGGCTTTCAAAGGTTTCAGGCATAGATCTTTTCCAGTTCTACAAACTGAAATCCTTTGTAACTAGAACTGAATCCATTATTTATAACTGAGCCCATTGTTTGCGATATGTGCCTACACATATGTATGCTTTGGATTGGAATTATATGGATTGGAATTATATTGCTGCACTGCTATGGAAATTCTGAAACTCCCATCTGTGTCACCAGTAAAGTTCTAAAAAGTGAGAACGTTGCTGGTGACACAGATGGGAATTTCAGAATTTCCATAGCAGTGCAGTTAGATCACCTTGTTGTGGAGAGGAGAATCAAGGAGCTAAATCAGCTTGAGGATGGAATTGAAGATGTCCCTGGAAAAAAAAAAACCTCCATTTCTGTGATGGAAGTTATTAAATGCCCTCATGATCTCTCATGGGAATCTGTCACTCTTTTCTCAGAAGAAATGTTCTGAAGAATAGGAAAAAATGAATCCTGATAGATTGCTAGGAATGGAACTTTTTCTCATACAGAAAAGAGACAATAGTTCAGATCTTCCTTTGGACTGTTACAAATCAATCTGCAAACAGCTGGTAGTATGAAAAATCTGTGATGATGTATATGTTACAAAAAGTACAAATTCTAAGTCAATTGTAACAAGCCAGAAAGTCATGAATTCTATCAGTAATATACAAAAACTAACACACTCTTCTAATTACTAAATGCTTAGATAATTACTTTAATTTACTGTTGAAACTTGACTTTATTTGCTGGTATGAATTATTAAGTGTCATTTACAGTTTTTTTTAATGATGTTTATAATCTGCAACCTCCCAACAACAACAAATTAAGAGCTGCGATAGTGATTTGCTTCATAGGAAATCAGACCAATAACATTCTAGCCAAGTCATATTCACACTGACCAGTAGCTTTTCCAATAGCTTAAGCCTTCTCTTTTTTCCCCAATTTGAATCTGTCTGCAACATCTGTTATATCATAGATTTCTATGATTAAGTTTTCTGACCAAGCTAACTAATCCCTTTTCTTCATTCCTTGATCTTTTGCATCTTTCCCAAAGTTGGATGGTCTTAGATAAGAATATAATATTCTTTGCTCAGGAAAATAAGAGAGTTGAACTCCATTATTAGTACCTTCAAATAAGCACATGATGGACACACTACCCATCCCCAGATCTGAAATCTGACTGGAAGGATAATTCCTCTAGGATTTTCTTCCTCCACTACATTGAGGTTGAATTAGTTCCAGGATCAAATACAATCCTTTGACCACTGAAGGGTCCTAGTGGACTCAACCAGCTGTTACCTACCAGAAACTGTGTTCAAAATAATGTTCATCTAGATATTTGTTTCTTGCAATGTTCTTCATTTGGTGTCAATCTGAAGTAGAGGAACCCAGTTTGATTAAATAGAGACTGCCCCCTTTCTCAGATTCAAGGTACTTAAATGCCACCGCAGCCTCTTTTCCAAGATTGTCAATTGGAAGCATCTTGTCAGGACAAGAGGTATGTGAGATTGCATCCAGAGGGATGTTGTGTATACAGCTTCTCACATTTTGGCCACAAGCCTATTTGCATTTTTTGGTAAGTTCTTTCCTCTTTTGGTAATGGAAAAAGAATTAAGGCAATGAATGGAACAGACAAGCAAACCTCAAAAAGCAACAAATGCACAAATAAATATGGTTCCTGACATTTCTTAAAAGGTCTTAATTACTGGTAATCATCAACATTTGTATTTTTCCTGACATTTACCAAATCACGCTTATATAGAGATATAACGTCATGAAATAGTTCTTAGCTAGTTTGCACAGACAGAGCATTGTGCAAAAATGAAATATTTGCCAACCTAATTTCCAGTGTATCAAAAGTTATTTTTTATGACAATCATATTAAAGTGTCATATAGATTCTTCTAAAAGTATTCCGAAGATATAAACTGTAGCTAGATTAGAATAGAATATGAAAGTATGTATAAAAATTTAATGCAATCTAAGTTCATATTGAAAAAAATAATGTGACATTATTGAGATGAGGAAAAGAGCTGTTGTTATTATTTCTCTGTCTCTAATCACTGGCATAGGGGTGTGTGCAATTATTCACTTGAAATCCTTACACTAGAGGTGATACAATGAGACACTGAATGCTGCAGTTGTCAAGTAATGAATATTTACACAGAATCAGAGGTGGGCTTCATATAATTTAACAACTGGTTCACCTAGTGCAGAACAGAAAATGTGACCATGCGCGCGGCTTCAAACACAGAGCAATTTCCTGCATGCGGCTTCCAGCACACCTTCTTGGGCAGCCGCAGTGAATAGAGCGGGTGAGGCATGGAAATCAGCTGGGCTGTGTGGGCGGGGTGAGTGAGCCAGAGAGTGAGATATATAGGACGGGATAGAGCTGGGCGGGTGAAGGGGCTCAGCCAGTGATGGGAACTACTGGTTTCCCCGAACCGTTCCGAACTGGCAGCAGCCTACAACTGCATAGAATCCTCCTCCTAAAAATGTAGGAGAGTAAACATTGTTGTGTGGTGATGAAAGTAATTTTTCCTACAAAAATTCCCTTTCTACATACTCCTTATGATACCAGACCTTAATATCCTCTTCTGCTTTTATTAATACCAATATCACAAACTAAAAATCAAATTTCAGTGACTGGGAAGAACATATAGTGCTGCTAATAGGATCCATATTCATGCTAATATGTCAAACACTATAGACCGAGGGCCACTCCTGTTTTCTTTTAGTGGATCATACACTAATAGGGACACAACCATATCCCAACAAACACACACCATATTCCTTGCTTTTGTTTATGCTTGAAAACGCACATATCAGAAACTAGAAAGCTACTATTACATTAATTGCTCAATTGTTACAAAAATGCACTTGTTGTGAAATGTTTTTCCTTTACATGTGTAAGACTGTTGCACGTATAAAAAGATCGATGTGAAATGAGAATTGGGTCCATCATCCGAAGATGAGGCTGCCTGAATATTTTCCCACTACAATATATCCTTACAGATAACTGACTTCCCAACTTTGAGTTTTAGCAAATGGCACCATGCTGTAGTCTTCATATAGGTGTCAAAGGCACTAATCTCTCCCCCCCAAAATACAGAGAATGAGAAAACGTTGCTTTCAGTTTTATGAGTGGTAACAAATATAGTAATCACAGCAAATGGTGTTAAATGACCCATCTTTTTTGTATTGATTTGTCACAGAATGCCATTTTGTTCAACATCCACTGTTGAGTGAAATTAGCTGGCACATTGGACACTATATCAACAATGTGCAAATGGCATTTCTCTCTGTTACTCTAATTGTAAAACTATTTGGCAGTGAACCCTTTACTGGGAAGTGGGCCCAGTACATGCCTAAGAGTTTTGATCTTCAGGGCATTATAGGTGTGCCTGTTCTAAACTTTGCTTAGTCAATTAATTGCCTTAGTTATTGCTGTTTATAATGAATATATATTTTGTAAGTAAACAAGTGAGACTTGTGAATCGGTGGCAACTGGATCATACACAGGGAATTCATTTCATTATTCTGGACTCTGTATAACTGCCAACTCTGTCGGAAGACATAAAATGAGCCAATATATTGTAGCAATAAAGGTGATGGATTGGCAGAGGTTGGGTTCTAGTCCAGTCTCAATCACTGAAGCTCACTCAGGACCTTTGAATCAATTTCTCTCTCAAGTACAACCTATCCCAGGTGGCTGTTATTGGGTAGGGACAGTAATTAAGAGGAAGGAACATATATAGTATGTCATATATAGTATGTTCAAAAATGAAAGGTTGGACCTAATTTAATAAATAAATCCAATCAATATGGTGGTTTTTAACCTTGATAGCCTTCAATCATTTCAAACCAGACTTCTTAAAAATCTGCTTCCTCTCTACTTACTTTCCTAAAACTGTTAAGTTGATGTTCTCTAGCCTTGGTTGTTTACTTGCAGACATTTCATTACCCAACAAGGTAACATCATCAGTGCTAGTGAGTATGGCGTCTCCTGGCAGTATTGATGAGGATATGTTTTTCTCCTCTGGTAGTTCCTTGCTAGTTCCTTTATTCCTTACTAATTCTTTGATTCCTTGTTAGTTCCTTAGTTTCATAAAAACAAAATTGTTCTTCCTGTCTTCAGAAATTAAGCAGTAAATGGTTTATTAGCAATGAAACTTCAAAATGTTCTCTGAGATGCAAGTCTAGGGTTAGGGAAGAAACTATTTAGCCAAATGAGAAAGACTTCCCTCTTCTGTTAACTTAGCTCTTTTAAACACAACATCTTAGTATGATTTAATCTGATCAGTTTGTTTCTCTTCTAACATTTTTAAACTATATTGTTTTCCCTGTATTATTATACTACATTGATTATTTTGAAGGGGAAAAAAGGAAAATGAAGCAGAAATTTCTTCAATTGAAATACGATGAAATTATGATTAAACATAACAAGCAAGTACTTTGAATAAAAACAACACTTTTTTTGTTTTTAAAAAGGAGGTAGATTGCTATTTCTTCAGGTCACTGACCCTAAGTTTAAAAATGGTGGTATTCCAATTCTATCTTTAAAATAAGTAAACATATATCTCCAATGAAATTTCAACAGTGAGATACAATCTATTTTAATGTATTATTAATATACAATTATAGTTTATCAAAATGTTATACATTCACTATGTAGAGACATTATGTTCATAACTTTTAGAAGCTATGCTATTTTATCACATTTTTAAAAGAAAAAAGATCTATGAAAATCCTAACTTTAACTCTAAGATTAAATGCTTTCAAAACAATAATGTACTGCATGGAATACATATGCTCTGCCATTAATTACCACTCTCATTGAAGAGTGAAGTATGAATAAAAGATCATTCCACAATAGGAAAGATACCATCTTTTCAAAGAAAGTTCCATCATCTCTTTATTCCACTATTTCTTAAACTTGGAAAATTTATGGACTTAAACTTGGAAAATTGATGGACCCAAAATTCTCTAGCCATTCTAGGAGCTGAAGAACACACCTTAAAGTTGCCAAGTTTTTTGGGGGAAACCATTGGTTTAAACTGTACTGATTTGGCTTAAACATAGTAATTGTCCCAGTTCCGCTCAAGTTCACAACTTGCTACCTCACAAATTGTTTGGATCATTTCTCCCCTAAATCTCTATGCTAATAGGAATTCTGGAAGTTATGATGTCAAGATAGGAGGGAACCAAACTGGCAAAAACTACATTATTGCATATATCCACCACTTTACAATTAGTGTATTTAAAAACAGATGATAAATTCCACGAACAGAAAACATTGGGAAACAAGATCAAGTTCTCAGAAGGCAATTGTTATCCTTGGAAGGCAGGCTTAAAGCAATTCTCTCCCTGCTTTGTATGGCATGGTTCCCAGGGACAGCCACACATTCTCCTAGAGCACATTAAAAAGACATTTATTATCCTTGTCTTATGAAGAGCTTTAAGCTTATAATAAGAGTTAATTGCATAAAATAGGGACAAGTCAATACAATGAGAGTGAATTTCTAAACAAGTCTTTCTCTCCCATATTTCATACTCCACTTTGTGGATCAATTTCTTAACAGAGACTGATCTGACCCAAGATGTTTAACTTAATTTTTCTTCTTAGACTGCCTTGGCTTGCTTTTCCAAACCTCTAATGATTTTTTTTTGCATTTAAATTAAGAGAAAAAATCAAAGTAATAGACAAAGCTTCTCCCCAGAGATGTATAGTTCCTCTACCCTTAATATACAGATAAGATGTTTTTTTTTCCCCTTTAATACTCAAAGCAGTTCTGAGACCTGAACAAATATCTTCAGCAGGATTTATACTATGGTATTTTTTTATGAGACTTGTACTCTGAAAATGTCTCATTTCATTAATGGAACTGTAAACATATCTCATCCCGACCCACCCACCCCTCAAAACAAAAAGACACATTAAGGTCAAGAGACAAAATGAGTTTTAACTGCTCGTACTGCCAGTTCAAGTGTAGTTACCTGGCCATTTGTGTTTCATGCAATAAAGTATTGTTATTAAAAGCATTTAAGAGTTAGAGCTAGGGTTTTCATAGCCAGGCTTATCTTTTTTTCTTTTTTCTTTTTTTTTATTAAACTATCATAACTTCTAAAAGTTATGAATATGATGTCTCTATATAGTGAAAAGGTTTGAAGAACAGTGTTTCTCATCCACTCATTCAAAATAACTGCCACTTAGAAAGCAATTCACAGTGAATTCGCCAAAATCACCTCCATGGCATTAAACTGGCACTTTGGAAAATGAAGGTTCAAGCAGATATGAAGAGTGTGGCAATAGGATTCAACTACCCACAAATCATATTCTGACACTAGGTCTCAGGTTCTTCAAAACCACTGAGAAATAAATTTAAAGGCATGAAATTTGCAATCTTGCTAATATGAAATAATAATAATTATAAATGTTTTGCACCCAAAATGTGACATTCACCTAGAGCTGAAGTGGGGAGAGAACTTCTAGAGGTAAAACAAACTGCGGAAGAAGAAAAGTATGGTTTGTATGACTACATTAAGAAAAGCCAAGAACTCTGGCTAAAGGAATTCAATGAAAGAAAGCTATTGAAAAACAACAAAAGTAACAAAGGCTGAATGTAGTCCAGAAGGTATCCGCATGGTGCTCAAGAAACAACTTAGGTCTAAATACTAGCAAGACAAAGGAGATGGTGCTAGATTTCCGGAAGCACAGAGAGGAACCTGCCCCACTGTATATTGAGGGGGGTTGTGTGGAGAGGGTTTCCTCTTTTAAATTCTTAGGAGTGCTTATTAGCCAAGATCTCACCTGGAAAAAGAACACGTCTCTGGTGATTGGAAAAGCTCAACAGAGACTTCATTTCCTTAGAGTCCTGCGGAAAAATCAGGTGGAACAACGGCTGATGACCTCTTTCTATCGGTCCATCATAGAAAGTGTCCTCGCATATTGTATCACAGTGTGGTATGCTGGTTTAACAGTTGCAGAGAGGAAGGCACTACAGAGAGTGATCAATTCGGCACAAGAAACCATCGGTTGCCCTCTGACATCACTGGATAACATCGCCAGATCTCGCTGCTTTAGCAGAGCAAGGAAGATTCTCAAAGATGATTCACACCCTGGTTGGTATCTCTTTGCCCTTCTACCATCAGGCAGAAGATATCAAAGTATAGCCAGCCGAACAAACAGGTTTAAAGATAGCTTCTATCCTTGGGCTGTGAGACTTTTAAATTCAACTGCAATCACTCCATGCACATGCTAGTTTTTTCTTTTTTCTTTTCTCTCTTTTTTGTTTCTGTTATAATTTTGCACCAGTGAAGTTAAAAACAATTTCATTGTAATTTTTACAATGACAATAAAGATTATTATTATTATTATTATTATTGTAGATAAAAAACAACAATTGAAAATCGAATAAGCCAATGCATAGTCAATACTTGATGAATATAGAAGGATAAGCTGACAAAAACCTACCTGGAATTGGTTAAGATCAGCACTGTTTAAAGAAAGAAACTGAAGGTTTTATTTTAGCAACTCAGGAACAAGCTTTGCCAACTAATTACATAAAGGTAAAAATTAAACATGTCGCAAACAACAGCAAATGTTACTTTTGTAATAAAAAAAGGTAAACAATTTACTATTTGATCAATGGTCGCAGGGGAAAAAAATCATAAACTGACTACAAGCAATGTCATGACTGATTTGCCAAAATCATTGGAAACCTTGCCAGAGGTTTTGGATTTGAATGAGGTAAAAAAAGCATTGACAAAATCACTATTAGTTACTTACAAAAGGCAGCTTTATTTGGAACAGCTTATAGTAAGTCCTGTGATGATACCTTTAACACCTTTAATTAAGAACCGAATGATTATAACCCAAATAATGAGTAACTTCTTAGCTAGATTAATTTATCACCTAAAAAGCTTCCTCTTTCTCCCTTTTCTAGCTCTTTTCTTTTTCCTTTCTCATTGTTATTACTGATGTTAAAAGTAAGGTGAAAGTTGTGAGTGAATTTCCCCACATTCTCTAGAAAATAATAAAAAGACACTATTGTGTCAGAATAGTAAGTTTAATATTATAATAATCTTGCAGTGAACAATTATTATTATCATCCCACGAAAATGGGAAATTGAAAGAGAAAATGTTATTGAAAAGGAAAAAGATGAAGAAACTTGAATTTATAGATGACAAATGACATTTCTGACAAACAATTCATCAGTCATTGCCATTCTAATCATAGTTGCTCTGTCTCTTGAAATTGGTACTGCCATCTAGGATAAGCTTTTGAAGAGAGCTTTTCTTGGTCTACTTAGAGCTAAATCAAATACAGTGATTTAGACTACAATGTAATTTTAATTCAATTCATTCAATTTAGGTGTCACCCAGTTCCAGACAACCATGAATAGCTCACAATATAATAATAAAAATAAAACAGTGTAAAATAGGAACAAAAAATAAGTGAAATTAAAAAAAGAATAAGATGGTGGTCAATGGTTCCTCAGAAGAACATTTCAGAGAAAAAGGATATAAAATAATTCTATTATGACTCCCATTGTAAGGGAACTGGGAATTTCTGCTCCCATCAATCTTCACAATGCAATGAATATGTATTATTTGTGCGGGTTCTATCCTAATTCCTTAGACAGCAAAGTTGTATTAGGCCTCCCAGATAGGAAACATGACCAAATGAGCTAATTCTACTTTATTATAAGGCTACATTAACAGACTGTTGCAATTGTCAAAGTACAAATCTCCTGCCCTCACTTTTTAAAAACCTGATTGATTAGGGCAGGTCACTTCTAAATTTCTTTCTCTGACCATTAAGCCAGTGGGGGCCTCTTCCTTTCTTAACTGATCACTCCCAGGCCACATCTTTTCTTGTCCTTCCTCAAGGTCATTTGCATATTCCATTACAACCTGGCAGAATTTGCATTCATTTGCATAGCCTAGAAAAAGGTATCTTGAGGTCATCAATGAAGGTCACCTTGATGTTTTAGGATATTCCATTATGAACCTGTGAATTCCCCATAATAACCATTTATTTAATGCCAAAGCTGTGACAGCCCAGAAAGGAGATGTATCAGGTCCGTATAAGACCAACTGAAGAAAATCTTGGATTATTAAAAGGCCCTTCTCTTCACTCAGGAAACTTCTTTACTCCATCTTCAGAACTAAGCTCCCCTCAATAGCAGTGAGAATGACGGTGAGGAAAAGCCAGAATAAGGGAACAAAAAAGAAGAAAAAGATTAAAAACTGTTCTGCTACCATTTTCAGCAGGCCCTAGGCAAGAAATATTTATCCTACCTTACATTTTTCTCCACAGATTTGTGAAATTGCGGTGTTATTTTTCTATTGCAAGCCATTGTGGAACTATTTCTAACTGCTGGAGAGAAATATCTGTAAATAAGCTTTTTCAGTGGCTCTTGATTTTTTCCCCCTATAACTCAATTAGATTTTTTAATACAATCTTGTTGTAGGGAACAATATGTTATATTACTCCCAAAACAGACATACTTCCATAAAAAAATTGTACATACCGCAACAAGCAATAAATAAATAAAAAATTCAAAGTAGTTCTGAATTAGCCACTTCAGAAACACTGCAGAAGTCAAGGGATGAAAAACTTAAAAGGCAAAATGTGTTCATTTAATTTATGCAAATATTTCTAAAGCTGTCACCTACTCCAGAAAGATCACAAGGTGATAGTCACTCACCACTAAAAATAAAATCACCCTACAAGAGTGCTGACACCAGCAGCATCTCCAAAGAGCAGGTCAAAAGTGTAAAGATAGAGATCATAACTGTGCAACTGAAGCCCCACCTCTTGTAATATATGTATTGATGTCACACACTGCCAAGCTCCAAAAACCAAGAAAGACACGTTGAATTTTTTTTTAAGTAAAGGTAGTCCTTCACTAATAACCCACAATTGAGCTCAAAATTTCTGTTGCTAAGCAAGACATTTGTTAAGTGAATTTTGTCCCATTTTAACAACATTACTTCCCACACTTGTTAAGTGAATCACTGCAGTTGTTAAGTTAGAAACATACCGTATTTATCGGCGTATAACACGCACCGGCGTATAACACGCACCTTCATTTTAAGAGGGAAATTTCAGGAAAAAAAATTAAATTTCAAATAAAGAACTTTGAAGCAAAATAAGGTTAGCTCAGAACTTTTTTTTATTAATATTATTACCACTTATAAGGTAAATAATGTAAAAGGAAAATGTGGTGAAACTCACTTAACGATGGCCTTGGTTAGCAACCAAACTTTTAGGCTCAATTGTGGTCATAAGTTCTTTCTTTCTCTCTCTCTCTTTCCTCCTTCCCCCCTCTCTCCATTTCTCTTTCTTTCTCTCATTTTCTCTTTCTTTCTCTCTCTTTCTCTTTCTTTCCCTTCGTCTCTCTCTTTCTATCTGTCTCTCTCTCCTTCCTCTGCCCATCTCTCTCACTCTGTGTTTGTCTGTCTGTCTGTCTCTCACTCACTTAATCAGTCTCTATCTATCTGTCTCTCCCTCCCTCTCTCTGTGTGTGTCACTCACTCTGATTCTCTCCCTCCCTCTCTCTGTCTCTGTATGCCTGTCTCTTCCTCTTTCCCCCTGTCTGTCTCCGATTCATTCTCTATCTGTGTCTCTCTCCGTCTCTCTCCCTCCCTCTCTTTCTCTCTGTCTCTGTCTTTCCCTCCCTTCCCCTCTGTCTCTCTCTGTGTATGTCAGTCACTCCCTCTCTTCCCTCTCCCCCCGCCCCAACCGGGGAAGCAGCAGAAGGGCCGGCATGCCAGAGGTTACGGACTCCTCCTCCCACAGCGGGCCAGGTGGCCCGGCAGGGGCGTCAGGCGGAGAAGCCGCGAGAAGCCGCGCGTATCTCCGCTGGCTTCCTCCGACAGGGAGGAGAAACGTGTGCTGTGGTGGCTGTCAGAGGGAGCCGGGGGAGATGCGCGGGGCTTCCCTGCCCGATGCCCCTGCCGGGCGCAAGGCTCTGGGAAGGGCAGAGAAGCCGCGCGAAAGGCAGAGAAGCCGCGCGAAAGGCAGAGAAGCCGCGCGAAAGGCAGAGAAGCCGCGCGTATCTCCGCCGGCTTCCTCCGACAGGGAGGAGAAACGTGTGCTATGGTGGCTGTCAGAGGGAGCCGGGGGAGATGCGCGGCTTCCCTGCCCGATGCCCCCTCTTTGGCCCTTCCCCCCGCCCGTTCGCTCGCTCCAGGGGGCTGTGGCTCCGGCGCAGCCACAGCCCCGGGCATTCCGCCCGCCCGTTCGCTCGCTTGAGGGGGCTGTGGAGCCGCGCGTACAGGGAGGCGGGCGCCCGGTGCCCGGACGGGTCCGGCGCAGCTCCCCGACATGCCGGGCCCTCTGCTGCCGACCACTGTAAAAACATGGCTTCGGCGTATAACACGCATACATCATTTGCCCCCTATTTTCAGGGGGAAAAAGTGCGTGTTATACGCCGATAAATACGGTAATTGTTAAGGGAATCTGGCTTCCCTATTGACTTTGCTTGGCAGAAGGTTGCAAAAGGTGATCACATGACAGTGTCCCTGCAACTGTCATAAATATGAGACAGTAGGCAAGCATCTGAATTTTGATCACATGACCATGGGGATGCTGCAATGGTTGTAAGTGTGAAAGACAGTCATGAATCTTTTTTTTTCTGTACCATTGTAACTTCTAACAATCACGAAACGAGGCCTACCTGTAGTTTCCTTTATTGTTCTTCACCTATAGACAGAAATCTTGCCAAACTGTAGCAGACTAAACTGTACTATACTGTGTTCCTCTGGAAAACACTCCTTCCATCTTGGGAATTTGGACAACATTTAATCACATGCACAGAACATAGTCCATTGGGCTTCCAATAGACCAGGGGTGGGCAAACTTTGCAACTTTAAGTCTGAAGGACTTCAGCTCCCAGACTTCTCCAGCCAGCTTTGACTTAAAGTTGCAAAGTTTTCCCACCCCTGCAATAGACTGTTCTGACTGTGATCTTTTTACCGTTACTTCCTTTCATGGACCCTATGGCTGACCTTAGAAAGATCCCCACATTCATTGTTTTGAAGGGAATTATCTAGAAAAAAATATTAAAATTCCGTAACCCTCTGGGGACAATGCAAATTACATATAGATTTTAAATTTTTATCAAAAGCTTTAGTTAGTTCCAGAAATTGCTTGGTAGACAGCACCAAAGGAAAATCAGAGGAAAAACATGAGTGTATTAGCAAGTTCCACTTTATAATGTTGGTGCCAGACTTAGAAACTACTGAAGTTTTCCAGGCTGTTTTTAATAGAAGTTTAACATATAAAATACAAGAGTATCCTAGATGGGAAATTACCAGAGGTGTAATCTTGAAATTTACTATGTTTTCATGACATCTATACCCTTTGGTCTGCCTAAGCACAGAACTGGCCCTCCAATTGAGGACTCTGTTGATATTTGCCAATATTTTAAGGAACATATTTGGAAGTATTCATATTGGGTGGCTCAGTGACTAAGACGATGAGCTTGTCAACCAGTTCAGCGATTCAAATCCTTAGCGCCGCGTAACAGGGTGAGCTCCCATTACTTGTCCCAGCTTCTGCCAACCTAGCAGTTCAAAAACATGTAAAATGGCAAGTAGACAAATAGGAACCACCTACTTAGTAACAGAGTTCTGTGCGCTGGCTCTTCGGCTTTGAAACGGAGATGAATAGCAACCCCTAGAGTTTGGAACAACTAACACATATGTGTGAGGGGAACCTTTACCTTTAATCATGAAATAGCCAAGTTATCTTGGTTTAGTTGTTGCTATTGCTTTGGTACCATATATTTGGTGTTTCTGGATATCAATGTTTTTTCAACAGATATAAAAGACATGACAGACAGTCCATTAGATACCGTATCTAGATTTTCTACCACCTACATTCTGACCCATGTCACTTCAGATGTAGATTCAGAGCTTCCCTTCAGCAGACATTACACAGGGATTGATCTAAGATTTTTTAATGTCTGCAATAGAAAAGCAAATGGCACTTTCTCTTTGCCAAGTCATTGTCACAGTATCTAGAACTGATCCAGGTTATTAAAGGCATTTCAAACAGGAAATTTAACAAACACCTCTTTCTGACAGTAAATAGGCAACATGAACAAATAAGTGAACACCTAGAAGCAAACAAAGTAATAGCCAAAAGCCAACATGGGTTTGTCAAAAACAGATCATGCCAGACGAACCTAATTGCATTCTTTGACAAAGTGACAAAATCAGTGGACCAGAGGAATGCTGTTGATATAATTTACCTGGACTTCAGTAAGGCATTTGATAAAATAGACAATAACCTACTATTAGATAAAGTAGAAAATTGTGGGTTAGACAGCACCACCAGCAAATGGATTCGCAACTGGCTGACCAACCGCACTCAACGTGTAGTCCTCAATGGAACTGCATCTACATGGAAGGAAGTATGCAGTGGAGTCCCCCAAGGCTCTGTTTTAGGCCCAGGACTCTTCAACATCTTCATCAACGATTTGGATGAGGGGATAAATGGGAAACTCATCAAATTTGCAGACGACACCAAGCTGGCAGGAATAGCCAACACTCCAGAAGATAGGCTTAAGATACAGAAGGACCTAGACAAACTTGAACATTGGGCACTATGTAATAAAATGAAATTCAATTGTGAAAAAAGTAAGGTCCTACATATAGGCAAGAAAAACAAAATGCACAAGTACAGTATAGGTGGTACCTTGCTCAATAGTAGCAACTGTGAGAGGGATCTAGGAATCCTAGTGGACAACCATTTAAATATGAGCCAGCAGTGTGCAGCAGCTGCCAAAAAAGCCAACACAGTTCTAGGCTGCATAAACAGAGGGATAGAATCTAGATCACATGAAGTGTTAATGCCACTGTATAGTGCCTTGGTAAGGCCACACTTGGAATACTGCATACAGTTTTGGTCGCCACGATGTAGAAAAGACGTGGAGACTCTGGAAAGAGTGCAAAGAAGAGCAACCAAGATGATTAGGGAACTGGAGACTAAAACATATGAAGAACGGCTGCAGGAACTGGGTATGTCTAGTTTGATGAAGAGAAGGACCAGGGGAGACATGATAGCAGTGTTCCGATATCTCAGAGGGTGCCACAAAGAAGAGGGAGCCAAACTATTCTCCAAGGCACCTGGGGGCAGGACAAGAAGCAATGGGTGGAAACTAATCAAGGAAAGAAGCAACTTAGAACTAAGGAGAAATTTCCTGACAGTTAGAACAATTAACCTCTGGAACAGCTTGCCTCCAGAAGTTGTGAATGCCCCAACCCTGGAAGCCTTTAAAAAGATGTTAGATAGCCATTTGTCTGAAATGGTATAAGGTTCCTGCCCACGCAGGGGGTTGGACTAGAAGACCTACAAGGTCCCTTCCAACTCTGATATTGTATTGTAACAGCAATAATCATAATAGTTTCACTTCGTTATATTTTACTATGTTTTCATGACATCTATACCCCTTGGTCTGCCTAAGCGCAGAACTGGCCCTCCAATTCAGGACTCTGTTGATATTTGCTGCATATTTACCACCAATATTTTAAAGGATCGTATTTGGAAGTGTTCAGCTCCATGCGTCCACAATGCCACGACCATCTGTTGAATAATGTCAGGTTTTAGAATTGCTGCAAATCTCTCTCTACTGCACTTACTGTATGGATTAGTCCTAAATTGTTTTTCATAATCTGTAAAAGAAGGCTAAGCAATCTGGTCAAAAACTGTCACATTAACTCATGTTATTTCAAGCGCTTTGTGATTAGACTTTCTCTGTGTGCAATTGCCAAAACAGGGAGAACAAAAGTAGGTACTGAGTGTAGATGGGTGAGGGTTCCCTCATTATTCCTGATGAGATTTTATGCCTTAGCAGTGTTGTTGCAATAATCTTGTAGTGTCTAATGCACAGAGACAGACTGTCATTCACACTAACTGTCACAGCCATAACTCAAACAGATGCCGTCCATGGGAGGCTGTTTCAGGACTGAAATTAACACATGTAGGACAACAGAATCTCCCTGACAAATCTAGCTGCAGATATATAAATCATACAGTGTCAACATGCTGACTCTAATAAACACATCTTCATCAAGCCAAAAGTGACCTAGAGATACACTTCAGACATCAACTATGTTATGAAGAAACTGCTGAACCTTCAGTTCCAAAATTTGAGTTTCCCCCCTCCCTTGGAGGCATAAACAAAGCACAGTTATGAGAGCAGATAGAAAAGCAATGACCCTCCTTAATGACCATTTCTAAAAGCTAAATATTTCAAGGCAGGAAAATATATTCCAGTGGATTTCGCTTATAAAGAAATGGTCCGTAATATACCCAAGAAGTGAATTCAACAGATTTCTTCTACTAAAACAAAGTGTATCAATCTGGTAAATTTGATTAGTGTTTATTAAAACTTGTATTAATTTTGACACACACATAACACACACACACACAAAAGATCTAAAACATAAATGGTGGTTTCTGAGTTTTGACTAGAATTTTTTTAAATCTAAAGTCTTAGACATGTTTGTGTGGGTGCAGTGCTCTGTTGATAGCCCCAGTTTTAGACTCTAAGGGCAAATTTATACTCTCAGAGATTATCTGGACTATATGGTAAATCTTTTTTTAAATGCAGGTGGCCTGTCCGAAATAAATTTTCAGTTAATATACCCGTAGCTGGAATTTCATTTCTTTCGGAAGCCCTGCTAAGAATTATCTAAACTAGATTCCAGTTAAGCCTGCCTACCTCTCTAACATCATTTTAAGTATATACTATATGCTTCCCTACAGTATATCCACTTCAGTATTGGGGTGCTATAGACCAGCAGAGTGCTCCAACCTTTTGGGCACCAGGGACCAGTTCAATGGAGAAAGACCAGAGGGGGCATGTTTTTGCATTCTGCAAATGAGGCTTCACTTATTTGTGTGGCCCAGTTGCTGGCAGGCCACAGACCAGGCACTGGGGATTGAGGAACTTGGCTATAAACCAGTGGTTTCCTGAATTTAGTATCAGTTCAGTAAGCAAACTAGTTTATATATAATCAATTTATAATGGATTCTCAAACTAGTTGTTCTATCACTTTTACAAATTTTGCCTTATTTTTCTTCCAGGGGAAGGTAATACTAAGGTGATTTTGTCATAATGTTTATGGTAGCGAATTTTATAAAAAATTCTATTTCTTGTTAGACCAAAATCTATGTACTGTATTTTTGGAGTATAAGACACACCTTTTTCCCTCAGAAAATAGGGTGAAAATCTGGGTGCATCTTATATACTGAATACAGCATTTTTAGCCTCCCTTTGCAAAAATGACCATGCATAACCTTTAGGAGGCTTCCAGAGTGCTAATGGGAGCTGGGGATGGCAAAAATGAGTGAAAAAGCCCCCGCCACACACACACAGTTCTGGGGAGCATAAATTTGGATGACCATGAAAAATAGCAGCAAAGAGATATAGAAAACCCAACTAGAAAGGCATCTAGTGGCTGTTTAGATTTTTGCAATCCAGATTTCTTTGCCTTAATTTAACACATAATCAGATCTGTTTTTAACACCTGCAGTACCGTATTTTTCAGAGTATGACACACCTTTTTTCCTTTAAAAAGAGGCTGAAAATATGGGTGCGTCTTATAGATCAAATACAGCATTTTTTGCCTCCTGAAACCCCGCCCCTTCACCAAAATGGCCATGAACATGCAGGCTATGCATGCAATTTTTTTGACCAAAAAAACGGCCCCTTTTCATGAAAAAATGGGCCGTTTTTTCCTCATTTTGCCCCCCCCCGGAGCACTCTGCAAGCCCCCCCAAGGCTATTCATGCCTTTTATTTGAAAAAAAATGGGCCCATTTCTGCGAAAAACAGGCAGTTTGGGGGAGGTTTGCAAAGTGCAAAAAGGGTGAGTGATTGATGAGAATTATGTTGGTCAAGTACTATGCCTGCAGAAACAAAGATTTGTTCCAAGGTGGTCAGTGATTTCCTTCTCCAGCACAACACCTGGAAACATCTACCTACCTACCTACCTACCTACCTACCTACTCTCTCTCTCTCTCTCCCTACCTATCTACTGTGTTTCTCTCTCTCTCTCTATTTCTCTCTCTCTATCCCTCTACCTACCTATCTACACTCTCTCTCTTCCTACCTATCTACTGTATTTTTCTCCCCCTACCTACCTACTCTCTCTCCCTACCTACTGTATTTCTCTATCTCCAACCTCTATCTACCTATATACCTATATACCTACTCTCTCTCTCCCCCTATCTACTGTATTTCTTTCTCTCTATTTCTCTCTATCCTCTACCTACCCGTCTACACTCTCTATCTCCCTACCTTCCTACTGTATTTCTCTCTCCCTCCCTCCCTCCCTCTACCTACCTACTCTCTCTCTCTCCCTACCTACCTACTGCATTTATCTCTCTTTATCTCCCTCTCTATCTCTCTATCTACCTACCTACTTTTAAAAAAAAATTGCCTCTTCAAAACTTGGGTGCGTCTTATACTCCAGTGTGTCTTATACTCCAAAAAATATGGTATATGTTTAATTAAACAATGAGACCATTTTCTTTTCAAAAGATATTAGAGGCAGCAAGGCTACAATTTCTTCTGAATCCTTAGCAATTCTCTTCCAATAAAGATATGTATCAGTTTCCTTAAATATTCTGCTTCAGATATAGTAGAAAGTATTATTATATTTCCAGTGCTAAAATAAGTCTAACTGATTTTTGTAGATGAGATATGGATGAACTACCATCTCTTTTGCTTTGGGCAATACATTTCTTGAGACAGTTTAGGCTTCCAGCTAGTCTTAAAAATATATTCTTGAAAAGGTTCTCATAAGAATATAAATATGTTCCTTACTTTAATACTGGCACTTCTCTCTACTCTGTTACCATTATTAATTCATTTTCACTTTTGTTACAGGGGCTATGGTTTCGCAGTTTTGATGGATCACACTAAAATATTACTAGCTATTAATTCAACTTTCAGTCCCACAACTGATTCTCACTTCGTTCCAACAACGAGTATGAGATGGTCATTGTAAAATGGAATTTTTAAAAAAGAAGCCTGATTTCCTTCAAGGTCATTGGGTTTTGAACAACTCATCCTATGAAATCCTCTGCTCATTCTCTTTAGATGCACAATCACAAAGCAGTTGGAAAAAAGATCTTCAAGCTACCCATTTCACAGTCAGTCCAGAAACATATCATAATAAGGCACCTGACATCCAGCATAAATAACACTAGCCCCATTTTGCAATATGAATATCAATAGCAAAGCACTGAATCTTGAGCTTTTTGGAAACCACACATCAGAGCTCTAGAGGGACATAGATATAACCCTGAGCTACATCTCCATCAGACAGCTTTTGTTTATCTACATCAGGCAATGATACACATCAGTAGTATATCGGCTGTGAACATGTGGCTCCTCAGGGTGTTAGGATGCTTGCTGGGGGGCAGGGAATAAAAGATATGGGGGGTGATGGGGGTGGGCACAGAAAAGCAAAGTGTATCACGGAATACTATTTGATATTGTTTCCTGATTGCTTATTTCTACCTTATGACTATCATTAAGTGCTGTACCTTATGATTCTTAACGAATATATCTTGTCTTTTTATGTATACTAAGAGCAAATGCACCAAAGACAAATTCCGTGTGTGTCCAATGTCACTTGGCCAATAACCAACTCTATTCTAGTCTGTTTTGTTCTATTGATACCCAAAGACACACACTGTCCTATAGCTGTTGTGGGGAAAGGCGGAACAGGAGAAAAACGAGGTTGGAAGTAGACCATGGGAAAAATAGATTGAGAAATATTGATTTACATTATGACTATCTTATCAGTTTTTGGAAGCCTTTAGTCATAAATTTGAGGAATATCACCTTCTGTGATAAAATACAAGTCTAAAACTTTTCTCTCTTATTTTAAAGAAAAAAAATATTATTTACAAACATTCTACAGTTTAAAGCACCCAAATAGTCTATGGCAGGGGTCTCCAACCTTTGCAACTTTAAGTCTGAAGGACTTCAGCTCCCAGACCCAAAGCTGGCTGGAGAAGTCTGGGAGCTGAAGTCCTTCAGACTTAAAGTTGCAAAGGTTGGAGACCCCTGGTCTATGGTTTACACTGGTTTGCTTTGGTACCTACTTTTGTTACAGCATTCAAAACCCTTTTCAAAAATTGGATCTTTAAAAGTACTCACAATTTAACCATTCATCATGGAAATCTTATAGTGGGAAGCACAGTGAAGCACCTATGATTAATGACCTACCCCCAGGCTCCTCCCCATTTCACACTGCCAGTTACAGCCCTCCACAATTAGACAGCTGATGTACAGTGGCAAAAAGCACTGATTTTCCAATATACTTTCTTTTTATTTTTCTTTAAAATGAAGGCTAAAGGTTTAGGTTAAACCTTCAGCAAATTGAGACCTGCTGCTGTGGGCTAGAGGTGGAGCTCTCGCCTCCAATCAGGAGGTTGTGAGTTCAATCCTAGGTAGAAGCAGATGTAGAGTCTCCTGCTTGGGCAGGGGGTTGGATTAGATGACCCGCAAGGTCCCTTTCAACTCTGTTAATCTGTATCTGTATCTACGTCTGAACGATATAAATAAGGGCAGGACACTGCACTGGTTGCTTATTGAAACGGTGTTGACTATAAGAGGTCTGGATAGTCCCGGGCAATAATGAATGATCACTAGAAAAAATATATCAAAAATGTCCTATAATATTTCAAAGAATTAATGAGCTTATCAACTGTTTTTAATTAATCATGACCTAATTAATCAACAGCTTTAATCAGTTGTCAGTCCTTACTGGTTTTGTGTAGCAATTTCACACTGAGCTGCTATTGTATGGTTTTGAAGTTGCCTCATGAATTATTTTTTTTCTCTGAAGGAAAGCCCTTTTTTCCCTCAATAAGGAAATGTCAAGTGAACATGGACTGGTTTTCAGCACTTCTGCTTCCAGTTTTAATTCATTGTGTGACTCTTCACATGCAACTGTTATTGCTTGTTTGATAAGAAATACAAAGATAATCCCACTGGTCTTAATTCTTCCTTCTCCCATCGTAATGCTGGCAGAAAACTGTTCTCTAAATTGCAAATACTGTTGGAGAAATATACGTCCATTTTGGTCTTATGTGTTGCATTTTTAATGTAAAATAAAGCATATAGTGTGAATGTGATGGCTCAGTGGCTAAGACGCTGAGCTTGTCGATCAGAAAGATTGGCAGTATGGTGGTTCGAATTCCTAGCACCGCATAAAGGAGTGAGTTCCCATTACTTGTCACAGCTTCTGCCAACCTAGCCGTTCGAAAGCATGTAAAAAGGCAAGTAGAAAAATAGGATCCACCTTTGGTGGGAAGGTAACAGCATTCCATGTGCCTTCGGTGTCTAGTCATGATGGCCACATGACCACAGAAACTTCTTTTGACAGTGCTGGCTTTTTGACTTTGAAACGGAGATGAGCAACACTCCCTAGAGTCGGGAATGACTAGCACATATGTGCGAGGGGAACCTTTACCTTTACCTTAAAGCATATCAGCAGATTCAAAATCCTTTTTATTAAATTGTTGGAAGAAATGTCCTTCTGGGTTCAGTTCCAAGTGGGGAAAAAGACACTGGAAACATGGAGACTGCTTGGAAAGATGGTTTAATGGTAGTTAGGATCACATGGCTTGAGCTCCTGAACAGAAAAGGGAGATTACACGCTTCAAGATGTTGGGTGAAGAAGAAAAAATGGCCGAGATGTTGAGAATGCCTTGGTTTTATGGCCTCCTTTGGGCCCCACCCCAGAGCTTCCCTTTCCTGTGTAAGAAATGTGTAAGAAATGCATTCTGATTGGTGGTGGGACTCCCAGGGAGCAGTGCAGGGGCAACTCTGTAGGCTGTGTTTTGAGTCCAAGTTTGATGGGCATTGCTTCTTGCCAGGTGCCATGTGGTGAGATGGGTAGAAGGCTAATCCTACCTTTGTTATGTGGAATAGATGGGGCCAAGCTCCTAATGGCTTATTGACAAAGGTGGGGGCAGCTAAGTTCCTGCCTCTCTTGAGTTTCTACTTCTCTTTTTACAGGGAATATTCTGGTTTTTTTAATATTTCCTAAAATATTTCATTTCTCTAGGAGAGGGGTGGGTTTTAACTTCCAACAAAATTAAGTGAAACTTTGCCTGATTCTATAGGAAACATTTAGGATCACATGTTAGATCTCCAAACTTCCAAGCCTGTTTTGGAGACTGTTGTTTCTCCGCAGAAATTTAAAACGCTCAAAGGAAAATGATATATGAAACCCAATAATTTTTTTTTAAATAGAAACAGACATAAATCTGACACAAAGCATGTGAACATCTGACTGAAAATATTTGAACAGCTCTGAGATAGCCTTATGGAGTCACCTGGACGTCTTGGTAAGAACAATCAACTAAAACTGTCTAAATATGAGGCCAATTACTGTCTTCACTGTCAATTTATTTGGCTCTTTTATAGTTCCTTTTTAATCACTGCTTTTATTCCCAGTTACTCATGTGATAATTACAATAGATATTCAATTGTTATGACCTACAATTCAGGTGGTAGATTAGAACTGGAGAGAAATTACTTGTTCAAGCGTCTCCTCTGGCTATTTTTTCACTTCCTCACTTTAAATTATTCTCACTTGCTCACAATAACACCATAGAGCCAAAACTACTGGAGTACATAGCTTTGCAGGTATTCACTATTAATCACCAACTGGAGCAATACTGGAAGCAGCAGCTAAAAGAGAAAATACAACAAGTAATCTAAGAGTTTTGGAAGCAATCAGAGAAAAGTGAAGAGTGATATAAATTAAGAAGCCTCTGGAAAAAGAATGTGATTTTCCCCACGGGTGTCAAACTCGGTCGCGTCACATGATGTATCATGATGTATCACAATGTTTTTTTCCCTTTGCAGAGCTGGGATCAGCGTAGCCTGTGCATGACGCATCTGGCCTGTGGGCCGCAGTTTGACAGGTCTATGTTATGCTGCTCTATACCAGGGGTGAAATCCTTCTAGTTCGGCCCAGTTCAGCCAAAGTGGTAGGGACAATTGTCTTATTTATTTATTTATTTATTTATTTGTTTGTTTGTTTGTTTGTTTTTTTATTTATTTATTTATTTATTTATTTAAATTTCTATACCACCCTTCTCCCTTCCGGGACTCAGGGCGGTGTACAGGCAGCAATAAAATCAATGATAAAAATACATGAAATATATATTTTAAAATGTATTAAATAATACGCCTGTACTAAAACCATTAATAAAACCTACTAAAACCATTTTAAAATTATGCCAGGCCGGCCGCACGAAATAGATAGGTCTTCAAAGCCCAACAGAAGAGGCACAGGTCCGTGGTCATGGGTAGGTCGGTGGGTAGGTCATTCCAGAGGGCAGGAGCCGCCACAGAGAAGGCTCTCCCCTTGGGGGTCGCCAGCTGACATTGCCTAGCCGATGACACCCTGAGGAGGCCCTCTCTGTGGGAGCACACTGGTCGGTGGAAGGTATTTGATGGCAGGAGATGGTCTTGCAGGTAACCAGGTCCCTTGCCATGGAGCGTTTTAAAGGTAGTTACTAATACCTTGAAGCGCACCCGGAAAGCCACAGGCAGCCAGCACAGCTCGCGCAGGAGAGGTGTCACATGGGAGCATCTAGGAGCTCCCAGGATCCCCCACGCGGCCGCATTCTGAACTAACTAACCTTAGTTCTGCGAACCGGTAGTAAAAAAAAACAAAAAACAGCTTCTGACGACTGTGCGGCAGTGCGGCTCACAGATGATCACAGATGATCAACAAAATGCTTTAAAAAGCTAAAAAAAATAGCTGAAAGTGGAAAACAAAGTTGGCCACACCCACCCAGTCACATGACCCCCCTCCACCAAACAGAACTGGTGGGAAGGGGATTAGATTAGATTAGATTTCTCCACTGCTCTATACTCCTCAAAATAATGTTTTGTGAATGTTCAATGCTCTTCTTAACAACTGTCATTTAAGTGACACATCTTTCACATTTTAATTTTCAGCACATTTTATACAATTTTCCTTCCTTCTTTCTTCTTCCTTCTCTATTTATAAGCACTCCCCAAACAAAGCCATTGTATATTTTGCACCTTATTTGGGTTTTTAGAACCAGGAATCTGTAATCATCTCTTATAAGGGGAGCAGGAAGGTCACGTTACAACATGTTAACAAAGTTGCAGACATTCTGATGTAAAAAGTTTGCAGTCAAATTATGCCATAATTTGAAGTCAATAACTTAACTCTCCTGAGTTCCTTTCCCAACACGGTACATATATTTAAGTCTTTCCTAATCAGTCTGTTTAATCAGACTGTTTATTGGTGAACTCTGCACACACACAAATCAAGATAAACATGCCATTACTCCAGTGAACATTTGTTAAGCTAAGTTGCAATTAATTAAAAGATGGAGTTTCAGATATCTTTAAAAGGTAAAAAGCAACCCATATGTTCCACTTAAAATGCAGCAAGGATGCTAATTCCACAGTGATTCCCAGTGATTCCTGCTTTTGTTCAGCATAGCTGAATTTCAACATATCAGTGGCGAAGATGCCATCTGATTAGCCTGTTCGGATAGCCAATGGCCATGTTCACAAAATGTAATCTTATTTTACAGTGGAAGAATGGTCACATCATCCAGGAATAAATACCCAAACGACAATCTGCAACAAAATTGCATCTGGGTGCCAGGCCTATTTATGCCAGCTGTCAAAGGCAATCACTCACTGGTTACATACTTAACATTCTAAAAGGAGCCTGCTCGTTTATTTCTTTACTGTATTTAAAATTATTCAAAAGACTGGCTTTCATCACCACAAGCCATTTCTAGCAAATCATCACACTTCTTACATAAACATTTATTAACCCCCCCTGGAGCCTCAAGGGGAAATTAGGTTCTGGCACAATGGAAAGAAGGGAACTCCAAAGAAAAGATTGCAATCAGTGGTTTCTATAATTCATAAAGCATGCTAAGTTTGAAGAGAAGGATCCCTTGTTCTGTGGTCCAAGGTTCAGATGCTCCTCTCTTGACTGAAGCAGGCTACCGAAGATTCATAATGATCCCCTTTGCATATTTATTAGCCTGTGCAAGCTGATTGGATTTCTCTCAACAAGACACTTCACTTCACAAAGGCAATGCCAGGCCTTCTCACAAAGGAGAAGAGACCAGACACTTCACTTTTCCAGTTCTAACTGCAATTCTGAGGACCAAAGGACACAGCTGGAGCAGCAGCTTTAGGAGCAAGGGGCCATATTGCTTTGTAAAGCAGCTTTAAGGGAATGAGGCATTCAAAGTAATGTTAAATGAGAGAGCCCCTCAAATCGCTCCATGGCTCGGAGCCTAGCTATATACGAGACCGCCTCCTGCCCCATACATCCCTTCGTCCGCTCCGCTCCCACAGAGAGGGTCTTCTCCGGGTACCATCGGCCGGGCAATGCCGGTTGGCGACGCCCAGGGGAAGGGCCTTCTCTGTGGCAGGCCCAGCCCTCTGGAACGGCCTACCCCCCAACCTATGCACCACCTCGGACCTCCGCCTCTTCCGCCAGCGTCTCAAGACGTATTTATTCCAACAAGCCGGCCTAGCATAACCCCCCGTTTCTGACTTTTACTGTATCTGAACAAATTTTAATTCTCATGGTTTTAAAGAGTTTTTAGCATGGGATTTAATTTAATAGTTTTTAAAAAGTTTTTTTAAATGTATTTTGTATTTTGTATGGTTTTATACAAGGGTGCACAGGAAAATTTAAAAAACAATACATATATACAAAATACCATTATTAAACTTATAACCCTGTGCTAAAAACAATTTAAAATCCCCCTAATTAAAATTTACAGCTAATAACAGTCAGAAACGAGAGGTTATGCTAGGCCAGCATGTTGAAATAGATGCGTTTTGAGATGCTGGCGGAAAAGGCGGAGGTCTGAGATGGTGCGTAATTCGGGGGGGCAGGTCGTTCCAGAGGGTAGGGCCCGCCACAGAGAAGGCCCTTCCCCTGGGTGCCACCAACCGCCATTGTCCGGCCGACGGCACCCGGAGAAGGCCCTCTCTATGGGAGCGGATTGGTCGAAGGGATGTATGGAGCAGGAGACGGTCTCGCATATAGCTAGGCCCCGAGCCATGGAGTGCTTTGAAGATGGTCGTCAACACCTTGAAGCGCACCCAAAAGGCCACAGGTAGCCAGTGCAGCTCGCGCAGGAGAGGTGTTATATGGGAATGCCTTGAGGCTCCCATGATCACCCGCGCAGTTGCATTCTGGACTAACTGTAACCTTCGAGTGCACCTCAAGGGGAGCCCCATGTAGAGAGTGTTACAGTAGTCCATCCGGGACATCACGAGTGCTTAAGTGACTATTGCCTCCCCATCCCACTAACCTGCCTTCCCACTTTGTTCTCCTGTTCAGGGCAACAGAAGAAGATCAGCTGGGAGACTGGGAGGCAGCAGAGGCGGGTCTAGCCTATTTATCTACTCAAAATTTCTGCTACTGGTTCTCCAGAGCCTGTCACAACTGGCTGAACATCACCTCTGGAGTGGGAGTGGGAATGACACGTCGTCCTTTCACCAAGTTCTTTTTTTCTTCACTTCATTTGGTTATTTGAAATTTATCCATGAGGTCCTGTGTAAAAATGGGGGCAAACCTAAGAAAGAAAGATTGTAACAACTTTTCTCCTGAAGTTGTAAATGCTCCGACACTGGAAGTTTTTAAGAAGAGATTGGATAACCATTTGTCTGAAATGGTATAGGGTTTCCTGCCTAAGCAGGGGGTTGAACTAGAAGACCTTCAAGGTCCCTTCCAACTCTGTTTATTCTATTCTATTCTATAATAAATTCAAGTGAGAAAGAAAGGGAGAGTTATTAAATACATGATGGGAGAATAATCACATTAATTAATTAATTTTTAATTAAATGTAAATGAAAACAAAGCAAATATAGATTTTTACCTATTCCCCCATTACATTTTAATATGTGATTAGGGTGCAGCAATCAACCCTGAAGGAAGCTGCACCTATAAGCGCAGATAATAAAGTAAGAAGTGAAGGAAATAGGTTTCTCTCAAATTCTAACGTAAAATACCTGGCCTGATTTGCCTTTTCAAACTAAAGCTCAGCTGAACAGATTTTAATGCAACTCAAATTTGGGAATGCAATACTCCAGCACAAGTAATCCTACAAAACTATGAGCATTACTAAAAGGGGATGCAACACTATATATTAAATAACCAGAAAAATGAATTACAGTAAAACTGGCTTGCAAAAATGTGTGTGTCAGGCAAAATTGTGTCTAACACTGTGTAAGTCATAAGATAAATGTGCACAAACCTCCCAGATAAATATTTTTTATTATAAAGCATTTTTTCAAATAAATATTGAAACAAGATGAACTGAATTTAAAACTCAAAGGGGGAAATAACCCTGGAAAGACCAAAGTGCATTTTTTTCCACCTAGAAAAGCTCTTGTAATGTGTTTAACTCCTAAGTTTAATTATAGAAGTGCTGTTTCAGATATTGTATTCCTTCAGGCTGCCCTTGGACGCCATTGGAAGAATAAAGAAAGTATTACTTGAATATTGGTAGAAATAAGGCTATCTTGCTCACAGGCTGAGAATTAGGAGACACAACTTCATGACGACCCAGCAGAAAAATGATTTTGCCCATTTGCACAAAGAAAAGACCCAACCATGTTCAACTCAATAGAACTTATTTTTCATACTTCACAATACAAACCAGCTTGTTGTAGTGGTTAAAGCACCAGGCTAGAAACCGGGAGACTGCTAGTTCTTTTATTTATTTATTTATTTATAAAAATAAATATAAATAAATAAATAAATAAATAAATAAATAAATAAATAAATAAATAAATAAATAAATAAATAAATAAATAAATAAATAAACTGCTAGTTCTAGTCCTGCCTTAGGCATGAAAATCAGCTGTGTGACTTTGGGCCAGTCACTCTCCCTCAAGCCCAATCCACTTCACAGGACAGTGATGGGAAAAACAGGAGGAGGAAGCAGCAATAATATATTGTCACTTTATATAAACAAATAAATAAATAATTTCAAAGAAAGAGAATCCTGGCTCTCTTTTTAACTAATATTTCTGAGCTGGTTGCTTGCTGTAAAAAGTTCCCAGGTTTTGCTAAAACAAAGCGACAGATCCCTCCCTTAACATAAAAAGAGTAAATATAGCATTTACTCTTTAGTATTAGAGAGCCAATTTGGTGCAGTGGTTAAGGCATCAAGCCTGAAAGCGGGGAATTGTGTTCTAACCCCAGGTCAGACACAACTGGTGACACTGAGCCAGTCACTCCTTTTCAGTTTTAGGGAGAAGGCAAGAGCAAACCACAGAAGTTTTGGCAAAAAAAATCAAGGACCAGTCCAGGCGATTGCCAAGAGTCAACACTGATTCAATGGCACATTATTATTATGTGGTCAATCTTCGATGAGATTCACAGCCCTTGGGGCTGGTTGGTAGCTCAACAGCTCGAATCCTAACCAAGGACCTAGGAACTGTCAAGGTAACGTCGGAGGATTTAAGCAGTTCCAAGCAGGGTGGCCCTTTGTAGAGTCAGAATGCTCAAGTCCGACAAACCTAGAACCTCCACATAGCGAGGCAGTCCCCTAGGTATTGCTCCAAGGGCTCCAATCACAATCGGGATAACACACGCCTTTCTCTTCCATAGTCGCTCAACTTCAATTTGCAAGTCCCGATATTTTGTGATTTTTTTCTTGCTGCTTATTTTCAATTCGTGCATCACCAGGTATTGCAATGTCCACGAACCATACTTTTTTCTTTTCAATTATTGTTATATCAGGTGTGTTGTAGGACAAGTGCCTGTCAGTCTGGATTCTAAAGTCCCACAAGATTTTGACTTTCTCATTCTCCAAAACTTTCTCAACCTGATGTTCCCAGTGATTTTTGCTGTACTCAAATCCAAACTTCTGGCACAATTTCCAGTGAATGATCTTAGCAACACAGTCGTCGTCATCATCATCATCATCATCATCATCATTATTATTATTGAAAAGTAACATTAGCAACATTTTCAGGATCTGTTTTCTCCTCACTAGTCCTCATTCCCTTGACTTCCAATTTTTCCTCAAACTCCCCCTATTGCTGCTTGGTTCACTTTCCTGTTTCAGAGCTTGTTACGGACAATAATAAAGAGAGGAGGGTCACCCTGAAGTTGTCTTTAGCCCATGAATACAGATTGTACACAGATTAGGCTACTTGTATTCATTTTCAGCACCGCTCAATGCAAAAAGGGCATTCAGTTTCCCTGTCTACTTGAAGGGTTTTGGAACTTGGAGGATGGGAACTGTAATTTTACATTTTACAAGCATCTTGTGGCATATTATGGCTGAGCGTGTTTATAAAGACCTTTCTCCTTGCAATAACCCTTGAAAGTCAGATAGAATAAAAGGACCCCCAATGATCCCGAGTGTGGATATGAATTCAGGCTTGTCTTTTTTCTGTTTCCCACATACTAGTAGTTCTTCATTGGAATATAAAAGAGTTGGGGAAGAATGGGAGACAAGTTAACAAATATTGTGCACATTTATACGACTCTGCCAATTCAGGCAGGATTCATTTTAGCAAACACATTAAAACGTTTTGCAAATGCCAAGATGAGTAAATAGCTGCACAAATGTGTTAGTGGCAATCTGCACAGACAGAAACTTCAGCCAAAGAATTCTACAACAATAGAAGTTCCCTTTAAAGTTGTTTTATTAGAATAAAATTGGTTACCGTTTGCCAGTTTTGTAATCTAGATCAGATAAGATCACAATTACCTACTTCATTTCAAGCTGCTGTTCACTCAGAGCAGTCAAATCATCTTTAACGTCTTCGCAGCTTAACATTTAGTATTTCAAGGTACTGCTCTCCGTTTTTTCTTGCAGCACAGCTGTTTAATATTGTAATATGTGCTTTAAATGGAATCTCACTATGGAATACCATTTTCACACAACAATTCTAATTCTGAACTAGTAAATAGCAACTAATCAACAGTTTAGGGAAAGGTGATACTTTAACAAACTCAGCACCTTAATAGCTGCCTGCGACCTTGGAAATTCCAGCAGCCTGTGAGAGTTTTAGAATTCAGTATAAAATCACACTTGGAGCTTCTGTTAGAACAGAGAGCATGCTTGCACAAAAACCAAATACAACCTTCTTTCATAAAATGCATCACACCCAGACAAATGCATGATGATAAAACCTCTTCTGTACTGTTAATTTTTAACCAATGTTAAAACGATTGATCTTTAACCAAGTACAGTTATTGCCGCCACAGGTAGTCCTCAGTTAACAACTGCCCTGTACAGCAACCATTCAAAGTTACAAAGATGAAGGGTAACTGAAAAAGTGACTCTAAAACTGGTCCTCAAATGGTCTTTCCACAGTCACATGTCATTTGTGAGTTTCCTTCAGCCAGTTTCGGACAAGCAAAGTTAATGGAGAAGCCAGCAGTAAAATGATATTATGTTGTCTATAGAGATTCTCAATCATCTAGGTCAAAGGTGTCAAACTCCTGGCCTGCGGGGCCAGGTGCATCATGTGCTGGCCACGTCCATGCTAGTTTAGTGAAGGGGGGAAAAGTCATGATATGCCACATGACATCACTTTGACAACATGAGTTTGACACCCCTGATCTAGGTCATGGTTGTGCCAAGGGAACTTTTTCCAAAAGACAACTAGATTTTCTTGGCTCTTTCTTTGAAAATGTTTCAAAGAATGCAAAATATTTTCAAAGGAAAAAAACCAACAAAGTCCTTTAAAAACCATCTTTGGGATAGGTCACATTAGGTGACAACTTCCTTAATGATTATGGGTGATTTGCTTTACAACTGCAGCAGAATTGATGTCATAAATTGGACGCGGTCATATGAGCTTTTGCTGTTTTCCTTACCATCAAAATCACTCAGTGATGGAGTTGCCAGTCCCAGTTGCAATTGTTAAGTGAGGATTATTTATGTAGCATAACTGTAATGAAGTGAGACTTTTCCTAGTCAAATTGATTGCATACACTTTGTGGATATGATCTATACGCAGGGCATTATTTATTTATTTATTTTATTTTATTTTATTGTACTTTTATACCGCCCTCTCTCCCAAGTGGGACTCAGGGCGGTGCACAGGAATAAGAAAATAAAATATAAATATACAGACAATCAAATAAATTTAAAATTGGATTAAATAAATTCAAAAGGATAGAGGCAACTTTGTCACATCATAACTATGTCCCCCATTCGGGGCCTAGCTATATACGAGACCGCCTCCTGCCCCATACATCCCTTCGTCCGATCCACTCCCACAGAGAGGGCCTTCTCCGGGTGCCGTCGGCGGGGCAATGCCGGTTGGCGACACCCAGGGGAAGGGCCTTCTCTGTGGCGGGCCCGGCCCTCTGGAACGACCTACCCCCCGACCTTCGCACTATCTCGGACCTCCGCCTCTTCCGCCAAGGTCTTAAGACGTATTTATTTCAACAAGCCGGCCTAGGATAGCCCCCCGTTTCTGACTTTTTAAAAATAAATTATAATTTGGGAAGGTTTTTAACATGGGTTTTAGCATGGGTTAACTAATTTAATATATTTTAAATTGATATTTATTGTATTTTTTGTGGTTTTAATAATGCCTGTGCGCCGCCCTGGGTCCTAACAAGGAGAAGCGCGGGGTATAAATTTAATAAAATAAATAAATAAATAAATAAATAAATAAATGTCCATCCAAAAACAGGTAGAAAGCAGGTTCTAAATATGAAATGCTTGCCTACTGATTCCATTATTCAGAAAATCAAACCCATTGTGAAAAGGAGCACAAAGAGTTTGCCTGTTGTCATGTGCCAGCAGCCAGTGGACCTGGCAGCAGAGTCAGACAGTGAAGAGGTTGGGGAAGAGCATGGGTCATTTCTGGAGGCTGGAGAAGGCTTGGATGAAGACTCTGTGTTGGAGGCAGAGACAGGGCCGAGGCTGTCTGGCAGTGATCAGGTGCCTGTGGAGCTAGACAGCAGTGAGGTAGAAGAACAGCTAGAGCCTGTTCCCAATGTGCACATGCACAGAGCTGCCAGAAGATCAGGGTAGACTTGGGAGTAAAGTCACTCCCTGGAAGGTGATTGGCTCCTCCCATAGAAAATAAAGGAGGAGTGAAAGGGGAATGGTCTTTTGCAGAGAACAATTGTTTTGTTCAGTTGTTAGATTGGTTTCAGGAGTGTGAAGATCTGTCCGTGAATCTCAGAGACTCTGTGCCCAATCTTTTCTTTCACAGCACCTCATTTGGAAAATATTTACATGGCAGCTTTTCAAGATAGATAAGGTCTGGTTACCTGCAAGACCACCTCCTGCTACCAAATACCTCCCACCGTCCAGTTCGCTCCCACAGAGAGGAGCTCCTCAGGGTGCCGTCGGCTAAACAATGTCTGCTGACGACCTCCAGGGGGAGAGCCTTCTCTGTGGCAGCTCCCGCCCTCTGGAATGACCTACCCCCTGGACTAAGGACAATCTCGGACCTACCTCTCTTCCGTCGGGCCCTGAAGACGCACTTACTTTGCACTGCCAGGCTATCATAATTTTAAAGGGATTTCTTTTAATAGTGATTTTAGTTTGGGATTTTTAAATATTGGCCAATTATTTAATATTTCTTTTTAATACTGTTTTTAAACTCTGTATCATCATTTTTATTCTGGCTGTACACCGCCCTGAGTCCCGAAAGGGAGAAGGGCGGTATAGAGATCAAATAAAAGTAAAGTAAAGTCTGTAATTATAAATATTCCTTTGAAAGACTATTTGCCAGGCCTTGCTGAATGTGAATGAGAGGAATTCACATTCGTTTAATAAAAGGGTTTTTGTCAGGACCAGATGCGTGCTTTTTGGGGAAGCCCAGGTCACACCATTTCCCTAGGTGAATACCCACAGAAGAAGTATGCTATGCACAAGGAATCTTTCAATTAAGACAAATGCAAAATTAGACCTAGGCATGGGTAGCTGAGTGCTGGGAGTGATGTGGAGGATTGAAAGATGTGATAAATACATTTCCTTTCCTGTTAACCTTCTCAGCAAGAGGTATTTGTAGGGTAGTTTAATGTTATAAATGGAAATCGGATGCTTAGAATCTTGTTGCTTCAGGAAAACAGGTCTCTTAGCCCCAAGGCCATTGTTTTCTTTCCTCACAATAAAATTAATGAAGGCCTCACTTGGCAAATTAAAATTAGAGCTGCTGTTTATTTCAGCAAACTAGAGATTTCACATTAAAATTATGGAAGCTGATCAGATGGATTTGCTTGAATTACTTTAAAATAAGGCTCCATTCCAACTTTCCTAAGCAGAATTATTATAAGTAAGCCTGACAAAAAGAAAGAGTGGAATCTGCCTGAAAATAATTCGAGGGTTTTGAATCTTAAAAGCACCGTATGTAAAGGAAATAAAAATAGCCAACTTCTATATCTATAACTAAAGATGTCCATTGAAGCCCATGAAACATGATTACATCACACCACAGTCCTCTGCAGAAGAATGTGGACTAATATTTTTCAAACCTTTATCAAACCAAAATTAAATGATTGTTTGAATGAAAATTGTAATGCCTGCTATCAATGGCATTGCTGAACATCTATATACCATGCTAGCAACATGCAGAGAAATGGACAGAGAATATTTATTGTAGTGACAACCTAAAAAATTGCATGTGCCTGGAGGAATTAACCAATTTAATGACTTAAATTTTGATACATGGTGCTAGGAAATTCAGAGAATAATGATTGAGGAGGAAATTTATATTTTCTTTAAAATAAAGCCCCAACACACAATACATTCTACTTCTTAAGTAGACTTTTCCCTTTTATACTAGCAAAACTTAAGTTTCATTACTTATTTCATATTTTTATTGGGTTTTAATAATTTAAAGTAGAATAGACCTAATAAAAAAAAGAAATTGAGGGAAGCCTATCATTTTCATTGGAGTTGGAGTTGCCTTTTTCATCCCATCCTGATGCCCTCCTGATGTCTTGAATTGCAACCTCAAATTTCGAACAAATTAGAAATGTTGCTAAACCATCTCTTTGGGAAAAGTTGCAGAAATAACCACCATTGTTTCTTGATCAGATCTAATTATATGATAATTATGTGAAATTTATCTGTATACAACTTGATAAAAATTGAATTCTTGAGGATGGTTTTCATCTGATTATTATTATTTTTTTAGAGTAGTCATAAAACTGCCTTTTTTGGGAAACTGGCACCTTACCAGTGGTGGGTTTCTGCAGGCTCGCACCTACTCACGAGAGCCAGTTGGTGAAATTTAGAGAACCGGTGAGAGTGGGTTCCACCGGCGTACCTGGAAGTAAATCTGGCCCGCCGCTGCCAGTGACCCAACGGGAAGGAAAGGAAAGGAAAGGAAAGGAAGAAAGGAAGGAAGGAAGGAAGGAAGGAAGGAAAGAAAGAAAGAAAGAAAGAAAGAAAGAAAGAAAGAAAGAAAGAAAGAAAGAAAGAAAGAAAGAAAGAAAGAAAGAAAGAAAGAAAGAAAGAAAGAATTTATCATCACAATTGAGTCCAAAATTTTGGTTGCTAAGCAAGAGCGTTGTTAAATGAGTTTCACCACATTTTAAAAGATGGCCACTCCCACCCTGTCACATGACTGCCAAGCCACGCCCACAAAATCGGCCACACCTACAGGGGTAGGTTCTAAAAAAAATTGAAACCCACCACTGCACCTTACGTACCATAACCATGGGCAAAAAACCCCAATAAGGACATAAAATTAAAAGCAATTTAATGGTAGGGATGCCTTTACATTTGGTTTTTACGTTCTACCATAGATATTTCATCTATAGACTGTGCAGTGCCATTGCTTTCATCCTCACCATCATGGAAAATGGCAGAATAGGTTAAATACCAGATTACTTGCAAGGAGAAGCATTTACCAAATCAATCAAGATCTCTCTATTCACCATTACCTGATAGAAGGTATTTAGCACAACCACTGAACCCCATTTGAAAATGCATTAATATAAATTATTAATGAAATGCAGACCAAGGTTAAACAGTGGGACCACTTGGAATTTGAGGCAAAATGAATTTGCAAGCAAAAATTTTTTCTCCCTAGTATTTTTAGGGTTTCTTTTATGCAACCAAAGCACTTATGTTTTTTTTTTCTTGAGGCTTATTATTTGTTTTTTTCTTTAATTGATTCACAAATGGAGCGCAAGCATTTTCTCAGGTTGCGTAGAATCTACATCATTTATTATTTATCTCTGTATGGCTTTTTCCCCATAGGAATTGAGAATGGGCACGGTGGTCAATCTGCCTAGGCTTTCTATTTGCAAATCTGAAAGTTGAGGTCAGGAAGGTCTTCATCTAGCGATGGCTTGCATTTAGAGATAATTAGCTTTCTTTCTTAAGATTGTAAAGCTTTCTATTGAATTGTAATGCTGAAAATTCCTACTGCTTATAAATTGTTTTGATCCTTCAGTACTCGTTGTTTTTTTAAAGCCAGTCACTTTCTGGAAATTTTTAACACTCTGGACAGTAGCATCAAGATATTCTAGATATTACTCTTCCTTCCTTAGCTGCTGGCAGAGGGTTGCTGCTGGTGCTTCTACTGCTACTACCACATCGCTAAAGAGATGTCCTATAATGATAAGGATCAGGCAGACAGACATTGCAATCTTTTCAAAATCTGTTACATATGGTAATGTTGAAATCTTTATCAGTTTTGGCTTTTTTTCAAGAATGAAAAAAAAATGCCATTGCCAAATTGCAGGAACAAGCCTGCAGGGATTTTTTTAAACCAATTATGCCGGAATATCATTAATACTGATAAATACAACCACAATATTGTAGGATATAGATCCTGTTGCACAGTTCTGGAAACAAATTCTGCCAAGACCAAAGATGGGAATAGAATAGTGCTTTGTTAGATTTACTCAGTCAAACCCTGTTTGGATGTGATGGGATTGCAGTGCCCACAATCCTTAACTAACGTACAGCTGAGATATTATGGAAGGCTGTTCAATGAAGAAATATAGTTTTCAAGTGACATCTGCCAGACGCTCAGCTTGATCCATTTTGGCATTCATGTTATTCATTAGGCAAGCATAACCCTGCCGCCTAAATGGCCAACTGCTTGACTTGTGAGCCATCACTCTGCTATGTATTCCCTACTGTTAAGTTGCACATAAAAGGAGGGAAATTGTATTATGAAGTATGTTTAGCATCTGAAATGATGAATTGCTTCTTTAGGCCTAAAAGTCAGGCTTTTCTTCTTTAGAAGATTGACCTCCTGGCTGTCTTTCTATTAGCCTTCATCTGTCTGAAAAACAAGGAAGGAAGGAATCAGTTTTGTTACACACACACAAAAAAGAAAATATTGATTCCCTTAAGATTAAAAAGAATCTGTGTGAGTTTGCTTTGAAGTGCTAAAAATCCATGTACAAATTACTTTTAGCAAAAAAGTTTTATTTTGTCTGTCTGGGCCACTATTAAGGAATCTTTAATCCAGAAAGGTGAAGGAGGTTTAGAAATTCCAGCAATTACCCCTGCATAGATCTCTGTCCAGTCATTCTTCATTCCAAACAGATATTGTTGACAGAACATCAAGATTTCCATCACAGCTTTGAGGACCATAATTCTGACCTTTAAAATGTTAATCTGAAATATGTATATGCAAGTAAACAAGAACATTTCAGGCTCTCCAAAGCAATGACAGCTGCACAAAATCAATACAGCGTGCAACTCCATAAAGCAGCAGGATTCTTTTAACAATAAGGATGGAAAGTGATGTCTCTTCAAATAATTTGAGGTAGGTGAAGGCAAGGTCTTACATAAGATGGTCAGATACACAGTAGATTCAATTCCTAGCCTCATCCTTATTGCATATTGAATCAAACTTCACTTGTGGACATTATGATGCAAAATGTGTGCTGTGTGTGGGGGGGATTTTAAATGCTCCCAAACAATGTCTGTTTCTATTTTGGAAAGTAGTGGATTGTTTTTTTTTTTTAAGAATTGCTTGTTTTTCCTTAGATTTCAGTTTGCCATTCATCTCGTAGGCATTGTCTTATCAGCATTTTCAATTTATCTATCTGGTATCACCAAACTACTTCAAACCAAAATAGTGGTTTTTCTGATTTCATTCTAAGCATTTCATCCCTATTTTCAACCTCCTCCTTCAAAGGAACTGATGTTTTAATGTTTTTTCAGCTGATTTAAGGTTTTGCAAACCATCCCCATCTCATGTTTTGAAAACCTATTCATTGGTGACTAATCTGCCTTCATATTTGAAACATAATAATAAAATTAGGCTGCTTTGCCCTTCGCTGATTTTTCAAAGAAACTCTAATCTTTCAACTGGAGTATTAATTTGGTTTTATAACTGTCTTGCATCATCAAAATAGGAGAAAGAAACCACATGCCCATGTGTCTCAGGCTCCAAACATTCACTAATGATCTATAAAGGGCAAGAGGAATATTTAAATAGAGAGTGAATAACCACATTTATTCTAGCAGTTCCTAAGAGGAAAATTTCATCTCTCACACTTACAATTAAAAAAAAGGTCTTGAGCAAATCATTCCAAAGTTGAAATCTGAAGTGAAAAAATAAAGAAAGAGAAAGAAAGAAAGAAAGAAAGAAAGAAAGAAAGAAAGAAAGAAAGAAAGAAAGAAAGAAAGAAAGAAAAAAAACCACACAGCAGTCTCTAATATAATTCATATTAATGCTCAGTCATACTGGATTCATAATAATTGGAGCTCATGGTTTAATTATACAATAACACTCCCCCAAATCTGCTTATGTATGCTTCTGTCTCCATTAGGGAAGTTAAATCATTACCAAAAACAAGATAAAAAGTTAATGTTGCAAATCCCATTGTCTCGATGAAACAGCATTAAAGTCAAGCTTGCATTTGATGACTATTCCCCACTTAGCAAGGTGTTCATTAAAAGTAGTCTTGTACGTATGATAAGTTTGTTTTCTTTCTTGGGGAAAAAGCATAAAACTTCACTTGGCTTAATTTCTTTTTCTAGTAAATAATGTTCAAGGAGGGGAACTCACATCAATTAAATTATGACAGAGATATGATGAGTACAGCACTTGCATCTCGTGAAAGCAGCCAAATGTTTCCTCTCTTTAGTATCGTGGCTTGCAGAACAGTCTCCTAGAGCTTTGCTGGCTGGAGAATTCTGGGACCTGAAGTCCTTCAGACTTAAAGTTGCAAAGGTTGGACACCCCTGTCCTAGAGTTTTATGTTTGTTTGCTAATGATTGGCTCATCTAACCTGAATATTTCAATTAAATTAGAGCACAGCTCCCCTCATTTCCAAGCAGGCACAACGTGGGGTGATGGAACTGGATTTTTTTTTTTTTTTTTAGAACTGGAGGTATATTTAGGTTTATGAAGAAGGAAAATTGATATGGAGAAATTGGAGGCCGTGATGGTTGATCTTTACTACAAACAGCAAAAGCTATTTACAATAGGAATTGTAAATCCCAGCTTCTTCCCAAGGCCAGGTTTCTTTATGGGACTCCTTACCAGAGACTATTCCTCTCTTACTCTCCTCCTGAATGCTTAACTTCCTACCTTTTCACTCTGTCTCCCTTCCCTGTTTCTAGGACTGTCAAGAGAGAGAATATATTCATGAACAAGTGTGCTTGGATTACTGCTTCCTTTAATCGGAGTAACTCAGCCAATCATCAGCTATGTCTCCTCTGTTGGGGGAAGAACTTATCTTTGAAGCCTTCAATCCAGTCTTTCCCCAGAGACTTAGCCAAAGACTCCCACCCTATGCCTGTAGCCAGCTGATTGCCTCCTTCTAGACTTGGGTGAAGACACCACATTTTGGGGAATTCACTTCTTTTCCTCCAGGGAAGCTATTCAACCAAGAACTAATTACTGCTTCCTACATTCACATCAACTTTCCTCTCCATCTTTTCTCTTCAGTCACTCTTTCTACAACAAACATCGTAGTTTATGTTCTCTCTCCTCTATTCTCCACTCATTTTCTCTCCTTGCCTTCTCCCCCCACCCCACAATTTTGGGTCAAGCCACAGCATATCCCTCAGCGATTGATGAGGTGGGTATATCCCGCAGGCTGTAATTCCCAACACCAATATATAAGGCTAAATCTCTTTTGTTCATGCAGACAGGAAGAAACTGGAAGAATAAAAAATAATAAGGCTAACAATGCACCACCACCACCTAGCCCCACTCTTCTATTCACATAGTTTCCACTTGAAATATAAATACATACATAGGTCACAAATCATGTTAGCATTAAAGAGAATGTGAGCAGTGGAGCTAATTGTTCCTCTCCTGTGCCACAGGTAGCATCACCTCAAACACCTCAAACAGCTAATAAAGTGATAGATATTTCAAAAGTGTTTAGAGATTTTGATAAGTGCAGCATTTCTATGGTACTATTATTATTATATTAGGTTCTTCTGGACATCTGTAAAATTGAGTATTGCTTACAAGGTTAAATTTACACCAACAATTAAGAGTACTGTCAATGAGCCATCAGTAGTTAGCCTAACCAAAGAATCTTACAACCATTCCCACGCACACAGACAAGCAAGCCCCCAGAATATAAACTGACAGCAAATAGCACTCCTTACTAGTACTGATTATGTTACCTAGTTAGAGTAATGAAACATTTACAGGAAAACAAGCGATCTCAGAGAGCATCTTTAAACAATTTAGAATAATTATACCGTATGTGCCGGCGTATAAGACGACTTTTTGGCCCCGAAAAACATGCCTCCAAGTGGGGGGGTCGTCTTATACGCCGGGTCATCCGCGAGGTCCCCAGATGCCGTCCAGAGCCGCGCGGAGCCGCCGCGCGGAGACTGGCCGCTTTTCCACGCATGCCTATCTTTTGCACGTTAACCAGTCGGGGCATCTGAGGTCCATACTCAACTGGAGGGCGCCGCGTTGGGGAAGCGCCCCCCCCAGCCCCGGGGCTTCCCCCTCCCTTCTTTCCCTCGCCTCCTTCCGAGCCAAGGATATCTATTCTCCATGGTGCCGCCGTTCCCTTCTCCGCATGGCCCGAGCGCCTGTTCCTTACTGCGATGATCTCAGCAGCTGCCAGCGCGCCGCCGTCTCGCCCGCTCGCGGCTCTTGCCCGCGGCTCTTCTTGCCCGCTGCCCGCCTGGATGCGGCCAGTCAAAAGCCGGGAGGGAGGCGAGCCCCTTCCACCGCATGGAAAAGCGGCAACTCTCCGCGGGCGAAACGGGTGGCGCGCGAAAGCGGAGAGTTGCCGCTTTTCCATGCCATGGAAGGGGCTCGCCTCCCTCCCGGCTTTTGACTGGCCGCGTCCAGGCGGGCAGTGGGCAAGAAGAGCCGCAGGCAAGAGCCGTGAGCGGGCGAAACGGGCGGCGCGCTGGCAGCTGCTGAGATCATCGCAGTAAGGAACAGGCACTCGGGCCATGCGGAGAAGGGAACGGCGGCACCATGGAGAATAGATATCCTTGGCTCGGAAGGAGGCGAGGGAAAGAAGGGAGGGGGAAGCCCCGGGGCTGGGGGGGCGCTTCCCCAACGCGGCGCCCTCCAGTTGAGTATGGACCTCAGATGCCCCGACTGGTTGACATGCAAAAGATAGGCATGCATGGAAAAGCGGCAAGTCTCCGCGCGGCTGTGGAGGGTTTCCTCTTTCCCCCTCTGTGTGTCTGTTAGACTCTGATTCCCTCCCCCCCCCCGTCTTTTTACAGACACACAGAGGGAGAAGAGAGAGGGGAAAGGAGGAAACCCTCCACAGCCGCGCAGAGACTCCGGTGCCGGCAGCGGGCGGGCGGGATAACCTTCCCAGTCGACATGCTGGCCCCTCCTCCTCGCCTGCACTAGCCGCAGCTTGGGTCTTCTGTCCGCTCGCTGCGGGATAACCTCCGCAACTGACATGCTGCTTCCCCGGGTGGAGGGAGGGAGAGAGGCAGACTTAGAGAGACAGAAAGAGAGAGAGGGGGAAACAGACACACACACAGACACACACACACACACACACACAGAGTGACAGATGGGTGGGGGGGGGGAGGAGAGAGAGAGAAACAGAGAAGGAGAAAGAAAGAAAAATAGGAAAAAAGATGAATGGAGGGTGGGAGGGAGGGAGTGAAAGAAAGAAGGGGGAGGGAGGAGGAAGGGAGCAGTGAAAGAAGGAAGGAAGGAAAGAAAGAAAGAAAAAGAAAGAGGGATGGAGGGTAAGAGGGAAGGAAGGAAAGAAGGGAGGGAGGGGGAGGGAGGCAATGGAAGGAAGGAAAGGAATGGAGAGGAATGGAAAGGACGCCTCCTTCCGACGGCCACCTCAGCGCCCTGCACCTTCCGGGGCTTCCTGGAGGGGCCAGCATCTCGACTGGGGAGGTTATCCCGCAGCGGGCGGGCGAAGGACCCAAGCTGCGTGCCGCCAAAGCCATCCGGGCGCCGCACGCCCAGCCCCGGACGGCTTCGGCAGCACGCAGCTTGGGTCCTTCGCCCGCCCGCCCGCTGCGGGATAACCTTCCCAGTCGACATGCTGGCCCCTCCTCCTCGCCTGCACTAGCCGCAGCTTGGGTCTTCTGTCCGCTCGCTGCGGGATAACCTCCGCAACTGACATGCTGCTTCCCCGGGTGGAGGGAGGGAGAGAGGCAGACTTAGAGAGACAGAAAGAGAGAGGGGGGGAAACAGACACACACACAGACACACACACACACACACACACAGAGTGACAGATGGGTGGGGGGGGAGGAGAGAGAGAGAGAGAAACAGAGAAGGAGAAAGAAAGAAAAAGAAAGAGGGATGGAGGGTAAGAGGGAAGGAAGGAAAGAAGGGAGGGAGGGGGAGGGAGGCAATGGAAGGAAGGAAAGGAATGGAGAGGAATGGAGAGGAATGGAAAGGAAAGGAAGGGAATCCAGAAGTGGAGGGCCTGGTTGCCAAGGGGAACGGGGAAGCATCCCTCCTCCCCCCCCCCCCCCGCACCAGCAGCGTGGGAGCTGGACAGTAAGCAGGCAAGTGATCTTGTCGCTGTTGTGTCCAAGCAGGTGCCTCTGCTGCTGCTGCTCCCCTCTCCGCCTCACCCCTTGCCAAACCCTGGTAATATGGTGGAAGAGGGGGGGGGAGGGAAAGGAGGAAGGGTGGGTGAGTTGCTTTCCCGGGAAGCTGATGGCAGGGGCTTTTCCTATGTGGCCTTGGATCGCTCTTTTCCACCCACCCCCCTCCTCACCGTTTCTCTGCCTGCTCTGCACCTTTTCCCCAAGAAATCGGTAGAATCAGGGTGATGTAGCCTGTGGAGAGATTAATTTGCCGGGAGTTTGAAGTATTGGGTGATGAGGGACGGATTGAAACAAATTTCAGTCATTGTATTGTTGATATTTGTCCAGCAGTCAAACGTTTTATTTGGTGTGTGGAAGGTGTGCAGAAGAGGGGATAGTCTTATACGGGGAGTATATAACAAACTCTATATTTTGAGTGGAAATGATGGGGGGTCGTCTTATACGCCCAGTCGTCTTATACGCCGGCAAATACGGTACTTAGAAATATCTTGTGAGCTGCCACCTCACATTCCCTTGTGCTTCAATACCATGCAGTGACAATCTGCCATGAACTATGGGGTTTGTGGATAGAAACAGGAATACTTGGGGGGAAAGATCTGATATATTCCTTTGCTAGTAGGGCTTAACGTTTTTAATTATTATGTGGTATTAATGATAAAAAATATATGATTAAAATCCCAAAATCTGAAGGAAGAATAAGTGTTAAAATGAAGGTTTCTTCAGAGTCTTAAGCTGGCTGGAGAAGTCTGGGAGCTGAAGTCCTTCAGACTTAAAGTTGCAAAGGTTGGAGACCCCTGTCTTAGAAGACTTCCAGTGTTAATCCCTGTAAGTAATTAAAACATGGATTTATGGGATGGTCAAAACCACTAGATTTACAAAAGATTACTACTTTCATGTGAAAAATAAGGTTGAACGTCCCAATTTTCAATTATATAATTCCCTTTATATTTTGACTGCTATTCCTTCCTGCAACTCAAATGATTTCTCTCAAAAACCATTATGGGCAGAACTAGGATGCTATTATCTTGTGCCTTTAATATCTTGGCAGAATCTTGGTTCCCCTTTTAGTTACAACTCAGTTATTTTTTCCCACATTAAAAACTGCAAGACGCATTTTAGGCAGGAGACTCTAATCTGATCTGAACTCTGATGAGAAGTTGGCATAATGGGAAATACAACATGAACACTGCTGGTAAATCATTTTTCTGCAAGTCATGATGAGAAAAAGCATCAGTACTATCTTATTATTCTTTTTAAACTATGTTTTGCACAAAAACAATTTGGCCTGCTCAAAATGTGTCATAAAGGTTGCATTTCAACTTCTGTACATCAGAAGTGCAATTATGTCAGAAATGACTGTAACCCATGTGTTTTGCATTTGTTTTTTGGCAACACTGCTTTGTTTTAGCGTGCATGAAATGAAGAAATGAAGGTAACAGTATGAATGCAGTTAAACTATACCCTGAAATATTTGAAAGCATGAAGAACTGAGGATTTATCTGCAAAAGATTTATCTATTTTAAAGGAAAAACTCTAGTAGGCTTAAGCTGACACTCTGGATGGAAAACAAAGCACATGTTCCCCATGTGAATTGATTTTCTACCACTGTCACAGGGAGACTGATCAATGTGATCAGAGTTTAATGTATTGTTTCAAATTCCACAGTGCATATCAAATGTTCTAATACATTTTAATGTAGTTTATTTTGATTTTTTATTTCATGTATTAGTAAATATTATCTCTATGTTTTCATTTTCTTTTGCTAACAATTAAAAAGCTATTCTTTAAAAATTAAAAAATCAAAGGAAAATATGGGCTGGTGGCTTCACTCCCTGTGCTAGGCCTTCACTCACAAATGAAGGTGAATACAAGAATCCCAGAATAATGTTGCAGGATCCAATCTGGGTCAATCACCAGGACAGAGGTTTAATCTTCCATACTTTCAGACTCGTGCTGGATGGGCTGAGATTGGATTGCAAATTGGATCCTGTAAAGCCTTCACTGTACATAGCAAGCAACCAACCTAAAAGCTGATTTGCTTTTGTCAAGGATGTCCCCAGCAGGTGAGCAGTGTGCCAGAAAAAACTGTTCCCTTATCTTTCTAAAATCTGCTTACCAAAAACTGTCAAAGATTAGCACTACACATCTAATGCAGGACCTCCCTTCAGAGCTTCTCTCAACCTTTTCACGAAGATTTAGTTCTGTAGGCAGGAGAAGACTAAGAGGACCTCTGAAATGGAGTTAGGTCAAGCAGCACGGCTGTCTGATGCTACTCTTGGAAATGAAAGGGTCATGTAGCTTTATGAGGTAGCCTGGAGGGAGAGTATGGGTCAAAGCTTCTTCAAAACCAAATGCTTCTTCAATAGTTTGCACATTTCTAGCTGACTTTGCATTGCAAGAACTAATGTCTTTCTTCCAATAAATTAAGTGCATGTATTTCATCCAACAGTATCAAAAAGGGGAGAAAATAGTCAACCATTGATATTGAAATCTAGTTTAAATCAATGGGAAGTATGGATCTTTATTTTATTGATAGCTAGCTAGCTAGCTAGATAGGTTTAGGTTTAGGTTTAGGTTTAGGTTTAGGTTTAGGTTCAGCCCTGTATCATCTAGATCTGTACCTGAATTAATCCAAGATGAATTTAGAGATTTTCCACCTCAGTGAATCATTGTCCATATTGACACCCAGCTGGCTTCATGCCCCAAGGTGGGATGAGAACTCTGTCTCCTGTTTTCTAGTGACTTAAACCATTACACCAAACTGCCTGCCATTCATGTATATATGGCATACACCTCTGCTAGTTGAGTTTTCTTTCTTTAAATGGAATAGGGTAAAAGTGGAAGAGTTATCATCTTTTTGAAAAAAGATGTGATGTTATTCAGAAAGAAATTCTCACTAGATACTATTAGTTTCCACATCTGAATACATCCAGGCTCTTTAGAGGAGGAGATATTCACATTATCCCACAGATGTTTGAAAAATGGAAATAATTTGTACAACGTCATTGCTAATAATTTAGCTTTAGTGCCTTTTGTTTGTGATCATGTCAATTGCTTTTGAATCTTAGATTTAAAACTCCCTGGATAGAATGCTGTCATATTTAGGAAGGATAAGGAATTAAATTAAGAAAACATCATTTTGAGAGCAGAAAATCCAATGCAAATTTTCTCGTGGGAAAAGCTACCCTGTTAATCCACACAAGAAGATTAGAACAAGCCATGTGGTTTACTCCTTTCCTGTGGGGGATGGGGAATATGGAGGTGTGTTGTGAGGACAGGTTCCTTTGATAGGAACTCATTCTGCACTCTAAATTGTATGCTAGGTTGCTCAACTACAAACATAACAACTGCAATAGCTAGCCTGAGTGAAGCCTATATTAGCAAATGCTGAAAGTATTACCTTTTTCAGATGGTATTGGAAATAGGCTACAAAAGGAAGCTGGACTAAAAAAGAGGGAATGAAAACAAATATACTTTTTACCAGCTCTCAAGTCAAGTACTCAAATTTGTTTTTTCTCAAGAAAATATATTGTTAGGCATTAATTTTCGAGCTACTTTCAAATCCCTACTGTGTAAGATCCCTCCACTCTAATTTGAAAAAAGGCTAAATAAAATTTTAAAGCTGCTAAGCACATTAACCATTGCCATTGAACGGGCTTCTATAACACTAAAAATTAATTAACCCATTCTTTTAAGACTAAGAGCAAAACAACCCAAAGGTATTTATCATTCTTAGGGATTCTTTCTTGCAGAGAACAGTCTAATCATGTGTGGGATTAAAAGTTCATTTAATTTGTTTTAAAGAAGGATTTTTTTTCCAGCTTGCAAGTATTTGTATGTGATAGATTGTGTATGTGTTTGTGTATTAAAATATCTTACTAGCAAGAATCCCATGACCGTCAGTGTTACTCAGGAGCTGGTTCCTTGGAAAATTATCTCAGGAGGTTTATGCATTCTTCAGACTAATGGTATGTCCTTTTGTGTGTACATGAATCTAAATATAGCTAGATACACACATGTACTATTTCCAGCATTAATCTTCAACATATTTGTTTTTCAATTCAGTTTCTGGGACAACCCTAGAATATCTGTGACAAATAGCCAGTTGGTGCTGCTTTGCTGCACATTTAAATTTTTAAAAGACTGCCTGCAAGCTTGCCCTTTATTTTCCTGCTTATCTACAAGATCGCCTTACTTCCTCTCTCTGGTCTAATGGAAAGAATAAGGACAGGTCATCTCTATCCATCTCCCTGATTTTCTCAGACCATCTTTGTTACCATTGAGACATACCTTCCAGTGTGTAAACCAAACTTTATCAGGTTCAGCGATAGTGTCTCACAGCAAACCACACTGAAACCTTTCTTCACCAAAAATAAATAAATAATAGGATTAAGATTTCTGAAGGATAATCCAGGCAAGACTTAAATCTTGTTAATTAGATAGATGTGTTCTTTTGAAATAAACACTGAAATAATCAATAGGTATCTTCTATCATTAAGTTAATGCCATTAATGCCATAGTCATCCCAGATAACAGAAAGTATAGCTAGCTAGTTCATGTACTAAAGATTATAGGACTTAACTTCATGCACCATTTATTAACACAAGGAATTAGTTATTATGAAAACAAATAGCATACACTTTGTTTCACATATTCCCTCTCTTGTGTTTAGCTATTGCTGCAATCAAATTGAAACCATTTGATTGAATGTCACATTGATGAATTATATTGGCCTTAGAAGTCTGGGATTTTCTTAATTTTCTTTTACATGTTTTAACGAGAGAAACAAAATCACTAATAATCTACATGTATTGTATTGGAAATAGTTTTTTATTTACATGAAGGATTATCTACTTATAATTGTATTGGTATCATTTTCCAATTTTGTGGGATTTTTATTTGGATATACAGTATGTGATATGCAGATCATACCAGACACTAAGCTTTGTCTATATGTAAGTCAGGGAGAATAAAAAGACTAAGAGAAAAGAATTCTCAATAGCAGTTTTTCATTATATATATGACAGTACTCGCTATCAGTTTTTATTATATATATATAATAAAAAGAGAGAGAGAGAGGGGGGGGAGAGAGAGAGAGAGAGAGGAAGCTTTGGGCTATATAAAAATCAATGTAAAATGCCTTTAGGTTTTCATTAGCTTTTTAATTAGGTAGAAAGCACAGTCAGTAATGTATGCAATGGACCATGGAAAGGTTAAAACAGTCATATCCAGGCTGTTGAGAGAAGCATATGATGCATGGAACTGAAAGCAGGAAGCAGTATCAAGTTGTTGCACAAAGCAAAGTCAGAGTTAATTACCAAGGGTCAGAAACCAATAAGGTAATCTATAATGCAAAGCCCAAGGAGTTCGCCAAATTGAAGAGCAAGAGCTTAGAAACAAGAAATTCCGCTACCATTGTTGCTGCACATTGATCTATTGCAAACCAAGGTCTAAAACACCAGCCAAAAATACACTACTTTAAAAACTCTGGGGTCTTTAAGGGTCTGCCCTTTCTACTTCAAGGATCAGCTACAGTAAAGGCTGCAAGTCAAATGTGATATGTCTCCCCCTCTGCTTCCGAATCTGAGCATTGTTCAGGGGATTTAAAGGCATACAAGTCTCTAAATCCCTAGATCATCATTGCCGACAGCCTTAAATTTTATGAGTTGTACTAGGCAAAGAAATTCTGCTGCATTTTAGCTATATGTTGTACAATGAATGAAAGTTTTCTTTACAAATGTGTTTCAAAGGTAAACAGATCCTCAGATAAGCTTACTGTCTTCCCCCCTCCCTCCCATAATGGTAACAATGGATTTCCCTGCTTCCACTGATGCAATTTTTTTTTAAAGAAGTTATCAGAAAAATGCTTTCTAAATAAGAAATATTATGCCTAAGAAATGCCTGCTATTGCTTTGCCACCAAAATGGATCTAGGACAACTTGTTGTGGCCAACTTGCCATGACCAATTCACCACAGGACAGCTCACTAGGGACAAGAGTTACATTAAAATTAAAGAAATGGTAGAATAGAATCATTAAAGAAAGGATGGCAAAGGAGGGGCAAAATAAATTGTAAATGACAAAAAAATTAACATTATTATTTTTTAATTATTATAAATAATTAAATTGAATTGTTGAATTGTCCTATGTTGAGTTGGCTGGGGCAAGTTGGCTGTAGCAAGTTGGCCATGGTGAGTTGTCCCATTCCAGTCCAAAACATCCAAAAGTATTTTGAATGTTGAAGAGTGTCATCTTAGGAAGTCAACCATAGATACTGCATAACTCTCCTGTTCTGTTTGCCAAGGAATAATGGATCGCGCACGTTGATATCTCTATGTTTATTGCATGTGTGAGGTAACCACAGTGCGTGGTTATCTTGAAAAATTTGAAATGCATATATGTCACTGTGATGTATATGTATTCCAAATGGATAACATGAATGTGTATAATCAAGTGTTAAGTCAAGAGCTGATTGAATAGTCCAAGTACTTTTACTCTAGGCAAAATAATTATCTCTTTAAGGGATATGGGTGTAAATTTGAAAGCTAAATATTCTTCGGTTAAACAATGAATTGGTAATATTTTTAGTAATCTAGTCATGATCAGATACCAATACATAAGATCCATGGCCTGGCACAATAGCACTTAGCAATAGCACTTATAGACTTATATATTGTTTTACAGTGCTTTATAGCCCTCTCCAAGCAGTTTATAAAGTCAGCCTATTGCCCCCAACAATTTGGCTCCTCATTTTACTCCTCTTGGAAGGGTGGAAGGTTGAGTCAATCTTGAGCCTGGTGAGATTTCAACTGCCAAATTTCAGGCAAGCAGCAGTCAGCAGAAATAGCCTGCAGTACTGCACTCTAACCACTGCGCCACCGCAACCCATATCAGCACTCTTAGGAGAAAAGAGTCATCCATATTTGCCTTAATGATGTAATAACAATAAAATGGCTTTGATGATAAAAAAATCAGGAAGCAACATGAGCATTCCTTGGATATTAGATATTGTATATGAAATGTCTACATGTTACCCCAAATGTACATACATTTAGAAAAAAAAATTAAATGTATGCATTTGTCAGGTTTATCTCACCTTTCCTTGAGGAGCTGAAGGTGTCTTTCTCCTTTCATTTTATAACCACCATGTGAGACAGAGTTAAACTGAGAAATTTAGAGTGTGGCCCCAAATTAGTGAAGTTCCATGGCTTAAAGTGAATTTGTATTTGACTTGGATGTCTAGTGCAACACAGAGATGACCTGAATAGCTCGTTTGGCCACTTGTGAAAGAATAGGAGCTTTCTTGCTAATACTAGAAGAGACCCAATTTTTATATGGTGTCATAAAATGTATAATATATTACTTATTAATAAAACATACAATAAATATATAAATAGAATGTATTGCAGGCATTGTTGTGAAATACTGAGTACAAAAATTGAGACAGTGCTACTCCTTTTAAATTGATTTAAATATAGGCTAAGAGTGTATACTTTCGACAAGGATAAAGTACTAAAACAGAAGTTTACATGTGGCATGAATAAAAGGGTTCTTCCCTTCTAGGAGACAAAGATAGCGGGGGCGGTGAAAAGAGCAGCAAAACACAAGATATGGGAACGGAAGGGACTATACCTCCACCTGGGGACAAGGAGGAGGGAACAATATCGACAAGGCTCAGGTCACAAAAGTTTATGTTTATGTTTATTATTAAATTTGTATACCGCCCTTCTCCCTTGCAGTACTCAGGGCGGTGAACAGGCATCAATAAAAACATACAAAAGACATCGATACATAAAATACTTTAAAATAATATTAAAATGGGGCCCGTTCTAAAATCCAGATAAAAACTCTTAAATAAAACCAATTAAACCAATTAAAAGCTACTACACCAGGCCGGCCACACGGAATAAATGCGTTTTCAAGGCCCGATGGAAGAGGTGCAGGTCAGTGGTCATACGTAAGTCAGGGGGTAGGTCGTTCCAGAGGGCACGGGCTGCCACAGAGAAGGCTCTCTCCCTGCGGGACGCCAGACGGCATTATTTGGCCGACGGCACCCTGAGGAGGCCTAGTCTGTGGGAGCAAACTGGTCGCTGGGAGGTATTTGGTAGCAGGAAGCGGTCTTGCAAATAACCAGGACCCGTGCCATGGAGCGCTTTGAAGATGGTTACTAGTACCTTGAAGCGTAAAAAGTAATTGTATTTGAAATATTTTTGAAAATGGCAAAGAAGGAAAGGATTGAACACATGGCTGATATAAAATAAGAACTCTGTATATGCTTATCCTTTCTATGTTGCACTTAAAATTGTAAACATGTGGGATGTGGGGAGTTTCTACTGCCAGCATGGGAGCTACCAAAATTTTCTATATACCTATATACCCCTTTTCCTATAAATGTCATAAAACCAATAAAAAATTTTACCAAAAAAAAGGTGGGGGGGGGGGTTCTTCTTTACACCTATAGCCAGCAACACAACACTTACACAAGGAAAGCATTTTGGAGATCTGGTTATAAACCTTTACTGCTTCCTGCAATGTAATAAAAGCAAAGTTTTAATCTTGAAGGTTATGAAACTGCTTTCCCTGACCCTGCAGAATAAGACAAATCCACTGGGCATTTTAACCGCCTTTCTAGCCACTTCTCTCTTTGTAAAGGTCATTTTTTTCTAAGAATGAACTTTTGAGCAGCTATTGATTCTTTTCAGCTGTGAAAAAAGGATGTGCTTTTACAGTTTTCCCTACTAATTTGCTCTATAAAGAAAGATGAAAGTTGAAATCTCAACTGAACTGTTTCCAGACAAGAAAAAGCATTACAAGTTGTTGTATTAATTAATTAACATAATTTTTCAGGGCAAAGTATGCTTTAAAAAAAATACTAGTCAATACAAGGATTTTCAAATAGACTATGATCTATTCGAGCTGTTAATTTGGTAATAGTGTACAGTGGAGGCCACAGAAGCTGGCTCTGTTCGCTATTCCTAGGTAAGCCCATGCAAAATACTGTTTTGTATCTCCCCACACAATTTCCAGAAGTAAAGTGTGTGATTGGAGGAGACAATTGTTCAGTGAGCTATCTAGAATACCTGCCTGGTCCTTTGACTTGGTTCTAGGATTTGATGATTCAGCAGAATAAGTTGGCTTTTATAAAATTATTTCAGAAAATGATGGGCACTGAACTTTGAAATGTTATGCTAAATAATGGGCTAGACTTTAAATATTCACATTTCTGCAACTTAAAAATGGAGATTTATTTTATTTATTTATTAAATTTTTATACTGCCCTTCTCCCTTCCGGGACTCAGGGCAGTGTACAGGCAGCAATAAAAATCAGTGGTATAAAATATAAAATACATAAAATACATTTAAAAATATATTAAATGGTTGGCCTGTTCTAAAACCTTAATAAAACCCTACTAAAAACCATTTAAAAACTATGCCAGGCCTGCCGCACGAAATAAATAAGTCTTCAATGCCCGACGGAAGAGGCGCAGGTCCGTGGTCATGCGTAGGTCGGTGGGTAGGTCATTCCAGAGGGCAGGAGCTGCCACAGAGAAGGCTCTCCCCCTAGGGATCATCAGCCGACATTGCCTGGCCGACGGCACCCTGAGGAGGCCCTCTCTGTGGGAGCGAACTGGTCGGTGGGGAGGTATTTGGTAGCAGGAGGCAGTCTTGCAGGTAAGGACTCTCTCTAATCCCTGCTTTAGATCCTCGCTGGATGTAATAAAATTCACCTACTTAGATATTGTATGTAATTCCTTTATACTGATTTCTGTGGAAAGAAGTTAATGATTCTTCTCCTCCTGCACTCTTAAATTTGATGAGCTTCTTTGAGATCTTTGTGCTAAAAACTACTTCCACATGAATATGTAACCTAAACATTGTCTTTAATGTATAGCTTAACTATCCTCTTTTGAGCAAGTCATGTTTAGCCTCCATTCATCTCTAATCCTATATATATCTAAGGAAGCAATTAATATAATGCAGATTGAACAAAACTGATACATCATGTCAAATGCAAGCATGTAGATAACACAAAATTGATATTTCACATCAAATGCAGCCCATGATTTTATTGGATTAGCAAGTGACATTAAACTATGGCAAGTGGATAATAACTGGATTATAAGTGGACAAAAGTATGATTGTGATTCAAAAGGATCTTAATATTCTTAAGCATTTTAGTAGAGAAAAATCAAATGCATAAATAAAGGCTTGGGAAGATTTGGTTTAGCACTAATATGTGTGAAAATCTAGTTCTAGCTGACTACAATTGAACATGAGCAATCAGTGTGATGCAACATTTTAAAAGACACATGTAATCTTTGAAGTTGTTAACAGCCACATTGCATCTAGATTATGAGAAGTAACAATTCCATTGAGCAAGTTTCATATTATAATGCAGAAAATTCTTAAAATAAAAACAAAAATGAAAGCAGAAACTTTTCTTTGGGGTTTAATGGAGAAAAAATTGGAACTTTAATATGTTGACAGCAGCAAGACTATGCACAAAAATGGAAGGACACTTCGATTTCCACTATGGACACAGAAGTTGATAGAGTTGGCAGAAATGGCTACATTTATTTATTATTTATTTATTTTATTAAATTTATAAACCGCCCCTCTCCCCTAGGGGACTCGGGGCGGTGCACAGGAAATTAAAAATCATATAAATACAGCAAGATACAAAATATTAAAACCGAATTAAATTACCCCTGTGCTAAAATATCAACATTAAAACCCTTAAAACCCTAAAAACTGTATCCCTTAAAATCCCAATTAAACAATTTATTTCTGCAGGCTAAGTATGATAGGTTAGGCCAGGCCGGCCTGATGGAAGAAGTAAGTCTTTAACTTCTGGCGGAAGGAGCGGAGGTCCATCGTTGTTCTGACTGTTTTGCTTAAAGGAAAGAATATAAGAACCTTTGCTTCCACACGGACACCACTTCTGAACTTTGTACTTGAAGTGGGGGGGAAATGAAACTTTGATTTTGGGTTTTACTGATGAAATTGATACATTTTCATAATATAATATATTATACTATGTATTTATATTATATTTTATAATAAAAAACTAACTAATGGTTAGTTTATATTATGGAAAAACAAAACATTGTGGTTTGATGTTAATGCTTTTTTTCCCCCCACAGAGGGATTCAGAAGTCAATGTTTCGTTTCTTTCCCCCAGTTTCTCCTCATTTTTCTCTCCCCCCTTCTCCCCCCATGGTGTCTTCCTATTTGCTTTGGTATTTTATCTTATAACCAAATGAAAATGTTACATTGCTAAGAAGTAATGGTTCCATTGCACTCCATTTGATTAGATCAGGGGTGTCCAACCTTTGCAACTTTAAGTCTGAAGGACTTCAGCTCCCAGACTTCTCCAGCCAGCTTTGCTGGCTGGAGAATTCTGGGAGCTGAAGTCCTTCAGACTTAAAGTTGCAAAGGTTGGACACTCCTGGATTAGATGATACCTGACACATTTTAAAGGGGATATGGAAAATCTTGAGCAAAATTATTGAGATGTATCAGGATGATAAAGATTTTAGAAGCCAAATCCATTTAAAGGATCCATTGTAGCAAACTTACAAAAAGTTAAAAAAAAATGGGTTTAAATTATAGAGATCTGTAAACAGCTAAAAATCAGTCAAGTGGAGGGAATGCAGACTTTTTCTCTATTGAAACAAAGAGCAGGAAAACAGCTAGTAGTATGATATTAAATAAAAGAAATTCAAGATGAATTTCAAAGGAATTTCCTGATAATAAAATGTGTTAAGAAGTGGAATCATTTTCCCAGAACAAAGGTGGATTCCCAAGCTGAAAATTTCCAAATGGGAGCTAGATGATCACTTAAGATAATTAACTGGATTCCCGTACAGAACAGGAAATTGGAATAAATGGCCTATGAAATCCTTGCCATTTATGTATCTATGACCATGACCTTCAATAGGAGGTTCTCAAATAATAAATTGGGTGCTTTCAAACAGGATTCTTACCCTGTCTGGACAGCAGGCTGTCAGCTTATCCAGCTGAAAAGGGAACACAGTCTGATATACAATCAGTGATGTAACTGAAAATCAGACATATGCACCCAAAGCTGGATTGCTGGATCATTGTCAGTACAGGTTCCCAGGACCAGGACCATCATTCAGTAGTCTATACATTTATAAGAAGCAATATCAATAGCACTTAGACTTATATACCACATTACAGTGCTTTACAGCCCTCCCTGTAGGTTTACAGAGTCAGCAAATTAGGTCCTCATTTTACCCACTTCAGAAGGATGGAAGGCTGAGTTAACCTTAAGCATGATAAGATTTGAACTGCCTAATTGCAGGCAGGCAGCAGAAGTAGCCAGCCGTACTGCACTCTAACCACTGTGCCACCGCAGCTCAAGAAGAGTTCCTGAAAGACCTCCAATCTCCTTTTGAGCACTGCCCACAACGACACATTCAGAATTGAGGTGCTCTTAGCTAGTTTCATTTTTCTTCTCTTTCAAGGGTGGCTCCTCCTGCTCTTTACTGTATTCCTCTAGGAGGTGGGTGTCATCCAAAACCTAGTGCTAATCCTGTGCACCTGCTCCAGGAGGAGTAAATGGTAAGTCTCTTCTACCTTTTGAAGGAAGACACAACAGGAGACTGGCATACACGGGCTGCAGAAACAGGCACACAGGTTCACCCTGCTGCATGATGTCATCAAAAAGTAGTCCAGAAAGAGGAGGAGTAAAATGAGAGAAGACAAGAAGGTCTCAATCCTGGTTAGGTTAACATGGCTGGAAGCAGTGATGGGATTCAGACAGTTCGCACCACTTCGGGAGAACCGGTTGTTAACTTTTTGAGCAGTTTGGTGAACGGTGTTGGAAGAAATCATTAGGGCAGAGAACCCATTGTTAAATTATTTGAATCCCACCACTGGCTGGAGGTCAGTTCAAACTTCTGCTGAAACTGTTTCTGCAAATACAAAGGAAATCTCACTGCCTGGATCTTTGTGGTCTGCTGATGGCCTGAGGAGCTGGCAGCAGAGTCAAACAGTGAGAACATGGGGAGGAACATGGGCCAGTCCTGGAGTCTGGGGACGACTCAGACGAGGGCTCTGCATCGGAGGCAGAGAGGGGGCCAGGACCATCTGTGAGTTATGTGCTGCCTCCAGAGCCTCAGCGAATCAGAGGAACAGGGGAAACCTGCTCCCAGTGCATGCATGCACAGAGCTGCCAGAAGGCAATGACAGTTAAGACAAAAGGGGAGACTCAGGAGTAAGGCATGGAAATGATTGACCCCTCCAATAAGACATAAAAGAGGAGCAAATGGGCATGACCCTTTGTTAGAACTTTTGTTTGTTCTGGTCGGTTTAAACTCTGAAGCTCCATTTGACTCTGTGCTCCATTTGGCCTTGCAAAACTAATTGGCAATTAGGTCTCTGGCAGTGTTTCAAGGTAGATAAAGGTGGGTGCTTATGAGCCTTACCCTGAAAGACTGTGGCAGACTTCTGTCGGACTCATAAAAGACTGGTTGTGAATCATTACAGGTTTTGAATGAACATAATTCACAGCAGTTTAAATAAAAAGAGGGTTGTGACTAAACATGGGATTTTTAATGCCTCAGGAAGCCTAGGTCAGAATAAAGTCATTTACATGGCCGAATGTGCCATGAGCAGCTTGACAAACAAATCCAAATCATGAGTGAGTGCAATCCCTCTCAAATTTGCTTGCAATCTATCGGCTGAGAAACCTGGATGTAGAAATTCTTTGTCTGTGCTTCAATGGGAGGAGTGGGATTCTTAACTTCCAAGATGATGTTAACATGCTTTTTGAGGTCATTATGTTTTTATTTATATACTAGCTATACCCGGCCACGCATTGCTGTGGCCCAGTCTGGTTAAATGGCCAACCAATCTGTGTGTAGATCTACACCTGCACACATACACACAACCACCATATAACCCCCAACCTACCTACCTACTGTATTTCTCCCTCTCTATCTATCCCTCCACCTACCTACATACTGTATTTCTTCCTTTCTCCCTCTACCTACCTACCTACCTACTGTATTTCCCCTTCTCTATCCCTCTACCTACCTACCTACTGTATTTCTCCCTCTCTCTCTATTCCTCTACCTACCTACCTACTGTATTTCTCGCTACCTATCTATACACCTACCTACCTACCTACAAACCGACTGTATTTCTTCCTCTCTATCCCCCTATCTACCTACCTACCTACCTACATAGATACCTACTGTGCTGTTCCCTATCTATCCCCCTACCTACCAACCTACCTACCGTATTTCTCCCTATCTATCCCTCTATCTATCTACCTACCTACCTACCTACTGTATTTCTCCCTATCTATATATTCCCCTATCTACCTACCTACTATAATACAATAATACAATAGCAGAGTTGGAAGGGACCTTGGAGGTCATCTAGTTCAACTCCCTGCCTAGGCAGGAAGCCCTATACCATTTCAGACAAATGGCTATCCAACATCTTCTTGAAGACTTGCAGTGTTGGGGCATTCACAACTTCTGGAGGCAAGCTGTTCCACTGGTTAATTGTTCTAACTATCAGGAAATTTCTCCTCAGTTCTAAGTTGCTTCTCTCCTTGATTAGTTTCCACCCATTGCTTCTTGTTCTGTACCATTTCAGACAAATGGCTATACCATTTCAGACAAATGGCTATCCAACATCTTCTTGAAGACTTGCAGTGTTGGGGCATTCACAACTTCTGGAGGCAAGCTGTTCCACTGGTTAATTGTTCTAACTATCAGGAAATTTCTCCTCAGTTCTAAGTTGCTTCTCTCCTTGGTTAGTTTCCACCCATTGCTTCTTGTTCTGCCCTCAGGTGCTTTGGAGAATAGTTTGACTCCCTCTTCTTTGTGGCAACCCTCTGTCTCTATTCCCCTATCTACCTACCTACTGTAATACAATAACAGAGTTGGAAGGGACCTCGGAGGTCATCTAGTCCAACTCCCTGCCTAGGCAGGAAGCCCTATACCATTTCAGACAAATGGCTATCCAACATCTTCTTGAAGACATGCAGTGTTGGGGCATTCACAACTTCTGGAGGCAAGTTGTTCCACTGATTAATTGTTCTAACTGTCAGGAAATTTCTCTTCAGTTCTAAGTTGCTTCTCTCCTTGATTAGTTTCCACCCATTGCTTCTTGTTCTGCCCTCAGGTGCTTTGGAGAATAATTTGACTCCCTCTTCTTTGTGGCAACCCCCTCTCTCTATTCCCCTATCTACCTACCTACTGTAATACAATATTACAATAGCAGAGTTGGAAGGGACCTTGGAGGTCATCTAGTCCAACTCCCTGCCTAGGCAGGAAGCCCTATACCAGGGGTCTGCAAAGTCGGCTCTTTTAAGACTGGTGGACTTCAACTCCCAGAGTTGAATTCTGGGAGTTGAAGTCCACCAGTCTTAAAAAAGCCGACTTTGCAGACCCCTGCCCTATACCATTTCAGACAAATGGCTATCTAACATCTTCTTAAAGACTTGCAGTGTTGGGGCATTCACAACTTCTGGAGACAAGCTGTTCCACTGATTAATTGTTCTAACTGTCAGGAAATTTCTCCTCAGTTCTAAGTTGCTTCTCTCCTTGATTAGTTTCCACCCATTGCTTCTTGTTCTGCCCTCAGATGCTTTGGAGAATAGTTTGACTTCAGTGCCTTTTTGACCATAAGAGGCCTCCGTAGTTAATGACTGTTGGTGGGCGGAGTTACAGGGAGTAAACACATTTTTCAGTTAGTACTTTTTTGTGTGTTTACTTTACACATGATACAAGTGTGCTAGGCACAAAATGATTAGCTATTCTATTATCGAAAGTCCTTGGCTACGTTGTGTCAAAATTTGAGGCAAATTGGTCCAGTACTTTTTGAGATTAGTGGATTCGTACAAACTATTTTACATTTTTATTTATATAGATTGTAGATTCATGAGACTAGAAATAGAAATTCAGTGCCTTTGGAATGTGTATTCATTTATCCTTTTTGTTCATTTCATTGTCTCATACATTTCTAATTGCTTTTCATTTATTTGAGGAAACAGACTGTAGACCAACCTCTCCTATCTGGGATCTTCCTTGTGTGCACCAAACATTCTAGAAGAAAGCAGCTGACTCGCTTCTTACTAGAGAAGAGGGACTTTCACAACCAGGTCACCCACTATATTCCCCTTTCTTTGTTAGTTAGCTTACAAATGAGCTCTTTGAATAGGTTTAGACCAAAATCAGCATTCCACAAGATAATTCTTCAGAGACCAAATTCATGGCCATTTACCTTTGATTTATGGACCACTAGTAATTCACGTAGCCCAAGACTGAAAATGTTGCAGACAGTGAATCACTTACCCTGAAGGAGATTTATTGTAGTTCATATACTGTAGTTAAGAAAACCTGTACTGTGACATGCTTAAGCAAATAAAGAATGCTGGGATGTTAGTAATGGAAGATAACTATTGCAAACCAGCAAGCATAGCTTCTCAAAGTTAGGTCTTTTCATTCCCTTAAATTGACAGGTCTATTTCTTACTACAATACCAGGGAATTGTTATTCTTATAGCTAAGGGAAGGAAACCAGACATCAAGTGATACCATATTTGTCATTATGACATCATGCAAATGATGAAAATTACCTCATCCTTTGAGCAACAAAGCCATGAAATATATAATGGCTGTTTACATGTTACTAACATTTACATTGTAATGTATTCTGGCCTCGTGAACATTACGTTATTCTGAAATTTCTAAAACCGTTCTTTCAAATGTAGTTTTTATTTTTCATGTTCTTTTTACAATTAGGCCTAGATATCACCATCCCACATAAGTCAAGAAAAATATCTTCATAAGCAAACAGAAAAGTATCATGACAACATGAAACTGTCTCCTCCTGGTTACATCCACCTGACCCACTACAGTGGGGAGGCAAGGAATGTGGCGGATGCAGTCTCCTAAGGAGGGTACATCTGGTGTGACCCAGAAGAAAGGCCTTCTCTGCAGTAGCCCCCTCCCTTCGGAACATCTGCAGAGATTAGATTGGCGTCCCACTTTGACACTCTTTTGCAAGGCCCTAAATATTTGGTTCTGCCAACTGTCCTAGGAAACCTACAGTAGAATAGAGCCCATCATGTAGCTTGTTTGGTTGCTTGTTGTCACAAGAGGGATGGGAGTTATTGCTTTTATATTGGGTTTTTATTGTTTGTAAGCCACTGAGAGGGAGTGGGGAGCTATCTAGGTGATATAGACAGACACAGACAGACAGATAGAGACAGACAATACTTTAAACATCATCTTGTCCAGCCTTCTCCAATCCAAACTCCAATTCTCAACATTCCTGATAGTAGCAGGGAGACAGCATAAATGTTTCTGAATCTCTCTAGAGGCTGAATAAAGTCTTTAAAAAAAAGTGAAGAGAAAGAGAAATATGAGCCAATTGCTTTTTTCAGTTTAATCCATATTCTTCTTAAACTCTCATGGCTTCTCTTTTCTGTGTACAGAAGTTTCATTCCTGCATTGTTTGACTGAGAACTGTATACACGGACTAGACGTAATACAGATTTAATTACAGGAGCACGCATCCACACAGCTGGGTAGCTGGATCAAGTCCAACATTGGTAGCTTTTTCAGATCTTCATCTGAACATATGAAAGCAATGGCTGATCACCGTACCTGTTCCTCTTATTAATTCTAGTCCATAGTATCACTCTACAGTATGTCTACTTCCCATCCATATGCAGATCAAGCCTGCTGCCATATGCAATGATATATATAAATCAAGAAGCCAGAAAGGAAGTGAAACGGGAAGGTCAAAAGGAAACAAAGTGAACTTCAAGTGCATCAATCAGTACTGCCGTTTCTCAAAACAGAAAAGGCCTTTCAGCAATTTGGCCCAGGAAAACCCAACTAGGGAAATAGCTGAACAAAAACAAGATTATCATGATCTTAAAGAAGGAACAATATCTGTTTATCACATACTTCCAGCCACATTGTCCATTAGAGTAATAAACAAAGAACATTAATAGGATAATATCATTTATTAAGCTCAACCACAACATTAAAAATAGTCAAGCAGGATTGTAGCTTGCCTTTTGTTTATTTGAAACATTTTTATCCTGCTCCTCAGCCAAAAAGAATCAAATATCAAGTTGTGAGACAATTCCTGCCCACAGGCTTCAAATTTAGAAGACGGGATTCATAAGAAAGCTCTTTAAAGTTACAGGGCAGCTAAAGATCTGCATGAATTTTGTTTCATAGCTCATATTTGTCTAAGGGTATGCAGCAGCTGGTCTCTTAGAAAAAGGTAGAAAAAACTAGTTAAAACAAAAACCACAAAAAGTGGAGGAGCAGAGGCAGATAGGCTTTTTAAAAAGTAAAAATGGTGGCCACAGTCATACAATCAAACCAGGGATGGACTGCTACGGGTTCGTCCCGATTCGGGCAAACCTGTAGCTAATGTTATGGCCGGTTCGGAGAACCGCCAAATCCAATCCCTGGCTGTTTCTGCCAAAAGAGCCAAAGCCAGTTTGGTGTAGTGGTTAAAGTGCTGGCCTGGAAACTGAAAGACTGTGAGTTCTAGTCCCACCATGGATATGAAAAATGAACTGGATGATTTTGGAACAGTCACTCTCTTTCTCTCAGCCCAACTCACCTCACAGGTATGTTGTTGTGCTGAGAATAGGAGAAGGAAGGTTTATTTGTATGTTTACTACCTTGACTTGCATATAAAAGAAATGGTGCAGGAAATAATATATTTTTAAAAAGAGGCTAAGTCTAAGGTAGTCCAGGTTCATAAAGAGAAAAACGAGAGATTTTTTTAAAATAAAATAGACAAGATACTAAAGAAATTAAAAAGTGAAAATTCAGAAGAGAGATTTAAATGTCTATGGAGACTCTCAGTCATCTAGGTCAGGGGTCCCCAACCTTTGCAACTTTAAGTCTGAAGGACTTCAGCTCCCAGATTTGCTGGCTGGAGAATTTTGGGAGCTGAAGTCCTTCAGACTTAAAGTTGCAAAGGTTGGGGACCCCTGATCTAGGTCATGGTTGTCCCAAAGGTGCTTTTTCAAGAGGCAACTGGATTGCCTGGTTTTTCTATGAAGGCGTTTTGCTTCACATCCAAGAAGATTTTTCAGCTCTGACTGGATGATGGCGAATGGTAGGATCATCTATAGACAACATCTATTTCCAGTCTACCACACAGGCCTTGCAACAGTTCCAAGAAGGCTCTACAGCCATTTGCACTACTCAGGTAACCCTGATGACATAGATAAACCTCCAGGTAGCCTCAATGACTCTATAAAAGAATGGCCAGTTGCCTGCAAGGAATATACTGTAAATCCTTCCATTTCCCCCCTCCATCCCCTCAGACCTGAAGCAGCTTCTTGGATGAGAATGAAATGTCTTCAAAGAAAAACTAGAAACTCCAGTTGCCTCTTGAGAAAGCATCTTTGGGACACGAGAGATTTAAATCTAAAAAGGTCTTTCTGCTGCATTACCATGGATAATTAGGCAATTAACAAGCAAAGTATATCGCAGAATGATGAGCAGTATTTTTTTAAAGGGAAAAAATGTAATAAGGAAAACTTAATTTGTATTAATCAAACAGACCCCAGAACTGCTGATTTACAGGGGAACAGGAATAGTCTATTAGTAATCAACAACTGACACATGTGCGTTACTGGGTAGCTGCAAAGTAATGTGTATGAATCCACTTTATTGATGTTATTAAATATTAAGCACAAAGCCATTTCAACTGCTACCTAAAATAGTTCTTTTATTTTACCATAAAGCCATATATAGTCAAGAGAAATGATTGCAACTCTCTAAATTTCTTAATAAGCAAGTTTGCAATATGCCATGGTACTACAGCAGCCTTCCCCAAATTTTTGCCTTCCAGATGTGTTGAATTTCAACTCTCTTCATTCAGGGAATTATTCCTACACACAAAATATAGAATCCATAACTCTATACATTTATGAAGTACATACATACATACAAGATATGAAAACCAGAATTGTTGTTCCCATAGGAGCTTAACGGGGGGGGGGGGGGCATGAAGCAAGTAAGAGATTTAGTTACTTCATCCGTGGTGTTCTTTTATTTTAATATTTTATTTTATTCTCTCCTGGGCAAAGGCAGGTAGACCAGCATTTCTCAACCCCAGCAGCTTTATGATGTGTAGACATCAACTAATAATAATAATAATTTTAATTTATAACCCGCTCTCTCTCCCCGAAGGGACTTGAGGCGGGGCACAGGGAAATTAAAAATACAATAAAACGACAAACAATTACAATATTAAAATGAATTAAACCAGCCCTGCGCTAAAACCCATATAAACTAAAACTAAGCTCTAAAAATCCCTTAAAAAACAGTTTAATTACCCTAGGCCGGCCAAGCAGAAGAAGTGTGTTTTTAATTTTTGTCGGAAGGAGTGGAGGTCCGTAGTTGTTCTAATATCGGGGGGAAAGTCATTCCAGAGGGTCGGGCCCACCACAGAGAAGGCCCTTCCCCTGGGCGTCGCCCGCTGGCATAGCCTAGTGGACGGCACCCGGAGAAGTCCCTCTCTGTGGGAGCGAATCGGCCGCAGGGATGTATGGGGCAGGATGCGATCCCGCAGATAACTAGGTCCCATGCCATGGAGCACTTTGAAGATGATAACCAATACCTTGAAGCGCACCCAAAAGACGACAGGCAGCCAATGCAGCTTGCGCAGGAGCAGTGTTACATGGGAAAACCTAGAGGTTCCCATAACTACCTGCGCGGCTGCATTCTGGACTAGCTGAAGCCTTCGGGTGCACCTCAAGGGGAGCCCCATGTAGAGAGCATTGCAGTAGTCCAGTCGGGATGTCACGAGGGCATGAGTGACTGTGCAAAGGGCACCCCGATCCAATAGGGGACGCAACTGGCAGACCAGGCGAACCTGGTAAAATGCCCTCCTGGCCACGGCTGTCACTTGATCTTCCATGGACAGCCGTGTATCAAGGAGGACGCCCAAGTTGCGTGCCCCATCCACAGGGGTTAGATGTTCGCCCCCTATGGCCAGTGATGGAGAGAACTGGTTGTACCGGGATGCCAGGAACCACAGCCACTCGGTCTTGGACGGGTTGAGTCTGAGTCTGTTCCTTCCCATCCAGGCCCACACGGCTTCCAGGCACTGGCACATCACCGCTACGGCATCGTTGGGGTGGATTGGGGTAGATGTGCACCGCTCCGAGTCCCTATGGGGAGAGGGAGCGGTCTACAAATTAAATTATTATTTATTATTATTATAAATACAGCTGCGTATCATCAGCGTAGAGGTGGTACTCTACCCCAAAACCATGGATGATCTCACCCAGCGGCTTCATATATGTGTTGAACAGGAGTGGCAAGAGGACCGACCCCTGAGGCACCCCACAGGTGAGGGGTCTCGAGGTCAACCTCTGCCCTCCTGCCAACACAAATTGTGATCGACCGGAGAGGTAGGAGGAGAACCACCGTAACACGGTGCCCCTCACCCCCAACCCCTCCAGCCGATGCAATAGGATACCATGGTCGATGGTATCAAAAGCTGCTGAGAGGTCTAATAGGACCAGGATGGAGGAACAACCCCCATCTCTGGCCCTCCAGAGATCATCTACCAACGCAACCAATGCCGTCTCGGTGCTGTGCCCGGGTCGGAAGCCGGACTGGCGCGGGTCCAGATAATCAATTTCCTCCAGATGACGGGGGAACTGTTGTGCCACCACACTCTCTACAACCTTCGCCAGAAAGTGAAGGTTGGAGACCGGACGGTAGTTTAACAATAATGCTGGGTCCAGAGAGGGCTTCTTGAGGAGGGGTCTCACCACCGCCTCTTTAAGAGAGGCCGGCAAGAACCCCTCACTCAGGGAAGCGTTGACCAACTCCCTGCCAGCTATTCTTTTTACCAAACTCCGAATGGCTCTTAGCCTTTAGGATACACAAATGAAAGGAAGTAGTGCAATACTTAAACTATGAGCCTGCTGTATAAATAGCTTGGGCCTTATAGTTTGCAAGGAGCCAGTTTTGTCTAGTGGTTATGTTGTGTCCTATCGGCCGCTGACCCCTGTAGCAGATGAATCAGATGAGGGGGGGCGGGGGATTCAGGGTCAACAGCAAGTCAACCTGAGAGCTCCGAGAGCGAAGAGGGAATGGATCTGGCAGAGAGAGAGAGAGAGAGAGAGGTGGAGCCTTGGCTGTCTGTCAGCCCTCAGATGGAGAGTCATCAGCCCACAGGTCTGTGGGTGGCTGATGAGGAAGAGTAAGAAAAGCTAGGTCCAGTGCCTGACACACAGATGCACGGAAGCAGAGGAGAGAAGAGCAGTGGAAATCCATGGGCTGATCATTGGGAAGGAAGAGCCACCGCTGCTAGCAAAGTCCCACCCTAGCTCATCTTCATGCTGGACAGACTAGTTAGCCGGCGATGAGGCAGAAACTTTTTGCTGGGGCTGCTGGGGCTCCTAATAAAGGAATCATTGATTTAACTTCAGAGGGTTTGTCGTGTTTGGGGATCTGGGCCAGAACCAGTGGTGGGATTCAGAAATATATATTTTTTATATTGAAAAAGTTTTATTGGGTTTTTACAATTTTTCAAAGGGGGGGGTAAGGGTTACAGAAAACATTTTGAGAACTTTCACGTCGGGATCATTGGCCCTTCCCGGGCTTCATAATAAAACATTGGTAAAACATTTATCAAAAATACTACAAGGCTAAGATAAGTGCATACATCATAAAATTCCCAATTCTCTGCTGACAGTCATGTATAAACATCCCGGTACAAAAGGATTAAAACATGTTAATAATAAAAAAAAGGCAAGCAAAGCCATTTTTTGGATCTAAGTCTCTTGGCAATTGTATCTTCTTTTTCTCCCCCCTGGCCCCCAGTGGGCGGGGCCGTGCCCCCCCCTGCCCCCCCTGGATCTTCCCCCAGGGCAGAGGAATGTTTTTTAAGAAAGGCTTCCGCCTCAACAACTGTTTTAATCCTTACTCTTCCTCCTTCCCAGAACACCAGCATCCCTTCGGGCATCGCCCACTTGAACCAAATCCCATGGTCAAACAATTTTTTGGATAAGAAGGAAAATTTCCTTCTCATCTCTCTAATCTTTTTTGGGATCTGCTTCAAGATGACGACTTCCTTTTGTTGGTAAATTAACGGTCCCCCTCTCTGCGCCTTCAAAATTTCCTCTCTGGGTGACCTTCTAACAAATTTGATATGTATCTCTCTGGGTACTTCATTTATCCTGGCATATGCAGAATTTATTCTGTAAACTAGGTCAATGTCCCCCCTGATCTCATCTTTAGGTTTATGTAAATAATCTGCTAAAATTGTACTCATGAGTTCAGGGAGACATCCACCAGGTTCCTCAGAAATGTTCTGAAATCTTAAAAAATATGACATCCTTTCAAAATCCATCCTAGCCATATGCCCAGTTAGTTCTCCAACCTCACTGTTAACATTTTTAAGCTCTCCCTTTGCCCCAGCCAGCCCCCCTTCCAACTCTTCAGTATTCAGGATTCAGAAATTTTTACTACTGGTTTTGTGGCATGGCTTGGTAGGTATGGCTTGATGTGCATGGCTGAGGAAGGTTACTGCGAAATCTCCATTTCCTCCTAATCAGCTGGGACTCAGGAGGCAGAGAATAGATGGGGGTGAGGCCAGGGTGGTATTTACCAGTTCTCCGAACTACCAAATTTTCACTACTGGCTCTCCAGAACTAGTGAAAACCTACTGAATACCATCTCTGGTTAGAACAGGTTAAGACACCAAGCTAAAAAATGAGAGACCATGAGCCCTAGGCATGAAAAGCCCACTGGGTAGTCACTATGGTTCATGGTCTCTCATTAAGCCAGTCATTCTCCCCCTCCCAACAACTCACCTCACAGGGTTACTGTTGAGAGAAAAATAAGGAAGGAAAGAATATGAGGTATATTCACCATCTTGACTTATTTACAAAAAATAATAAAGTTGGGATAAAAATGGTAAATAAAATGGGTTTCTTCGTAGTAACAACTTTTCTAGTTTCTGTAACAAAAGCTATATGATCAAGAATTGTGACCTTAAATTTAGGTGGCTATTTGGAAGAAGCCTACATCATATTACCTGGTTTCAGTACAAATGCTTACTCAGGGCTTCTTGGGAAAATACTGTAATGTAAGCAAAATGACCACCTCAGTGGATAGCACACATGCTCGCATATTTTCAATCCTCGGTGGATTGCTTTTATAGCTTCATCTGGTGAATATATCTCAAAAAGGATGCACTAACCACATAATGCAGTCTTACATTTTGTTTTCCTTTAACATGTCATTTTAATGGCAATCACTCAATCGACAGCATGGATGACTGCCTTGTAAAGCAGAACTGCATTTGATGATGGCTATAATACTGAAAGGGTTTTATTTTAAAAAGGGGAGGGAGGGAAAAGAAAAATATGTGTGCTGAAGTTTGTTTCATAAGGTATTTTGTTTCCTAGCATGTAAAATCAGTAATGATAAGAAGGGATGGGCACTTAACTTGAAGTAGTGCTCTTTGCACTTCAAACAGACTGCTTCTTTAAAATGTGGTTGTATAATCTCTATATTTAATTTTCCCAACCCTACTGAACATCTCTGCTGGCACTGTGTTTATTTTAGAAGAAACTATCCATTAACTTTGAGAACATCTCTAGGAAGCTAATCCCTAAAAGAAGATGAATTTATGGATATATAACAAATCTACACCTTTGATCTACTATCCAACATCGAAATATGTCATAGCCTTTCAGAATATTTCTAAGAATGTAGCCTTGCAAATATTTACAAAGTATTTACAACTTAGGAGATGTAATTCATGTATGTTTGAACAAATCTGGCTCTATATGCATGTGTATTAGTTTCAGCAACTACTAATACAGAAATCCAAAGTTAAAAGGGAAACATCATTTGGCTTCTGCTGCTACTTCAACATAAGATGCAATTGGATCCAACAAAAATAAAAATAAGGCTTTTGGATGCAGAGACTAGACATTAAGTTCATTGGAGTTGGGCAACTAAAAAAATCAAATAAATGAAAGTTAAGCTCAGAGACTTAATTCCATAAGATAAGATTGTTTGAAAATTTCCTATGCACATTTCATAATTCAGAATTAATCTGCTGCTTTTCTCCCTACTTACAATACAATACAATACAATACAATAGCAGAGTTGGAAGGAACCTTGGAGGTCTTCTAGTCCAACCCCCTGCCTAGGCAGGAAGCCCTATACCATTTCAGACAAATGGCTATCCAACATCTTCTTAAAGACTTGCAGTGTTGGGGCATTCACAACTTCTGGAGGCAAGCTGTTCCAGAGGTTAATTGTTCTGTCAGGAAATTTCTCCTCTGTTCTAAGTTGCTTCTCTCCTTGATTAACACAATAATACAATAGCAGAGTTGGAAGGGACCTTGGAGGTCTTCTAGTCCAACCCCTGCCTAGGCAGGAAGCCCTATACCATTTCAGACAAATGTTATTGTAGACATACTAATTGTACACTTATTGTACATACTTATTGTACACTTCTAATAAGAGCAGAGTTTATATAGATAAAAAGGTTCAAAAACAATCATTGTAGTAATTATTTCTATTAAGCAAATCTTAACCACTACTCCCATTAAAATCTGACACTCTGTTTCCCAGCCATAAGTACCAGAAATCCCAACTTTTATTAAAAAGCGATTCACTTTTCCCTTTAAGAATATATGTCATCCTGTCCGCTTCTGCACATTGTAGAATCTTATCCAGGACCTGTTGGTTCGTTAGGATTTCCTTTGACTTCCAATATTGCGCGTATGTCATACGTGCTGCTGTTGTGATGTGTATTAATAAGTACCAAGCATCTTTGGATACTTCTCTTGGCTTTATCCCCAAAAGAAATATAACTGGGTCCAATTGAAAATCAAATCCTGTGATTTCTGATAACCAATTTTTGATAGTCGTCCAGTACCTTTTAACCTTCGGGCAGGTCCACCACTGGTGAAAGAAGGTGCCCCTGGCAGAGTCACACTTCCAATATTTGTCAGATGTAGCATCTGAATGAAATACACATTCCCAAGAGGGAAGGGTGATGCTCTTTACCATGTACAAGAAAGAAAAATATCTCAGCCACTTCCAGAAAAGTTTTATCATTTTAAACAAAACAAAAAGTCATGGAAACAATTGGTCCACTGGTGGGAGAAAGTGGCAAGAAGGTGACAAGCAACAAAGAGAAATCAGAACTATTTAACTCATTTTTTGAATCTGTTTTTACACAAAGTGAAAAAACCAGATCAAAAACAATACCGTAAAAAAAAAAAGATTTAAAACACAAGTTAAAATAGACAAGAAAATAGTAAGTGGGCACCTGTCCACCCTAGATGAGTTTAAAACACTGGGACAAGATGGATTACACTCCAGGGTTTTAAAGGAATGGGCAGATGTGATCTCAGAAATGCTGAACTATATCTTCCAAAGATCCTGGATCTGGGGAACTTCCAGAGGTATATATATTTCCAACTTCAAAAAAGGTCTGTGGTTTCCTGGATCTATTTTTTTTCCCCTATCAGTCTGACCAGGAAGATTCTGGAAATATTATTAAGCAATGAGTCAGTCAACCCTTAGAGGCAAAGTCATAACCAAAAGCCAACATGGGTTTGTCAAAGACAAATCATGCCAGACATATCTGATTGCATTATTTGACAAGGTGACAAAATTAGTGAACCAGAGGAAAGTTGTAGATACAATTTACTTGGATTTCAGCAAGGCATTTAACAAAGTAGACCATAATCTACTATTTGGTAAGATAGAAAAATGTGGGTTAGACAATATCACTATCAGATGGATTCATAACTGGCTGACCAACCACACTCAACAAGTTGTCCTCAATAGAACTGCATCTACATGGAGGGAAGTATGCAGTGGAGTACTCCAAAGCTCTGTTTTAGGCCAAGTAATCTTCAACATCTTCGTCAATGATTTGGATGAGGGGATAGATGGGGAACTCATTAAATTTACAGATGACACCAAGCTGTGAGGAATAGCCAACACTCCAGAAGATAGACTTAAGATTCAGAAGGATCTTCTTGACAGACTTGAACATTGGGCACTATCTAACAAAATTAAAATCAATGGTGAAAAAAGTAAAGTTCTACATTTAGACACGAAAAACTAAATGCACAGGTACAATATAGGTGGTACCTTGCTCAATAGTAGTAACTGTGAGAGAGATCTTGGAGCCCTAGTGGACAATCACTTAAATATGAGCCAACAGTGTACAGCAGCTGCCAAAAAAGCCAACACAGTTCTAGGCTGCATTAACAAATAGATAGAATCAAGATCATGTGAAGTGTTAATGCCACTTTTTAATGCCTTGGTAAGGCCACACTTGGAATATTGCATCCAGTTTCAGTCACCACGATGTAAAAAAAGATGTGGAGACTCTAGAAAGAGTGCAGAGAAGAACAACAAAGATGATTATGGGACTGGAGGCTAAAATATAAAGAACAGTTGCTGGAATTGGGCATGTCTAGTTTAATAAAAAGAAGGACTAGGGGAGACATGATAAATTTCCTGACAGTTATAACTATTAGTGGAAAAATTTGCTTCCAGAAGTTGTGAATTATCCAACACTGGAAGTTTTTAAGAAGAGATTGGACAACCATTTGTCTGAAATGGTATAAGGTTTCCTGTCTGAGCAGGGGTTGGACTAGAAGACCTCCAAGGTCCCTTCTAACTCTGTTATTATAAAAAGGACCACAATTGAAACATGATTGGGTTATACCATGTCTCCAGCAGCCTCTGATTAAAGTAGAATTTCCTCTCAAAGCCAGAGGAAGTAATGGAAAATGAAATTTATTTCATTATTTAAATTTATTCATTTATTTCAAGTTACTTTAATGGTAGGTAAGAAAGACCTTGGGAAACAGGGGCAAGAGAAGCTGCCTAGGAGACAGTCAGATAAGAGACAGCATAGACTGAAGCTGCATAGTGGAAGGAGCAAAAGGCTCAGAAAGGACTTTCCCTAAGTTCTCAGGCTGTAAAGATGACAACAGGGGAATTGTACTTTCAGACTTGCAAGTTTCTGTTAATGTAGATTTATGATAAAGTAGAATTAGTTTACCTGGTAGTGTTTCCTGTTTGGTCTACCTGGTAAGGCTGACAGATACTGGGTGGAATTGGTCTAATTGTAGCAGTGCCATCTTGTGGCCTGTTATAATAACACAAAAGTTACTATAAGGTAAGCTTTTGAGTACATCTCATCAAATGGTCTGTAGTCTACAAAAGGTTCAGCAAATTAAAAATGCCACAAGACTGTTTGTGGAGTTTCACTACTAAAAATCCACATTTCCCTAGCATTTACCTTCTGTTTGTGAAAATCAGAAGCTCCCTGTAACTCTGCACAGTTTCTTTTATATGGATTTTTTAGTCTAACCTGGATAGATTTGGAAATTTCAAACCCCACACAGCTGGATGAGATCAAGTAGCATAAAGTGTACAGACTTTAATAAGATATCTTAAGTGTTACTCTGGGATAAACACGGAATCTTGAAAACTGTTAGAATAATTTCCCAAGCTGGTTTATAATTAGTTCATTAAAACAAATCCATTATAACAATATTTTACCTATTTTTGTTTTCAAATTATTCCATCTCCAGAAACAAAGTGGCATATAAATGATAAATAGGAAAATACCATGGAAAAGTGTGAACATGGAGCAAGGTAGGGAACATGGAGAATCCTCCATTTACCCTGTTTCCCCAAAAATAAGACCTCCCCAGATAATAAGCTCAATTGAGCTTTTGAGCACATGCACTAAAATAAGCCCTCCCCAAAAATAAGCCCTCCCTGAAAATATTGCAACACAGCAGCAGCCATGAGGTGGCCACCGCTTGGCACCTCCTGCACCTCAAAAATAAGGCCAAGTGCTTATTTCGGGGGGTGGGGGATCAAAAGCAAATAAGATCCTGACTTATTTTCAGGGAAACACTGTAGTTCTTGTGCATATTTTGCTTCAAGAAACAGGAATATTGAAAATATTACTTACTAGTTGATAACCCAGCATTGCCTGAGTATTTATTTATAGATGGGGAAATGGCCAGACCAAATGTAATTTCTAATGTTGGATTTTCCTCCTTACCAGAGGTGTACTCCTTGTGGTGTACTGTGAAGCCATTATCATGGCAATTCCACTGCACTGTACATTAGAAGCCATTTTCAGCAGTACAGTAGAAGCCATTTTAAGGCACAACAGGCTGAATCTTAACAGAACACACATCCTGAGGGGTGTTAGGGACGTCTTACCCTCACAGTATTTGTTTCCAGAGAATAAGTCATCTATGTACCAAGTTTGGTTGAAATTGCTCAAGGCGTTCCAGAGTTATGCTGGAACACACACACACACACACACACACAGCCATTTATATTATACATACATACAATTTAATGCACTGTAGTAACTATATCCTACCCATTGGTGCCCTAAAATATTCAAATCTTGTCAGTTCATTAAAAAAAATGAACAAGGAGTCTCTTGTAGAAAATGAGGAACATTGTGTGCATATTGAGTGCCCCAGGAGGCAAATGAAGGAATGCAAAAGGATTGGGATTTGGAAGCTATACAATTGGGAGAGATGGACAATAAGATGTGCTCCTTATCTGTCAGTGGGCAACAAACTCTGAAAAGCAGAAGCTTGCTATTTAATTAGCCCGTTCTGACATCTGAGTCCTACAAATGTCTACTAAGTGAGAGCTGGTAAGGCAGAACTGAGGAACTATATTCACTGCCTAATTAAGACTGGGCCATTAGAGATTTACTGGATTTTCTGAAATTGTGATGTTATTTAAAGAGTTATTTTAAGCTTGTAGAACTTACTTTCTTTGAACTATGGTGCTGGAGAAGACCCCTGTGAGTCCCTTGGACTGCAAGACTATCAAACTCGTCAGTCCTAGAGGAGATCAACTCTGACTGCTCTCTAGAAAGCCAAATCCTGAAGATGAAACTCAAATACTTTGGCCACCTAATGAGAAGGAAGGACTCACTAGAGAAGAGCCTAATGCTGGGAAAGATTGAGGGCAAAAGATGAAGGGTTCAACAGAGAATGAGGTGGCTGGATGGAGTCACCGAAGCAGTAGGTGTGAGCTTAAATAAACTCTAGAGGATGGTAGAGGACAGGAAGGCCTGGAGGAACATTGTCCATGGGGTTGTGATGGGTCAGACATGACTTTGCAGCTAACAACAACAAGGACTTACTTCACTCCCCTTTCATGCTGTTCCAATAATGGAAGTGCAAACTTCAAAAAAAAGCAGCATATCTCATCTCCTTTATGATCATGGGAACTGTCATTTTTAAAATGCCTGCTTATACATGTCTGCAAAATTCAATGATTAAATATCATAGCTTTCATGCAAACTATTATGTAATAACATATGAATTTTACTTGCTGTTTTCTTCCATTTCTTGTGGGTTGGAATGTGGAGCTTTTGTAACCTAACTAAGCACTGTCTTTAATGTCACTGCCAACAGACTAGAGAGTTATGTAGCATTCCCCAATGATGTCTTTGACTATGAAGCTTATTTATAGGAATCAGAGTTGAAGGAGGAACAAAAATCTTTATCAGACAGATACTGCCATGGACATTTTAACTGTACAATTTGAGCATAAGTAGCTTTCTGATGACCATATCACAGATCAGAGCCATGACTAGGAGAAACTTAAGTGATTCATAATGTTCTGGCAAATAATTAGTTGTTTCTTATCTAAAATCTCTAAGTGCTGATATACTACCATTCCTTTTAATTTTGGCAAAAGCTTCAAAAGAGCTGGGGAAAATGCTACAAATACTTGAAGTGAAAGAACAAACACTGAAATATCAAAACAAGCTGGTTAAATACAAGTATGTTTGACTTCTGAGCTTGGAACATCATTTTATAACACATGTTGATATAAAACAGTGTGCATATGTCTGTGTGTGGTTGTGTATTTGAGAAAAAGGGCATTTAACACACTAGCTTATTATCTGTGCTATATTGTGGTCACTATTTTATTTTATTTTATTAAATTTATACGCCGCCCTTCTCCTACAAAAGGACCCATACCACCAGAGCTTTTGAATGAGGTGCTTTATAAATAAATATATAAATAAAAGTATGCCTCCAATGGAAGTCAGTGAATAAACAATTTAAAAAGTTAATTTTCTCAATAACTAAAATCATGTTTAGTTTTTTGAAAGCTTCTAATTTATGATGTTAGAAGGGATGTGGTGGCTCAGTGGCTAAGACGCTGAGCTTGTTGATCAGAAAGGTCAGCAGTTCGGTGGTTCAAATCCCTAGTACCACGTAACGGAGTGAGCTCCCATTACTTGTCCCAGCTTCTGCCAACCTAGCAGTTTGAAAGTATGCAAAAATGCAAATAGAAAAATAGGAACCACCTTTGGTGGAAAGATAACAATGTTCCATGTGCCTTTGGCATTTAGTCATGCTGGCCACATGACCACAGAGATGTCTGACTCTTCAGCTATGAAACGGAGATGAGCACAACCCCTTAGAGTTGGAAACGACTAGCACATATGTATGAGGGGAACCTTTAATTCTGTTAGTCCACTGAAAATTCCAAACAGAAACTTTTGAAATTCCTTAAAGAAATTTCTTAAAGATTGACAAAGTTGTTACAATGTAAGCTTGTGTGTACATCTCATGAAGTGATCTCCAGTCCACAAAAGATTCAGCAGCTTAAAGATGCCACTAGGCTATTTTACTAATAAAAAATCCACATTTCCCTAGCATTTACTCTCTTGTTTGTGAAAATCCGAAGTTGCCTATAGCCCTGCAAAGAGTTTCACCACATTTTTTAAAATTTTGGCATTAGAAATCTATTTGCCTTATACCCATCTGGATGGAAGGACTGCTGACTATGTATTCCAAGCACTTTAAAAAAAAACCATCAGTAGCCAAATTGTTTATAGCATCAGACAAATATTGGCAACAGCAGCAGTCAATAGTTTGGAAGAATGGAAGGAACAAACACATACATTTCATACCTACCTCACTTCCTCCTTTTCCCAACAGATGCCAGTTCTTTGACCAATATCTGATTGGAGTCATCTAAGTGTAAATCCTGGATGCTGGATGTGACTTCTTTCCGCAGCTGTGACCATAAGTTATACGTTTTTAGCTGAATGGCAGAAAATATATATACAGTACAGTAACAGCCCATTATGTGATCTACTCTGGAGAGTGAGTCCACAGAGATAAATTTAAGCATAATAGCTTTTAGGGGGTGGGAGAAGGGATTTCATTCAACTATACATGCTGGCATAATCTTTATGCATCTGCACATATGTGCTTTCCAGTATTATCTTTGAATATTGCTGTTCCTGTGAATTTGGCAACCCATTTTTCATCACATGTGAATATATTTGCCAAATAGCAAATTTGTCATGCAGTTGTATTTAAATAGGACAGTTCTGCAAGCATCAGGACACAAAAAATGACTAATGAGCTCCATCTAAATATTTTGCGTACTACAGAACAAAACTGCCCATTGTTCTTATTGACATGAGAACAGGCCAGATTTTTCTCCAGCATTCCAAAACATTTGCATTCATTGTGAAAAGCAACAGAACAACAAATGGGGGGATTCAGAAAGTGGGAACCCATGAAAAATCCACGTGAGAGCAGAGAGAACTGTTGTTCTCCTCTAACATGGCTATCCGGATACAGTGAGGCAACAAATATTAGACATAAATGAAAGCCAAAAAAAAGTAATGAATATTTGGCAAAATGTGCAGTAAAAGGCTGAATTTTTAAACGCATTTAATAAATTAAGACAATTTCTTTATCAACTGCAATCTCACATCTGGGTGGTTTGCAAAAACATCAGAATAAAACCTTACAACATAAAGTGGTCGTAATAAACAACGGTAACAAATGATGACTGCGTTAATCTCTGATGAAGCGTCTAAATTCATCAAATTTATTTATTTTATTCATTTATCACATTTTTATACCGCCCTATCTCCCTAGTGGGACTCAGGGCGGTGCACAGAAGAAATAAAAAGTACAATAATATACATAACCAGGATAAAATTAAATTAAATTTGAGATCTGTGCTAAAATCAGTTAAAACAGTTTAAAATCCCAAATTAAAATTAAATTAAAATCATTGAATCTATGCCAGCCCGGCCAGATGAAAGAGATGCGTTTTTAACCCCCGGCAGAAAAGGCGTAGGTCTATGGTGGTGCGGAGATCGGGGGGTAAGTCATTCCAGAGGGCTGGACCCTCCACAGAGAAGGCTCTCCCCCTGGGGATCACCAGCTGGCATTGACCGGCGGACGGTACCCTGAGGAGGCCCTCCCTGTGGGAGCAGACAGGCCGAAGGGAGGTATGTGGTAGGAGGCGGTCACGCAGGTAACCAGGTCCCATGCCATGGGGCACTTTGAAGATGGTTACTAACACCTTGAAGCACACCCGGAAGGCCACAGGCAGCCAGTGCAGCTCGCGCAGGAGAGGTGTTACATGGGAGTAACATGAAGCTCCCCAAATCCCCCGCACTGCTGCATTCTGCACTAGCTGGAGTCTCCGTGTGCACCTCAAAGGAAGCCCCATGTAGAGAGCGTTGCAGTAGTCTAGGCGGGAAGTGACGAGGGCTTGAGTGACTGTGCGTAAGGCGCCTCTTTTTTTTTCCGATTTGTATCCCGCCCTTCTCCAAAAGGACCCAGGGCAGCGCACAGGAAATTAAAATAACATACAAAGCAAGACAATCTAGAAAGGGGCGCAACTGGCATATCAGGTGAACCTGATAAAAGGCCTCCATGGCCACGGCCGTCACATGGTCGTCTAAGGATACCCGTGAGTCCAGGAGGATGCCCAGATTGCGCGCCCTTTCCGCAGGGGCTAATGACTTGCCCCCCGATAGCCAGAGATGGCACAAGCTGGCTGTATAGAGATGCCAGAATCCACAGCCACTCGGTCTTGGACGGGTTGAGTCGAAGCTTGTTCCTCCCCATCCAGACCCGCACAGCCTCCAGACACTGGGACATCACTTCCACGGCATCATTGGGGTGGTTTGGGATAAAGATGTACAGCTGAGTATCATCAGCATACTGATGGTACTCTACCCCAAAACCACAGATGATCTCACCCAGCGGCTTCATATAGGTGTTGAACAGGAGAGGCGAGAGAACCAACCCCTGGGGCACCCCACATGTGAGGGGCCTCCGTGTTGATCTCTGCCCTCCTGCCAACACAAATTGCGACCGGCCGGAGAGGTAGGAAGAGAACCACTGCAACACGATGCCTCCCAGCCCCAACCCCTCCAGCCGGTGCAGTAGGATACAATGGTCGATGGTATCAATAGCTGCTGAGAGGTCTAATAGGACCAGGATAGAGGAAAAACCTCTATCCCGAGCCCTCCAGAGATCATCGACCAACGCGACCAATGCCGTTCCTGTGCTGTACCCAGGCCGGAAGCCGGACTGGCGCGGGTCTAGATAGACAGTTTCCTCCAGGTGCTGGGGGAACTGTTGTGCCACCACACTCTCAACAACCTTCGCAAGAAAGCGAAGTTTGGAGACCGGACGATAATTAGCCAACACCGCTGGGTCCAGGGAAGGCTTCTTAAGGAGGGGCTTCACCATCGCCTCTTTCAAGACGGCTGGTAAGAACCCCTCACTCAAGGAAGCATTCACAATTTCCTGGAGCCAGCCTCGTGTAACCTCCTGGGATGCCAGTACAAGCCAGGAGGGACACGGGTCCAATAAATAAGTGGTAGCATTCAGCTGCCCCAGCAACCTGTCCATGTCATCTGGAGTCACAAGGTCGAACTCTTCCCATAAAGAGGTCTCAAGGCCTGCCTCCGTCTGCCCACACAGACTACTTTCGCTGGAGGCCAGCTCGTCCCGGATCTGAGCGATTTTATCCTGCAGATAACATCCAAATTCCTCTGCACGACCCTGTAAAGGGGCTTCCCGCAGCCTCTGTTGAAGGAGGGAGTGGGTCACCCTAAACAGGGTGGCAGGGTGGTTATCTGTGGATGTGATGAGGGCGGCGAGAAATGATGCTCAGGAAGTAAAGATTCCCAAAGCTTCCTGAAAACCAAGAAAGAAAAAGCCTGACCTATGTCAGGGACAATAGGGGTTCCTGAACTAGATATCTGCTTTCTTGCCTATACCCCCTCTAAGCAGAACATAAGAATAGCCTTGCTGGAACAGGCCACAGCCCATCCAGTCCAGCATTCTGTCTCACACAGTGGCTCACCATTTGCTTCAGGGTATTCCCAAGCAGATGTCTTCACCTGCTTATGATTCCCTGCAAATGGCATTGAGAGATATCCTGCCTATCTCTCCAACCCGGAGGGTGTCCTTAAGCATCCATCATGATAGCCATGGATACCCTTGTTCTCCATGAACTCGTCTAATCCTTTCTTAAAGGTGTCGAGGCTGACAGCTGTCACCACTTCTTCCGGCAGGGAGTTCCATAGACCAGTGATCCTCTGGGTGAAAAAGTACTTCCTCTTATTTGTTTGAGGTCTAGTTATCAAAAGTTTCATGGAGTGCCCCCTAGTTCTAGTGTTGTGTGATAGTGAAAACAGTTTTTCCTTTTCTACTTTGTCCACACCGTGCATGATTTTATAGACTTTATACATTTTATAGCAGAACCCTATTAATAGACTTACAGGGTCACAGACTAAGAGGCGCAAACTTTAAAACAAAATTAATTTTATCGGGCCAAACCTGGCAGTTTGGACACATTCACTCACTAGGGCATGCAGAGTAGCAGAGAGCTTGTGACCATCATGCAGGTTAAGAGAGGAACCCCTGTGCCTTCTGGCATACTGTCAGCTATCCAGGGCCTCTGGATTGTAAGGGGGATTGTGAGCAGGAAATGACACAGGCCTTCCTTGTATCCTTACCACTTGCAATGCCAAGAATGTATATGGGTGTCAGGTCTGCCTCCGTCAATAACCAAGAAAGAAACCACTCAATTTCATTTTGAAGGATTAAGAGTACTTTTACTGATTATGAAAAGAAAGCAGCTAAAGTAAAGCAAAGTCTGAAGCCAAAGCGCACGAGATCATACATATCAATAATATCCAACTCCTTCCCCCCCACTCCACATTCCCCACCCTAGTGTCCAATCCGCAAATCCCCCAGGTGTCATGTGGGTTACATCTTCAGGAGCATTATCAGGTTGGTATGCAGGACGGTTGGTCTTGACCATCTCAAGACACCAGCCTTCGGCATACACAGTCGATGGTGAGAACATACTCCCGTCTCCAAACTCCCTCCTGCACTATTTAATCCCATTCCCAAATACCACAGCCCCCCCCCCCCTCCCTGTTACAATGGCAGCCGAAGCAAGCAACAAAGGCAGAGGCTGACAATGGGTTGCAGGCAATATTGGGAGAGAATTCCTTCTATTCCTGATCATCCTTTTAGGCCATCCTGCACAGGTACCTTTTAGAAGTGAATGTAATGGCACTAGAGATGCCGATGAAGTACAGTCAGATCTGCAGTATTCTTCTGAACATGTGCACTTTCTTTAAAGACAGGGAGGAACAAGGCTGAGACCAAACTTCCCTAACAGTATTGTAGAGGGGAAAATGAAGAAGGAAATATTACATTTATAGCTTTAAATTCCTGGAGGGCAACAGAAAAACAGAAGATTCCATTCAATCTTCATTATTGATGATTCCATGAGGATGTTCATACAGCTTTCAATTTACCAGTCTACCCTCCAGCCTTGTGCTCACCTGGTAGTCTCCATACATGTTTAACTGGATTTTCCCTGCCTGATAGGTGGTTGCAGATGCTGCAGTATATAAACCTTGAAGGTAAATGAACGTAAGTAAACCAAATTAAAAGCTTTATAGTAGGGAAAGAGTAGTAACCTTACTGTTACATTTAACAAGGCCAAATGACCAAAAGAGGGAGAAGGAGGAATGGAGGGATTGAATGGACAAGAACAAAAACCTCGCTGTGTGTGGTTGTGGAGGGGAATGCATATGTGCCTTTGAGTCAGTGTTTCCTCCTGCTGACCACTTGGACAAGTCTCTAAAGTTTTCCTGACAAGATTTCATAAATGATTTCTCCTTGCCTTATTCCAATGAATGAGAAAGAGTGAATGGCCCAAAGTCACCCAGTTAGCTTGGAACTAGAAGGTGGAACTAGAACTCACAATATCCCACTTTCTACCCTGGTGCTGTAACCACTCCACTAAACTTCTCTTTTTTTATGTTAGATGGTCACAAAAGGAACTTCTCTCTATTTTGATGTGACTGGGGAACCCCATTTCTGCTTAGCCATTTTTTTTCTTTTAAATAATGGTACATAAACATTAGCCCCCAAAGCTGAGCTTGTCCTAAAAGGATAAAAAATGTTCCTCAAACGTGACTTGCTTCCCATGTGTGAACTCTAGTAATATAAATGATTCGCATTCTCATAGGAAATTATAGTATGCAACCAGCACATTCCCTCATATTGCCAGCAATGTGAGTATAAAAAACAAGTTATGTTTTTTTTTAAAAAAAGATTTATTTTAGCAATATCAAGAAGAAAATATAGGATTTCACTTTGTTATTGATCTGTTATGTCACTCCTCAGGTATCTGGAGGTATATTATGACAGGAAGAATAGTTGTGACATTTAAGTATCAAGCTCTTCTAGGAATTCATACTGCTTCTTCTCCCGAGCCAGTAATCAAGCAAGAAAATGAACCAAATGCTGTGTCACAGAGTAAATCAAAACTTCCCCGGTGTTTGTAGGATGCCAATGACACCAGAAGCTTTACGCAAAATTGAATTGTACATTTTTCTTACACCAAATCTTTATAATGGAGGGGGGAAGACAAATTTTTGGAAGACTTGACTCAGTTGCATTCCATTTTTTAAACCTTTAATATTAAAAACATATATTATTAAATATTTAAAGTATTTAAAATTCTAATATAAAAATATTCAAATTCACATTTTCCCACATCGGCATAGCTGGGAATATGGTTTGTTTGGTATAATCTTTTTTAATAAATCGGTTTAGGTACCAATTTGGGAACAAATATATGGATAAGAACACAATTAGGCTTTGGATTATGCAGTATTAAGGAAATTGATCGCTACAGCATTGTACATTTCAAAAATTGCATAGGAAATTAATGCAAATGTTCATGCAGATTTGTTCTTAAATAGTAACACAGAAATTAAATGTAGTGCACACACAGTGATTTTGATAATCCCATTACTTAGATAAAATAACTGTGGCCCCTGGCATGGAGCTTATCAGTCAAATCCAGGGTTGGCCCTTCGAAAAATAAATTTAAAGCAAACAAGGAAAACAAGGAAAGAGTGCATTTCTTCTTCATGATTCTCAGACCATTCCAGGGGTGAAATCTACTTATCTTCACTACTGGTTCGCAAATGTGAGCTCACCCACCACTTCTGCATGCGCAGGACCTTCCGTGCATGTGCAGAGCGTCAAAAACAGAGCATAGAAGAGCTTTAGCATGGCAGCCATCTTGAATTTGTTTACCCTCTGGACACTCCTGTACCTGCCTTTGTCCTTGAAAATGAAGGAAGCAGCTGCTGCTCTGGATAACTAGTGCTTTAGCTGCTTCTTGTCAGGTCAACAACCAGTTTAAATGTATAGCAGGCCCAGAGGGTTTTCTCGGGCTCCTGGCCCCTGAAGTTGATTCCACCAAGTTCAGTATCATTGCTTGGCCTGATCATTAAGACCCATTAATCTCAACATTCAGCCAAGCAAGGTTTGCAGCTTGATTAATAAGGAAGAGGTGATTAGAGAGTACTGTTAGCATTCATTAAAAGATCAACTTATCATTTGGAATCATGTACATCCAATGGTCTATTCAATTCTCACTCCCCCACCCTATCCCCTCTGGTTGATATTTTTTCCCATGCTTTTGATCTTGTTCTTGGGAAAATTCCTTTTAATGTTGTTTATCAGTCATTTGTACCTCTTGAAGTCCAACTCCCCTGTGTGCTGGCTGGGAAAGAAATCTTATTTGGTTCAGTGGAACTGACGGTGCAAACCTTTAGTGCAGAAGTTAATTTGATTAAATTAGGTGGGGCGTCCCCTACTGTACATGTGTATAGGATGGTAGTGAGCTATTTCATAAGTTTTCACAGGATTAAAGCCCCCATGATATGAAGCCAACATTGTTCTAAAACAAATCAGAAAGCTTTTCTCGGTGTGCAGAACTGCTTTGGATTTCAGTCCTTAGTTCTACAATGTGTGCTGTTTGGATGCAACAGAGCTTTCCACCAAATAATTGGGGCTTTTACACTTTAATCAAAACCATTGAACTATAAGGTTTTCCAATCAAAGCATTGTATTTTCTATAATTGGCAAAATATTCCCACATTCAACAATGGAAATGATAGGTCAGTTTAGAATAGGTCCAAGGTTATTGTTGAACTGAACTGAAATTTATACAGATTTGTTTAGTAATCCACAAGATTGTTATTTTCAAACTGACAAGATTCATTGGCACCACTACTTTCCCAGTTCTAAGATTCTTACATTTTTCTTTAAGGAAGCCCCATGTGTTTTTATCACAGAACTGTCAGGAAAGTATGTGGGGAACTGGAAAAAGCAATGAATGCAGGTCATAAGGCATAACAAAGCATCTACTTGGGACAGTTAAGTAAAATGGAAATACTAGGGATCACCTGCTTCTCTAGGTCCACTATCCAAGAACAGCTGTTTCATTTTGGGTACAATATGTAATCTTTCAGAGTGGCTTGATTATAAAAATTACCTGAAAGAGTCTTCAGAAAGATGCATGCTAAGATTTCCCTGCACTGAAACTCTGAAAAGTTCTGAGTCTGCTACAATTTTTGTATCTTTAATAGACAGTCCCTTGATCATCTTGGACCGTTCTTGAATAAAATTTAGAGAATGCCCTAAACTAAGTAGTTTCTGAATATATAAACAAATAATTATGCCAAAAGGCCTGGAGAAGTAGTGAATTAATGAGGTACCTCTATTATTACTAATATTTTCATCTATTATCTATTTTTATGGTTTTAATGTTTTTAATAATAGTTTTAGGTACTCTAGATCAGGGGTCTCCAAACTTTGCAACTTTAAGTCTGAAGGACTTCAGCTCCCAGAATTCTCCAGCCAGCTTTGCTGGCTGGAGAATTCTGGGAGCTGAAGTCCTTCAGACTTAAAGTTGCAAAGGTTGGAGACCCCTGCTCTAGATCATGGTTTTAGATATTTTTAGTTTTGTTGTACACAGTCCAGAGTTATTTGACTGTGAAATGAGTGGCTATATAAATTAGTTAAATAAACACACACACACACACTTACTGTGACTATTTCCTGACTAGTGACTATATCTCTTCATAGCATCACTGAGCTACCATTAAACTGATTAAAGCCCTGTCCTTATTATCAGTCCTTTGGCACAACAATGGTTGGATGACTCACAGGGGTTTTTAAGTTGGCTGACCCAATTACCCCTTTTCTCAGTCTCAAAGTCATTACCCACACAAAACAAAGAAACTGTTGTTTTACACAAAGGTTTTAGCAGTGGCAGCCCCAACTGGATCCTTGACTCACAAACAAGCAAGTACAAATTGTTCTATTACCCCAAGGATAGTCCCAAGTGCATTTTCTCAAAAGACACTGGACTTTCTTGGATTAAAAAAAAATGTTTCACATCTCATGCAAGAAGTTTCTTCAGTTAGAACTTGTTGGAACATTTTTTTTCAAAGAAAAAAACCCAGAAAAATCTAATTTGCTTTTGGAAAAACACCTTTGGGATAATCATCACCTGAATGATTAAGAATCTCTATAGACATTTACCCCCCAGGATATGTTCAAATTGCCCTTTTGGGGTAATTACCACTAAAGGGTAAAGGTTCCCCTCACACATATGTACTAGTCATTCCCAACTCTAGGCGGCAGTGCTCATCTCCATTTCAAAGCCGAAGAGCCAACGCTGTCTGAAGACGTCTTCATAGTCATGTGGCTGGCATGACTAAACGTCAAAGGAACATGGAATGCTGTTACCTTCCCACTAAAAGTGGTTCCTATTTTTCTACTTGCATTTTTACATGCTTTCGAACTGCTAGGTTGGCAGAAGCTGGGACAAGTAATGGGAGCTCACTCCATTACGTGGTGCTAGGAATTCGAACCATCAAACCGACAAGTTCAGAATCTTAGCCACTGAGCCCTAGGAGATGCTATAAATTACTACTGGGAAGTCATCTTTCATCCAACCCCTTCCAAAAGTGAAAGAGTGAAGGATACACCAGTTTTTGTAGGTTTAACCTAACATTATTGTGGGAAGTGGTACCTGGATTTCTAGACATGACTAACAAAAGCTCATTCAGTCATTGCCTAAACATTTTTCTATAATACTGGCTGGTGCAAATGTTGGTTGTAAATCATGAATAAACCAGCTCTTTCAGTGGAAAGTGTTTATTGATCCTGCTATAAGAAAAGGCACCTTGTCAGCACAACATCTTATATCTCAAAGTATAGCCAGGCACTTGGCATTTTTGACAATGGAAAGTCTTGTGCCCATTAATCTTTGCTTTCTAGGGTTGACATTTTGCTTTTTTATTAATATATCCACAAATTCCAATTTATTATAACTCAATAGGCAATTAATTTAATAAACAATGAAATACTATATTTGTTTATTCAATAGACCTTCATTTAAATTAAAGTTGGCTCAAAATCATTGTTAAAACTATTGTCTCAAATCCAGGGTAATTATAATCTTATTAAAAAGTCCAGGCAATAGTCCAGCTAGGATTTTCACATTTAAGCTCCAGCTTTTCTTTCAAGATCTAGCATTATATTTTCAGGTGACAGTTGGCCATAAATCCAAATTACTTCTACGATTTATTTTTCTCACTGCTAATCTGTCTGTGAAACGATAAAATAAAATAAATGCCATTTCCCAGGAAAATAAATATGAGATAATGTGTAACCAAAGCATTAAATGGTAAGTGTGGAGAAAAATGTTATTTTGAATAGTATGAAAATGTAAAACAGATTATGCATACATAGATTCTAATATTTTGCAAACATAAAAATATAAGAACTTGGATGACAAAATGTTATTAGAAAGGAGGACTCATTTAGATGTTAAATTGTTTTTCTGTTTTTAAGAGACTGGAATGAAATAACATTGAGTGAATAACCTTGACCTAAGACAGCATATTTTTTATTCTCTCACTTTCTCTGTGGAAAAGCATGATAACTTTGTGAACTATTTATAGACAGCAATGTTTGAAATACTTTTAGAGACTTAGTAGAAATAGAAATGTGTCTAGTAAAAATGGCCAAACTATTTTACCATTCGTTGTCTTAATCAACCTTTTTCTCATTTGACACCCTTCAGATCAGGGGTCTCCAACCTTTGCAACTTTAAGTCTGAAGGACTTCAGCTCCCAGACTTCTCCAGCCAGCAAAGCTGGCTGGAGAATTCTGGGAGCTGAAGTCCTTCAGACTTAAAGTTATAAAGGTTGGAGACCCCTGCTTCAGATAATCATCTGTTTCCTTGTGTGTTTAATTTGTATTCTGCATCTCAATCCATACAACAATCCAAGGGCCTTGCAACAAATAAAAATTCAAAGTATGTAAAATAATAAAAGCGATGCTATTGAAAGCAGAGATAAAATTAAAATCACATAATGCAGACATTCATTATGTTATCCCTTTTCAGGGTAAGCAACAGAAAGGGAATATGAATTAGTAACGCCCAAAAAGAATTAAAGGTAGGAAATAACAAATGAGAACTTACCTAAATCTAGTTCATTCTAATGCCATTGAACGTATCTATTCACATTTTTTATTTATGCAATATGTCCTTCATCCTATTATAGCCATACATCAATTCATGTATTGTGCTTTCTTCTTTAAAGGTTTTATCTTTTTTTTTGCCAAGATTCACTTCTGACACAATCAAAAAGCGATCTGTCCTACATTCAGAACTTTTTATCATTCTTCTATCCTTCATTAATTTTCTGAAACTTTCACCATAAAGCAACAGTCATGCTTTAGTTATTCCTTGCCCATGATTACCTCTGAATAAATTTATGCTACATATTGAAAGCAAGATTTTTTTTCCCCAAATGGATACAGTGTTCTCTAGAGCAGGGGTCCCCAACCTTTGCAACTTTAAGTCTGAAGGACTTCAGCTCCCAGACTTCTCCAGCCAGCTATGCTGGCTGGAGAAGTCTGGGAGCTGAAGTCCTTCAGACTTAAAGTTGCAAAGGTTGGGGACCCCTGCTCTAGACATTAGGTGTATGAATAAGTACATCACCTAACAGAAAAATATGTCTCTGTATTACATCTGTTTAAAATCTCAAAAGGCATACCTGTTTTTTTCCAGTGGAAGATAACATGCAGCAAATTCCCAATCTGTGGAGTTATATTTTGATATTCATGTGTAGAACAATCTAGGGGCATTATTTCTATTTCTCTAACAGATTTTAGCTCTTTCAACTGTTAAACCTACAGTTTTGCTTTCCTGCATGTTCTTATCAACTCAGCTCCATCAGATCAAATCATTTTCATTTAGTTTATTATATAAGTTCTCCTTTCTCTTAATTTCACAGGCATCTATTTTTTTTCTTTAATTTCATTTGCTAATTCTTTTATTTCTTTACCATTTGTTTTTCTTCTATTTCAAAAAAAAATTGATCTTATTCGTGCTCTGGTTGGCTCTCTTGGGCTCATAATACTGGCCTTTAGTATCTGTCATGGCTTTTGTCAATCAAGGCTTTCACAGAAGGCTTTTCAGATTTGCCTGTCTTGTCTTTCTGTCTATCTACTTATTGAATTTATACATCAGCTATCTCTCAGCATCATATATAACTTCTCAAATCTATAATTTTGTTTTAAAAGGAAATTAGCAAACTTTAAAACTAAAACCATGCATTATAAACATCCAGTTTTTTTTTTAATAAAAAGACATCAACATTCAAAAGAGTAATTCAACATCTAGAACAAGGTCTGAAACTCAAGACCCATGGGCCAGATCCAGCCCACGGGGTTCTTAAATCTGACCCACAGAGCCAGCCTGTAAATAGCAAAGAAATGTCCCAAAGTGCCTCTGGCAGCTAAAGTAGGGCACAGGGAGGATGTGCCGCAAGCCCCACACCCCATTTTCAGCATGGACTGCCCTCTGCCTACCAAAATGGAGCATGGAGGCCACATGAGGTCCCTCGTGCCCTGTTTTCAGCCTGGACATCCTCCTGCAGATCTTTGTCAGCCAAAATGGGGTGTGAGGGCCTTACATGGCTCCCCACACCCCATTTTGATCAGTAGGGTATGCAGGACATTTTGAAAAACAAGGAAGGCGGCAAATATCATTCCAAAGAAGAGCTGTAGATCATTCTAAGTGGTTTTTTAAAATTAAAATGACAAATAGAACAAAAGTACAGATAAGATACCAACCATGGTGGTGCAGTAGTTAGAATGCAGCACTGCAGGCTACTTCTGCTGACTACCAGCAGTTTGGCAGTTCAATTCTCACCTGCTCAAGGTTGACTCAATCTTCCATCCATCAAGGTTGGTAAAATGAGGGCCTAGATTGTTGAGGATGATATGTTGACTTGGCAAGCTGCTTAGCGAAGGCTGTGAAGCACTGTGAAGCAGCATATAAGTCTAAGTGCTATTGCTATTAAGCATATTTGTGTCACATGCAGTTTTCTCTGCTAATAACAGGAAGCAGCCATGTTTTGAAACATTTTACAGTATGTCATCTGTTGTGTCCTCAAGCCTACGTCCCAGACAACTCGTCTGGTAATCTGTGAGTCACCGCATTCCGGAGCTGAGCCAGCAGCTGCAGTGATTAACAGAGACAAGCTGTCTGGAATCTGCCCGGGAAAATACTTACAATGTTGCAAGTGCTTGTCAGAAGTTCCTGCTTAAGGAACTCTATATAAGAGGCTCCTGACAAGAAACCTTGCCAGTTGAATCTTGTGTGTGTTGTAAATAGTGTGAATAAACGTTCCTGTTGTTTTGACCATGCCTGAGTCGGGATCCTTTGTCTGATCTAACACTGGCGACGAGGATGGGATTCAGGCCGTGGCCTTAGAACGCAACGGGTAACGAATACTTCAACAACAGAGCGCAGCGCGACGCACAGCCTCACCATGGCTACGGCGACAATGCCTCCGTTTGCACCGTTCGACCCGATGAAGGAACAATGGGCTTCCTTCTTAGCCCGGTTCGAGTGCTTCTTGATAGCCAGCGACTACGGCGAACTCGCGCCTGCCAGGAAGCTGAGCCTATTCCTCCAGTGCGGCGGCCCTGAATTGTTCGCTACCGCCCGAACCATAGCAGCACCCGCAGCGGTGCATGAAGTGCCATGGGACGATCTCCTGGGCCGCCTGAGAGCACACTACGCGCCGGCGCCTTCCCGCATAGCACATCGCTATGCATTCAGGCAATGTGTGCAACAGCCGCAACAGTCGGTAGCCGAGTTCCTGCAGAAATTGAGAGCGACCGCAATTCCCTGCGAGTTCCCTGCTGGCTTCCTGGAGGAATCCCTACTGGAGCAGTTTGTATGCGGCGTAAGAGACATCCGCCTAAAGCGCCGCTTGCTTTCAAAAACTGTCCTGACTCTCGAGCAAGCGGTGGAAGAAGCACGTGCGACAGAATTGTCGGAGATCTCCACATCCGACATGGGCCGCGCGCGCCCTCCTCTTTTCCCCACTCCGCGAGCGTGTCTGGTAGACGAAATAGCGCCGCTGGATGAGCTGGAGGAGGAAGACCGTGGGGACTGCATGAGGGTGACCGGGCGCATGCCGAATCGCGCATTCACACCGCAGCAGAAGTCCGGGAACTGCCTAGGCTGCGGAGGGGCCCACCAGAGACCAGAGTGCCCATTCAAGGCATCGGTGTGCCGCAGATGTGGCAGGAAAGGACACCTAGCAGCTGTGTGCCGTGCTGCCGCTCCAGCGACAACGCCAGCTGCCGCCTCCAGAACCGTTCCACCAGGACAACGAGGGTCGCAGAAGCGTTCAGGACGCTACCAGCCACAGCCGACCGACTGCTTCGCGCTGGCGGAGATGCCCCCAGCTCTAAGCTACGACCAGGCAGAGAGTAGGAGACTGTCAACAGTGGTTTGCTTAGAGGGGGTGGGGGTAAAAATGGAAATAGATTCAGGGTCCTCTAGATCACTCATGTCCTGGGCGCATTTAGTTAAGCTTTGCCCCAAGCTCAGGAAGCGGGATCTCGGCCCCACGGCGACGATCCTGAAAGATTACCAGGGCTCACAAATTCCCATTCTAGGTCTGCACAGAGTGAGAGTAGACTACGGCCCCTTCCACGGATCCCTTCCCATCCTGGTAGTGGCCAAACTCCTAGCTGCCTTGATCGGATTGGACTGGTTTCCAGCCTTGGGACTGTCAGTCCAAGGAGTACACAGCGTGCCAGCCAGTTCTCCGGTAGACGAAGTAATCAGAGAGTTCAACGACGTCTTTGATGGCAGCTTAGGAACGTACAAAGGCACTCCTGTTTCCCTAAATTTGGACCCCCAGGTTGCTCCAGTCCGCTTGAAGGCCCGCAGGCTGCCGTTCGCGCTGAAGCCCAAGGTTGAAGCGGAATTGGATCGATTGGTGGCGCAGGGCGTGCTCAAACCCGTCGATCAGGCGAAATGGGAGACCCCCATTGTGGTCCCCATTAAGCCCGACGGGTCCGTGAGGATCTGCGCCGACTATAAGTCGACGATCAACCTCGGGCTTCAGGCGAACCCATACCCGGTTCCGGTGGTGCAAGACCTACTCCACTCATTGGGACGAGGTCGAGTGTTCGCGAAACTGGATATGGCGCAGGCCTACCAACAGCTCCCAGTGGATGACGAGGCTGCGGAAGCGCAGACCATCGTGACCCACCGTGGGGCTTTCCGCTGTCGCCGTCTCCAATTCGGCGTGTCCGTAGCCCCGGGGATCTTCCAGAGCCTCATGGAGCGACTGCTCCATGGGCTCCCTGGCGTTGTACCGTATTTTGACGACGTCCTGATTGCTGCTTCCAGCATATCAGAACTCGCCAAAACGTTACGGAAGGTCCTCAGAGTTTTCAGGGGCGCGGGTTTAAAGTTGAAACGCAGCAAATGTACGTTTGCTGCGCCTAGGGTGGAATTCCTGGGGTTCATGATTGACGCCCAAGGAATTCACCCAACCCCCTCCAAGGTCGAGGCCATCCAAAAGGCCCCCACTCCTGCCTCCAAAACGGAGCTGCAGGCATTCCTCGGCCTTTTGAATTTCTACGCGCCGTTTATTCCCCATAAGGCATCGCTAGCCGAGCCGCTGCATCGGTTGCTCGACCGATCCGCGGCCTGGCACTGGGGCAGCTGCGAAGCACACGCGTTCGCGGCTGTCAAAGCCATGCTCACGTCAGATGCGGTACTAGTCCAGTACCATGACAGGCTTCCTCTGACGCTTGCGTGCGATGCCTCCCCTTTTGGCCTGGGGGCTGTCCTTAGCCACGTCTTTCCAGACGGCTCGGAAGCCCCCATTGCTTTTTACTCCCGGACAATGTCTCAAACGGAGAGAAACTACAGCCAAATCGACAAGGAGGCTTTGGCTGTAGTGTCCGGGATTAAGAAGTTCCACAATTACCTCTATGGGCGGACCTTTTCTGTTGTCACGGACCATAAGCCGCTCCTTGGGCTATTCGCCGGTGACCGTCTGACACCCCCCATCCTGTCGCCCAGGATGACCCGCTGGACGGAATTCCTGGCAGCGTATGACTATACGCTGCTATACCGTCCTGGCAAGCAGATAGGGCATGCTGATGCCCTAAGCCGCTGCCCTCTCCTGGGGCCGGATCCGGCCCCTGTGCCTGCTCTCTCTGTCCTGATGGTCGCGGAGTCGGACTTGCCCCTGTCCTCTTCCGCCGTTGCCGCTCACACCCGCGCAGACCCCGTCCTCGCCCAGGTCTGCCGATGGGTGCTGAGGGGCTGGCCTTCGGGTAGTGTGGCTGAAAACTTTCGGCCTTACAAGTCACGCCAGCTGGAGCTCTCGCTCCATTGCGGGTGCTTGTGTTGGGGAGATCGGGTCATCGTCCCTTCCCCTCTCCGGCACATGGTTCTTCAGTCGCTCCATGCCAACCACCCAGGCATCGTCCGTATGAAGGCATTGGCCCGGAGCTATGTCTGGTGGCCCGGCATGGACGCTGAAGTGGCGGAATGGGTGGCCACCTGCTCCTCCTGCCAATCGTCCCGGCCGGCCCCACCGGTCTCCCCGCCGAGGGAGTGGGACGCCCCCAGGAGCCCATGGTCCAGGCTCCACTTGGATTTCGCGGGTCCCTTCCATGGCTAGAATTTCCTCGTGGTGGTGGATGCGTTCTCACGTTGGGTGGAGGTGATTCTCATGGCTTCCACCACAGCGGAGAGCACGGTGCGTGCCTTGCGCCGTCTGTTCGCGACCCACGGGTTGCCAGACGTCGTTGTGTCCGACAACGGACCCCAATTTCAATCCTCCACCTTCTTGGACTTTCTGGCCACCCAAGGGATCCGCCACGCGCCGGTCGCCCTTTATCACCCGGCGTCTAATGGACGCGCGGAACGAGCCGTGCGCTCAGCCAAGGAAGCCATGGCCCGTTTGGATAAAGGGGACTGGCAGGCAAGGGTGGCTGCGTACCTTTTGGGACAGCATGTCGCACCTTGCCCGGCCACAGGGAAAAGCCCCGCGGAGCTCTTGATGGGCCGACATTTGCGGACCACTCTGGACAGACTGCACCCCGATTACGACGGGTTGCAGAGGGGCAACCTGCAGATTCCCACTCCTCGTTTATTTGAAATTGGGGACCTGGTTTGGGCAAGGAACTTTTCAGGGGAGCCGCGATGGATTGCCGCAACCATTTTGGACGTAACCGGACCCTGTTCTTACAGAGTCGGCCTTCAGGATGGATCCGAGTGGCGGCGCCACCTGGATCAACTGAGGCGCCGCCTGCCCGAAACAGCAGTCACCACGCCAGGCCGTTCCTGCCCGTTGGCCCCCGTTGGGCCGTTGTTCTCTGCTCAAGCCGAGCAGTTGTTTGGAACCCCGGAGTCCCTAGCCGGTCCAGACCTCGTATCGGCGGGAACAGCACGGGGAGACCGCCAGGACCTCACAGCCCAATCTGACTCTCAGCTGGGGGCCTCGCCCATCGGGGAACCACCCTACCAGAATAATACTCGCCAGCAAATGCCAACTACCTCAAGCCCGGTCACCACGCCCCCTCGCCCGGACTTGCTAAGGTCGCCATTGCCGCCTACGGCGACTCCACCTCCGAGGGCAGGCCGCGATGACGTAGGCGAAGGCTCCGTGTCCCACAGGGAGGAGCGTCCTCAAGAACTAAGGCGGTCAGGGCGGACCCGACACCGCCCCGCCTATCTGAACGACTACGCGTGCGCATGTACTGTGTTGGACAGAGAACCTAGACACATGCGCACTGACTATGGGGGAAGGAGTGTTGTGTCCTCAAGCCTACATCCCAGACAACTTGTCTGGTAACCTGTGAGTCACCGCATTCCGGAGCTGAGCCAGCAGCTGCAGTGATTAACAGAGACAAGCTGTCTGGAATCTGCCCGGGAAAATACTTACAATGTTGCAAGTGCTTGTCAGAAGTTCCTGCTTAAGGAACTCTATATAAGAGGCTCCTGACAAGAAACCTTGCCAGTTGAATCTTGTGTGTGTTGTAAATAGTGTGAATAAACGTTCCTGTTGTTTTGACCATGCCTGAGTCGGGATCCTTTGTCTGATCTAACATCATCAGCACAACCAAAGCCTATTTTCATTCCAAAGCTGTTAACACTAGCTTAAGCAAATTAGAATCTTTGCAAGTCGATATATTGTTGCCTATGTCCAACCAAATAACAAGAGCACATGTATATGCCATCCAATTCCCAGGGTAAATATCAGTGGTGGATTCCTACCAGTCTGGACCAATTCAGCCGAACAAGTAGTGGTTTGGTGGCCTGGGTCACTTCTGGTTTGCTAGAACCAGAAGTGACCCAGGCCTGCCATGCCCCCAAACTGGTTCTCCTATGGCGCCGTGATCTTGATTTTTGGTTTTGCGCATTCGCAGAATAATTTTCATTGCAAAATTGTATTTTTCCCCATTTTTTAATGTTTTGTGCATGCACAGACCTATTTATGTTGCAAATGTGCATGCACATTTTTGTGCACACCAAACCAGCAATAATACCAGCAGTAACCCACCCCTGATAGATGCAGTGTGATAACATACATAGGGTATATCAAATCAATTCATTCAACATAGAATAAGGGACTTGGGAGAGAGTTTTGGAAGTCTTCTAGTCCAACTACATCATTTCAGACAAGTGGTCATCCAGTCTCTTTTTGAAAAACATTCAGTGATGGAGCACCCACAACTTCTGAAGGCAAGCCGTTCTATTGGTTGATTGCTCCCACCATTAGGAAATTCCTTTTTAGTTCTAGGTTGATTCTCTCCTTGCTAGTTTCCATCCATTGTTTCTCATCTTGCCTTTTGGGGTTTTGGAAAATAGTTGATTCCCTTTGTCTTTGTAGGAGCCCCTCAAATATTGGAACACCACTATCATGTCTGCCCTAGTTCCTCCTTTCATTACACTAGACATACTCAATTCCTGTAATCATTATTTGTACGATTTAGTTCCCATGCCTAATCATTCTTGTTGCTCTTCTCTGCACTCTTTTCAGAGTCTCAACATCTTTTTCCATTAATTCCATTAATCGTTCCAAATTCCATGAATAATTACAAGCTGGTAGAAGAGAATGGAAGAGTAGAAGCTAAATATCCAACAGCATGCATCATGGGGCAAGGCATGCATTAGCTAGTCTATCAATACTTGCTCAATGCATTAAGCAAGATTCTGGTAGAACACCATAAAACACTTCAGAGTAACAATAACCAATCCTGATTATTCCAAAAACTACTTTCATTCTGGCAGTGAGTAGCAGAGAGACCACCTTTAGCCACTCAATCATCTAGGGAATACTGAACTTTTGGCTTCATTCAATGGCTGTTTAGTAGAGGTTCATTAAAAGAACCAACTATTCCCTCTTCCCAGAGTGCCTGTAATTCAGTTAGTGCTTTTTGATGAGAAGTAACACTATATTTCCTCATTACATGTCTCCTAGAGGTTTTGAGTGCCAGAAAAGAATAGAGGTCTAGTCCTGAGAGAATTTCCTTTGTGTATTTCAGTAAGCCAGAGTGACTGCACTTTTGTCTGTTCTGGGGCAGGAAGAAAAGGAGAGCTAGTTGGTATGAAAGAAACAGTCTGGCAGCTTTATCATCCAATTAGCAAAACAAAAAAAAAACCCTCAAACTCACTCTGCTACACCTAGTTAAAATTTATATAGTGATATCTATAATTTTGTATTGACAATAAGATCCCACCAATGCCAGTGCCAATCCCAAATTGGAATAATATAGGAAAGAATGAGAAAGAAATTACAACCAGCAATCGTGCATTGTTCTGTTAACCGAAGCCTTTGTTAGCAATTACTCTTGCTCCCATCTTTTTTTTTTAACAACTATAAGATTTTAATCTAGAGAGATAAAAGTTAATACAAACTAATAATTAAGATAGAAAAGAGAAAAGGGTAAAAAATGAAAAAGAAATCAAAGTAAGAAGTGGAGAAGAAAAAAGAAATATAAAGAAGTAACTTCCTATTTTCTTTTACAACAGAAACTCTTACTCCAAGTTTACAACAGACAACTTGAAACAGAACTTTAATTTTTTTTCTATTATCAAGCATTTGTTTCAATCATAAAATCAATATTTCATATTTTTTTCAGTTTCTTGTAAATAGTCCAGAAGAGGCTTCTAATTAATCAGTCTTTTCTCTAATCAAAGCCAGCAATTTCACTGTCTCAGCCAGCTCCAACAACTTCACTATTTATGCTTTTGTTGTAGGTAACATTAAATCCTTCCTCAATTGTGGATATAAAAGCTTTGCTGCTGTTATCATATATAGAAACAATTCATTGAGATTTTTCCCCCAACTGGTTAATACTCAGTCCAAAAAGGAATATTTCTTATTTAATTGTAGATTAGACTTTAAAATTAGACTTTAAGATCTTCTGAATTAATATGAATCCAAAATATTTAGGTTTTTTACATGTCCCCCAAGCATGATAAACAGTCTCTTCTTGTCGTTCACATTTCCAACATACATTTAACATTTTAGACAATTTTTCTGATGACAAATAACAATGGAACATTATTTTATTTAAAAAAAATTAAGATTACAACACAATGTGAATGTCAGTCCTTTCAATCCACATACTTTCCCATTGTTCCATGTTTTTGGCTGATTTTATCATACTTTCTTTTACCTGTTTATCTTCTGTTTCAAATTTTGATACACATTTATGCATTTTAAGAATAATGTGTTCACATTTGTACATAATTCTATTTCAAATTCAGTGTTACTACATACAAAACCAAAAGTCCATTTATCTACTTTAAATCTTTCTAGCTAGCAAATGTACATAGAAAAACAGTTGTCATAGATATCCTTCTGGTGTCAAATCCTCTATTAGTTTTATTTTGAAATCTCCCTGGAAGAACTAATATATCACTATAAGTTAACCATTTATGTTTAGTAATCATTTCTCTTCTATAATATGCTTCTTATGGTGACAGACATAAAGGTATTTTCAGACACAACCTAGATTTATATCTATTTCATATTCTCAGTCCGGCATGTCTAATAAAATGCTTTTTTAAAGTCTTTTTCCTATCCACTCTCATTGCCACAGCTTTATAGCAACAAATCAATTTTTTTCAAATGTATGTATTACATTAATAGAGACACCCATCTGACGCTTGTGACTCTGGGTGGTGTATATAATTTGAAAAAATAAAAATGATTTAAAACAAAACCATGAGATTAACAATTAAACAATTAAAACAATGTCAGAAATAACATAAACAATAAAGCTACATTTGTTGGAAATGCTCCCCAGAGTTAAAACTCAATTTATGAAAAATATAACGTATAGAGTCATGGGCTATTGAGAAATCACAAGTGTTAAGTTTCACATATAGCAATAGCACTTAGACTTATATACTGCTTCACAGTGCTTTTACAGACCTCTCTAAGTGATTTACAGCAGGGGTCCCCAACCTTTGCAACTTTAAGTCTGAAGGACTTCAGCTCCCAGACTTCTCCAGCCAGCTTTGGAAATTCTGGGAGCTGAAGTCCTTCAGACTTAAATTTGCAAAGGTTGAGGACCCCTGGTTTACAGAGTCAGCCTATTGCCCCCAACAATCTGGCGCCTTATTTTATCCACCTCGGAAGGATGGAAGGCAGAGTCAACCTTGAGCCTGGTGAGATTCAAACAGCTGACAGTCAGCAGAAGTAACCTGCAGTCCTGCATTCTAACCACTGCGCCACCATGGCTCTTAATAGTTTAATAACCTTGCTTCCCTAAGAAAAACAAAAGAAACTGAATGTACTTCCATAATATTTTTGCTTTGATTATCAAATTATTTGATTGCTTTGTTTAAACTTTGAGAAAGAGTAAGATTTTGATTTGTACTAATGTATATAAAAAAAAAGTTTCCTAGAATTATCTCATGTAGAACCAGGTATGATGCAAATATTAGGCTGTATTCCATATTGGTTGGGTTGTTGTTGTTTTGTTTGTTTTGATGCAACAAAATCTGGTTATGCAAAGACTTTGAGCAATGCTTCACATAGCATCTCCTGGAAGCACTGAGTGCCTATGCACACTGCATGGTGGCTTCAGAGACTTTCCAGGCACATGATTGTGTGCACACAATTATTTTATTTCATTGGCAGTTCCAAAGATGAGACATTCAGGACAGAAATAAGTTCATCATAACCCAGCATATAATCAAACGGAAATGCATAGCATTGTTTTCACTACTAACCTATATGGTGTTAAATATTTTAATGTGAAATGTGGCAATAGAGAACAAGGAAGTATTTCCAAACACCAAAAAGGGGTAGGAAATTGGATTCATTCATTCACCCGTGCTTCTTTAAGGCATGCTCCTATCTTTTCAGGAGGAGGCTATACAAAATCCAGTTTCTTTTGAAGCTTCAATCTGTCACATTATTAAATCAAATGAAAATACTTAACAAAAAAGACAAGCCATTTTGGCAGTAGAGAAGTTTGGAATGCTACCATCAACTGAAGAGGTTTTGGCAGTGATTTTTTCTTATAGTATCTAACTCTTTTGCTTCCCAGCTGGCATTCCTGACTGAGGCAATGGATCATCCCCCTTCAAGGAAGCAAGGCTTCCTTGATAAAAATGATAAGCTGGGCATACTATCTTCTGCCTTTTGGCTTGCTTCAGTCATCAGCTTGTATTCTTCCCTCCCTCCCTCCTTCCTTCCTTCCTTTCTTGTTCCCTGCATCCTTCCTTCCTTCCCTCCCTCACTCCTCCCTTCCTTTCCTCTCTCTCTCCCTCCCTCCTTTCTTCCTTCCTTTCCTCCCGCCTCCCTCCTTCCTTCCCTCCCTCCTTCCTTTCTTGTTCCTTGCATCTTTCCTTCCCTCTTTCACTCCTCCCTCACTCACTCCCTTCCTTTCCTCCCTCTCTCCCTCCCTCCTTTCTTCCTTCCCTCCCTCCCTCCCTCCTCCCTCCATCCCTCCTTCCCTCCCTCCTTCCTTCCTTCCTTCCTTCCTTCCTTTCTTGTTCCCTGCATCCTTCCTTCCTTTCCTCCCTCCTTCCTTCCTTCCTTTCCTCCCTCCTCCCTCCCTCCTTTCTTCCTTCCTTTCCTCCCTCCTTCCTTCCCTCCCTCCTTCCTTTCTTGTTCCTTGCATCCTTCCTTCCCTCTTTCACTCCTCCCTCCCTCACTCCCTTCCTTTCCTCCCTCTCTCCCTCCCTCCTTTCTTCCTTCCTTCCCTCCCTCCCTCCTCCCTCCCTCCCTCCTCCCTCCCTCCCTCCTTCCCTCCCTCCCTCCCTCCTTCCTTCCTTCCTTTCTTGTTCCTTGCATCCTTCCTTCCTTCCCTCAATCACTCCTCCCTCCTTCTCTCCCTCCTTCCTTCCTTCCTTTCCTCCCTCCTCTCTCCCTCCTTTCTTCCTTCCTTTCCTCCCTCCTCCCTCCTTCCTTCCCTCCCTCCTTCCTTTCTTGTTCCTTGCATCCTTCCTTCCCTCTTTCACTCCTCCCTCACTCACTCCCTTCCTTTCCTCCCTCTCTCCCTCCCTCCTTTCTTCCTTCCTTCCCTCCCTCCCTCCTCCCTCCCTCCTTCCCTCCCTCCCTCCCTCCCTCCTTCCTTCCTTCCTTGTTCCTTGCATCCTTCCTTCCTTCCCTCAATCACTCCTCCCTCCCTCTCTCCCTCCCTCCTTCCTTCCTTTCCTCCCTCCTCCCTCCCTTCCTCCCTCCCCTCCTTTCCTCTTTCCATTCCCATACTTCCTCCCTTCCTTCCTTTCCTCCCTCCTCCCTCCCTTCCTCCCTCCCCTCCTTTCCTCTTTCCATTCCCATACTTCCTTCCTTCCTTCCTTTCCTCCTTCCTTCCTTTCCTCCCTCCCCTCTCCCTTCCTCCCTCCCCTCCTTTCCTCTTTCCATTCCCATACTTACTTACTTCCTTCTTTTCCTCCCTCCTCCCTCCCTTCCTCCCTCCCCTCCTTTCCTCTTTCCATTCCCATACTTCCTTCCTTCCTTTCCTCATAGCTTTTCAGGACACTGAGTATGAAAATGCACCCTAATAATGAGGCTCATTCCCAAGAAAGCTGATGTACCAAGAAAGCTGGTGATATCTATGGGTCCTAGTCCCAGTATTATTCTGGCAGCAGAATAAGAATACCTCTCAGCAGGGCTTCTCATCTGAGCACTCAGAGGACTTAAAGCTGCTCCCATGCCATGCTTGTGCTCTTCCACAGTGTCCAGTCAACCACTTCAATGCTTCGCACTTAGCTCTTTGGTCTGACCCAGAGGTGGTACTCAGCTGGTTCTCTCCGGTTCAGGCAAACCAGCAGCGGCGACTGGGGGAGGCTCCACAAATTTGCCTTGACATAATGCATCAGCACTGTGCATGCACAGAAGGTGGTGCGCATGCGTGGTGCATTCAAATGAAGCGTGCGCATGCACTCACACTTGCGAACCAGTGGGAAGGTAAGTGAATGCCACTGCTGGTTGGACCAAATTTGACATCATCATATCTTCATCCGATTTTTTTCTGCCCACCTAGTATGTTCCAGCAAAGTAGATGCATTCCGGCAGGGGGGTTTCAAAACTTTTGAGAACCTATTCGGAAGGTGTGGCCTGTTTTGTGGCAGTGGCTTGGTGATCATGTGAGTAGGTGGGCGTGGCCAACTTGGAAAATGTGGTGAAACTCACTTAACAACGCTCTTGCTTAACAACCAAAATTTTGGGCTCAGTTGTGGTCATAAGTTTTCTTTCTTTCTCTTTCTTTCTTTCCTTCCTATCTTCATTTCTTCTCTCTCTCCCTTTTTCCTTCTTTCTCTCTTCCTTTTTTTTCTCTTTCCTTCTTTCTCTTTCCCTCTCTTTCTCTTGCTATCTTTGTCTCTCTCCCTTTTTTCTCTTTCCCTCCCTCTCTCCCTTTCTTGCGTGTATCTCTCCCACTTCCTTCCTTCCTTCCTTTCCTGCTTTCTTTCTTTTTCTCTCTCTCTTTCCACCCCCCTCTCTCTGTCTTATATTTTTTGAACCCCAAAATAATCGCTTGGGCTTATTTTATGGGAGATCTTACTATTTTGGGGCACAACTTGGAATGCAAGGTGGAGAGGGTGAGAAGCGAGACACGCGTTTTACCTGACTTCTGTCAATGTCGAAAAACACAATGGAGCTGGAAGTCAGGCACACATCTTGCTTCTCCCACGCCCCACCCCACCCACCTGCCACCCCCAAGTTGCATCCATAAAGGGGGCGAAGGGCAGGAAGCCCTGCCATGCCCAGCAAGGGGAGGAGAAGAAAGGGCAAGAATTGTGGCTGCTTTTGCAGCCAATTGAGGCTGCAAAAGCAACAGAAGGCCCCACGCACCTCACACCCCCTTCAAGAAGAGTCTTACCTCAATGGGTTGCCAAGAGCTTGGCGCCAATTGAGGCTCCCTGTGGTGCAGCCTGCAGCCTAACGCTTGAGAGGGTCTTGGGGGGAAGCCCCTTTATACAACCCAGCCTCTCTTTCAAGTGGCCAGGAAGCTCCCTCCTACCATGCAGCTGGTTGGTTGAGAATCAGGCAGTTGTGGGAATTATCTGCAATTCTTATTACTGTGAGAGGCTGCACATTGCAAAGATTGGAGCAAGGCAGTGGGGGTTGGGGTGGAGGATGAAGCAAGGCAGGGGCTGCGGAGCTGCCCCAAGGCCCCACACTGGCTTACCTGAAGGCCCTTCAGCCAGGCCACCCATGCCAAACCCTCCCACCCTCCCCAAGGGAGCCACATCCCTTCACTAACCTGCTTTCCAGCTTAAATCTCCACTGCACATTCAGAACAAGAAAATTAGTCTGTGGAATCATGGTAAAAAAAAAATACCAGAAATTCAGACCTTCCAACTTCTTATTAAAAAAAAGTCTTGTGAAGCTGAGCTGGAAGTCAGTTAAAACGCACATGGCAGTTGAGAATGGAGCAGGTAAGCAGGTTAGTGAAGGGATCCGGCTGCCTTGGGAGGGGTGGTGGGGAGGACCTGTGTGTGTTTGGGTGTGTGAGGGGCGGGGGAGATAGAGAGAACATGGCTGCCAGTCCTAGATAACTCTCCAAGGTTGGATTAGATCTCTCTCTCTCTCTCTCTCTCTCTCTCTCTCTCTCTCTCTCTCTCTCTCTCTCTCTCTCTCTCTCTCTCTCTCTCTCTCTCTCTCTCTCTCTCTCTCTCTCTCTCTCTCTCACACACACACACACACACATACACACACCATTCTTTCTTTGGGATCACAGCATAGATGCCCGTCAGGATTTCAAGGCTGAGGGCTTTGGATCGAGCCTTTTGGGGATGTGCTTCTGATGCTACGATCCCAAGTACAGAATGATCGGCAGGAAAAGGGGGTGGATTTTCCTGCAGCCTGTCGTTTCTCCCCTCTCTTTGACAGCCACCTGGTTTCCAGTGGAGCTGGGGGAAATCCATGCACTTTTTGTCCCTCTGCATGGCTTCCCCCCATTGGAAATGAGGCTGCTGTCAAAGAGAAGGGAGTACAGGCAAGGTGGGTTTGTCCAACAGCCGAATCCTCACCTCCTGTTCCTTCTTCGGCTGTTGGACAAGCTCACGTGGTGTGCGCTGCTCCCTTCTCTTTGACAGCTACCTCATTTCCAATGGGGGGGGGGGAGGGAATCCATCCAGAGGGAGGAAAAATGCATGGATTTCTTCCACCACCACCCACTGGAAACCAGGTGGCTGTCAAAGAGAAGGGAGCATGCGCCACCCGGGTTTCTCCCAATCCTCCGCTCTGGCAAAGGAAGTGGGTAGGAAGGGCAAGCCTGGTATGGACAGGTGGGGTGAGCGAGTAGCGACTGGGCGGGTGGGAGGGGGCAGGCCAGGGGAGGGAACATTCCAATACGGGGCTTCCGGAAGATCAGGTACGGGAAGGCACGCTCAATTTCACCAACCGGTACGCCCGTACCAGTGCCTACCGGCTGAAACCCACTCCTGCATTCTGGGTCCCTTCCATTAACTACTGTCATCTTGCAGGACTGAGGAAACACAACTTCTCTGTTGGCCACAACCCTCTGGAATAGCATCCACTCCAGAGATAAGGATGGTATCCTCTCTCCTGGGGTTTCAGAAAGCTTTGGAAACCTGGCTTTGGTCCCAGGCCTGGGGTGGGTTTGTTTAAGGACCCTTTTTTGTTTTGTTGAATTTGCTTTTTGCTGGATCATTTTAGTCTGGGCTGTCTGCCTGATTTAAAGTTTGCAGCTGTTTTCAGTCCTGTATGCCACTCATAGTCCCCTGGAGTTGGATAGCCAATAAATTTATGAAACTGTATAAATATAGTTATATAAGTAAATAAAATCGGCTGTACAGTACCAGCAGGTAATAAAAGGACTGCCTGATACTGCTTGCACAACAAGCATTGTACATTCCACTTATTCAGTTTTTGGGATGCGTGTGTGTGATCTATTACATTATTTTGAAACCTGGAATTAAATGTGCTGAGGAAAAAATAGACATAAATTAAAATGAGATGGGAAATTTGGGTAGAGTCTTCTTCTCATCGTTCCTTAGAACCAAACCACAGTTGGAGAAATTCCCACCTAGATGCAACCTTATTGTGTTTGAAGAGCTTTTTCCACTTTCTCTATGTGCACTTTTGACTTAAATCTGTTTTTGACATAAAAACCAATAAATCTGGTCCCTCTCATTAAACCGTTGCCCAAAATTAAGCCTCTAAGGCAGTCATGAACATCCAAACATTGACAAATAATACCTGTGATAAACTTGTACACTCTGAATCTTTCTTTTAAAAAAATAACTGAAATCTCTCAGTGTCCAGTATTTTTCTGTCATCCAAAGTAATAACTAGAATAGGCCTTATGTTTCCCTCGGCAGTTTATTGATAAATGCATTGCAATTATTTACCATACAAGAACAAGCCGCAATTGCATTTTTGAGAGTAGAACTACGTGGTGTTAGCATTGCTACTTTCTCCTGTTCTCCAGATTAATTGCACTGAACGACGTCGCATCTCCTGAGGGGAACAATGTCTGCTCCTTGAAACAATCTTCTTGTATAGATCCAACCAACAATTTGGAAATAACACTTCTTTTTCAGTCAATTTCGAATGTCTGATTCAACCCTTTGCTCACATCTTCACTAATAACAGAGTGCAGAACTGATAAGAAGGTTAATGTCCTTCAAGTTTTTGAATCGGTTTCATCTGAGGTGTGTTGGTGATGCCAGACTGTAATTAAAATATGGCAAATATTGCACTCCTAAGTAAATCTGTTTTCAATAGACATTAAAGTAAAGTGAGATAATTCCTAAGGTGACTTCTTGCTTGAATTTTGGTGAAATATGCGTGCAATATATAAGTTGCAATTCCTTTAGATCTATGTTACAGTATAGAGAATGCTATTAACCTTAATGCAGCCAAGTAAAATGCTTTCTGAATGTTGAGTCCTATTTGCAAAACACAGTATAGTACTCTATCAGAATTGGATAAAGATGTCGTCCTAGTTTAAGACCTGTTTACTCATGAATTTTCTTTTCCTAAAACTATAAAATAAAGCTTAGTTCATCCTTTAAAAAATCTAATCAGTCCCCATACTCCATGTCTATTGTATCAGTGGTGGATTTCCATTTTTTTTACTATCGGTTTGCTTGTGTATGCGTGCGTGCAACACTTCTGTGCGGGCAAGAACACTGAAGTCAATTGACATAGGAAGACCACGACTCTGATGAGTGATGGGTGGAACCTCACCCTCTTGGCTACACATCTCAGCCCCACCCCCATCCCTCTTAGGTGCATCTGATTATGGGTAAGCTTCTGAACATAGGTTAGGTAACACTTGTGTGTCTACCCAACAGATTAAATGCTGGATTGCTTGTGAGGACAAATGAAGTTTGAATAGGTGGTTATCTATACAAGTATTTCTTAACCTTGTCAACTCTAAGATATGTGTATTTCAACTCCCAGAATTCCCCAGCTTGCGTGAAGTCCAAAGATCTTAAAGCTCCCATGGCTGAGGAACACTGGTCTAGAACCAGTGGTCTAGTGTACCTCCCTGCGATCTGTCCGCTCCCACAGAGTGGGCCTCCTCAGGGTGCCGTCAGCCGGTCAATGCCGGCCGGCGGCTCCCAGGGGAAGGGCCTTCTCTGTGGTGGGTCCAGCCCTCTGGAACGACCTGCCCCCCGATATCCGTACCATCACGGACCTACGCCTCTTCCGTCGGATGTTAAAAGCACATTTCTTTCATCTAGCCGACCTAACATAGATTAAGGATATAATTTTAAATTTTGATATTTATTGATTTTAACTTTTATATTATCTAAATTTTAGCACAGATCTAATAATTTAATTTGTTTTTTATATTTTGTATGTGTTGTTGGGTTTTATCTTGCTGTGCACCGCCCTGAGTCCCCTTGGGGAAAATAGGGCGGTATATAATCGAAACAAACAAACAAACAAACAAACAAACAAATAAATAAATAGAAAAACAAGCTTCAACGCCACATACTGCTCTGGGACCAGCTTTTACTCTTAGCTTGATTGCTTCCCTGATATTTCAGGACTTTTTCAGGAGGTGGCATGCCTCAGAACATAACAGAATAACAGAGTTTGAATGGACCTTGGAGTTCTTCTAGTCCAACCCCCTGCTCAAGCAAACATGCAAAATTATGCTTACTCTAATTTTAAGTAGGGAATCTTGTATTGTCAAGTGCCTCTAATAGAAACAAATGTTTTCTTTCTCCCTCTGTATTCACTTAACATTCACAGGAAAGGAGCAAAACCAGGAGTGAAATCAATTTACCTTCACTACGGGTTCGCAAATGTAAGCACACGTGCCACCTCTGAGCATATGCAAGACCTTCTGCCCATGCGCAGACCATCAAAAAATGGGACATGATGACGTCTGGGCAGGCGGGTGGGTGGAGCCTCCCACCACCACCTCTACAAGTTTGCCCGAACCGGATAGAGCCGGCTAAATTGCACCACTGAACAAAACTCACAAGGATAGCAAATTCTCTTTCTCATAATTCAGTCAACAATTTCCTGATCATTTGTTTTAATCTGAGCTTTGTGTTCCTGAAACTATTCATCTGGATACTTTAATAATTCTTAACTCAAGAGTCTTTACAATGGGCAGAGGGCACACTTGGGCCCACTGGTTTTAGCTAGCTGCTCACAAGTGGCAATTAAAGTTTCTTGCTTCCACACTGTAATAGCTATCCAGTCAAAAGGCTGTAGTGAATGAATTCTTCTGACCAGCTGCTCTGTGAATCCTATTTCAGTTCAAACCAACTTTGAAAGGGTGGTCATTGGGCCTAGTCTTCAAAGTCAAAGCATACACTAAGTGAGTCTGATCATTAAAGCAAAGAGAACCAGAACACAGAAAATGAGAACAGCTACTGCTGTTTATTTGACTTTACATATTTGACACAACCATTAATCAGCCCAAATTATTTACAAGTTTCAGGCAACCTTTGTCAAGGGCATGGAGAACAGAATCAAAGGCCCAGTCCAGCCCACGAAAGCCTGGCTGTAAGCCTACCTCATTATTTTATCAAAGCTCTGGCAGTCAATCAATAGGATATTATCTGTGCTGTATTGACATAAATCATAATTGGTTTCTTTTGAATGCCATGCCAAATCCCTAACAGAATGAATTACTATATTCTATATGCTACTTTCCTTTCTTTATCAGTTCACACGAAATCTTCTTCTGAATGCAATCAAATGGCAAAAGAATCACAAAGATGATTCTCAAGAGAATTCAGGAATGGCTACCTCTATCTTTAATCTAGCCTGCCTCCCTCTAGCAATGACTGATGCCTCTGTGCATCAAAACAAACAGAAAGCTGACACATGAGATAGGAAAATAATAGTATCACTCATTTGCACTTCAGCAATTTATATAGAAGATGGACTTAATGTCTCTTCCATGACTTACACAAATTGAATGCACCTTGGAATATAAAGTGTCAGTAGCAGCTCAATACTGGGTTTTAGAACAACATTTAAGATGAGCTGTAGTATATATCTATCCCTATGTTACTATTAAAATATCCCTATATTACTATTAAAATATGCAGTTATTCTTGTTAAGAGAATGAAAAGGTAAAAAAAATAATGTATAAATAGATGTGTACGTCTTACACTAATAAAAGTAACATAAGTAAAAATAATAGCTGCAAAAATATGTTGCCTGTTTCCAAGACCAATTTATAAGATTTGGGGGGATAAAAATAACTTGGTTGGGAAGAATATTGACAGTAAAAATGAACATAACTTCCAAATGATAGCAATTCATCATTGAGAAAAATATAGATGGACTGAGGGTTAATCAGTTTCCAATCAACTTCATGGTAACAAGTCTAATGATTTATCTTCTACAGTAGTTTGTACAATTATTCAACATTAAATATGTGCACAAAATTCTTAGACACTGAAATCAGTTCTATGCATGTCCCATCCCCAGACCAGTAGACCATCTGATTTAGCTGTAAAAATAATCAATTGTGCTAATCATGTTGTACTTATAGTTGCTCATCCACAGGATTATCTACAATTGATAATGGAATCTATGCAACAATTCAGAGTGGTATTAGGGTATCAAATTAACAAGAACAAGATATAGATGATAACATGGAATATATTTGAAAAGGAACAAAATTTTGTGTTAAACCAATTAGATACTTAGGGCTATACTTAACACAAATGAATGAGGATTTATATAAAAGTAATTAACTCTACATTTGGCGGAGGATAATGATTGAGATTAAATGGAAAACATAACTTGGTTGGGAAGAATATTGACAGTAAAAATGAACATAACTTCCAAATGATAGCAATTCATCATTGAGAAAAATATAGATGGACTGAGGGTTAATTTTAACATATAAAAGAATGACAGGTTTAAAATGATCTAAGAAAAATGTGGCAATTGGCAAAATCAAGTTAGATGTTATAATATCAGACTAGTTGTTTTAACTTGGATTATTGTGTGGATTATTACATCTATGAACACATTTATAAACATTTATAAAAACCAGAACCTATAGACCTACATAAATATCTTTGGACTGATATGAAAATAAGAGTTGCAAGTATTAGGAGTACACTATCCATAAATAGCTTATTAAAAATATTGGTGGGAAAGAAATATTCCATATATATTATATATGGAGATAGGGAGAGGGAGAGGGAGAGAGAGAGAGATACACATACACACACACACACAGAGTATATATATAAAATATATATCAAGAGGAAAGATAAGTCAAAAATTGATCAATGGGAATAAAACTAGTATATACACCTATAAGACTTAACTGTTATAAAAATAAAAATGCAATCATTGAGAACTCTATAGTTATCCAATAGCACTTGAATCTGAATTTTCATTTCTGAGTAGAACACTTAGTAGAGTGTGTCAAGGCTATTCAGTTCCATTAATTTGTTTGCAAATAAATGGTATAGAAGCTGACATGGATTTTTTTTTTCAACTGACAGCAAATCTTGAAAGTATAGTTTGTCCCTATATTTCCAAGAGTTAATATAATGTACAGTCTTGGATTGGAAGGCTGATGATAAGACTAAACTCTTCTTCAAACTCATATTGGTTAGGAATTTATTGTCCAGGGATAAGGTATCAAACTGTTTGGCTGTGCTGGCTAAAATGGGTACATTGCCAGATAATAATCCAGGCTCAAGCATCATTACTAGATGATCATCCAGTTATCTATGGCTAGAAGTACTTTTAATTAAGCAGGCCTGGTGCTCCATTCCCCGTTCATTCTTTTGTCAAATACGGGAATATACTACATGGCTCAGCCACTCGCTATCCAAACACATTTGCTTATGTAACATTGGGGGGGCTGTGTTTTAATCGTGGCGTTAATTATACCCATTTTTATATTTTGAAAGCTGTTCGGAACAACTGCTTTTGGCAGGAGGAGAATGGGTAAGTCTGGTAAATAAATGAAACCATAATACAGTGGTAGAGAACCAAGAGAGAAGAAATAGAACAGATGTACAGACACTGGCAGTTACTTGCTTTAAAGGCTAGGGCATGTGCAGTGAAGTGCAGTGATGTGCGATGTAGCATGGCAGAGCTCTGGTTAATAAGATTGCAGTTGGCACTGATGACACTCACAGAGCATTGATCAAAAAGGCACTAATTGGTACAACTGTTCAAGGAATCCTATCATTCTTTTCTATTGTTCGGATATTAACTGTGCCAGTACCCTGAACCTTTGCAAATGTTAACAATATTATCATACTGTTTACATCCATAAATATTAGTAATGTTTTCAGGCTTAGAATAGCATAGCAGCCTTCTATATCGGATGAGGAGGGTGACACACAAGTCTGGTGATTCTAATACCCCCCAAAGCTCACCAATTTAGAAATCCAATTCACAATAAATAGTTGGCTTAAAACTGTCACCCATCTCCCCCACCTCAAAAAAATATGTAAAGTGAAACTGCAAATCCTTGCGGAGGTTTCTCCCTAGGCAAAATACAAGAGGAATTTGGAGGAACGATAAGCATTAAAAAAATGAAATTCCTCAGACAGATTTCACATATCTCCAAGGGAGTCTCTATTTGTTATTATGTTGCCACCAAAATCCTCCTAAAGCAAAATTTAAAGCAGATTTGCAGGCTTCTGTTCTAGCAAAACATCTAAGGAATTTCAAGGGGAGCTTAAAATGTTATCTTAAGACTAGCAATGTTTCTTTGGTGATGGTTATTAAGATTTCACATTTTCTTGACAGAAAATAAGCTGGCTGTATTTTTTTTTTCTTTGCTTACATGTATCCTAATCAAAAGCACACTGAAAGTTCATTCACACCTGTCTATTTTCCTGTTTGCTTGTTTGTGTACTTTTATTTTGCCTGAGTGGCAAAAATCATAGAACAGTTCACAAGCATAAACTAGAAAAAAAACCTGTAATAGCCATAAAACTAGACAGTAATAGAGCCAATATATTTTTAAAAGAAGAAAAGAAAACCAGCAGTGAAAACGGAGAGAGCTCTTCAACAATGAGCACTTGCAGAAAGAGGAAAATTTCAGAGTCCAAGCATCAAACTTTCTGCAGATAGGAAACCATTACAGAAAAGGCTTTTTTCGTTCTAGGTATTTTTTTATGCCATGTGATTGTTGTTATCTACAAAAGAACCTCTGTAGATTAGTGGACTGGGTGCCCCTTCAGTTGACGTACTGATCCTAAATCTTTAAGGGCTTTCAAGATCAACTCAACTAAATATCACTTTGGATACTGACACCAGCTTTATCCCTGGAGTTGAAGGGCTCAAAATGACTTACTAAGTCATGCTGAGTCTTACTGAACAGTCTTGCTGTTCTATACTGTCCTAACTGGAGTTTTCAGCTATCTTTAAACATAGCCTTTTCAAACAGTTTTAAATGGCTGGATCTTACTAATGCATTGATCTTTGTCTAGACAGAAGCCACAACGGACAGTTTTATGTTCTGTTTTATTTTAAAGGTTCATCCTGCACTGGAACAATGGAACTTAGGTTACCCAAGTCAATTATTAATGGCATCTTAAAATATTTTATAATGTTCAATCCTTTAAGAACATTGTGATACTCCCAGAAAAGTTCGATTCAGCCATTGGAATAACAATACTAATAGTAAATAGCTGGATGACTATGTGATGAACAATAATAACTGACATCATCAGCATTGACAAAATCACCATCAATCAATTGCAAAAAGCAGGTTTACTTGGAACAGATTACATCGTGCAATGATACTTTTAACACTTGCGAAGCAACATCTGCCTATCAAGGTGCTTGGGAAGGATTTGATAGGTGGATAAAAGTGTCAATTCCAGGCTAAATGTCTGGCTGACTAGGTGACAAACCACAATAATAATAATAAGCACCAATGCCACTTGGACATCAAGCTGGATCAAAAAGCACTTCAAAAGACAAAGTTAGTTTTTCTTCGTAAGAGGTAATCCCACTTAAAGCAGAGAAATAAACAATCTATTAATCAAGCAAAGGAACCACAGATTACTCTGAGTCTGTTTATTGCCTTCCATCCAGACTAATCTCAAAGGTGTGTTTTTTTTTCTTCAAAAGGCAACTGGCTGGGGTTTTTTTTCCTTGAGGAAGAAGAATAAAATATTTTGCTCCTTATCCAAAAAGTTTCGTCAGTTCTGATGGTGGGGAGATGGAAGGACAAGTGCTGAAGTTGAGCTAGATGAGTGTGTGTGTGTGTGTGTGTGTGTGTGTGTAAGGATTGTATTTCTTTGCAATCATCTGGTCGTCAGCACTCTTTGAGAGCTTTTGAGGCCACTTGGGGGTTTATCTGTGCCCTCAACAACCCAAGTGGCCTCAACAGCTCTCAGAGACTGCTGACGACCAGATGACTGCAAAGAAAGATGATCCTTCCATCCCTACCCCTTACTGTCATCAGAACCTATCCTTCCATCGCCCACTAATTAGCCTCAACTATCAGTACCTACCCTTCCAATCCCCTGCCATCAGAACTGATGAAGCTTCTTGGATGTGAAGTGAAACATTTTCTTCTTTGCTCAAGGAAACAAAAAACCAGTCTAGTTGTCTTTTGAAGGGGGAAAAAAGCACCTTTGAGACAATTGTGACCTGAACGATTGATAATCTTCATAGACATCCAGGCTAATGTTGAATCCATACAACAGTTCAGGATAGCCACAACCTCACCAAGATTTGATGAAAAAGAGAGATTTATCTATCCTCTGCATAGTGAGAATAATCACTTCCCCCTTCAAAAAATGCAAGACAGAATTCCTCAGCATCCAAAAATAGACTCGCCATCTTCTTACTGTAAGTCACAAAACTTTGTCCCTAATTTCAGCATAATGGGATACTTCGGGACATACACTATAATACAATGGTTTGTATTTTGTATATGATTGTCAGGATACTGGAAAATGTGTATGAACAGGTCCCCATCTTAAGTTGCACTCAGCTGAAATATGGGTTCTCCAAGTTTTCACTTAAGAGGGAAACCATGAAAATATTTCTATTATTTTGTCAGCTTTGTACACTTGCAATATACTTACATAATAGCTGTAATACATGTCTCTTCTACATTGCAGAAAGGAAATCAGACTGATAGAAAACCACTTAGGTAACGTCAGCTTGAGTGAAAAATAGAAGTGTATACACACCATAATGTCAGTGATAAGCTTGTTGTAAAAGCCATCTTACTGATGGGTTATTTAAAAATGGGTAGAGTCCTTTTGCTGTTATTGGACTAGGAAGAACCTGTTTTTCTAGTTGTAAAAGGTACTAAAGACACAGTCCTCACCATTGTCTAAATCAATAAATTACTCGGCCAAACCCAATTGCTTCCTTGCTCCAATATAAACTCCTTCAGAGCTGCGTATATTTCTTCCCCTCCCTCCTTCCCTCCCTCTTTTTTTGTATCAATTATAGCGAAGGTGACAAAAGAAGGAGAAAGGAAAAGCAGAAGTGTAAATAGGTTTAAAAATTATCCTCCAGCTATATATTTGCCTTAATAGGAATGCTGTTGCTTATTTCTAAAGTTCTAAAGCGTTTGGGAACGAAATAGCTGAAGGAATGCTTCCATCACTACTCATATGGAGTTATATTCTCGTAAAAGAGAGGATTTTTCCAGTGAGTTTGTGCCAATTATGAAATGACCATTTTAAAGAGACATGGAGTTTTTTTTTAATGCCTTTGGTGTCTATATAAACCTGGGAACTTTGGCTGATTTAAAAGCTAAGCACGAATAGCCCTGATTAGTACTCGGGCTGCCAGCTAAACAAGGGGATTTTTAAAACATCCCAGAAGACACTGCTGTAATATTGCCACCAAAAGTGCATAGGCACAGTCACTGGGAATCAAGTTTAACAAGTGGGTTGTTCCTTTTTATAAATCCCATGGCTGAGATTTATAATGCTGTTTAGATATAATTATACCAATGATCAGCTGCTCCCTGTAGGTAGTAAGAACTATATGTATGCTGACGATAGAGTAATGGTAGCACAGGGTCAAACATTTGAGGAGGTAGAACCTAATTGAAGCCCTGGTAGAGGGCTAGATTCATATTATTGTGATAACCAGTTAAGGCCAAATCCAGCAAAAACTCAGATACATGCTTTCCATTTTCATAATAAGCAGGAAGCTGCACATTACATGGAAAGAGATATTATTGGACAATTGCTAAAGCCTAAATATTTAGGGGGAGTCACTCTAGATAGGGTCCTAACATGTAAGTAACAGGGAACTAACACTAAACTGAAGGTCAGTGGAAGAAATAACATCCCCAGGAAAATAATAAGCTCTACTTAGGGGGCCAAACCAAAGGTCCTTAAGACAACAACTTTAGCTCTTTGCTATTCAGCCAATGACCATGCCTGCACCTGCGGGGAAAATAGATGTTGCTCTAAAAGAAGCTAGCAGAATTATTACCAGTTGCCTAAAACTTACCCCACTATATAACATCTACCATCTAGCTAGCATTGCTTGCCTGCTGTTAAGAGAAGCAGCAGCATATAGAGAGAGGCTCAAATCAGCAGTAAATAGACAACACTTTTTCTATGGTTTACAACCAATCCATCAGAGATTATAATCAAGGAAAGGTTCACTAGTTGGATGGAAGATTTCAAATAATTTGAAAGCAGAGTGAACCTATGGAAAGCTACTAAGAACCAACACTGGATGGAGCCAATGGAGGAGCTGTCACCTGGGTGTGGCAAAAGGTGGGAAGTATGGAAATTGTTGTACAGACTGTGCACAGGTAAAACAAGATCCAGAGACACTCTGAACAAATCAGGCTATCCAGTGGCTTCTCCTCTTTGTGATTGTAGTGGCTTATGTATATCTATTCTTTGTGCTCTGAGTATACACTTGAGTACTTCATGGCAGCATGACAGAACCCAATGGATGTTGCTAGTTTCTGGATAAGTTCCTGTTTAACTTGTACATATTTTAATAACACAGTTCTAGGCTGCATAAACAGAGGAATAGAATCAAGATCACATGAAATGTTAAGAGCACTTTATAATGCCTTGATAAGGCCACACTTGGAATATTGTATTCAGTGTTGATTGCCATGATGCAATCATGGCAATCTAGAAAGAGTGCAGAGAAGAGCAACAAACATGATTAGGGGACTGGAGGCTAAAACATATAAAGAACAGTTGCAGGAACTGGGTATGTCTAGTTTAATGAAAGGAAGGACTAGGGGAGACACGATAACAGTGTTCCAATATCTCAGGGGTTGCCACAAAGAAGAGGAAGTCAAGCTGTATAGCACCAAAGCACCTGAAGCCAGGACAAGAAGCAATGAGTGGAAACTAATCAAGGAGAGAAGCAACTTAGGAGAAGTTTCCTGACAGTTAGAACAATTAATCAGTGGAACAGCTTGCCTCCAGAAGTTGTGAATGCTCCAACACTGGATGTTTTTAAGAAGATGTTGCATAACTATTTGTCTGACGTGGTGTAGGGTTTCCTGTCTAAACCAGAGGTTGTACTAGAAGACCTCCAAAGCCTCTTCCAACTCTGATGTTATGTTATGTTATGTTATGTTATGTTATGTTATGTTATGTTATGTTATGTTATGTTATGTTATGTTATGTTATGTTATGTTATGTTATGTTATGTTATGTTATGTTATGTTATGTTATGTTATGTTTGCATTTTATATTTTAAATACTATGGCAGATAGTGTTCTCTATTTTAATTGTTTTGCTTCTGTCATGAATAAAGAAAGAAAGCTCATCATCATCGCCACCACCATGAAATTCTATAATTCCAAATTCATCCAGGTAAGTTTTGAATCAAAGACTAAAAGATCACATATTTAATATTAGTTTTCAAACCCTGGATCCTCAACTTCTGTTGGGATATCCCTCCCATCATTTCCTGACATTAGCTATGGATTGTGGGAATACTCCAAATCATTGACCGTGTAACAATATTCAAAATTTCAAATCTTCTAAAGTCTTACTGTCAAAGAAATGCACTCTACTTACAGAAAAGTTTTAGCTAAGCATGCTGAAAGGTCAGGTTAATATAAAAACTCAACATAATCCCTTAACTCTCAGAATCTTAGGTGGGAAAAAAGCAGTTGTAATTATAAGCGCACATAAAGAATTAATTTGGCTCTAAAATTATGATTAGCGAGTACATAGCAAAATAGTAATCTGTCTTAATGAAATCATTTGCACGTTAAAAGATTTCCATCCATTTGCACCTCAGTTCTACAGATATTAGAGGAATATTTTATTGCTTTCCTGACTTTGAAAAATGGTCTTTTATTAAAATTTAAAGAAAAGGCAATTAATATTAATATATTACATTTTAGATTTGACACTACAAAAATTATAAAAGACCATTAATTTGTTATACTGAACTAAGGATTCTACAGTCTATTAAGTCAAGAGGACAAGGTTTTATTGATTTGTGAAGATAAAGGCCTTCAGTATTGTTCTCACCCTTCAGTCATTCACCTCATTTTTTCCCAATATCTCCTTACATTGAGCAGCCTCCAAGACCATAGAGAAGTTTTCCGGAAGACAACTCAGAAAATATATGAGCAGCATGAATAGCATAATTCCCATTATTTCTAGATTCTGCTACAACATGTCCAATACTTAGGCTCTACTGTAGAATTGCTTTGATGTCAGAGTTCCCCAAATCAGGTACTTTTGGAGAAGTTTGGATTGCAACTGCCAAAACTCCTAATTAGCATGGCTTTTTAAGTAGGACATCTAGAAATTATACTCTCAATAAATATGAAGAAGTGGTTCCCAACATAGGCCCCAGGCCCCACAGGGGGGGGGGGGCAATTAGATTTTTAATGGGGGCAATTTGAACCTTGTTTAAACCAAGTTAAAAGCCTTTTAGGTTTCCTCCGCATGAGTAGAGTTCACTTTTTGAGTGAAGCAACAATTATATGTCATAGGGGATTATATGTCATCAGGATTTTAGAAATGCTTAGGTGGGGCATGGCCAAAAAGGAAGTGGGAGGTGATACCACTATATCAGTGGGAACCACTGATATAGAGTGCACCTGACTGAAGAAGTGTGCAAGTTTATTTGGTTTTCAGGTACAGCGAGTTTGAAACAAGTGAAAACATGGAAGTGGCTCAAAATTGTACACCTTCCAGGGGTGGGTTGATATGGGTTCACCCAGGTTCGGGAGAACCCATAGCCAATGTTATGGCCGGTTCGGAGAACCTCCAAATCCCATCCCTGGCTGGCCCCTCCCCACCCTTCCCAGGAGTCTCCATTTTGAATGTGAGGTAAGTGCAGGACCCACACAGAGGCTCAGGAAGGCGGGAAAACAGTCCTCCCAGAAGGTCTCTGAAGCCCGGGGATGCAGTTTTCAGCCTCCTAGATGCTCGAGGAAAGCCTCTGGAACCTAGGGAAGATAAAAATGTCTCCCTCGCTGTGGTGCTGGAGGCCAACTAGGCCACGGCCACTATGGCCACGCCCACCCAGCAACTGGGCAGAGAACCCATTGCTGAAATTTTTGAAGCCCATCCCTGCCTTATACCCCTTGTTTCGTTATGCTGACAAAGTTGTAATTCTTTTGCTAAGCAATATTCTAAAAGGTAAGAAAAAGACAGGGGAAATGTTCGCCCATACAATCAGAAATCCTTACATGTAATCATGTTTGTGATGAAGCTTATTCTGCTTTCAAGAGTGTTTTGGCGCTTACTCCTAAATTGAACTTGACATTTGAATACACTGCAGCACATGACCTTCATAAGGTTTAATGTATCAGTTGCAAAGGACTGATCATCATCATTCCTGCTCCAGAGGCGGGCAGCTATGAAACCTTCTTTTAAGTCTCCCTCTTCAACTGTTGAAATATTGTAACATCAGGACCACATTAGGCAACACGGTATGGCCTTCAAACTGCAGTGGGCTTTCCAGTACAGCTCAGACCCAGCTCACTGCTAAGCCTGCTCTCCTTTGAAGTTTAAGGCCACCCTTGTAATTCTCTAAGGCCAAGAATTCAGAGCCAAGCACTGATGAGAATGCCAAGCAATTCTGGAAGCTTTTTTTAACAGGCTCCTATCACAGGCCAAATAATGCAAAGGAGAATCATATCCATCAGTATTCTGGGAATGTTGTCTTCATCCCTTTCATTTCTTAACCCTTCTAAGTAATAGTAACTAAAGTCCTGTTCAAGTCACCATAAGTAGAAAAACGTAATCAGAGCTCTTATAAATGAGAGTGTAACATGTAAATATTTTAATAACACAGTTCTAGGCTACATAAACAGAGGGATAGAATCAAGATCACGTGAAATCTTAATACCACTTTATAATGCCTTGGTAAGGCCACACTTGGAATGCTGCATTCAGTTTTGGTCGCCACAATGTAGAAAAGATGTGGAGACTCTAGAAAGAGTGCAGAGAAGAGCAATAAATATGATTAGTGGACTGGAGGCTAAAACAGATGAAGAATGGTTGCTTGAATTTGGTATGTCTAGTTTAATGAAAAGAAGAACTAGGGGAGACATGAGAGTAGTGTTCCAATATGTCAGGGGCTACCACAAAGAAGAGGGAATGAAGCTATTCTCCAAAGCACCTGAGGGCAGAACAAGAAACAATGGGTGGAAACTAATCAAGGAGAGAAGCAACTTAGAACTAAGGAAAAATTTCCTGACAATTAGAACAATTAATCAGTGGAACAGATTGCCTCCAGCAGTTGTGAATTCTCCAACACTGGGTGTTTATAAGAAGATGTTGGATAACCATTTGTCTGAAGTGGTATAGGGTTTCCTGCCTAGGTAGGTGGTTGGACTGGAAGATTTCCAACGTCTCTCCCAACTCTGTTATTCTACTCCATTCCATTCCAAATGTTTTTCCCCTAAATGAGTGCTCTCCAAATGTGCTGAATTATAATTTTCATCATCATTTTCCACTATGCTTTTAATGGATATTGCAGTCTAATTCCAAGCAGAAAGGAAGGTTCATGGTTCTGCTAGTTAGACAACACTCAAACTGAAGAAAGCATAGAACAAGATCTAGGAAGGGAAAAATCCAAGCTTAAGTGATTTAGATGCCTTCCTTTTCTTTTTTTTATTGCTACCTATTGCTCTTGGGATCATGTTGTTCATGGTGGCAATGCATTCCTAGATATTAGAATTATTGGCTACTTTTATCTGGCTTTTCTGGACCAATTACTCTCTCTTTCCCATATCCCTTGCATTTCTCATGTTTGTCAATATCAACAAGTAGGGAAGGATAAAATCAAGCTAAATTGGCCCATAGAAATGTCCTTTGTATGCTTATTTATTATTCCTTATTATCAGATTTCAAACAAGATGTCAACAAAGCTGACAACCCAGGTTGGAGATCCAAGTGCTATGTGACTAGCTTCAAAAGCATGGCAAAGTAAGTAAATAAATGGTACCACTTCAGTGGGTGCTTTGGCACATAGTCATGCTGACCAGTGGTGGGTTCCTACTGGTTCGGCCCAGTTCAGCCAAAACTGTAGTGGTTTGGTGGCTTGGATTGCTGGAACCAGCAGCGACCGAGGTCTGCCATGCCCCAAACCAATTCTCCGGGTGGTGCTGTAGGCGCCACCATCTTGTTATTGCTTCTGTGCATACGCAGAACAATATTTATTGAATTGCGCAAGCGCATGCAGTGCACATCAAGTGCATGTGTGGTGTGGCCACAAGTGGACTGGCAGTAGTGACTGCCAGAACCCTCCCCTGATGCTAATCACATGATCATGAAAATGTCTTTGGACAACACTGGCTCCCTTGGCTAAGAAACAAAGCACCCCTGAGTCAGACATGACTAGACAGGGGAAACCTTTACTGTATAGTATATAATTTACATAGGTATAATTTGTTAAGCATGTTTTATGTCTATGCAGATTCTCAGTCATCCAAGTCATCATAATCCCAAAGGTGCGTTTTCAAGAGGCAACTATTCTATGTTCTTTGAAGATGTTTTGCTTCTCATCCAAGATGGTTCTTCAGCTCTGACAGGGTGGTGGGGAATGAAAGGATTTATATTCCTTGTTGACAGCAGGTAATTTGCATTCTTATAGAGAGTCATTGAGGCCACCTGGAGATTTACCTGTGTCATCAGGGTCACCTGAGTAGTGCAAATGGGTGTGGGGTTATCTTGGAACTGTTTAAAGGACTGTGCTGTTGACTGGAGATAGATGATGTCATATCTCTCCCCCTCTGTTGAGAGAGAGCTGTTCAATTTTGACATAGATGGCCTTTTTGACCCCTCATTAACTGTTCTCTTCTTTGTCCTACCATAACAGACAAAGAAGAGAACAATAAATGAAGCAACATCATTCCATATGATGCAGGAATAACAGAAAAGCTCAGGAGGCTCTTCAGACAACACAACATACATGCATATTTCAAACCCAAGAATACACTAAGTCAGAAGCTTGTACAACCCAAGGATAAAACACCCAGACACAAACTGAGCAACATGGTATGTGCAGTGAACCATGTCCAGATCTGTACATTGGGGAAACAAAGCAACCTCTTCATAAATGCATGGCCTAACATAGAAGAACAAACCCATCAAGACAAGATTCAGCAGTCCATCTGCATTTAAAAGACAAAGCCCACTCTTTTGAAGACAACAAAGTCCACATTTTGGACAGAGAGGACTGCTGGTTTGAAAAATTGGTCAAAGAAGCCCTCTATGTCAAAATTCAACAGCCCTTTCTCAAAGGATGGGGAGGAATACAACATCATCTATCTCTAGTTTACAACACAGTCCTTTCAATAATTCCAAGAAGGCTCCACACCCATTTGCACTACCCAGGTGACCCTGATGACAGAGATAAAACTCCAGACTCAATGACTCTCTGAAAGAATGCAAATAACTAGCTATCTGCAAGGAGTATAAATCCTTCCATTCCCCGCCAGCCAACCAGAGCTGAAGAAACTTCTTGGATGAGAAGTTAAATGTCTTCAAAGAAACACAAGAAAGTCAAGTTGCCTCTTGAAGAAGCACCTTTGGGTTAGACATTTTTTGTCATCAAATATCACATTGATATTAATATGAGTTGCAGGGGCAATAAAATGATATCCTATAAAGTATATTAAGAGAAAACAAGATACAAGGGCAAGGATGGGAAAGATCAATTGACCTCTATTGCATCAGAAATATACATGTGGTTTCCAAGTTAGGAGGGTATATTTTTCAAGCATGCAGTTCTATAACACTTACTAAGAAATAAAAACCAGGTTTCTACTGTACCAATTATAAGCTGATTCCATCAATTTCTGTTATTTCACATTTAAAAACACACAAAAATAAATATTGCCTTTATTTTCTGGTGAAGTCTCTAATTTGGATCTGCTATTAATGTTGTATAAATATTGCAGCGCAATGTTTTTTATTGAATTTGCAAAACATTTGCATACATTTTGTGCAATTAGAAACTGAACTCTAAATTTACATAAGAATAATTGCATGTGGATTCAAGATTAGTCCAAAACTTGCAAACGTGGCAAGGCAAAATCTACATATGAGCTTATTTTATATTCTAGAACTCAGGGTGGGGGGTCTAGTTTGAAATAAAATATATGTGCACTTTGTTTCTTCCTTTTCCATATGCTCAGCACAGTATGTATACCCTAAAAAATTCCAGAAGCATTAATATGTCTAACTATGACAGCACAATCTTATTTGCCAAAACCTCACTGCAGCTCACTAAGCAAAGGACCAGCAGGATAGCAGGATATATATATAATATGACCATGAAATATTCATCTTGTAACAGTGGAAGAGTTCAGACATATTAAAAAAGCCACATCTGTGATGATCAGTAGCAAAGCAAGTACAGATTTTGATCTAAACAGTTGCTTGGATCAGTCCCAGTTCACTTTAAAGCACGAAGCAATCACAATTCCTTAACATCCCACCTATATTTGCATCCACCCCTCAGTAAAACCTTATCTCCACCTTAATGTTTTCCTGGATTCTCGTTAATTGCCACATGTTCTTTGTGTCCTGATCACTGAGCAAAACCCCACTTTGCACAGGTGACTTTTTTGCATAGTGATGCAATCTTCAAATCAAAGCCAGCTTATTTTAATAAAAATGTCATTTGCCATTGCTAAGTCGTTTAGGTAAATCAAGATAAAATGAATTGATTTAAATTATATACTGCATTCATATTACATTTTTATTCATGACTACTATATTTTGGAGTTAGCAGCAAATGAATTTCAGGTTCGGCGGTTTATCTTCCCATACTCAAGTCCCAAAGCACATTCCAAGATGGCTTTTTTTTTAATCAGCCAAAGTAAACATACATTTTGCCTGTTATAACAGGAGGCACACACCTAAAATGTTCACATATTCAGTCGTACACTATCCCACACCCAGACTTTAAAATCCTGTAATTTCCTGCCACTGAAGGAGTACATATGTTGAAATATTATAGTTGACAGTCTGATGATTAAAACCACTCTGCTGAAAACACATGTAGATTCCTGCTTTACAAACAAATATTCTGGTAATCCCCTTCATTCCTTCAAAATATTAGGTGGGAAAAGGCGGTGCTTACAAAAAATATTTTTTTAGCTGCAAGGCTGATGTTACTCTAAAGAGCAGTGTTCTTTGCATGTGAAAAATAATTCTTGGTTCTTTTCCACACTGAATGTGTGTCTCAAGTAAAGTTCTGAGGGTGCCAATTGAGTGTGATTTTTAAGTTCCAGAAAGATGTATTTAACAATCATTTTTAATTTGCTGAAGAGAGAGTGCAGCATGTTTTGCTTTTCAGAGGTAATAAAACAATAAAATAAGAAAAAAGTCGCAATATAATATCCCCTTTAAATAACTTTCACTAGAAAGCAGAAAATAAAGGAAAAAAACAAAGATAAAACAAAGGTAAAATACTGTACTATAACAAATTATTGTTTATAATAAAAGAAAGCAAATAAAAAATTAGGATTTGGCTTATGAGAGTCCTTCCTTCCTTCCTTCCTTCCTTCCTTCCTTCCTTCCTTCCTTCCACAAAGACTTAGACTTTACCCAGTTACAAAAAGCAACTTGAGATGAAGCCCCTGGCAATATTATTCACAATTAATTATCTGATGGGATGAAAATGAGCTGTATTGATACAAACAGACCTCCATGGGAAAGACAAGAAGGCAAATGAGGGCATATGAAGATGATATAACCAGCAAATGACACGACCTACATACAGTACTTCCATCAAGTATTTTTCCCAGTGAAAAACAGCTCCGTGTGTACTCTAGAGGGGAAAATAATAATAATAATAATAATAATGATGATGATGATGATGATGATGATGATGATGATGATGATGATGATAGCTTATTGAGCAAGCCAAATGATTTAGACCCCAATCTTACCTCTAAATGAGGAATAGTCCAAAGGGCAGTTGCTGATTCGATTCCCAACCTCCCTCCCCTCCTTTCTATTGATGCTTTCAGGTCAATTTTTACTTCGGCAACTTCCTGGACAAGTCCTTGCAGTTCCCTTGGCAAGATTTTCAGAAGTGTTTTGCCCTTGCTTTCTTCTCAGGGCTGAAAGAGACTGGCTGGTCCAAGGTCACCCCTGTGGCTTCATGTCTAAGGTGGGACTAGAACTCACATTCTCCCGGTTTCTAGCCTGATGCCTTCATCACCATGCCAAGCTGGCTCTCCTGACTCCATGTTAGCTCTATCAAATTTTATTCAAATGATGTGAAGGACTGCCTAAAGTTTTATTGCTAGCAACAAAAGAAAGCATGCGCAGTTGTAAGAAACGATGTTCCATGGAGCAGGTAGATCATCTGAAAACATATCTTTGTATGTTATGTCCAGCCTCTCATCAGCTATTGCAAATTAGATAGCAGTTGTTTTCATTTTAAAACGTGTGGTTCTTTTTTGTTAGTTTTAGCACTCAACAAATACAATTAATCTTTACCAGATATTACCCATCAGTTATGGGATCATTTGTTTATAGTCAGAGGGGGGGAAATCCTATCATTTCAAGAGTGGAAAAAATAATAAAAAAGCAACTGTAATATAATGAGAGCTACACTATTAGTGAGCATACAAAAGGCACCTTGTGATTATATAGGGCCACAAGATCTGGGTTTAAAAAATGGATGATCATTAAAAGGCTACAAAAAAACTCAACAAAGTAGGGCAAAAATGATATGGTCAATGATCATGGATACCTCAGATTAAATGAATTCCATCACACCATGAATAACCTCAAGGAACATCTGGGAGCATACCATGACCTCAGAGTACCCAAAAATGCTAACAACTACCATCAAGAATATATACTTAAGACAAGCTGGAAAAAGACAAACAAAATTCCAAACTGAAATGTTTATGCTATATCCCAGAAGCAAAGAAGTACCTGAAGCTCATTGGGTTATCCACATGTACAGTCATCCATTATCCACTGCAAAATACAATCTATATAAATAAGAGTTTGTTCAAAATTGCTAATCTCAGAAACTACTGCACCAATCGCCACCAAATTTTCACACAACGTTCCTTACAAGTGCAGCACCAATGATACATACAGATTGTGTGGATGGCACACCGGTGCCAGGTATATGCCACACAAATTTAAACTGCAGCTCTTCTGTATGTTTCCCTCACTCGCTCACTTGCCCCCCTCCCCTTCGTGAGCCCTTCCACCTGGCCGCTTTTCAGCTCACGTCACTTGCACGAGCGGTGGAAAGGTCTGCGTCATATCCGCGATGGTCGCCTACTCAGCGGCCTCTCTCTCCTCTGCCACTACCCCCATCCGCCAACTCCCCCCCCCACAAGACCGCTCTCTTGCTGCCCCTGCCCGCGCCGCCAACTCCCCCCCATAAGGCCGCTGCCGAATCAGTGACCTCTCTCATCATCCCTGCCGCCCACGCCACCAACTCCACCCCCACAAGGCTGCTGCCAAATCAGCGGCCTCTTCTCCTCTGCCGCTGCCCCCCAATCCACCAACTCCCCCCCACAAGGCCGCTGACATGTCAGCGGCCTCTCTCACTGCCCCCACCACCAATTTCCCCCCCACAAGGCTGCTGATGAGTCAGCGGCCTCTCTCACCACCCCAGCCACCCGCGCTGCCAACTCCCCCCTCACAAGGCCTCTGACGAGTCAGCAGCCTCTCCTCCACCACCGCCACCCCCCCCCAATTCACCAACTCCCCCCCACAAGGCCACTGACATGGCAGCGGCCTCTCTCACTGCCCCTGCCACCAATTTCCCCCCCACAAGGCTGCTGATGAGTCAGCGGCTTCTCTCACCACCCCAGCCACCAGCGCTGCCAACTCCCCTCCCACAAGGCCACTGACGAGTCAGCGGCCCCTCCTCCTCCACCACCGCCACCACCCCCCCTCTGCCAACTCCCCCACCCCACAAGGCCGCTGCCAAGTCAGTGGCCTCTCTCTCCTCTCTCTCTAAGTAGGTAGGTAGGTAAGTAGGTAGGTAAGTAGAAGGATAGAGATAGGGAGATATACAGTAGGTAGGTAGGTAGGTAGATAGGTAGGTAATAATAATAATAATAATAATAATAATAATAATAATAGTTAAATTTATTGACCGCTCCCTCTCCCCACAGGGACTCGGGGCGGTGCACAGGGAGAATAAAAACAATAAATATACAAAATACATACCAATTTAAAACAGATTAAATTAATTCCTGTGCTAAAATCCCATTAACTAAAAATCCCCACTAAATATAGATATACATTTAAAAAACCCATAGAGAGAGAGACTACCCTAGGCCGGCCAGGCGGAAAAGATGAGTCTTCAATTTCAAGCGGAAGGAGCGGAGGTCCGTGGTAATTCTAATATCGGGGGGAAGGTCGTTCCAGAGGGCCGGGCCCGCCACAGAGAGAGCCCTTCCCCTGGGCGTCGCCCGCTGACAAAGTCTAGTGGACGGCACCCAGAGAAATCCCTCTCTGTGGGAGCGAATCGGCCGTGAGGATGTGTGAGGCAGGATCCGATCCCGCAGATAGCTAGGTCCCGAGCCATGGAGCGCTTTAAAGATGATAATTAACACCTTGAAGCGCACCCGGAAGACGACAGGCAGCCAGTGCAGCTCGCGCAAGAGCAGTGTAATGTGGGTAAACCTAGTGGTTCCCATAATTGCTCGCGCGGCTGCATTCTGAACTAACTGAAGCCTCCGGGTGCACCTCAAGGGGAGCCCCATGTAGAGAGAGTTATAATAGTCCAGTCGGGATGTCACGAGGGCATGAGTGACTGTGTGAAGGGCGTCCCGATCCAATAGGGGGCGCAATTGGCGGACCAGGCGAACCTGGTAAAACGCCCTCCTGGCCACGGCTGTCACTTGCTCTTCCATAGACAGCCGGGTATCCAGGAGGACACCCAAATTGCGCGCCCCATCCACAGGGGCAAGATGTTCGCCCCCTATGGCCAGCGTTGGAGAGAGCTGGTTGAATCGGGCAGCCGGAAACCACAGCCCCTCGGTCTTGGTCGGGTTGAGCCTGAGTCCGTTACTTCCCATCCAGATCTGCACGGCTTCCAGGCACTGGCACATCACCGCTACGGCATCGTTGGGGTGGTTTGGGGTAGATATATACAGCTGAGTATCATCAGCGTAAAGATGGTACTCTACCCCAAAACCACGGATGATCTCACCCAGCGGCTTCATGTATGCAGTAAACAGGAGAGGCGAGAGGACCGACCCCTGAGGCACCCCACATGTGAGGGGTCTCGGGGTCGACCTCTGCTCTCCTGCAAACACAAATTGCGATCGGCCAGAGAGGTAGGAGGAGAACCACCGTAAAACGGTGCCTCCCACCCCCAACCCCCCCAGCCGATGCAATAGGATACCATGGTCGATGGTATCGAAAGCCGTCGAGAGGTCTAATAGGACCACGATGGAGGAACAACCCCCATCTCTGGCCCTCCAGAGATCATCTACCAACGCGACCAATGCTGTCTCGGTGCTATGCCTGGGCCGAAAGCCGGACTGGCGCGGGTCTAGATAATCAACTTCCTCCAGGTGATGGAGAAACTGTTGTGCCACCACACTCTCAAAAACCTTCGCCAAAAAGGGAAGGTTGGAGACGGGACGATAGTTGGTTAAAAGAGCTGGATCCAAAGAGGGCTTCTTAAGGAGGGGCCTCACCATAGCCTCTTTTAGGGAAGCAGGCAAGGAACCCTCACTTAAAGAAGCGTTGACAACCTTTTGGAGCCAGCCTCGTGTCACCTCCCAGGATGCCAGTACAAGCCAGGAGGGACACGGGTCCAATAAACATGTGGTGGCTCGCAGTCGCACACGTAGCCTGTCCATATCCTCGGAAGCAACGGAGTCAAATTCCTCCCAAACAAGATCAGCCTCGTGGCACCCCACTGGACCATGAATGGGGGCTAACTCGTTCTGTATCTGAGCGGTTTTGTCCTGCAGAAAAGTCACAAATTCCTCTGCTCTACCCTGTAACGGGGCTTCCCGCACCCTCTGTTGAAGGAGGGAATGGGTCACCCTAAACAGGGCGGCAGGGCGGTTTTCTGTGGATGCTATGAGAGTAGCGCAATGATGGCGTTTGGCCACTCTCAGCGCCACAATGTAAGTCCGTAAATGGGCTCTTACCTGTGTCCGGTCAGATTCAGAGCGGGTAGCCCTCCATCTTACCTCTAGGCATCTCTTGCGGCGTTTCATCGCCCTCAGCTCCTCGGTAAACCAAGGAGCCGGGGCGGCTCGGTGCCGCAAGAGAGGCCGCAAGGGCGCAACCCGATCCAAGGCTCCCGTGGTCGCAATATTCCATGCGGCCACGAGGTCCTCCATCGGGGCGCGGGTCAGGGGTACAGGAAGTGGCCCAAGCGCCATCTGGAACCCATCTGGGTCCATCAGGCGCCTGGGGCGGAACCAGATAGGTAGGTAGGTAGGTAGGTAGAGGGATAGAGAGAGAGAGGGAGAAATACAGTAGGTAGGTAGGTTGAGGGATAGAGATAGGGAGATATACGGTAGGTAGGTAGGTAGGTAGGTAGGTAGGTAGGTAGGTAGGTAGGTAGGTAGGTAGAGGGATAGAGGGAGAAATACAGTAGGTAGGTAGAGAGATAGGGGGAAAATACACTAGGTAAGTAGGTAGGTAGGTAGGTAGGTGGATAGAGAGGGAGAAATACACTAGGTAGGTAGGTAGATAGGGTGAGAAAGGGAGAGGGAGAAATACAGTAGGTAGATGGGTAGGTAGAGGTATATAGAGAGAGAGAAGGAAAAATACATTAGGTAGGTAGGTAAGTAGGTAGGTAGAGGGAGATAGGGAAAATGCAGTAGGTAGATAGGTAGAGTTAGAGAGGGAGGGGAGGGAGAGGAAGGGGAAACTGAGGCAGAGAAGGAAGGGGGTCGCTGAGAGGGTCTATGAGGGGAAACATTTTCATTTAACCAAACTTGGTCGAAGCAACATGTGGTGGGTACAGCTAGTTTATTTATAAATGTATTAAAACATTTATATAGCCGCCCATCTTATAACAAACTCTGGGCAGCTCCTATCCTACAGAAAGGCCTCTTCTATAACATAGATAATACTAAAGCAGTTAACATCCTTTGTAGCCTTAGAAGCAATACTTAAAAACCCAGGACTTGCCATAGAGATCCAAGAAAACACAAGTCAAATCACAGACCAGAAGAAGATAGAATCAAAACTAATTCAAAGCAGAGGACAGAGCAACGTTCAAAAACCTAAAGATCAAGCCATCATCATCCTTCTAGTAGACAAAGGCCAAACCACAGCTATAATGGACAGATCACAATTCATATAAAAAGCCGAATAATTACAGGAAGATAAAGAATCCTATGTCCCAAATAAAATCCAACCCAATACAGAAACTAGATGACCTGATCAAACTTTAATGACCAAATTAAAAAAGGTAAATCACAAAAGAAGAACAATATCAAAAGCAGTTACTCATCTTCTCATGCTTCTATGGGTGCCCAAAAACACACAAGCCCAACATACCACTTCATCCAATTGCATCATTCCAGAGACTCATAGCTGAAGAACTTACCAAAAAAACCTGAACATATCACAGGGAGAAAATATTTCATCAACTCTCCAGAGTGCCTTCAAAAAAAATAATAATCAAAAATCTAACAATGAAGATGAGTATAGTTTCATTGGATATCACCTCACAATTTTCCTCCATAGACCCAGAACTCGTGAAAGTCAGTCAGCAACCAGATATCCAGAGATTAACACCAGACAAGCAAGTCTAGGTTTTTAACTGATTGTAACCTACCCTCCTTACGCTGGTCTTTGACTACAATAAAAAATGGATACTCTAATCAAGGAACTACAGCTCAGACCAACAATCAAACAGTAAGCAACAGCTTAATCAAGAAACTACCATGGAGAAAGCAAAACCCCCACCAACACTAGTAGGGCAAACTACTGTATATAAACCAGGCATGAAATCCTCTTACCATCGCTACCGAATTGGAATCAGGAGCACGTGCGCCCATGCTCTCACTTCACTCACATGTGGCACTTCTGTTCATGTGCAGAACCTTCTACTCATGCGCAGATCATTCATGATGATGTCTGTAGGCGGAGCCTCCCGCCACTGCTGTTACCAGTTCACCCAATCCGGGACGAACTGGCAGAACACCATCTCTGATATAAATGCTTCAATTATAGAAGATATTACCTAATCTGATAACAAAACATCTGTAAGCAAACAACCAAACTCAGACACACCAAGGACTCCACAGTTCAATCCTAAACTACATATATTCTCTTCTATTAGAAAATGCGTTATTCCCATTTAGTGCTCAGCTAGGTTTTTTTTGAAGGCCAGTTTGCTAGATTTAATAAGGATCAGTTTTCAATAACACGTCTTACAAAATTCAGAATGGAAAAAGGCTTCTTTTAAAAGTCAGCCACGCTTTCCATCCTATTTCTTAAGCAAGATCTCTTCACATTTTAAAACATTTAAGAACAGAAGCAGTTGGCAAGAGATCTGTTTCAGACAGTATCTTCCCTGAGTTTTCCATGAATAATTCACAGCAAACTATGTTGTAGGAAATCTCTGTGTGTGTTCATGCATGTCTTTGAAGGCACATTTAAACTTCTAAGGCTTTCTGACTTGGACAATGAATTATTTTGTTTGCGTTCCTTTAATACTATAATATCTGATAACTGAATTCAAATCTGGTGTTTTAAAATTACCTTTCTTCATAATCATTTGTATGTTGAATCACCAAGTCATGTCATTCCATCTCATACCTGGTTTTTTTTTTTTTTTAAATCTGACCAGGATTTTTCCTCATTTGAACGGTATTATATGTTATACATCTCAGCAATTGGGATAAATCAGATCACACCTTAAAACCCTTATGAGCTAATTAGATGTTAATGTAGTCATTTGTAAAACTATCAAAATACAAGAGATGAACTTTGGAAGCTTATACATAACTCATCCTGTTTTAATTTGAGATGTCACATAAAGCATCTGCTTTGACATCCGATCCATTAAAAACCTAATAAAATAACACAAAGAAAACTTCATACCTCCATCACGTGGAAGAAAATGAATTGCTTTCTTCTTTTCAGCTGTGTGGGATTTTTTTTAAGTTCTGGTTTTGGTTTTAAGGATAAGAATCCTGCTCTAATTTTGTATTCCTTTGTAAAAATTCATCCATAGGTCTCAAGGCCCAAAGACAGGAAATGGTATCCAAATCAGGATTACCTTGAAAAGAGAAAGCCTTTCTGAAAGGAAGCAATGAAACACATTCTCATAGTCCCATTTACAGACAAAAGACTAAAAATAATACAGTATTTAATTAATTAAAACAATCACGTAGGTGACGCTTTTTCATTCAATTCAATATCACAAATTAGTTGAAAGGCAGTTTTCCAAAATAGATCAAAAGTAACAAGAGTGGTAGAGCAGAAGGAAGATGAAGAAAAGGAATCATAGGAATTTATTTGTTTGTTTCTTTGTTAATGAAATTTATATGGCCACTCAACTCACACATGATGACTCTTGGCAGCTTATAAAATTAAAAATGCACAATACAGAAACACATAAACCTCATACCCTATATCCATGCAGTGGCAACAACGACAATTAAACCAGCCACTTGATCAGCTCCAGATCAATGTGACTTTCCCAGACCCACTGACAGAACCACATGTTCAGGGCCTTCCAGAAAAGTATAAAGGTGGGAGCTAATCTTATCTTCAGTTCATATTCCATAGAAAGAGAAAGTCACCACAGAGAAATTGTCCCTTCTTTTTTTTGGTCCCATTAGATGTATTTGTCTAATAGATGGGATCTGCAACATACCCTGCCTTCCTGCTCTGTTGGGCCAAGTAGATGTAACTGAGGATACATTAATAAGATACATTAAGAAACAGAAAAGGGGAGATATCAAATGTACATTTTGGCCTGGACATGTCAGACAGCTTATCTCCACATCCTCCTAACCAGAGCTAGTTAGCTTCACTAACTGTTTTAGAGGACCTTTCTTCATAATGGCACTATCACCTCCCCAGTCTGCTATAGAAACAGGCTGAAGTCAAAGAAAAATATACAATTCTATCTTTTATCTTTTTTCTATCAAGTAATTAACAACCTCTTTGCCTCATTTTTAAACTCTAAATCATCAATTTGTTTTTCTCTTCTTTCTGCAAAACGTCCATTTAAGGTTTCTAGTAGTTTTTTGAGCCTTTTAGTAATGTTTAAGCAATGTTTAAATAATGGTCTGCCACAAAGAAGAGGGAGTCAAGCTATTCTCCAAAGCACCTGAAGGCTGGACAAGAAGCAATGAGTAGAAACTAATCAAGGAGAGAAGCAACCTAGAACTAAGGAGAAATTTCCTGACAGTTAGAACAAGTAATCAGTGGAACAACTGCCAAGTTGTAAATTCTCCAACACTGGAAGTTTTTAAGAAGAGATTGGCTAACCATTTGTCTGAAGTGGTGTAGGCCAGAGGTGTCAAACTCACAGTGGCATCACGTGATGTATCAGGACTTTTTTTTCCCCTTTGCTAAACTGGACATGGCTGGTGCATGACACATCCGGCCCATGAGCAAGGAATTTGACAGCCTGGAATAGGGTTACCTGCTAAGCAGGGGGTTGGACTAGAAAACTTCCAAGATCCCTTCCAACTCTGTTATTCTATTCTATTTTCCATCTTCTTCCAATACTAGTCCTGCCTTGTGATTGATCAGCATTTCCCTAATGATGTTGCTGATTAATTGGGAAAGGGGCTAGGATCTGTCCAACTTCTGCTGACTGCTTTAAGATGACGCTGCTGCAGATGTACTTCCGATCACTGTGTACTACCCTCCCCAGTCATATTAGTTTGGGTTGGTGGGCAGATGGTTTCTGCAATACATTCTTCTTCCTGCTATCAATTTACTAGCCAAGAAACTCTACTAGTTGCTGAAGTGTCTCACATTCAAGCTGCAGAATCTGCTTTTCAAACTGCACTAGTCACCAACCTCATTCCTAAGCCAAATTAGTTCCATTGTATTGGCCTACTTTTCTGAAGAATCAGGGACCAAAAGCATACTTGTTAATGTGGCCATGATGAAGACTTTACACCAATGTTTCTCAACCTTGGCATGAATTCTGGGAATTGAACAAGAATTCTGGAAGTTGAAGTCCATGCAACAAATTTGCCAAGTTTGAGAAATACTGTCTTAGATCCTTAAACATTCTCTATTTTGTCCATTTTTTAATACCAACTAGGAGGTAGGTAGGTGATATATTTCTCATATAGGGATAGAACTACTGAAATCTCAAGGTTTAGATAGAAAGGTTTAACTCAGGGGTCTCCAACCTTTGCAACTTTAAGTCTGAAGGACTTCAGCTCCCAGAATTCTCCAGCCAGCAAAGCTGGCTGGAGAATTCTGGGAGCTGAAGTCCTTCAGACTTAAAGTTGCAAAGGTTGGAGACCCCTGAGTTAACTGATGCCTTTACTAGGAATTAAACTCAAGTTATTTAAACTAGTGAGCCAGTTACCGATACCGCTTCTTCTTTCATTAGGTATCTTACTTGTGTTCCTCACTCAAGTGCCTTAAAAGTGAAGTATTTTGAAGGGCTTCCTTCAGTGGAAGTTTCAAAAGATTGAATTTGCTCCTTCAGCATGATGGTCCTTTGTTGAACGGCGCTATTGTTTGAAATGAGTGTAAACATTCTGCATATCTATGACTATCTTTGAAGGATGTTTCAGCCATTGTGGAACAAGGACTATCCATAGACAAATGAGCTCTTTGACTATCCAAAAAGCATTCCATACAATGACAAAAGAAAAGAGAGAAGGCAAAATTAACTATTCAATTTATATAAATCCAACTTAAACAAAAATAAGTAAAGAGGAACACAATGAATAGAGCACACATGTTCTTGTATCTTTGTTTCTCTGGTACTGTTTGATAAATGAACATGTAATAGTATGTTTACTATAAAGATAATTCCTGAAATTGTCTCTAAACCTTAGTGAAATTATAAAGGTTTCCACTTGGGGGAAGATATTATTGTTGTTGTTTTTTAAAATCCTATTGCATATCCAGGAATATAAAGTGTATATCTGAAGTTTTTATTAATAAAAGTGTTGCTCTTATCTGAGAGACAATAAAGAACGCGACAGTCCCTCAAAGGATTAATTGGATATATGAGCCCTCAGCAATGAATGGAAGACTATGCATTAAGGTCAGATTATCTTAAATTGAAAAGCCAGTTTGATCTAGGAATAAAGACATTAGACTAGAAACTGGGAGAGCGAGTTCTAGTCCTGCCTTAGGCCCAAAACCAACTGGTGACTTTAGGCCAGTCACTCTTTCTCAATTCTAGGAAACAAGCAATGGCAAACTACTTTTGAATCTCATCTAGAAAACTGCAGGAACCAGTCCAGACAATCACAGGAGTCAACACTGACTAGAAGGCACCAAAACAACAAATAATTTTATCTTCTGGCTAGCATTTGAATATCTTTTCAAGAAACGCCTCATGAACTGGAAATTTTTCAGCAATAAGACACCTGTGCAATTCTTAACTTTTGGTATAAAATTCTGGATGTTCTGGGCCTCCTCCCATTCAAATATTAGAATGGACACTGAACTTAAGGAAAGAGCAGTACAGAACCCTTATTAGATGATTCTGGTCATCATCATCTGATATAACTGTAGAGCCAGTGGTAAAATCTAAATTTTTGGCCCACCGATTCTGTGGCCGTGGCTTGGGGGGGGAGGGGGGTCATGTGACTGGGTGGGTGCAGCCAACTTTTAAAAACTTTTTAAAGCATTTTTTTTCCTGCCAGTTCAGGCAAATAGGCAGGAAAAAAAAATTCTTTAAAAAGTGTGTGTTGGAAGAAGCTTCCAACAATCTCATATCTCACAGCTGAGCCACGTGATTCTCGGAAGCTTTTTTTTTACTACCACAGAAACAGGAACAATTGTCCCTGCCAGTTTGGCCAAACCAGAAGGATTTCACCCCTGTGTAGCATTATAGATCCTGGAGGTTTTGTAATAATAATAATAATAATGATAATAAGGATGATGATGATGATGATGATGATGATGATGATGATGATGATGATGATGATGATGATAATAATAATAATAATAATAATAATAATAATAATAATAATAATAATAATAATACCCCCTCCAAGGAGCTTTACCTTGTCGTGGTGGAGGGGCTTGCATGCTCTAGTGATCCTAAGGGCTATGCTGAACAGGTGCAACCATATGAGACAGATCTTAGGTGAAGGGCCAGGCAAAATTTGCTCCACAACCCTTTCAAACATGGTGAATACGAAAAAAAATGAAATTTATGCCGGCTGAACCATCACCCGGATTAACAAGTGTTCCAGTGGATGCTTTGGCTCCTGGGCATTCTGCGCAAAATGAGCTACAGGGCTCAGCTCCCTCTGCTAGGCAACCAGGGCATGGAGCTGACAAGCTACTGGAAGAAAAAGCAAAAAAGTGAAAAATCTGGACTAGGGAAGAGACTCTACAAAAAACCACCCTACTTGGAACAGCTTATATCCTCCGACGTTACCTTAACAGTTCCTAGGTCCTTGGTTGGGACTCAAGCTGTTGAGCTACCAACCAGCCCCAAAGGCTGTGAATCTCACCAAACATTAACCACAGAATAATAATACCAAGTCCTTCCCCTCTCTCTCTCCCTCAGCACACATTTATAGTTACCTTCCAGAAGCTGTTGTCCTCCAATTTCCATCAGTCCCACAAGGACAGAAGTTGTAATCCCATAACATCTGCAGTGATATCAATTTGTTATCCCTGCTCTGAATGGTATGATTAGCAAATATTACTTCCTCAGCCTTCGATTCCTCCCTAATCTGTGTATCTGAATGCGTCTTCTGACCCTACACAACCAATAATTAAGAAAGGAAAAGAAAGTCATAGGGGGAAAATAGCCCATTGACATATTGTTAAGATTCTGTCCTATTTCTGTGCTATCAGAGATATTATAAACAAATTGAGAAACAACTGAACATAGCTCTGTTGACTTTCTAGGTGGATGCATTGACAATCTTTATATGTTCATTCAATGAAATATGTAGAAGGGATTCAAGTATAGAACTGCTCTAGATAACGGAAAATGTAACTTCTGCCATAACACAAAAGTCTGCATGAAGGCTTGGTTTGTATAAATGAAAAGGCTAAATGATGCCCCTTCTCCAAAGAAATTTAAATAATAGTCCTGCTATATTGTCACTTATAAATATATAGAAAGGAACCATCTAGGTCATTCAGAAAGTTCAGCTCTTTGGAGAAAAAAAAGTTGAAAAAGAAACACAAACTTAATTGGGAATTATAATCATGTTAGGAAAATATTTATTACTCATAGAAGAAAACCAATATCATATATTCCTAATCTAATCAGGAAAAATTTCAACTTCCTCGGGTCACTTATCAATATTTTTTTTTGCACCATTCTTATGTGTCTTCTACATTAGTGGAGATCTCTAACGAAGACCAGCTGAAATAGGAAAAACAACTAAACCCTAAGTCTATGTTGTGTTATACCATTGGTTCAAAATTAAGTGCACACACATACACAAAAGCATCTGCAAAGTAAGTAGCAAATTCATCACAGCAAGCAGAACATGATTCATTTAAGGCAAGACAGCCTAGATTAATTAGGATACTCACCATCCTGAAGAGCTCCTCTGGGATAGACTGTGCAGATGTTATGACAGAAGATAAAAGAGATTGATATCTCAGCTGCCAAAGCCTCTACAATTAGTCTGCTTTGGCACTAGTCATATACCACTTGCCCTCAAATTGCCTGACTCTGTGGTTGTCCACCTCAGTTTAGGTAAGAGAAGACTGACAACTAGAAAGCTGTAAAAGATGAACCCAAGCCCTCTTACCACTGTAGTCTTTAACTCTGGTTATTGATTTATTTATAAACTTATATAGTCATGCAATTGACACAAATGTAATTCTGGGTGGCATACATCAATATAAGACACAAATCAAGTACAATTAAACTATAACAGGACCAATTAATACAACAGGAAACTTCAATATCCACTATACCGCACAAGGTATCATCTTGGCCCAACATCTGGGAGAAAAATCTAACTTTTTGATGCCTTGGTAAAAGCTGCGAGGATCTGGACCAGCTGTATGCTTGAAAAGATGGGGCTTATTCCAAAAGGGCATGTGTTACATCAAAAATGGCAAAACTTCTAGTTCCTATCAGATGACACTGTTTCTAGGAAGGAACCTAAAGCGTGCCTACCCTATTATAGTATGTGGGCCAAGTTTATTCTTTTTCTAAATGTAAAAATGATGTCCTACTTCATAACTCTGTGAAGCGGTAAGCAGTACTGAAACAGAAGGCACTCTGCAACTATGTAAATGGTAAAAATGTAGGTCACATCATTCTAAAAATAGCATGAGCTCATCCACTTCTACAGTTGTAACTCCAAAACAGCACCCCCAACCTAGTATCTTCTAGGCTTGTTGGAGTAAAACTTCCATAATTGAGGGTATCACTGGCTATAATTGTGGAGGTTAAAGGAATTCAATACAGAGTAGTTCAAGGACACCAGATTGGCAAATTAGTAGCACTTCTAAATTAGTAGTGCTAATTGGCTGAATGGCATTGGCTGAATGGCAAACATCCACTGCCTCAGCCTATTTCCTGTGAAAATATACACTTTTTTATTTTTCCATTTTAATAATTATGTTCCCCTTCTATTTTTCTTAAACTTGCCAGATATAAACTTTTTTTCTTTTCAATATGCTTACATCATATTCTCAAAGCTGCTTGTTGATCCTAAAGGGTGCAGTGATCTAAATTGGGTCCAGAATTGATTGATAGTTCTTCTTCCAATATACAATGCTCTTAGTAAACATCTCCAAATTCATGATCCAATGCATTGTTTCTCTCTTTCTCCATGTCCAGTTTTCAAAGCTGCATACTACTGCTGAAAAATTGTTGTTTTAACTATTCTACATTGCATTGAAATACCCTCTTCTCCTCCCAACATTTAGTCAGTCTTCCACCCTAGAATTAATTTGCCTTTATTTCTTGAGTGCAGTGTCCATCTTTACCTATTCTTGAACCGAAGGGAAAAAAGTTCTCAACCACCTTCAATTTTTTGCCATCCACTATCTCTTGTCAACATTAAACATTGATCTTGAATTTATTTCACTTTCTATGTTTACATCTGTAATTAACTGTTCTAAATCATCTTTACTTTCATCTAGGAAACTTATCTTAACCATATATCTCACGTTTTTAATGTTTTATCCTTCAATATTGATTCAAATTATCATCTCTTCCAGTTCTGTCACTCAAATAATATATTCATTCCCTCCCCTACGCTGAGCTGCTGTTTCTCTAAACTCAATTCTTAGAGTAGCTTCTTGTTCATTCAGGTGTTCATTAAACTTAATATCGTCCACATTTTGTCATGATATACACAAAGAACTTGCTGAAGTTAGTAAGTTTTAAGTTCTCTTGCTCGTTCTCTATTATTATCTGTACTTATTATTCATCTTATATTAGCTATTTGATGTTGTGCATCTTTGCCTGTTCTGGGGGCATTTCTTTCTATATGTTCAGTTGTATTCTTCTTTATGAGATGCTACGCAAAATTGGCATGATGAATCAATCCAAGAATTTAGTAATTTGCACACAATCTTGCATGTTTCTTCTGCCAACTTTTGCTACTCTCAAAGCCACACATACTTGTTCTGCATGTGTTGATACAGGACTATTATTACTTTACCTACAGCTTTAAACAGTTCACTATGCATGTAGCTTTCCCATTTACTAGGTATTATTTCTATTATTTCCAATTTACTAGTTGGTATTATTTCTATTATAATCAATTCCCAAATCTTTTTTTTTATTTATTTTAATCACATTTATATCCCGCCCTTCTCCACGAAGGACCCAGGGCGGGTCTAAATCTATAATTTCTATACAAATATGTACAATATTCTATTATCTTATTTATGTTCCAGTATAGACTTTCATCTTTCCTTTGCCTTTATTAATATTCTTCCATAATTATTATTGAGCAGTGCTACCAGCTATAAATTTTAATTTGCCCAATCTTTTTAAAAAACATCTCATTTTCTTATCAGTTTCTTAGATTTATTATTCAGATAGTAAATAATATTTTATATATTTATTATTATTATTTAATTGATATATATTTTGTATCCTTGTGGCTGGATGCGGAGATTCTCCGCATCTGCATTCAATCATTAGATATTTATCTACATGCCCAAGGCTTTCATCCTCTGTCTTTCCTTGAATATCACTTGAGCTCTTTTTTTGTCTGAAATTTTGGGGATGCTTGGCTGAATTATGTATCTTCTGTTTCCTATTTGATTCTAATGTTATATGTCATATGGTGCACAAATGTACAGTCTGTCCTTCTTTAGTTTGAAGCCCATATTAGCAGTAACAAAATGTCTTCACAAAACTGAATTAATTTGTCTCATGATTATTTTATTTATTCAATCAATATGATATAAGATAAGAAGGTGATACGGTAAGGTAAGGTAAGGTAAGGTAAGATAAGATAAGATAAGATAAGATAAGATAAGATAAGATAAGATAAGATAAGATAAGATAAGATAAGATAAGATAAGATAAGATAAGATGCGAAGAGGAGAAGTGAAGAGAAGAGAACTTTTATTGTCACTTTTTTTGGGAACACTATGTCACACATTAAAAAAGGAAATTCTGATGCCTGCTCTAAAAGAATACACATACACACACACATTAATGATAGACCATTTAGAATACATAGCAGAAAAAAAGAGTTTAAACATTTATACCGTGGTTATAAAACTATTACAGAATCTAATTGTTCTGCTTTGGATACTGCAAAACCTCTTCCCAGAAGGTAACAAAGAAAACTGATAATGGAGAGGATGTGTAACATCCCAGGTGATACTATGATCCATGCTTGGGCATCGCTTATATGCGATGTCCTGGATAGAAGAAAAGGAACTTCCAATAATCTTTTCTGTTATCCTCACCACTCTCTGCACAGCCTTCCTATCCAAATCAGTAAATACCTCCAAACCACACAATAATACAATAACCATACGGTAATACAATAAATATAATAGAATATTCCAGTGATTCTAGTTTTTTTTATTTATCCAACTTTTATGTCCCAAATTGTACTATGTTCTTTCTCAATATAGCATTAAGTTCATCCTGCAATTTCCCTAGTTTAGAACTTTCAACCAATATAGCTTTAGGAAGGGCATTGCTAGGTATCAGCCTAGTCTACTTACTGGATATCAACTTATTATGATAGAAATGACACTACAGTTTGCTGAGTTTAACCGATCTTAAGTAAAATCTGACTCTCATCTATCCTTTTATCCTTTCATATGATCTCATACCCTGATTAAAGTAGCCCATTCCAATCCACCAAATATTACCTGTTCCTAAAAGTATTCAAGGAGAGAACCAACCTAGAACAAAGGAGAAATTTCCTGACAGTTAGAACAAGTAATCAGGGGAAGAGTTTGCCCTCTGAAATTGTGAGTGATACATCACTGGAAGTTTTTAAGAAGAGATTGGACAGCCATTTGTCTGAAATCTGCTTGAGCATGAGGCTGGACTAAAAGACCTCCAAGGTCCTTTCCAAATCTGTTATTTTTGAGAAACCTCATCACTTTCCTTTCCATTCTTGCTTAAATATTTCAGATACTTCTGTATAGCTTTGTTGTCAACAGCAAAGATACAATTACCTTATTCTAGTTTGATTTTAAGTTCTTCATGGTAGTTTGCCTTCTTGCACGCCTGCAGAATTCTATCTGCCCTGACTGGTGTTACTGTAGAGAGCAGGGAAAATATATTTTATGTCTATCAGAAGTAGAAAATATGCAGGAGAGGCTTGGGCAGACATTTCCCTAATTCACCTAAGTACAAGAAACGAAGGAAATATGGGACAGACTTGCAAGGTTCTGTTGTTATAGCTACATTCAGTAAAGCTAGTTTTAGACTTTCTGTGGTGTTGATTTCTGGTCTGCCTATCTAGTGCAGGGATGTCAAACTCAAGGCCCACAGGCTGAATTCAGAACTGGCCTGCTGTACCTCTGCCAGAGAAAATGGAGCTCAGAGGTGGTGGTGGTCCCCAGGCTCCATTTTCATTGGCAGAGGGCTAGCAAAAGAAACTAAAAACAAAACAAAAGGAGAAATGTTTCCCCTTTTGCATTTGAGCATGCAAGAAGGGATAGGAAAGGAGAAAGGGAAAGAGGAAAGACAAAGAAAAAGGTAGGAAGATGGGAAGAGAGCAAAGAAGGAAGAAGAGAAGGAAGAAGAAAGGAGAAGTAAGAGGGAAGGAAAAAAGGGAAGGAAGAAGGAAGGAGAATGAAGATGAAAGAAAAAAGAAAAGGAAGGAAGGAATGAGATTATAATGAGAGTGAGAGAGGGACTAAAGGAAGTCCTGCCTTAGCACCTTGCCACCACAGGTGGCCCCCAATGCAAGTGGCATTGAGCTGGCCAAGCCCACCCTGCCCCCCTGAGGTCACAACACAACCATGATGCAGCCCTCAATGAAATTGATTTTGATACCTCTGATTTGTGACACTGATAGTTACTGTTAACTTCACTCCTACCCTTTTGAACTCACCAGCATCATTGTCACAGTCATTAAAGCTATTTAATTCTCTCATCATACCAAGCAGATAATTTCCTGAAAATCTGAAATTGAAGCAAACTGTTCTAAATGAAGACTAGGGGATAACCTGCTCCCCTGTGCACCCTGCTCCTTCCCCAGTCATCTTTTAACTCATATTCCTGTATTTTCATTATTTATTTTTATTGTTTCAGGTTTTTTTCCAACTGTTATTTTTACATTTTTATAATTTTTATCTTCTACTGTTATAAGCACTCAGAGTAGCCAAGGGTGGGCTGCTGGGGGTTTTCAGGGGTATGGGAGAACCTCTAGTTAAAATTATGTGCAGTTCAGAGAACCCTCAAATCCACTCCTGGCTGGCCTTGCCCACTGGCCCCTCCCCTCCCAGGAGTTCCCATGTGATCTGTTTTGGATGCAGGTAAGTGCAGGGTGCGTGTGGAGGCTTGGGAAGGGTGAAAAACAGGCCTACCAGAAGTTTGGGAAGGTCAGAAACGGGCCTGTTTCTGGCCTTCATAGTTTAGTTTCATAGTTTATTTGATTTATATACCGCTCTTCTCCCTTTTGGAACTCAGAGCCTGGGGCAGCTGTCTTCACCCTCCTGCAGCCTCGAGGAAAGCCTCCAGAGCCCAGGTAGGGCAAAAACGCCCTCCCTGCCATGATGCAACTAGGCCACACCCACCATGGCCACACCCACCCAACAACTAAGTAGGGAACCCCTTGCTAAAAAATTTAAAGCCCACTCCTGGAGTAGCCCCATGGCCTGATGGACGGCAAATAAAATTAATAATAAATAAAAATAAATAACAGATGCTCCATTTTCAGTAGACTAGCTTTCTATGTCAGCTCTGTAACAAGACAGTGGCATATCCCAAAAGGAATAATTGTATGGAGTGTACTTTCAATCCAATTTAAACATGAATAAAATGCTTTGGAACACTGCTTACTGTATTAAATGAATATTTCTAATAAAAACACGTGACACATTTTGTTGTCCTTCTCTCAGACTCTTGCCAAGTGAACATTTCCTTTACAATGACTTTTGGAATCCACCACCAAGTTTTTAAACACATATAAAGCTTTTTGGCAGTTACTCCACATAATTAAAAATAAAGCCAACCACTGCCCCAAAATTGGCACTATTTCAGAACATTCGTATTGTTTTTGCACATTTTCTACATTCCGGAAAAAAAATATTTATAATGAGATTTCCTTTCATGTAAGAAAGGTATGTGAGTATCAGAGGGAACATTCCTATTTTATATTTATGTAATAGATTAATATTTGTAAGCCTTCAAGTTATAACAAACAAAACCCTAGCATTTAAACTGGAAAGATTTGATTCATCTTTCAAAGATTCCAGTTTCAGATAGAAGTTTAGAATAGAAGCAGGAACTTTACCAAATAAGCACAACTACTGCTGGGAACAAAAACCTTGAAAAAGCCTGCATTTTTGCCACTAGTTCTCATTCAAGTTGATGACCCCAAAAAATATTTAAAGTTTTGTAATTTAACTTTTAAGCACAATTGTCAAGTGTGGAATATGATGGTCACTCATTTACTTCAAAAGAGGCCAGGAGAAAGCAGTGGTGGGTTGCTGTATGGTCGGGTGAACCCTTAGCTGTGATTGCTGGCCCCACCTGCTCTTGTGCTACGCTTTCCATATATAACTACTGTATTTTTCAGAGTATAATACAATACAATACAATAGCAGAGTTGGAAGGGACCTTGTAGGTCTTCTAGTCCAACCATCTGCCTAGGCAGGAACCTTATACCATTTCAGACAAATGGCTGTCTAACATCTTTTTAAAGACTTCCAGGGTTGGGGCATTCACAACTTCTGGAGGCAAGCTGTTCCAGAGGTTAATTGTTCTAACTGTCAGGAAATTTCTCCTTAGTTCTAAGTTGCTTCTCTCCTTGATTAGTTTCCACCCATTGCTTCTTGTCCTGCCCCCAGGTGCCTTGGAGAATAGTTTGACTCCCTCTTCTTTGTGGCACCCTCTGAGATATCGGAACACTGCTATCATGTCTCCCCTGGTCCTTCTCTTCATCAAACTAGACATACCCAGCTCCTGCAACCGTTCTTCATATGTTTTAGTCTCCAGTTGACTAATAATCTTGGTTGCTCTTCTCTGCACTCTTTCCAGAGTCTCCACGTCTTTTCTCCACGTCTTTTCTACAAAACTGTATGCAGTATTCCAAGTGTGGCCTTACCAAGGCACTATACAGTGGCATTAACACTTCACGTGATCTAGATTCTATAAGACACACCTTTTTCCCTTAAAAAAGAGGCTGAAAATCTGGGTGCATCTTATACACTGAATACATTTTGTTGCCTCCCAAAACCCCACCCCCTTCACCAAAATGGCCATGCATAGTTTTTAGAATGCTTCCAGAGTGCTCCTATGGGCTCGGGAGGGCAGAAATGAGCAAACAATGGCCCATTTTCAATTTTGTTCCCTGTAGCCACCCAGAAGCACTCTATGTCTCCTAAAGGCTATGCATGACCTTTTTTTTTTTTTTGAAAAAAACGTTTTCGCAAAAATAGGGCCATTTTTCACTCATTGGGGAGGCACCCACCAGGAGCACTCTACAAGCCTCTTAAAGGCTATTCATGCTCTTTTTTGGGAGGAAACAATGGGCCTGTTTTTGTGAAAAACGGCCTGTTTTTGGGAGATCTGCAGAGTGGAAAAACATTTTTTTTTAATTTGCCTCTTCAAAATCTTGGTGCCTCTTATACTCCGGTGCATCTTATACTCTGAAAAATAGGGTAACTTTCTGCTTCATTCCCCTCGCTCATGCTGCCCAGCTGAGTTCCATGCCGCCCCTGCTCTACTCACTGAAATACATGTTTGAACCTCCGTTTCAGTCCCGCCCTGGGTCCTAACAAGGAGAAGGGCGGGGTATAAATTTAATAAAATAAATAAATAAAATAAAATAAACAAAGAGGCATGTGCAAGCACGCTCACAACCAGCAAACCCATTGTGAACGCAAGTGCAGCCCACCTCTGGAAGAAAGGTATGAATACAATTTGTCTTTCCTTCTACAAACGTTCTATTGAGAGGTCTGCAGGCTTCCCAGTTTCCCACAGGTCTCCCTGGCCTTTGACAGTAATGGTACTACTATCCCATCTAAGGAAGAACCTATCCTTGAGAAATGATGAGAGACTGGCTAGCTGTCTGGAGAAATTCAGAGAAATAACCATCCAGTTTATCCGATCGTGAGTGGAAATGTGTTTAGACCTAAGCCCTTTGAGAGCATTGGAAGGGAGTTTAGTTTTGCTACAGATTCCTCATCACTGCCATCAACCCCATGTGATCACTCTTATTTGTGACCATATAATCACAAAGCAGATTTAATCCACTCAATTTGAAATGTATCATGCAGTGAATCCAATATTGATATTTTGCATGGAGTTATGATTTCCCATACCAACAAATAGAAGATAGATAACCCTTTTCACTGTTCTTTGTAATGAGGGAGCTTTCTTTTTCTCTTTGGCATCAGCCATTTGTGTCTTTCCTTAATGATGTGGAAAAGTGGAGGCATTAGTAGCTGACTGATCCCATGCAGTCTGAAAAGTTCCCTTTCCATTTGGCAAATTGCTCTGGCGTCAGCAAAAGAAAAGATGCGAGGGCTTGCAACCTTGTGAGATTTTTCACCACAAGCACGTATTATCATGGGGAACACCAAGAATGTATGTCCTCTTTGTCACACAGAAAGGGAGCATGTACTTTGTTAGAAACAAGTGTCACCAAGCTATAAGCCATCAACCCAAACATTACTGCATGTATAAATATCCCATTTGAAGACAAAAGTTAGATGTCTTTCAATTGAAGGAAGGGATTTGGCATTTTTATACAGTGCTTTTGTTTTATATAGTAGACATGTCAATCCTGGAGGTATCATAAATGTTCATGCCATCTGTTTTAGTATCTATTTCAATAAATGCAATGTAACCTGACCTTCGATGCTAGTTCTTTAGTAAAGCTCATCAATCTGTGCATCTGGAATAAGATCATCAATGTGTACCTGACAAGTTTTCTTTAAAAAAAAAAAATTGCTCCAAGAAACGAGGAAGAGACTCTAAATATAAGTCTTATAACAAATGAAGAACCATAATCACTTTTTTTATTTTACTAATATCATGGCATAAATATCAGGTGGCAGTAGCCATAGAATTAGCCATTTATTGAATGTCAGAATCATCACAGCAGTGTCACATAAAAATGCATGTTAAAAGTTATTCCAATTCTGGTCAAGTCTTGGGTTGTTCCCCTTTCTCCATTGAAATTTGCTACTGTGCTGTGCAGGAAATACTCTCTAAATGTTAATTCTCTGCAAGACAGTTTGGCTTTGTGTCATCCAGCCCAGAGGTGGCTTCCTACTGGTTCAGACCGGTATGACTGAGTAGGTAGTAATTCGGCCTGCCACGCCCCTGAACTGGTTCTATCAGCAGCATCATAGGCGCTGCCATCTTGTTTTTTGCTTCTGTGCATGTGAAGAAGCATTTTTTTACTACTGTGCATGCACTCGCACCCACAAAGCGCCTTCGCACCCGAAGCGTGTCCCTGAGCAAACCGACAGTAGCAGAACACATAACCCACCCCTGATCCAGCCACATCATTCTTCTATTCAATGTGTGAAAGCAAAGCTCACATTCTTGATGCCTGGAGAAATATAATTCTTCTCAGTGAGGTGCCCTGTATCACCCAGCAATTCCAGTTGTGAGAAAACATTTTTGCCTATGCGCTGTTCATGTTTAGAAAAACTTTTTCCTACCACTGGAAAGGCCTCAAAACAAAGCAACATAGAACTTTGTTTTGCTTTTATTATTTATTTATTAATAAAGTTATATTCCACCTTTATTTGTTCCACTCAAGGCAGTATATATAAAAATTCTGTATTCTATTTCCCCATAACAGCTCTGTAATGTAAAGTGAAATGGGTTGAGAGAGAATAATTGGCCAGATTATCCAGTTGGTTCTTGGATTAAATTTACAATTTGCAGGTTTCCAGCCCAGCACCCTAGTGTCTATACCATGCTAACAATACTTGTAATAATGCAGGTCATTCTTACAAAACAAAATTGAAGGCGCCTTGGCAGAATAATGGTTCTGAGCGTGAAGAATAGTGGCTAGCCAATAAAGAGAAGAAACTATTCACTGGGATATTATAGAGCCTGCACTACAAAACAGATTATATGGTTTAAAAGAATGGTTTACAGCAGGGGTGTCAAACTCGATTTCATTGAGGGACGCATCAGGATTGTGTTTGACCTCAGAGGGAGGGCAGGGGGGCGTGGCCAGCTTGACATCACTTGTGTGATAAAATGCCACTTTTGCTAGTAGTTCGTTTTGCTAACACTCTGCCATCAAAAACACAAACCTCCTGGGCTCCGTTTTCATTGGCTGAGGGCTGCAAAAGGCCATTGTAGCCAAAAACGGAGCCCAGGAGGGCCGTGCAGAGTCCTCACAAGCTTTGTTTTTGCTGGCAAAGGCACTGCGAGCTGGTCCTTTGCTGTTTCCAGGGCAGCCCCGTGAGCCAGATCTCAGCACCCTGCAGGCCCAATCCATCCCCTAGGCCTTGAGTTTGACACCCCTGGTTTACAGTATTGTTTACAGTATTCATAGATTCAAAGACAAGCATAACACAATGCATCTCTTTCATCGATTAAGTTTATGTTATTCTTCTGTATGGCAAAACTTTACCTGATCATATATATTCTATGATGTGATGTGATGTGAAATATGACGTGGGATATGAAATGATACAATTTATTCTGTGAGATCTGAGGTGAGAAGGCGCATGTTTCTAGACATGTTTTCTTTCAAAGGAAAGAACTTTATTCTGATCCTGAATTGCCAGCTGAACCAAGTCTGAGGAAGCATAAATAGCAAAGGATACAAGCGAAGTCAATGAACAGGGTTATGGATGAAGTCATCCTTGTGAGGAGGACGATTTGCAAAGCCCTTGGGTTCAGTTCTTGGCTGGAACACTAACTCTTCACAAGTCCTTGGATAGGCCTGCTTAAACTGCTTCTTATGTTTCTGTCAGATTTCAAAATCTATGCCTGACTTTTAGACTTTTTTTTTTTTTTGGAAGATTGGGTGCAATTTTATCTTCAGCAGAGCCAACAAGCTTATGATTGGCCCTAAAACTCTTTGTGATGAAAGGGTAGTATATACCGGTAGATTTGGACTCTAGATTTGGACCAAAAAAAAACCTCATGTCCAGATGAGTTAGAGAAGAACTCTCTTGTTTTTAAACTCTGGTTACGGTCTGTACATTTAAATTTTTAATTGGGTTTTTAGGGGTTTAGGGGTTTAGGTTTTTTAGGTTTTAGTGCAGGGTCATTGTAATTTAATTTAATTTTAGATATTTATATTGTTGTATGTTTTATGTTTTATATTCCCTGTGCACCGCCCCGAGTCCCTTCGGGGAGAGGGAGCGGTATACAAATAAACATTCCATTCCATTCCATTACTCAAGGAATGCACAAAATAAGAAATCTGGACCCATTTTATCAATAATTCAATTGCAATAGGATTCTTAAAAATGCTATAACTTTCTGATCCCTGCAAGGGTTTTGGAGCAAGTATGAAAAGTCTGGGGTCCTTCTATTAAATCAGTCATCTTCCTCTCACAATGGTGTTGTTTTATTTCAGGCAATTCTTGTTACAAATAATTGGTAAAATAGTCTGAACTCTTTTTCATGTTATACCAGTACACACCAGAAGATTCTATCATTTTAATACTCTTGGTTTTTTTATACGATTCAGATATTTTGACATGATTTTAATGATTTAGAATACTTTGTAACATATCAGATTTTTGGGTTTTTTTTCTAAATGATGTTCTTTGTGGCTGCTACACCGTTGCTACAGTGATTAGAATACTACCACTGTCTTGTTGATAGATAGTAATGACAGCTGGTGTCTGATATAATTTCTGAAACATATCTGTTCAGCAGAGGTATGAGTGGAAGAACTGGACAGATGAATCAGAAAAACAGAATAATAGAGTTGGAAGAGACCTTGGAGGTTTTCTAGTCCAACACTCTGCTTAGCTGATAACCCGACACCAGACAAATAGTTATGCAATCTCTTCTTAAAAACTTCCAGTGTTGGAGCATTCACAACTTCTGGAGGCAAGTTGTTCCACTGATTAATTGTTCTGTTAGGAAATTTCTCCTTAGTTCTAAGTTGCTTCTCTCCTTGATTAGTCTCCACCCATTGCTTCTTGTCCTACCCTCAGGTCCTTTGGAGAATCGTTTGACTCCCTCTTCTTTGTGGCAGTCCCTGAGATACTGGAACACTGCTATCATGTCTCCCCTAGTCCTTCTTTTCATTAAACTAGTCTTACCCAGTTCCTGCAGCCGTTCTTCATATGGTTTAGCCTCCAATCCACTAATCATCTTTGTTGCTCTTCTCTGCACGTTTTCTAGAGTCTCCACATCTTTTCTACATCGCGGTAACCAAAACTGGATGCCGTATTCCAAATGTGGCCTTACCAAGGCCTTATAAAGTGGTATCAACACTTCACGTGATCTAGATTCTATCCCTCTGTTTATGCAGCCTAGAACTGTGTTGGCTTTTTTGGCAGCTGTAGCACACTGCTGGCTCATGTTTAAATGGTTGTCCACTAGGACTGCAAGATGCCTCTCACAGTTACTACTATTGAATGATTAGGGTTGAACCAGCCTAAAGGTTTCCTAGAACTTCTGTTTCTCTTGTTCTATCTTGCCGTTTTCTAGAAATGGGAGCAAATCCAATCATTCCATAAACTGAAACTCAGTTATACTTTCAGTTTTACAGTTGGGGTTCACAGAACTGGACTGATCATAAAAAATAAAAAATAAACCTAGAAACATGTATATTGATGAAAAGCACATCTTTGGGGAAGTTTATTTTTCAAATGGACTTCAAAATGTAGAAGTGGGATGGAATATATTTAGAACTGAAATTGTAAGAAACCATTATTGATAAATTCATGTATTATTATCTTTCTCATTTGCTCATGTAGAGTGTCATTTTCATAGCATGAAGAATGAAGTTTCAGTTCTTTTCTCTCCTGTGTGCTCAGATATTCCCTGCTGTTTCTGAAACCCTATTACAGCAAGAGTAGTATTAGTCAATCTATACTTTCAGTTTGCTTCAAAAAATTTTACAAGGGACTTCATTTTAATGTAGATACTGATGTACAAAATAAGCTTGAATTTTGTTCACTACTCCATTGTGGTTTGGTCCAATTTCAAAATTTAATTCCAGGAAAAGTATTAATTCAAGGGAAAGTCTATTGCCCAAACACCAGACCCATGATTAATGTATGGCAGGAATTATAAAAATTTGTTAAATTAGAAACAAATAGCATTTAAGCCATGTAATTTGTAATAATTTTGCCCTTTGATTCTTTTTTTAAGAAAGAAGAGGCTGCTATATAAAAAAAAGAAAAAACATGCCTATAATATTGGTGACGACAACCAAAGGTAAAAAGAAGGATTGGTAAAACCTAGGAGTGGGGTAAAAAGGAGAATCAACCTAGAATTCCTACGTAACCACAAGCGAATTATGTCCAACTTCCCTTGAGTTCCATTGGCACTTATCTAACTATAACCATGTGCTGAATGTTAGTTAGGAAGGTTCCTGTGCATAGGCTTTTAACAATATATCAGTTTAATTGAACCTTCACATGTGGACCTGGTCCTTTAAGTTTGGTATAGGCCAAACTTTTAACAAAATTATTGGTTACCTTTTACATTTTTCTAGAAGTTCTAAACTCAAAAACCATTTTCCATTTGTTTAGAGGATGCAAATTCAGTTTAGTGCAGTGGTTAAGGTGCTGGCCTAGAAACCAGGAGATTCTGAGTTCCAGTCCTCATTTAGGCATGAAAGCTGGCTGGTTTTGGGCCAGTTAGTCTCTCTCAGTACAACCCAGTGTAGGTATGTACACTGCCTTAAGTTACTGATAAAGAAATAAAGGCAGGATAAAACAATGTTTTTAAAAAGTTAGAAGTCAATTAGGCTATTAGGAGGTAGCAGGTAAGACACAAGTATGGAGACCTTTTTCAAAGTATGGATAAGTACTGGGAATAACCAAATAAACTGGGGATTTTTCATTCAAGCTAATAAAACATGTAAATAAAATATAATTTAGAAAGTCCTATTTGAGTATTTTGGATCCGCACTCAAATTTCCAGGTACTGGCCCCCCATATTCAATAGACAAAAATTAACAGAGAAAGAGAAATCATATCAATATGCAGTAGGAAGAAAATGGGAGTTGGAAGTCTAATGAACATCCTGTTTCCTAATCAACATTTTTGAAAAGGCCTAAAAGGCAGATTTCTGAAGAATTAAGTGCTATTCTATATGCCTATTTATCATATTATGGCACTTCAGATTGTGCTCATCACTTCCTAGGCTCCAGAGTCACAGCAGGAATTGTTTCAAATTAGACAGTTTTAGATTTTGTTTTTTAATGATCCTATATGCATCAATATTGTTAGAGAGCGTGACGCAAATCAGCTAAAACACCAAACACTGCACAACTACAAAAGAGAATATTTTAAAAATCCAGTGCATTGTTTAAGAACAAGATCAGGAAATTCAAACATTTGGACAGAGAAACATTTGGAAGCATCTCCCAAAATAAATATTTAAGAGAGTATTAGATTGATTCATAATAACTTGTCATGGAGTAGTATCACAACTTAAACAGAGCAGTTTTATGCTTATGTATAGTCCCAGGGAAGATATCATCAATGTAATAAAGCTAGATTGCTCTTTTAATTTTAACCTAAACATTTGTATTGTTTATTAAACAATTGCTTTAATCTGTTGCTGATCGCAGACTGTACTTAAATAACAATAAAGCGTTTTGTAATACAATCAGGTTTTTATTTTAAGGATTATACAATAAAGGTTCTATTTCAAAAGGAGCATAAAATATATCATTATAAAAAATAAAGATATTCTTTTGATCACAGAACAAAAGAAGAAAGACAATTGTTGGGAGTACTTTTTCATCACTTTATCAAGGAAATGATCTTTCACCCACAAGTTTAAAAAATAATTGTACATACAAATAGGTATTATTATTATTCCTTTATTTTTTCATCTGTAAAAATGAGTTAGGAAATTCTTTTTCATTGGGAAAAATGAGTTAGGAAATTATCTACATACATTCTTGGGGGGGGGGAGAAATCAATCTTGCAGCATATCATGAATTGTCAGGTCTAATGCCTATAGTCCTGATTAGTATCAAGAGAGGCTATAAAAAGGACTTCATGCCTATCAATAAAATTCCACAAGGTTAAAGAGAATGAAGACATAATGGCACCCCTTTTGTTCTGTACTGCTTTAGAATCTGTTTTGTTCCCTGCCCACCACAAAAAGCACTCCTTCCTCATTACCTTATCTTCCACACATTCCAGTTACTCAGCCACAATGAGATGCTAGTTCAGTCAATTCAAATTGCAACTGAAATCATGCCTTCAATGAACACTTGAAGAGATCTATGACGTACATTTCATATCTATAGCCCAGCAGATACAAAAGCATGAATTGGTTCCAAATCTGTCCATTAGTAGGTTACTGTAAGGTCCCTGTTACCATATAAAAATCTCTCTAGATTTTAGCTTAAATTCCTCAAATATTGATTCTCATCCATGAACCAAGAACTCTGATGACCATTTGCTCTTTGAGCCCAATCCAAGGGGTTTGCTATAATACATTACAGTTTACACCCTGATTATTGCGGGATTGCCAACTTTTAGACCTTCAATGGAGCACTCTTTATAAGTCCTGCTACAATGACATTTAATATAGTCAGTTAATTCTAATTCTTTTTATAGTAGGATCTATACTATGAAATTACTTGTTTTGGCGTTGAAACTGGTCTCCTTTCTTTTTCATTCAGGAATTTTTAGTGATTGTCATTGTTGGACGGAATTTTATTGTGAAGCCTAAAACCAGAAAATGGAACTAGGAAAAAAAATCAGAAAGAATCTTGTAACACTTCTTCAGAGCAATACATTTTATTAAAAGAATAAGGTTATATAAGATATAGATCACCTCATTGGATGCATAGAATGGTTAGAGCTGCTATGGAAAAATAGAATACAGTAGTATATATATATCTGGAGAAAAGAAGGACTAGGGGAGAGACATTGTAGCATATTCTGGAGAAAAGAAGGACTGGAAGGACATCATAGCAGTATTCCAGTATTTGAGAGACTGCCACAAAGAGGAGGGAGTCAACTTATTTTCCTAATCACCAGAGGGCAGGACAAGAAACAATGGATTGAAACTAATCAAGGAAAGAATCTACCTGGAATTAAGAGAAAAACTTCCTAACAGTGAGTACAAGTAACAAGTTATGGATGCTTCATCACTAGAAGTTTTGAAGAAGAGAATTGACAACCACGCCTGGAATGGTATAAGGTCTTCTGCTTGAAGAGGAGGTTGGACTAGAAGACCTCCAAGGTCCCTTCGAGCTCTGTTCAGATGGATGGATGGATGGGGTGAGATGGGAGGAAGGAAGGAAAACCAAGACAAAGTAGTTATCTAGATAATGGTTATATGTAAAACAAATTACAAGTATCTTATCAACTGACAACCGTAATGTGTTAAAACTTCATTATGCTTGTTGAAGCTTCCTCCCTTTCCTACATACAGACCTGCATAGCTACACATAAGGATTCACATAACTATTCAGTGGGTCCTTCTCCTCCAGTTATTAGAAAGCAGGTATCACTTTTCACTTTTACCTTAATTTAACTTCAGCCAACACTGTACAAAACCCAAATTATAGAAGGCAGCCTTTCTAACCAAGCTGAAAACAAATTAACAGCTTAATCAATTCCACATAGAATGAGAGGACAGCGTGTGTGCAGGGAGGTTCTTAAAGATGAGGCAGAAAATCTGAAGTTGCTTTCCAGAACATAACCCATATTTCTGCCCAAAATGTTGAAAGTGTTTTTCAAATTTCTGTCATTTTTCATTGCTAATTATAGTTTCCTAATTCTTGACGGCACTCAGATATTTTTCCACTTCCTGGCTAATAGCCTACGTGATGAAATGCCACCTGCATTCTTAGCAGATAGAAAAGTAAGATTTAGTATTAGACAATTATTTTCTGAAGTGGGGGTGGGAGATCATTATCCTTCAAAAGAACAAAAACAAAAAAACAAAAAAAACAAAGTTCATAGTCGGCTCTGTTGCATTCCTTTATCCCCTCAATCTATTCAATTTAGCCCATTCCCATGCATTTGCACCATGCTATTTTTAATTGAAGAGTGGGAAATGTCAAGGAAATCACAACTCTTTAAAAAACATTGAAACCCACGTTGAATAATTAATTTTTCAAAATTATTTAAAATATATGGAGCCCATAAGCAGATTAAAGCTTCGTGTGAGATAGGTGAACACATACCTTCGCTGTTGTATCCGCTGTTGCAGAGGCTTAAAGCTTGTTATCGGATTATAAAATTATCAGTGCCACATAGCCGAGTTTGTCAAAGTGGCAGCTTACACATTTATCATGTCTAGGTAAAGAGGTGTAACTAATTTCACTGGGAGGAACCAGCATTTCTTGTGGCAATGACAGGTCCACCTGTTTCAAGTTATCATCACACTGTCCTCTTTCTTCAAATGAATGGGGAATTTCTGCTAGGTAAAAGGGACCAAAGTGATGCATGATAGTTTACTCTCCTCTCAGGTATAAAACGCTCAATTTGATTAGAGCAAGTTGTGGAAACAACATAAACAACATAAACAAACTCACATAGGTAGAATTCCCTTGTCTGTCAGGTGGCAAGCTCTTTAAATGTCAGAAGTGCACGCATGGAAGAATGTGGAACTGTTAAAATAAAACAACACGCAATGTGGAACATTACTTTCTCTTACTATGGAAGAAGAAAAGGAGGGGATTGAATATGCCATGTTTCCCTGAAAATAAGACAGGGTCTTATTTTCTTTTGACTTGTGAAATAAGCGCTTGGCCTTATTTCTGGAGAGGTCTTATTATTTTTGAGGTGCAGGAGTCAGTGAGCGTGGTCACCTCATGGCTGCTGCTGTGTTGCAATATTTTGGGGGAAGGCTTATTTTTGGGGGAGGGAATATTTTAGTGCATGTACTCAAAAGCCTGATTGGGCTTATTATCCGGGGAGGTCCTATTTTCGGGAAAACAGGGCACTTTCCCATCCTTGCGTGGCATATTTACAGAAATGAAAAAATACATTTCATCTCCAGATTAGGGCCTAGATCTATAAATAAAGAGGTCCTTCTGGTTCAGAAGAGGCTCTTGCTGGCAGATAGAATATTTTTGTAACTTTTCCTGCAAGTCTTTGTACCCATGGGTATAAACATTTATTTATTTAACACATGTCTGGGCCAAACAACTCCAAAACTATTCTGAGTGGCTTTCCAGGTTAAAAGAAACAACATTATATACAAGCAAAGACCATTTCGGGAAACAAAAGATGATGTTTCCACCACTACCCACAATATAAAAAGTATGGCGGGGGACGCAAATATGCCCCGAGACAAGCCCCCAGTCATGGATTGAGCTAAATGGTGTCATCAGACTGACTGCAAGTGTGAATTCAACAAATGAAAACATTTCCTGACATTCAAATTCCTAAGGCTATGGCAATAGCTGATTCTTGTCTTCTCCCAACCCCAAAAAAGCTGTAGTAAGAACCAGCAAAATCACCAGGGGGCAGCAAAGAGAAGGAAGAGAGGGTGATATTTCAGTCTCTCTCTCTCTCTCTCTCTCTCTCTCTCTCTCTCTCTCTCCCTCTCTCCCTCTCCCTCCCTCCCTCCCTCCCTCCCTCCCTCTCTCTCTCTCTCTCTCTCTCTCTCTCTCTCTCTCTCTTATGCCCTATTTGTCCCTCTTCATCAAAGTCGTGGACCAACCAGGTTTGGGGTTTTTTTTAGTTCTGAAACTAACTCAGCTTCATGGGCTGTGGCCTGAAGTCTTACTAAAGATTAAAAATTGGTGGTATATGTACTGTGGGCCATATCATGAATTGCTCAGCTGAATTACGAGTAGCAAAAGAATGTCTGTACTATATGTGGGAATGTCTTTAGGAGACAGGGGGAAGAGCCACAGCCGGGGCAGGGTCAGATAAGAGGCAACTTAGCCCCTAAGCTAAGAAGGGAGCCTCCCTAATTTCTTGGGCTGTAATAGTGAAGGATGAGAAATGTGCTTGGAGACTTGCAAGTTCTGTCAAAAAAACTTTACAATAAAGTAGAATAAGTTCATCCTGCTAGACTACCTTGCAAAGCTCTCATCAATCTTTAAGATCTAAAAATGCATAGCAATAGCACTTAGACTTATATACCATTTCACAATGCTTTACAGCCCTCTCTAAGCAGTTTACAGAGTCAGCCTATTGCCCCCCAACAATCTGGGTCCTCATTTTACCCACCTCGGAAGCAGTGGTGGGTTTCTGCAGGCTCGCACCTACTCGCGAGAGTCGGTTGGTGAAATTTAGAGAACCGGTGAGAGGGGGTTCCACTGGCGTACCTGGAAGTAAATCTGGCCCGCCGCTGCCAGTGACCCAACAGGAAAGGAAAGGAAAGGAAAGGAAAGGAAAGGGAGAAAGAGAGAGAGAGAAAGAGAAAGAGAGAAAGAAAGAAAGAAAGAAAGAAAGAGAAGAAAGAGAGAAAGAGAGAGGAAGAGAGAGAGAGAGAAAGAGAAAGAGAGAGAGAGAGAAAGAAAGAGAGAGAGAAAGAAAGAGAAAGAGAAAAAGAAAGAGAAAGAAAGAGAGAGAGAGAAAAAGAAAGAGAGAGAGAGAAAGAAAAAGAAAGAAAGAAAGAATTTATCATCAAATTGAGTCCAAAATTTTGATTGCTAAGCAAGAGCATTGTTAAATGAGTTTCACCACATTTTAAAAGGTGGCCACTCCCATCCTGTCACATCACTGCCAAGCCATGCCCACAAAATAGGCCACACCTACAGAGTAGGTTCTAAAAAATTTGAAACCCACCACTGTTCGGAAGGATGGTATGAGCTGCAGTGGCGCACTGATTAGAGTGTGATTCAGCAGGCTACTTCTGCTTATCACGGGTTGCCAGCAGTTTGGCCAATCGAATCTCACCAGGCCTGACTCAGCCTTCCATCCTTCCAACATGGAAAAAATGAGGACCCAGATTGTTGGGGGCAATAGGCTGACTCTGAAAACCACTTAGAGACAGCTGTAAAGCACTGTGAAGTGGTATATAAGTCTATGGAAGGCTGACTCAGGATTGAACTTCTGGAGTGAACAGTGAGTCAGCCCTATAGTACTGCTTTCTAATCACTGTGCCACCACAACTCTTGCCTTTACAACCCATGAAACTTGGGAGGTTTCTTTCTGAGATGTTCACCATGCCCAAATTCCTTCTGGGGTTAAGCTGCCTCTTATTTGACCATTCTCCTGGTCGTGCTTCTTTTTCCTGCCTCCCAAGGTCATTCTCACTCTAAGTTGTAAAGATTCATTACAGAATCTTTACAACTTAGAGCTTTGGATGAGATTGCAAAGCAGAAGCTACTGAGGAAGATGGAGAGCATATTCCTACTTGAAAGCAAGCCTATGTCTTCATGTAATTTACATGCAAAAATGGGCAATGCTTATTTCAGCTTTTGCTGTTCATCCAATGAGATGAATACTTTTCTTCCAAACACTTCAAGAGAAAAGGATGCTAGGGGGGCAGAGGTCGGCCTCGAGACCCCTCTTATGTGGGGTTCCTCAGGGGTCGATCCTCTCGCCCCTCCTATTCAACACATATATGAAGCCGCTGGGCAAAAGCATCCGTGGTTTTGGGGTGGGATACCATCTGTACGCTGATGACACCCAGTTGTACATATCCACCCCAGACCACCCCAACGATGCCGCCGAGGTGCTGTCCCGGTGTTTGGAGGCCGTACGGATCTGGATGGGTAGTAACAAACTCAAGCTTAACCCGTCCAAGACTGAGTGGCTGTGGTTTCCGGCACCCCGGTTCAGCCAGATTACTCCAACTCTGGCCATTGGGGGCGAAACATTGGCCCCCGTGGAGAGAGCGCGCAATTTGGGTGTCCTCCTGGACTCCCGGCTGTCTATGGAGGACCATGTGGCAGCCGTGGCCAGGGGGGCATTCCATCAGGTACACCTGATGCGCCAATTGTGCCCCTTACCGGACCGGGCTGCCCTCCGTACAGTCACTCAAGCTCTCGTGACATCCTGACTCGACTACTGTAATGCTCTCTACATGGGGCTTCCCCTGAGGTGCACTTGAAAGCTACAGTTAGTCCAGAATGCAGCCGCGCGGGTGATTACGGGAGCCTCTAGATGCTCCCATATAACACCGATCCTGCGCGAGCTGCACTGGCTTCCTGTGGTCTTTCGGGTGCGCTTCAAGGTCCTGACGACCATCTTTAAAGCGCTCCATGGCTCGGGGCTTAGTTATATGCGAGACCGCCTCCTGCCCCATACATCCCTTCGCTGACGGCACCCTGAGGGCCTTCTCAGGGTGCCGTCGGCCAGGCAATGCCGTCTGGCAACACCCAGGGGAAGAGCCTTCTCTGTGGCGGGCCCTGCCCTTTGGAACAACCTACCCCCTGAATTGCGTACCATCTCGGACCTCCGCCTCTTCTGCCAGTGTCTAAAGACACATCTTTTTCAGCAAGCCGACCTAGCCAAGCCCAACCTCCCGTTGGGACTATTTTAGATAGTTTTAAATTGGGGATTTTAATTTGGATTTTAGCATAGGATTATAGTTTTATATGTTTTTAAGTTCTGTATTTATTGTTTTGTATGTTTTTTAAATTCCTGTGCGCCGCCCTGGGTCCTTGTGGAGAAGGGCGGGATATAAATGTGATTTTTAAAAAAATGAAGCAAATGTGGAAAAATTCTGAAAACATTTAATAGGTGCCAGCATTCCAGTTTGTACCGTGACTGCCATCCCTTCTAGCTAGTTAAAATGAGGGAACATTTATTCCTGTTTTTCAGAAGGCAAACATAAACTTTTTTTTTGAAGGCTAGAATAGTACTTCTGGCCATCTTACCATTCATTCAATCTACCCTGTCACTTTGTTGCTTCCTGTGGCCATCTTGAGAACATCTATTCGACAAAGCACATGTGGAGTAGTAGAAGTACTCTAGATTTCATTCAGATGTTATATCTCTCAATTCTTCCTGCAATGACAAAATAATTAAAACCCAATTTCTATGGTTTCATTTTCAATTTAATACATCTATTATTGTGACGGCATTCTGATGTCTCCTCATATTTAAGTAATCCGTTTAGACTCATATTTGACAGTTTCCCTCCAAGGGAAAGAACAAATCATTAGAAGTTTCTTCCCTTTACTAGTAGCCGTAGCCCTGGGGTAGAATTCTATTCATAAGATCTCAAGATACATGCTATAAATTTTAAAGTGTGCACCTGAGATGATTTTTGCCCTCATAGCTCAATCTAGGCACTGTCCAAATGAACATGAAGTATTCTGGGAACTGAATTATTAGATACACCATTGTATATATGCTTATTACATTGATTGAACCCTATAAAAAACTCCCTCCCTGAAGAAACACAATTGTTAGTCCAAGAACATGTAACCCTAAATAACCTTGTCCCTGCCTAAAAGGATCTGTTTTTACAAGTCACTGCCTACATTTGGATTATGGGGTTTTTTTCAGTAGAAGTTTCCAAAAATAAGCTTCGGAATCATGAAAATATTTTAACTTGCTACTCAGTGTCCCATAACATTCCTCAGCAGCTTTCTACATAACTCAGGCATTTCCTCATAGTTTTATAATTGCCATACTTCCTGTAAATTTTGAAGTTCCAGAAATAAACAGGAAGGGTGACAGGATTCTGAGGAAAGAATTTCCCTGCTACTTAAACACTTCCCCCCCTTCTTCTGACAAGATGCTTGGTTTATTACCAAAGCCACAAGTTTGGGGATGTGGAGAAAAACAGTGGGAAATACAGCCTTCCTCTGTTCACTAAATAAACCGAGGGTAAAGAATAACAAATAAAAGATCTCCATTCAAAAATGGCATACTGAGATGCACTTACCCAACTGAATTACATGTTCTTTTCAAACAGACAATGAAAAGTCCGAATTATTCCAGTTTATCTGTTAAGAATACAGAATTTATTTACTTAGAAATTTTATATGGCTTCCCACTCATTTTCAATGACTCTGGACAGCTTAAAAAATAGAATGGCCTATTCATTGGTAACTGAGTCTCTTTGGAACATATGATTATTTCTCTTTCTGCTATGATTATATCAAGTTGTATGTGCAAATTTTCAATCTCAATATTTTCAAATGGGTTTCAAGCACAACACTGTATGTATTTAATTGCACTGGGCTGACTTGCTTGTAAATATTACAGTATGAAGAACCAAACAAGAAAATTAGATATTTAGGCTATATTCTGTGGCATTGCGGTGTCTTTCTGGTGCCTAAAAGTGGTTATTCCTTCAACATATAGGACAGATGATGATCTCCTTGAAATCCTTGAAATTCTAGAATGCAGCAAATGTCACAAACAGATCCTCTCTTCCTCCTCTGGTATTGACATCACTAGATTTCTTTGAAAAAAATGCCTTTAGTAGATTTCTCTTTGAATAGATTCACCTACTGTGCTGTGAGATGGTATAATTTCTGCCCCAGGTCAAATTATATACAGCCACCAAGCATATAAAAGATAAAGAAAATAAACTCTTTCTTTAGAAACAGTCATGACAGAGGTCTTGATGTTGATTTCTGATGGCAGAACATTTCTGAGTAATATTAGGATGCTTCCCCTTGTTCACAAGACTGCCACTCCTGAAATCTCTTCTCATTAATCTTCCTGTTGGGAGTTTGAAGTACAATATCTCTAGATCAATAACTTGGGAATGGGAGAAGGAGGGAATATTATATTCATGATAGCCTGATTTACACACTTCTAAAATCATGAAGCCTCCAATTCAGAGAGTTCTATATAGAGTTCACATGAATGTGGATAGAACAGGCCTTGACTTTTTATACTGGAAGATCTAAATCCTGAACAGACAGGCCTGTCATAAAGTTTTCATAGTTTTAGTTCTCACCTATTGAGGATGCAGTGGCTAAGGTGCTGAGCTTGTTGATCAGAAAGGTCAGCAGTTCGGCGGTTTGAATCCCTAGCACCACATAATGGGAGTGAACTCCCATTACTTGTCCCAGCTTTTGCCAACCTAGCAGTTCAAAAGCACACAAAAATGCAAGTATAAAAATAAGAACCATATTTGGTGGGAAGATAACAGCATTCCATGCACCTTCAGCGTTTAGTCATGCCAGCCACATGACAATGGAGATGTCTTCAGACAGTGCTGGCTCTTCGGCTTTGAAACGGAGATCAGCACCACCATCTAGAGTCAGGAACGACTAGCACATATGGGCAAGGGGAACATTTACCTTTACCTTTTTATTGAGGCAGATGAATTATAGAAGGCATATTCTTGAGTAAAGGGGCTAAGGACTAAGTCCTATGAGAACCGAGAACCGCTCCGAGTCCCTTTGGGGAGAGGAAGCGGTCTATAAATAAAATTTATTATTATTATTATTAACAACTTCCACAACTCCTTCTCCTCTCTAACCAAAACCTATGGTAGGGAAAATATTGGGAATTGCTGATAAAGATATATTCTGATATATATATAAAGATATATGCTGATATATTCTGAATTGGGCAAATTGTTTGATAGATGAACTGAGACTAAAAAACAATGACTCCTTCCTCCTCTCTCCATCTTTGCTGCATCTTTCTCAGTGTGCGTCTCCCTTGCCACACCATAAGTAACATCCAAGTTGTAATCAAAATCACAAGGAAAGAATCATCTTGAGCTTATGAGGTGTGATATATTCCAAAGCCATTCTGAACCCATGTGTGCCCACATAACAGCACACATGAATAATGACTTACAAGTCTCTCTGAAATAATTGTGCTTGGAACAAAAGAAAAATATTCTTAGAAAAAATGGAGAAATACTTGATAGAAACCATTTGAAGATAACTTGCACTGGGAATCAAATATAAACTTCTCAGTTGCAGCTTATGGATAACATTCCACACATACCCAAATGCAGATGGTGGTCTATCTTCTGAAAGCAAATCTATAGTTGCTGTTTTTTGTGGCTTGTATTTTTAATCTTATCTATTGCAACGGTAAATTAACTGTACAGGGACTGAATGAACACACTCTGTAGCATAATTTAATAAAAGAGCTAAATAAATCTGAAGAGATTAGCTTTTTTATTTGCCTATGGGAAAATGACAACATTAATAGTGTGTTTTCCAGACCAATAGTCTTTCTGTATTTACTTTTATTCAGTTGTGAGAGACATTTTGTTATCCTGTTGAACTTTCCCACTTCCCTATGGATTGCCTCTCTTCCACTCCACTCACCACATCACAAGTAATTATCAACCGCCACTACATCCCTCAGAATTTTTAAAAACACAGAAACGGTTTAGCTTGTTGATCATCTGCTGCCTTGACACATCTTATTCACACAGATAAATTTACCTCAGAGAACTGATGTAATCTTAACTAAATGAAATACATCTATTCTAAAGCTCCACTGTTCTCCTAATCTGTACACAAACATACTGTACATAAAAAAACCTTTTTCTTGACAGATCCCTATTTATTTTTATTAAATGGTCCAAAATGGAAAACATTACACAGAACCATAGAAGCCTCACCAGATTTTGGCCAATAATTTCATTGCCCTTAGCTTTTCTCAAAAGATAAAGTATATTAGATGTCCTCTCAAAGAGAAACGGAGTTTAAGCTTAAAATTTTAAAATGCATATTGTTATTAAAACTGCGTAATACTTATTAAAATGTTTAGCAGGTAAGACATTGCATCAGTTTTCTCACCAAACTCATATGGCACGGGATCTAGCTATCTGCGGGATCGGATTCTGCCCCATACATCCCTGCGGCCGATTCGCTCCCACAGAGAGGGACTTCTCTGGGTGCCGTCAACTAGGCTATGCCAGCGGGCGATGCCCAGGGGAAGGGCCATCTCTGTGGCGGGCCCAACCCTCTGGAACGACCTTCCCCCTGAAATTAGAACAACTATGGACCTCCGCTCCTTCCGTCAAAAACTGAAAACACACTTTTTCTGCTTGGCCAGCCTAGGTTAGTCTTCCGTTTATTAATTGGGTTTTTAAGGGGTTTAGCATTTTAGTATTGTGGGTTTTTAGCGCAGGGATAAATTGTTTAATTTTCTATTTTATCTATCTATATGTATTTTTATGTCTGTATTTTTTAATTTCCCTGTGCACCGCTCCGAGTCCCTTTGGGGAGAGGAAGCAGTCTATAAATTAAATATTATTATTATTGTTATTGTTATTATTATTATTATTATTATTATTATTATTATTATTATTATTATTATTATATACACACTGAAAAAGAATCAGTGAACAAACTTTCTTGCCATGTTATCAGCAGAGTTCTCTTAGAGCAACCTTTACATTTCTGAAATGTTTTCTAGAATCATTTCTAGAATCGTTGAGCCATTGATCGAATTTTCCAGGATGTTATTTTTAGACCATAACAAATGAGGACACAGGGCCAGATAGGTAAACAGTTCAGGCATGAGCATGATTTATTATCTGAAAATAGTCATAAAATCACCAGAATTGCAGGTGGGCATGAGGTGGTACATGAAGAACTATCAATATGCCCAAGCTTCAAGAAACAAAATCTAAATGACAAGTGAAATAGGATGAGAAAATGAGGAGTATCCCAGATGTGAAAAACAAGAAGGATTGAGGCAAGGCGACAAAGATAAAAGACAAATCTAAAAGGCAAAGCTAAAAAGACCAGGAGATCATTTCTTAGACTGGGAAACCAGAACTGTGAAACTCTCAGACCAGTGATGAATTAGACCTTCCAAGGCCAAGGCTGAAAGTGAGATATATTAAGCTCTTTCAGCATTGCAGAAAGACATTAAATTGATGCTAAGATGTCTTATCAGCCACAGAGCTTATCACAAATATCTCCACAATCGATCTGCTGCCAAAAAAGACAACCAGAGGGTGGAACTGTCAAGAAATCATGTAAAAAGCCATTGATATGTATAGAGCTCTGTGCCATTGAAAAAGACTGTTCTCAGTCATCACATTCTGCAGACTTTCATCAAACCTACTTTGAATGAGGATGACAAGGCACCAGGACTCTGTCACACACACACATACATGCACATACACACAAATCTGCACTTTTCGATGATGTGAGAACTTCCATTCCAAAATCTATTTTACCAGATTTCTCCCCAACTTCATCTTCCCAACATTTAGATGGATGCTTCTCTGATTTATCAAGTTTTGCACAGAGTATCTACTTTCAGTAAAATTAAGTCCAAAAGGTGAAATATTTTTTTTCCTTAGGAGTTACATTCTGCATTTCTGGTTTTGAAAAAGAGCCCCCAGCAAAAACAACAATAATCTTGAAAATAATTCTGTCATTTCAGTTTAAAATTGAGCCATGATGACTCCCTGTACATGTTGCATCAGCACTGATTTCATGGAAAGCCTATCTATTGGGAAATATCCTTTTTTAAAAGTTAATTCCTTCTTGTTTCAGCAGGTCTAATAAATTTGTCTATTTCCATTTTATGATTTGGATTAACTAGAAGAACATTTACATGTATATTTATGTTCCAAGTATGGCTGTCACTGATCTGGCTGGGAACACATTAATCTTGATTTTAATTATCAAAGTCAAACAAAGAAACCTTTCTTTCAGTTGTAACTGTGTGCGGCTGAAATCTGCAGCTGCCTGATATCTCACAGGACTGCCCTATCGGAAGCTGTTCAGCTTCCCCAAAAACATACAATGGAGTTTACTTTATTTTTTCCTGAAAATCCCAACCCTTCAAGAAACGAATACATATCTCAACCATAACAAGCAGTCTGTTTATGCAGCCCCTAGAGATGCCTCAACTGCCATTTTCAGGGTTCGTTTCTTCGATCCATATGGATGGTATAGAAAGCAAACACAGATTTTCAAATCTCAAGATCTCTTTTCTTTTCTCTTCTCTTCTTTTCTCTTCTCTTCTCTTGACCATCTCTTATTTTAAAAAAATAAATCTTGATAAAGGTAAATGTTTTCCTTGCACATATGTGCTAGTTGTTCCAGACTCTACGGGATGGTGTTCATCTCCGTTTCAAAGCTGAAGAGCCAGCGCTGTCCGAAGATGTTCTTCATGGTCATGTGGCTGGCTTGACTAGATGCCAAAGGTACATGGAATGTTGTTACTTTCCCACCAAACGTGGTCCCTATTTTTCTATTTGAATTTTTACATGCTTTCGAACTGTTAGGTTGGCAGAAGCTGGGACAAGTAACAGGAGCTCACTCTGTTATGTGCTGCTAGGGATTCGAACTGCTGAACTGCCAACCTTTCTGATTGACAAGCTTCGTGTCTTAGCCACTGAGCCACTGCTTCTCCAAAAAACCTTGGTAGTTCACAATAAAATTGGTAAATGCAGAATAAATACAAAGAAATATAAAAAATATAAAATACAAGATGAAAAATTTGAGGCACCTTCACCCATTATCTTCAATCACAAATTTGCCTATAACTTTTTCTTAAACATTTTCAGAGATTGCACTCATCTGTGGAACATACACCATATACAACTCTTAGAAGAACAATAAAAAGGATAGTGAATTTGATACTTTCTTTTCTCAGTTGACCTTCTGTGCTTGGGTAGAAATGAAATGAACTACTTTTTGTTTTAGGCAGAAGAAATTAAGCATTGTTTTGTTCATATAAGGAATGATTATCTCCAGGGCTAGATAGTATTCTTATAAGATGTGATAAAGAACACACAGATGTTTTGGCTCCTAAACATTTTTTCAGAACATGTTTAAATCTGCTCATCATGAAATGTATAGTACCTACATTCCTGAATCAAACAGAGGCCCTTTTATAATTAAAGGTAGATATTAAACTATGATTGGAGCATCTAGTAGGTATTAGCAAGGATGGTACGCCTAGCTCAAGTTGGATTTCTTCATTATAGACAAAGTCTGACAATTTGAGACTGGTAGTAATTCTTAAACTTATCACAGAACTAAGGTGGATCCAGCTGTAATGATTTAATTGAATTCAGAGAAAGCCTTTGATAAAATCTATTGGCACAGCCTATGTTTTATACTCTCACAATATTCTTTTCCTCAGAAATGTTTAAATGACTATATAATTTATTATATTTTCAAAACTTAAATTGGACTATATCTGAACATTTTCTGTCAGAAAAGGGGAATACAGTTGAGTTGTCTTCTAGCTATTTTTTTGTTAGTGAAACTGATTTGAGTTTGGAATTTAATGTGTGTTTAATTAGACAGAATAAAGTGATTCATAACCTAGTGAATCATATAGATGAGAATTAGGGCCACTCATATAGATGAGAAATGCACAAAGGTCTTCTCTACAGATAATATGTTGTTATTTACTGATAAAATTGAGTTTCTAGAATTGAGTCTTTTCTAAACACAATTAATTAACCTGAATCTAAGTTGAAGCCACATTACAAAAATTACTTTTTTTCTGAACAGAAATAAGAAATATTTTTTCTTGAAATGAAAATATATTGAGAGGTATCTAAGAACATTGAGAAAACCAATGCAGTATATTGATTAAATATTGGATTGACACTGAGAAGATCCTAGTTTTAATTCATTCTTAGCCATAAAACCTTTCTGGGTGACTTATTCTTTGGGGCTAGTTAGTCTCTCTCCATTCAGTTCAGTCCAACTGAATTGAGCGTTTAAGGGTTGTCGTTATGAGGAAAATGAGAAAAAGGATTGCTATGTATGTCACACTTGAATTCCTGTACAAAATCTAGCAACCAAACATACACAGTATGTCAGATTATTAAACTGAATTTTAAACAATTTAGATAAATTATTTACAAGGTTATACAACATTATTAGTAGATCCCCTTATAGTATTTACATTTATGCTAACTTTATAATAAAAGTCATCAATGGGGGGAAATGGAAATTGTTTGAGTTTGAGAATCTGGGAGGCATGAAGTGTATACATTAGGCAATTAGGTCATGTTGTAGCATTAAGGTTCTTAGCCAAAATGTGAAATTTACTTGATAGGCCTTCAGGGTCTCAGAAACTTCTGTAGCACTAGAGGATTTAACTTTTTCTTTACAAAATAATAAGTTAGTAATAGCCATTTATGAATGATAGTTGAAACACAGTACAAATATATGTTCAAGAGCAAATGAAAGCATGGAATATGGAAGCAGCATGTCTTCCATACAAATTTCAGTGAAAATCCATTTTGGCATCAATATCATGGTTGGGGAACCTACAGTTAAATAAACTGACCTAAATGATAGTAATGTAAAGGAATAAGAAGAATTTATATGTACTAGGTTGATTAGTACTTGAGCTAGGTATGCTATTTTAAAAACCTCCCTCTTCACCTTTTCTGTCTCCTTCTCTTTTTCTTTCTTTTCCTTTCCTTTGTGTAGGGCTTTTTGCATATATAATTTATAAAGAAAAAGAAAAAAGGTATTAACAAAGTGTATACTGTTTCCTTAGTAGCAATTGCAATAAATTGGTTTTTGGCTGTAAACTCCAGGTCAGCTTAATAGATGACACATGAAGCTCATATCTTCCATCTTGCAATTTCATCCTTTTATCCAGCTTGAAATGTTAAGCCATATTATTAACTGAATAGTATTTGCCCAGTAATTTTTCCAAATGCTGTCAGAATATAGTCTTGGAACGCATGAAGTAATACCACACAGATGAGCTAACACCTCTTAGCACATGCAGAGGTCTTCCACTCCATAAGCCGGCCAGCTGCAAATCATTGTGCATGACGTCAGAGGAATGTAGGACATAACTTCAGGGACATTGGAGCCGCACTTAAGCAATGAAAGATTTAAATGCAACTGTCTTAACTCTCACCTTTATATCTTTGAACTTTTCCTCCTTTCCAAATAAACCCCTTGGGAATTTGGAATGATGTGAGAAGCATTTTCTTTCTCACTCTCTCTCTCTTTGGAAGTTCATGCCAACCAAAATTAATTGCATGATAAGAACTGTTAGTTGCATCGAAACTCAAGGCTTGGAATTGAATTATACCCTTAAGGAAAGAGTTTCTTTCTAGATGCCAGCACGCACACCCATGTATATCTTGCTTGCTTTCCGAAATTGCGGCTGCAAGCCCAGGAATATCTTACTTCTACCCGAGGCAGTAAGGTCTAATCTGGATTTCTCCAGGCAAGTGATCTGATGCCTAAGAGGGGTGTTGTTGCCTAGTTTTCTGGAGAAATAGGGAAGACACAACTTTCTTTAGACCCTTCTAGTCTTGTCCCCTTTCTAAGTGGACTTTGAGCACGAGTGAGTGAATGCATTGGCAAGAATAGAAGCTTCCTTCTTGGGAAAGGAAGTATTTTCTTGCTAAAAGGAAAGATGTAATTATCACTGATTAATTATATTTTATATGTGCTGAAGTCTATTGAGGAAGAAAAAGTTGCCCTTTAAACTTCATTCATTTAATATGCTCCTACCAGTACTTTCTGTGCTAGAAAATGTTCTGACTTATTAATTCACTGTTTTTTAAGTATATACAGGAGGGTATTTTTTCAGTTTGGTCTACAAAATGTCAGATTGTTTAAGAACTGTAGCCCTCGCTCAATCCTGCTAACAGATTCGTCTTTTTTTTTAATTATTAAGTGTTGTTTTCCAGTAAATCTTACGACATTCTCTGGTGCAACATTACCAGCATTTACAGGGGGAAACTGGTTCAGAAGTGCACTTCTAGTAGTAAATTGGAGTGTTACATTGCTTTGTATTCGATTAAGGTACTCTTCTGATATCTTAATTGTAAGTGACTTTGACAGTTTTATTTGCCCAGTTCAGCACTGTTAGCAGCAAGACAAATTTTGCATATCCCCATGGCACCCAGGCGTCAGGCTGAATGCTTTATAAATTGTTTTATATAAGAAGCTTTATAACCGATTCCCCAAGAAAATGCCATCCAGATCACAATTATTCCTTCCATATTTTTTTTTTATAAAAAAACTCGGTTTTCAATATTTCCTTTGATTTTTATTAAAGCACAGTCGACTTTGATCAAATGCACATCCTGATCCCTGTGGGCCCATCACTTGCGGAACACCTTGTAATCATCAATTTTATCCTTTTCAGATGAGACACCTGGACAGTTTATCATAATCAGCCTGCTCACATAAATCCAGCTATTTTAAAACTTGGTGGTTTAGAAGCATTTTAAGGATAGCTCACATTGATTCACAGACACAGGAAATTGGAAACCAAATTACAGGTAGTCCTTGACTTACAACCACAATTGTGCCCAACATTTCTGTTGTTAAGTGAGACCATTGTTAAGTGAATTTTGCTCGATTTTAAAACCTTTCTTGCCACAGTCACTAAGTGAATCACTATGGTTGTTAACCCAGTAACACAGTTATAAAGTGAATCTGGCTTTCCCATTGACTTTGCTGGTCAGAAAGTTGCAAAAGGCAATCACATGATGCTGAGACACTATAGCTATCATTAACATAGCTGTTACCAAGTGTTTGAATTTTAACTGATGACCATGGCAATGCTTCAACAATCATCAGTATAAAAAAAAGGTCATAAATCACTTTTTTCAGTGACACTGTAACTTCAAATACTCCCTAAAGAAACTGTTGTGGGTCGAGAACTCCCTGTATTTCATTGGTTGGTTGGTTGATTTTGGAGGGAGTAAAGGAGGGAGGGAGGGAGGAAGGAAAAGCCTCCAAATGTTGGGCCATATTTTAAAAATATGTTTGTATCTTTAAAAATTATGACTGTTCCTCAAAACACCTTAATATACTTACTCTATTAAAGCAAACACTGATAATAGTACCGGTAGGACAATATTCAACTTAAGAATCCACTTTAATTGTCTTTCTTTTAAATCCTGTATAATTGGAAACACCCAAAACACATTTCAGAGCTGACAGAAATTCAAGATGCTGCTAATAACATATGGAACAAATTGTGAAATCAAAATATACTGTAATTAATAAACAGCCATTTCCAGTTTTAGACAATCTACATCCCTGTTGTAATAATTCAAATGGCTCAAAAACACGTCTGTCAATTAGGTATTTCAAAAGCTTTAATATTTCTATTAAGCATATGATTTTTAAAAATGTGATTTTCAAATTCAAATACATTCAAGTATAATAATGAGACTAAAGGTGAAAATTATCCTTTTGACCCTACATTTTCCAAATATATGTTGCATTTATTGGCCGGGAAATGCAATCGTAATTTGATTACAATTACTGCTATATTATTGAAGGATACACATGACTTTACAACTCATTTGTATCCCATAGACAAACACAGTAAAAAAAAACCATTAATGTTAAACTTTATCTGCAGGATCGGATCCTGCCCCACACATCCTCCCGGCCGATTCGCTCCTACAGAGAGGGACTTCTCCGGGTGCCGTCCACTAGACTTTGTCAGCGGGCGATGCCCAGGGGAAGGGCCTTCTCTGTGGTGGGCCCTGCCTTCTGGAACGACCTTCCCCCCGACATTAGAACAACCACGGACCTCCGCTCCTTCCGTCAAAAATTAAAAACATACTTTTTCTGCTTGGCCGGCCTAGGTTAGTCTCTACCTTTAGGGCGTTAGGGAATGCTAGTTTTAATATGGGGATTTTAGTGCAGGGACAATTAAATTTAATTCGTTTTTATTCTACTGTATTTATTTTTGTATGTATGTTTTATAATGTTTTAATTTTTCCCTGTGCACCGCTCCGAGTCCCCCTGGGGATTTATATTAATATTAATATTTATATTAATATTAAGAAAGTTAAAATCATCATTACCATATGAAAACTGTAATTTAAGTGAAGAAGATGTGGTGGTTTATTCTTGCCATTAAAAAAAAATCTAAATAATAACTTTCTGCTTAAAGTAACCAAAAGGGAGTGAGGTATATGTGTTCAGATCTGAAGAAGAAAAGGCATTTAGGATTTGAGGTGAGTGCCTAGCTGTACCTATCAGCAGTTATGTGATTCAAGGAAAATGCACAATTGGGTTCTCTGTACTATATCAAAGGCCTTTTCCATGAGTCTAAAACAACCATTTCCTGTTCTTTGAATTGATATCAAAGATATTGATAAATAGCCTAATGTTATCTCTGAGATGTCTCATCTGTGTATGAAATGAAACAGCACATGTGAAATTGCTATCGATACAGTCTATGTGGCAGAATTGCTTTTAAACTATTAATATTAACATTTAACAGGGAAATCAAGCAACAGCAGAATGTTTACCAGCCTTTAAAATCAATTATATAACCCTCGTTAAAAGAGCCTGGAAAAACTTTATTTCAAACAGCACCCTAATATTCTGTCAAAAACAATTAATTGTACAGCTAAAAATAATAGGTTCCAGAAGTAGGAGCCTTCTCTGCTTTCCTATGTAATCTTTAGAAGAGCTGTTAGTAAAGGTAAATCTAGGGAAGTGCCATTGAACAAATTTCTGAGTAAAAAAGCTTTAAGATTGAATAGTTTCATAATTCTCTTGGGAAAAATATTTGGCTTTGAGGAAAGAAAGAAGGAATCTAAGTTCTCCTTTCTCCCTCCTCCCCAACCCAAATGGTTATCATATCTTCCAAGATGCTGGAAGGATTGCTAGACACAATGAACAATTAGATAGATTGACATGAGCCTCATTTTCTTTCAAAGCTAGTCTTTTTTCTAAAGCCCTGTTGACATTGTTCTTTGGAAGGCATTTTTGCTTTTGAAGGGTAATCTTTTTTTTAAGCCTAACACCCATTTGTGATTTTTTTGCTGTTGTGGTTTTTTAATAAACTTCCTGTGATACCTAAAGTGCATATTGTGTGCCAATTTGTGGTTGTGAGCTTTATTACGTGCTAATATGCCTCAGACAACCTAGCTTTCTCCAGAGGGGTTACAAAATGCTGGGTTTAAGGTATGTTTGTGGTGTTCTGTTAGCAAAAAAAACCCCTAAACCATCTCCTTCTTTTGGCCTTACGCTTACAATCCTGGTTAGGGGAAGAAAATACCGCTGGAAAAAATGCCGAATCGGACTACCTGGACTGTGTGGGTCAGACAAGGTGGTAGAAGATTATGTTGCATGTTTCTCAAAACTGCACATAACAAGAAGCAAGTACATTTTTTTTAAAAGCTTACATCTGGAAATGACATGTAAAAGCTTTCACTGTGGAACTGTATATAATCACAAATGACATTAGGAAAGATTTGGAGGGACTTTACATAGCATTATTTACATTAGGGGAAGCTGCACACAGAACTTTCATCCATTAAGGAGAAATGTGAAAACAGATGGAGGGAGATCTTTATAGATTGGAACAAAAAGTCTCTAACATTGTGATGGAGTCTAATATTGTCTTACTAATATAGTAACAAAAGAAATTAGATTTATACTGATCCTCAAATCCCTAAATTGGATTTGGGCTTCAAGGTTTTGATAAATACAAAAGATTTTGTTGTTCTTGGGGGAATTATAATGCTCAGGGTGAGTCACAAAGCACATTAAACAACCCGTATGAATAGATACAGCAGTGTTCCAAGCAGACAAGTGTTCTTGATAATGTGTATCGCAACTTTACCACATCTAGCCCTGGAACTGTCTCTGCCTATTTGTTTGCTTGTCAGCATCTTGACTGAGAAATTGGACAGATTTCAGCTGCTGCAAATATCTTCTTTGTAATCTGGAGACTGTGCCTATAAAATTCAATTCTTGTGGTGTGTGTGTATGTGTGTGTTAGGTTTTGAGCTGATAAATAAATAAACAAGGGAGACTAGGATAGAACTATTTCGAGCTATTTAGCTCTCATCAGCTAGCCATATCCTTACTGGGATTCGAACCAGGGAAGTATTACATGTGAGGCAGTTGTAATTGCCACTAGACCATTGGTTCTATCCTGATCAGCTGAGACAGGAGGATCTATACAAGTCTCCCTGATTTATTTATTGATCAGCTCATAAAACTAACACACATTTTTAAAAAATCACACAACAGAACTCATGGCTTTCTGTCTAGATGGTCTCTGGTGATGAGCCGAAAGGCAGAATAGGAAAGCAGTATGCTTCCTCCCTTAATTGGGGCCCTAACAGGAAGTTGTGAAAACAATTATCTATCTATCTATCTATCTATCTATCTATCTATCTATCTATCTATCTATCTATCTATCATCTATATACATGTTCCACAACATTATTACATATATATATATATATATATATATATATATATATATATATATATATATATATATATATATATATATATATATATATATATATATATATATATATACACATACACATACACATACACATACACATACACATACACATACACATACACACACACACACACACACACACACACACACACACACACACACACATATATATATATATATATATATATATATATATATATATATATATATGAAGTGGATATTTTGTTTATTATTAATGATCAATAAATTAAATTAGAAAGACTAGGATAGATCTATTTCGAGCTTATTAGCTCTCATCAGCTGGCCATACCCCTTACTGGGATTCGAACCGGGGCTATGTTGCATGCAAGGCAAGAAGCCTAGCACTTGAGCCAAGCCAGTTCCCCTTATTGCATCAGCTTAGACAGGGTATATTAGTATAGATAATTGTTTCACAACAACCTGTTATTATTAGGCCCCAATTAAGGGAGGAGACATACTGTTTCCCTTACTGCCTTGGCTCAAGTGCTAGGCTTCTTGCCTTGCATGCAACATAGCCCCGGTTCGAATCCCAGTAAGGGGTATGGCCAGCTAATGAGAGCTAATAAGCTCGAAATAGATCTATCCTGATCTCTCTAATTTAATTTATTGATCAGCTCATAAAAACTAACATACATACATACATACATACATACATACATACATACATACATACATACGCGTCAGAACACCCTGGTCTTACTGATCTATCCCATCTCCCTTATTTATTTATTTATCAGCTCAAAAACCTAACACACATGTAAAAAATAGACACAACGAAACTAATAGCTTTCTGTCTAGATGGTCTCTGGTGATGAGCTGAAAGGCAGAAAAGGAAAGCAGTATGCTTTCTCCCTTAATTGGGGCTTACCAGGTTGTTGTGACACAAGCATATACTTATTTCCCCTGTCTCAGCTGATCAAGAGGAGAACCTGGTGGCTTATTGGCTAAAACATCTGCCTAACATGTAATATAGCCCCGGTTCAAATCCCAGTAAGGGTATGGCTAGCTGATGAGAGCTAAAAAGCTGGAAATAGATCTATCCTAGTCTCCCTTATTTATTTATTTATTTATCAGCTCAAAAACCTAACACACACACACACACATATATATATGTATGTATGTATAAAAATTGAATGTGCATGAATTAAACCATGTAGCACAAATAGTTGTAGGCCATTTGTAGCATTTAGGGGAAGAAAGAGTTGCAGTAGCATCAGGGCAGTGTTATATACCAGACATCAGCAGAGATACAATATTTTCCTCCTCTCCCCGCCCCCCTGAGACGTATTAGATTTTGTGACTGTATAAAACTGTCCTAAACCAGCTTATGCTGCAATTTTATGGATTTCCTGCATCAGAATAAAAGGAAATAACAACATTGATTTTTCCACAATTGAATCTGAGAACAACCATAAAGATGTTGTGTAGTTAGAGTGAACAAATCATTTTTAAAACCCTCACAGAGTACTTATAGTTACAACTTCCTTATCCTTTACATACTTGTTCAAAAAGTTGTAGGCCTCACCCACTCAGAATGTTTCATTATGTCAGTATAGTATATTCTGATTCCAAACAAGAAAGAACATTTTAGTTATTGAGGCATATATTTGTAGAAAATGAGGTGAGGTGATTATCTACCTGAAATGCATTTCAAAGAAAATAGTGCTTCAAGGTGAATATTTTTTCTACGCGTAAATTCTATATCTGCTCATAGAAATAGCTATAAATAGTAATAACATTTTAAAGTTCAGTGGTCTTAGAATGTACTTGTTTACCATTGAAATAAACATTTCTTTTAATGGTTATCATTGCTTATTATTTCTGGTTACATTTATTAAATTTCATTATGCTTTTCATTATTCATTTTACTTTCTTGTTTCCAACCCCAGACATAAAATTTAGGTAGCAGAAGTTATAATTCTCACAACTTTATTAATCTTTGCCAGATTCAGATGAAAATTTGCTGTACGCACTAAGGTACTGTGCAATACGTAATTCCACAAAGTTAGCCTTGTTACAATTTATTCTACTTCTGGAAAGTATTCTAAACAAATGACTTTAATTAAAAAGTTAATGGATATAATTGGTTTGGTTGGAATCATAATTGTGTAGCAGGTGAATTGGTTGCTTTTACATTTTATGACCTTGTGTTTTAATCTAGAATTTTTATTTTTTTATTATAAGGCAAGCCACTTGTTGATGTCTATAGTCTTAAATATATTTGTTGTGTTATAAAGAGACCACTGTTTTGAACACATAGCCCTACAATGACCATGTAAGGCCATTTCAAATAGCCTCCAGATGATGAAGAATTACAGTATGTTTTCAATTCTTAATCTCTAAAATGATTAGGCTGCAAAGAGAGTGATAGTATCTCTGGCCTAATTTTTTATGTATCTAGCCGCAGAAAGAAATTGTTTAATCTGAATTTTAAGGAGTAATTGTTAGGGTTTTAGGGGTTCTAATATTGATTTTAGCACAGGGGTAATTTAATTCGGTTTTAATATTTTGTATTTTGTATATTGTTGTATTTATTGGATTTTTTATTTCCTGTGCACCGCCCGAGTCCCCATGGGAGAGAGGGGGCGGTCTATAAATTTAATAGAATAAATAAATAATAATAATCATGATAGCCTTTCTCTACATATCCTCCTATCAGTTGTCTGCAATATATTCACTTTTGCCAATGCCATACCTTTGAAATGTATAGGGCACCTTCCCCAGCAATAAAATGCAAATTAGGTAAAGGTAAAGGTTCCCCTCACACATATGTACTAGTCATTTCAAACTTTAGGGGGCAGTGCTCATCTCCAAAGCCAAAGAGCCAGCACTGTCTGAAGACATCTCCATGGTCCTATAGCTGGCATGACTAAATGCCAAAAGCCCACAGAGCGCTGTTACATTCCCACCAAAGGTGGTTCCTATTTTTCTACTTGCATTTTTTATGTGCTTTCAAACTGCTAGGTTGGCAGAGGCTGGAACAAGTAATGGGAGCTCAATCAGTTATGCAACACTAGGGATTCAAACTGCCGAACTGCCGACCTTTCTGATTGACAAGCTCAGTGTCTTAGCCACTAAACCACCACGTTCCCAAAATACAAATTAGTTTCCTTTTATTCAGATAAATGTATTGCCAACATTGTACCATAAAGTTTTCTTCAAAATGTAATCAACCATCCATATTTTCTTTCAATTCATGCTTTGGCACAGAAATACCAACTATCTAAGCCGCAAAATCTATAGTAGCAAAACAAGATTTTCTTAAATGGAAATCATTACTGTTTGCCTCTCCTTTCAGTATAGCTCTTATATATACACTTTAGTACTGAGTACATGGCTAAACTAACAGTTATAATAAAATGATCTGTTCTCTGTGTTACCTTTTAAGGGGGGGGGAAGTACATTACTCAATGACAATTCAAAACTACTGAAATTTCCATTGTTAAGTTCCGAAGGAATGGGTCCAACATAGGCTAGTTATCACACAAGTTTATTCAAGTCAAACATCCAACTATATACAATTCGCAATAGTGCGGTAGACAGGTGCCTCTCCGCTTGACAGCTATATATACTTTAGCTCTCAAGCGGGAAGCAATTAACTAGGCGGAAAAACCCCATTCCGGCCAGTCGCGTCTTAACCAATCAGACGCGACTGGCTGTTAACAAAATAACAAGTTTAACTAGGTCAAGCAAAGTTACCAGACTTGCTGTCTGGGTCGTATGTCGAGGATTCAACATCCATGTTTCCCTCTAAGTTCTGATATAGATTTCACCGTGAGAGCTTTGAAAAATAAGCAAGGCTGACAGAAGGAGTCTAGCCTAATATGATAAATCCCTTCTTATATTAAAGGCTTACATTTGGCTACTGGGAGTGGGGTCAAAGATTCAAAGATAAGGTCACTGTCTTTTTTTATTCCTTACTTCCCAGAGAACATAGAATGTGTTTTAATCTGTAATGGCATGTGGGAAAGACCTTGGGAGATGAAGCAAAGGGAGGCTGCCTAGGAATGGTTAAACAAGAGAGGGCATAGCCTGCAGCTGGATAGTGGGCAAAGCAAGAAACTTGAAGAAAACCTGCCTTGCTCCTCAGGCTATAAAAGAGACAGCAGGGGGTCTGTAGTTTCAGACTTCCATGATTCTACTAATGTAGCCTTACAATAGAGTAGAATTTGGGAGTTTTTTAACATATCATACTACATTTGTCATGCTTTGACCATAGCTAATGACCTCAGTCAACATTTGGTTTAATAGCATTATGTGATACTGCAATTCACATCCAGGTTAATTTACAGTACTGACAGCAGCTATCTTGGCCAGCTGGCTGCTGGAGCCCATTTTTCCCCTGATCTCTTTTAGCTAAGGGCTTCAGGGAGCAATCCATCACACAAAAGCATTTCTAAAGATATTTCTTTTAGAGGTAAAATGAGCAGTTTTGTTTTACTGTTCGTTTTAGGGAACAGGGTTTTTTTTTTTTTTTGCTTTACATAGTCATCCAGGTCAATGCCAAGATTGTGTGTGAAGAAAACAACAGTACTCCGCATTAATAAATAGCAAACTAATAAAAAAAAAGGACAGAGGAATCTCAAAAGGCCAGTTCAGTCAACATGGAAAGTTCCAGTTTGATTTTTTTTCCTATGCCCATTAGGCACTCCTGCTATAGCTTAGGCACAGAGCATCTTCTGTCTAAATATAACCCTGAATCAGCTTGCCAATTGTTTTCTGGGTCCATTGAACGTCTTGCTGTCTATTCATATTACAAAGCCAATCTGCTCATATACTGCCCAAACATAAAAGATTGCATCTATGCCAAGGATCTGTCCTTATCTCTCAGTCAAGTGCACAGCTGACAAAGGAGATGACAAGATTTATTAAAACTTCCTAATAAGGTGCTGTCTTTTAGTTGCATGATTTTGACTCTGGAGCACTTTCTCTAAAGCTTTATTAGACCCTTTTTTTTTTGTCTTATCTTCCAAAGGTATCCAGTTGTGGTTCTGTATTCCACCTGGATATAAGCCATAAGACTCAGATGTCTGTTTTTAATTTAACCATCATTGCATAATCTTCATGAAGTCCTTCATCATCCCCATCCAACAATGGAGGCAAGCTAACATTGTGCTTAAATTTTCCAGTTTTAAAATGGTGTTTTTCCCTCATAACTATCTTGGTTGTGAAGTTGATATGAAGCTTCCTCAAAAGTGTGTTTGATGACATTATCATAATCTAGGAGGTTCTTCCCAGTTTCTATTGGTCACTTTGGTCTTCAAGGGAGAATTCCCTTCCATGGTCATTTCAATTTGAGACTTGGCATCTAGTTTCTCCAAAATCTCCCTGCATTATACTTAGCCAGCTTTTTCCAAAACACTTATTAGATCTTATATTTTTATTTATTAAACTTTTATGCCCTCTCCCCTGTAAGGTGACTCTAAGGTGACTTAGGGCTAAATCTCACCCAGATTCTTTATATAAACTGGTTAAGAGCTCTCTTGAATTAGAGAGAGAGAGACCTACATTCATAAAATAGGATTATTGTTCTTTTGACTGGTTTAAATGGAAAAGAAAGCTGGATTCCTGTTTTAATTGGATGCAGTACCAGTTTTACGCTGCTTCTCCTGATTATTGTACTTTTTATAGCTTTAACTATCTCATGGGATGCCATTTTCCCAATCTCTGTACCATTTTGCATATTCAGTGGGATACTTCTTGGTGCTTCCATTCACAAGCTTAAGCTTCATCACTTAAGAACACAAGTTGAAATAGAGAAGAAAATGGTAAGTGAGCACCTGTCTGCCCTGGACGAGTTCAAATCACCAGGACCGGATGGATTACACCCCAGGGTTCTGAAGGAACTGGCAGACGAGATCTCAGAACCACTGAACTATATCTTTCAGAGATCCTGGAGCACCGGGGAACTGCCAGAAGACTGGAAAAGAGCAGATGTGGTTCCCATCTTCAAAAAAGGAAAAAAAACAGATCCAGGAAACTATAGACCCATCAGCCTGACCTCAATACCAGGAAAGATTCTGGAAAAGATAATTAAACAACAAATAAGTGAACACCTAGAAGCAAACAAAGTAATAGCCAAAAGCCAACATGGGTTTGTCAAAAACAGATCATGCCAGACGAATCTAATTGCATTCTTTGACAAAGTAACAAAATCAGTGGACCAGAGGAATGCTGTTGATATAATTTACCTGGACTTCAGTAAGGCATTTGATAAAGTAGACCATAACCTACTATTAGATAAAGTAGAAAATTGTGGGTTAGACAGCACCACCACCAAATGGATTCGTAACTGGCTGACCAACCGCACTCAACGTGTAGTCCTCAATGGAACTGCATCTACATGGAAGGAAGTATGCAGTGGAGTCCCCCAAGGCTCTGTTTTAGGCCCAGTACTCTTTAACATCTTCATCAACGATTTGGATGAGGGGATAAATGGGGAACTCATCAAATTCGCAGACGACACCAAGCTGGCAGGAATAGCCAACACTCCAGAAGATAGGCTTAAGATACAGAAGGCTCTAGACAAACTTGAACATTGGGCACTGTCTAATAAAATGAAATTCAATTGTGAAAAAAGTAAGGTCCTACATATAGGCAAGAAAAACCAAATGCACAAGTACAGTATAGGTGGTACCTTGCTCAATAGTAGCAACTGTGAGAGGGATCTCGGAATCCTAGTGGACAACCATTTAAATATGAGCCAGCAGTGTGCAGCAGCTGCCAAAAAAGCCAACACAGTTCTAGGCTGCATCAACAGAGGGATAGAATCTAGATCGCGTGAAGTGTTAATGCCACTGTATAGTGCCTTGGTAAGGCCACACTTGGAATACTGCATACAGTTTTGGTCGCCACGATGTAGAAAAGACGTGGAGACTCTGGAAAGAGTGCAAAGAAGAGCAACCAAGATGATTAGAGGACTGGAGACTAAGACATATGAAGAACGGCTGCAGGAACTGGGTATGTCTAGTTTGATGAAGAGAAGGACCAGGGGAGACATGATAGCAGTGTTCCGATATCTCAGAGGGTGCCACAAAGAAGAGGGAGTCAAACTTTTCTCCAAGACACCTGGGGGCAGGACAAGGAGCAATGGGTGGAAACTAACCAAGGAGAGAAGCAACTTAGAACTAAGGAGAAATTTCCTAACAGTAAGAACAATTAACCTCTGGAACAGCTTGCCTCCAGCAGTTGTGAATGCCCCAACCCTGGAAGTCTTTAAAAAGATGTTAGACAGCCATTTGTCTGAAATGGTATAAGATTCCTGCCCATGCAGGGGGTTGGACTAGAAGACCTACAAGGTCCCTTCCAACTCTGCTATTGTATTGTATTGTACTTGCTGCCATTGCTGCCATTCACTTCCATCAAACAACATAATTATTGGAGAAATTTGATAATGCATATAACAGTAGGTACATGTTGCTATCAATGAAAATAGTTACTGAATAGCATAGTCAGAAATAGCACAGAAGTTGGAAGTACAAGGGAACACTCCTGACCAGCCCTTCTCTGTGTTTGCCCTCTGTTGCTTGCGCTGTTACTAAATATGGATAGAGTGCTCTTCTTCTTTTTTTAATCAGTCACTGGAGTTTTATATTTAATTTATCTCAGGCAAAATAAGAAACACTGCTTTAAACCCACATAACAAACAAAGTTTTCTAAACTTGTTTTTTTTAAATATATTTTATTGTTTACATATAAATATATTGAATGCAGTGAATTGAATTGTCCTGGCATTTCACTTTCCATAAAAATGAAAACTAATAACATAGGCTAAACTCATGTCCTGCATAAAGAGGAGTGGCATGAGATGAGATTGGAGAGTTATCCATGCTTGTGATCTGTTACTCAGGCTAGTTGAAAAGGGAATAAGCCTCTATCCAGCCACATTTCCTCAACCTTGCTTCCCTATACATCCAGAAGAAAAATGAAGCTGCTGGAATCCACCAATATTTGTCTTTTAATTTGTCCTGCATTAAAGCTGTAACATTTATCTAGGGCTGCATAGGACTCAACAGTCAGGGCAGTACAATTTTAGGGTGGCATACCATTCTGGCAACTCAAAGATGGGAGAACGTTATGGTAAAGTGACCAGGACCCTGAGCTAGAAGAAGCAAAATTATAGCAGCGATACATAGTAATCTAGATTTTATGCCCATTTGAAGAAGAGGGAACAGAATAATATATAGCAGAAATTGCAGGAAATTACACCTTCTTGGGGGTTTAGAAAGTGTTTCAATCAGGATGGTAAGGGAAGTTGAAATTGATTCTAATAGCAATTGTTAATCTTGGAAAGCTTGAGAAGGTTAGACCCGGATAGTATATGAAAGGGAGGGTCATTGGAGAAATCCAGCACTGTAGGCTAGACTGGAGAATAAAATGTAGTTCTGAAAAGAGGAAATGGCAAATCTCTTTTTTTCTTCCTGCCCCAAAATGAAAACCCTACAAAATCGCTTCCAATAAGCCTAGAGCAGCTGAGCTCCATTAAAAAGAGGCCTTACCTTAATTGAGCAAGCAAAAAGTCTACAATTCCAGAAGCAAACATGCAGTTCAACTGAATATGAGCAATAGAAAGTGAAAATAATGTATATGTTTATTATATTAGCTGATGAAAGAACTGTCGGATCAACATTATGAAAGTACATTGAGATATAAACCTGGTCATGTCTACAGTACATATTTTTTCCCATTCCTATTACTCTAAAACAGGGGTTCCCAAACTTGGCAACTTTAAGACTTGTGGACTTCAACTCCCAGAATTCTCCAGCCAGCTATGCTGGCTGGAGAATTCTGGGAGTTGAAGTCCACAAGTCTTAAAGTTGCCAAGTTTGGGAACCCCTGCTCTAAAAAGGTACCCTTCCCACCTGCCCAAATGGCTCTGGTATTCCCTACAAGATGACCAAGATTAAGAAAACGCTGGTACTTCACCAGCAAGCCCCTATGCTTTGCGTGCAAGTTAATCCCTTTTTCTCCAAATAGGGATGCCTAAATCTGTCTAGCTCTTTATGAGCTAAGTAAATCTGGTTCAGTATAAGACAGCTTCCCATGTTTCTCATTTATTGGAGTGCTTCTCAATCTTGGCAACTTGAAGATGTATGGTCTTCAACTCTGAGAATTCTGGGCTGGGGATATTTTTCTGTAAAGTCATGTGAAGTTGTTAAATGCATGATAGAGATGCTATCCAATATAGTCTTAAAATGCTACACATAGTCTCTCTCTCTCTCTCAACAAAGCAAACATATAAGAAAAATGAGAGGCATGTTGCACCAGTACACTTTACAACCACATTAAAAATATCAGCTTCCATCCCAAGCTTGGGGAAGTTCCCAGAGAGGCACAGATGCAAAACCGCTAGTTGTGCTTGTGGGTAAGCGGTGGCTTGATAGATGCACATTTCTTATTTTCCCTTTGAGTTTTTTTTTAAGTAGGTAAACAATAATCACATGCAGAAAAAACTTAACAAGCATTCAGTAAGACAATGTATTAGCTGATAAAGCTAGATTTGTGGATTTAAAAAATTGGTTGGGTTGGGGAGGTTGTTTTGTTTTGTTTAGGGTATTGGGGGGTATTGGGGGGGAGGGGGCAAAACAGAGGCTTATTGCTCTTCTCAGCACATTCAGTTCAACCCGACAAGCAGACCATAACCTCTTATGAACTTTGACTCCAGTGAACACCAGAGAACTACAGCAGAGTGGCTGAGTTCCTATTTACTGACATTTCATTTTTCCATTTTGGCAAATACTGGTAAGAAATTAGCCCTGCTAAAATAGAAAAGAATCAGAGATATTTATTCAGTGCTAAGTACAGGTCTACTGAGAAACAAGTGCTATCAAGTTAATAATATATATTTTATCAAAAATTATGTAGGACTGAAATTCAAAGTCCTGGTTCATCTATTATGAGCTGTGGTGGCGCAATGGTTAGAATGCAGTACTGTAGACTACTTCTGCTGACTGCCAACTGCCTACAGTTTGACACTTCGATTCTCACCGGCTTAACTCCATCCTTCCAAGGACAGTAAAATTCAGACTGTTGGGGGGCAATATGCTGACTCTGTAAACTGCTTAGAGAGGGCTGTAAAGCAATGTGAAGCAATATATAAATCTAAGTATTTTGCTATTGCTATTAAATGGACTGGCAGCTTAAAAATAGGGGATTACTTCACTTATGGATTGTTTCGGTTTCTTAAGCAGCCCTTTTTCAAATCAGAATCCATGCTTAGCTATGGAAGTGCACTAGGTGACTACGGACCAATCATACTCTGTCCCTCAGCCTACTCTACCAGGATGTTGTGGTAGTAGAAAAAGGGAAGGTGAGGTGAATTCATGAGGTGAAATTTCTTTGAGCTCATGGAGGAAAAATGATCTAACAATCTAATCAATAAATGTGTCTCAAGAGGTTTGTAGCATCCAAAGTATTGGATTCACCTCCATTGTGGCAAAGGCATGCAGAGATCTATGTGGTTACATCTTAACAGTGAAAGAACGTTATGGGAACCAGAATTAAAAACAACTGGAGCACAATTGGTTGGAAAGTTGTGCAAAGTGGTGTTTCAGTAGCTATGTTTAACTGAAGCATTAGTTCAACTTTATTGCAATAATTTTTATGGCTCTGTGTATTTGCTGTACAATGTTCAAAAATGAAAATCATATAAAACGGCCCTCCGTTTGCTTTCAAGGTCTTACATAAATGCCTAATGATTTTTGGCTTTCTGTATTCAAGAATCCATAAACAAAGTAACTGTTTTCCTTATAAAGACATAGAACAAAAACAAAAACTTGCTGCTTCCATTGCAAAAAAAATTCTAAAGCTGTATCTACCTTCAAAGAAAGTCTCAGATTTAAATAAATCAATTGTCGTTCTATTGGCAAAATTACCCTTAAAAGTGGAGGATAAGTTCTAAAACAATGCTAATCTAATTCCATGATATGGTGTACATTTGATTTTCAAACAAAAATTAGAGCAAGTTATCGTTTATGTGGTTGCTGTTTATCTTTACAACTATAAATGAGAAGGAATGCAGCCAATACATGAATCAATTAACTAAAATCAAGCTATAATAATTAGATTAACACCCATATTCTATTTCCTGAAACCAAACAGTTATTTAAAAGGGGGCTGTTAAAATTTTATATTCATTAAATTAATAAAGGTAAGATCCTCATTTATATGTGTATACATCGAAAGAGAGTTTGAATAATGAAGTAAAACATTTTACTCCTTTTCCAAATGGAGAGATTCACAGAACAGACACAACCCCAGAGGAAAAGGTTATTAAGAAAGTAGAAGAAAACAAGGGAAGTTACTCTTCCATTCAATTCACTATTGAATGGAGCAGCTCAATTCTTTTTTTATAATGACTAGGTAGAATATAAACAGTTTAGAAAGAGAAGCATCTCAAGCAGCTAGTCCATCAGCCCTCATGACTCTGTTTCACACTTATTAATTTACAGCAGGAGTGAAATTCAGCAGGTTCTGGAGAACCAGAGTGGAGAGGAAATGGAGATTTTGCAATATCCTTTTGCACACACACACCCCCGAGTGAGTTGGGAATGGGGATTTTGCAGTATCCTTCCCCTGCCATGCCCACCAAGCCACGCCCACAGAACGAGTGGTTTAAAAAAAATAGAATTTCACCACTGATTTACAGTATTATTAGTGGTCATTTGCAAAACCATTGATACTGATATTATAAAAATATTTGCTAATTTTTTTGTATTCTAAGTTACTATTCATATCATTCGGCCAAATTGAAGCCAAATGCAGATCGCATAAGACAACTTTTCTGAATCAGGTCACGTCCAGATGATATTTGTGGCAGGAATTCCCAGATTCCTAAAACATATAAAGAACAGTTTCTGGAGATGGGTATGTCTAGTTTAAACAGCAGTGTTCCACTATCTCATGGGTGGCCACAAAGAAGACGGAATCAACCTATTGTTCAACGTACCTGAAGGCAGGACAAGAAGAAATGGATGGAAACTAATCAAGGAAAGAAGCAATCTAGAACTAAGGAGAAATTTCCTGATGGTTAGAACAATTAATCAGTGGAACAACTTGCCTCCAAAAATTGTGAATGCTTCAACACTGAAAGTTTTTAAAAAGAGATTGGATAATCATTTGTCTAAAATGGTATAGGGCTTCCTGAGCAGAATTGCATGTCAGCAAAGATCACATTGACTAAGAATTCTGAGAATTCCACACTCTGCACGTCTGACTGACATGAGGTAAGGTGGACAATTCTGTGTTACCATCAATAATTCAGTAGCCTTTTATTAATAGGAAGGGAAGAGGTTAGGCAGGTTAACTGCACACACATGGAATACTAGCATACAGTTTTAATTTTAGCAGTGAGGTTGTCCGTAGCAGTGGGATTAACTTGACTTGACCTCTTCATTCTGCTTTTATGATACTATGAACTAGAACAAGATAAACTCTGTTGTAAACTAACAGTGCATCATGAAACAAACCACCCACAGTGAAATTAAATATTAATATGAATAACAATTGATGCTATATTGATTGTGTTAATTATCTAATTAAGCCCAAAGCTCTCTGTTTGAATGCTTTTCCATTAAGCTGACATTGCTGTGCAATTTTCAATTAGCCAGAAAATTAAATGTTGATGACCTACACTGTAACAGTTATCAGAGAAGTAAGTGAAAATACAATATTGATTACGCAGAATTTGGAATTTTATCTGTAAATATTGCAAAGGTCTGTAAAGGAACAGAGGAGGTGATATTACAGGAGGCAGGAAGAATAGTTGAGAATCTGGTAGCAAGGATCTGCTGTATTGGAGACTTCAAGAGAATTTGAGCAGGAATATAATCTTAGCGAAGATCTATAACACATGCTTTTCTAACTTTAAATAGAAATGTTCCACTAAATTCTGTGGGGAATAAGAGAATGACAGAAAATAAGTGAGAATGACATGAGAAACGAGGTCAAAAGAGGAGAAAACTTGATAACATTACAAAATGCCCAAAATGATGATGGCCATCTGTTTTAATCATTTTTAATATATATAAAAAAGACCTTGTATAGTACTGTACAGCTTTTCCAACTGTTCACATTTTCAAGGCTGTCCAAGAGAAGACAGTCCATTAAGTTGCACAATGCCCAAGAAGGGCATTATCTTAAAAGAAAAATGCAGATATTTTCATATGATTTGACTTCAATATAAATTTTGACACCTGCCTAAACTAATATCTGCAGTTCCCTTGGTAAGATTTTTGCCATTGCCTGCTTCTTAGGGCTGAGACAAAAAGACTGGCCCAAAGTCACTGGCTTCCTGCCTAAGGCAACCCTAGAACTCAGGGTCTTGTAGTTTCTAGCTTGGTGACTTAACCACTCTATCAAAGCAGTTTAATGAGACATGTCCAGAGGAGGTTCTGGCAAGGTGGTAGAGGCAACTATGCATTTTGACTTTTTTTGCTTCCCCAACTTCATGGTGGCCACTACAAGGTACTGCTGCTACCCACAATGTCTATGCAAAGACAATAAAGCATGGATCCAAACCAGTGGTGGGTTTCAAATTTTTTAGAACCTACTCTGTAGGTGTGACCTATTTTGTGGGCGTGGCTTGGCAGTCATGTGACAGGGTGGGAGTGGCCACCTTTTAAAATGTGGTGAAACTCATTTAACAATGCTCTTGCTTAGCAACCAAAATTTTGGACTCAATTGTGATGATAAATTTTCTTTCTTTCCTTCTTTCTTTCTTTCTTTCTTTCCTTTCTTCTTTCCTTTCCTTTTCTTTCCTTCCCGTTGGGTCACTGGCAGCGGCGGGCCAGATTTACTTCCAGGTACGCCGGTGGAACCCCCTCTCACCGGTTCTCTAAATTTCACCAACCGGCTCTCGCGAGTAGGTGCTAACCTGCAGAAACCCACCACTGATCCAAACAGACTAGAGGAATATTCCTTTTTCCCCTATTAATATAACTTTTATCAATTTATGTTTAGAAATACTTTTAAATGGATTAAAAACATACACTTCAGTCAGTCAGCTCATAATTATTAAAGATTAAGTGTTACGAGTGGAAGAATGCAGATTTCTGAAGCCCTTCCCATCCCTCAAAATCCTGTCCATTTGTAGTGATTCATTTGTAATTTTCTCCATGGATTCGGCATACTGGTGATCCCAATTTAATTATCTTATAATCTTTGTGGATTCACTAGAATTAGTTCTTCTAGAAGATTTTGTAAAGAAAACCACTGCTTAAGGAATGATAAAGAGAGATATGGAAGAGCCCACAATCAGTGGTGGGATTCAGCCAGTCTGCACCTATTCGGGAGAACCGGTTGTTAACTTTCTAAGCAGTTCGGAGACCAGTTGTTGGAAGAAATCTCATTTTATTTTTTCTACTTTACAGGGCTAATCCTGTAAGGAAGGCCGGAAGGAAACATTCTGGTGTTGTTTCTAGCCTAATATTTATTGCCTTGCTTACAGAAACTGTCTCTCTGGTTAACCCTTCTTACATTGTAACAGCTAAGGTGAAGCACCTATTGACATGAGTGATGTTGAGTTGGCCACTCCCACCCAGACACATGACCACCGGGTCATGCCCACCCAGTCACATGACCACTGAGCCGTGCTTACCCAGCTGGGCATTAGGCCAGAGAACCGGTTATTAAATTATTTTTATCCCACCACTGCCCACAGTTGTCAGAGAAAGAACCTTAGGAAGCACCCACCCTAATTGAACAGACAGTTAAAAATGGTGGAAGGAAGAGTGTACCTTAAGACTTGCAAGATTTTGTGCAAGGATACAGATTCTGAACCCTTGAAATAAAATGGATTTAGCTCATCTTGTTGTGTTTCCTGTCTGGTTTATCAGGGAGGGCTGACATCAGCAGAAAAGATACAAGGGTCAAGACAAAATTTAAAACCATCACCTTCAACTGAAATAATTAATCCTCCATATAACTTAATAATTTTCTCCTCTTAACTTAAAAATTTTAAATTTCCAGACCACTTTTTAAAAGGGTTCTTGGAGACATACAGTATCCAAGTCGTTTGAGGGGGAATTGGACTTTGGTCTATGGGATAATATGATGTGTTTAAGTTAGCTGAGATTGACAGCTAATGGCAGAAGGTAGGTCTAGAATTTCTGATTAAGAAAATGACTTCTCCGAATGCCAAACAGTGCAGAAGACTTGAATAACCTCTGCCAGGTGAAGACCCATTACTTGCCAAGCTATCATGATTGTTAGACTCTATTCAAACGCCAGGCCTTATTATATGCACAGGAGGCTTCAAAAGCACTGGCCCATTCTCTTTTCAGAATACTCTTCTTTCCTGACCCAGGATTCACCTTGCCCTCCATCAACTGCGGAATATGCAGTCTGCAGGTTGCCTAGGGTGAGGAATTAGATTACATGGAAACTGCAAGATAATTACCAGCAGTGACAAGTTCACCAAGAGCATTACCTTTGCTGATAGTTTCAGAATCAGAACTGCCTTCCACGAAGATATATACCATTATTTTATGTAGCACAACATAAATCCAGGAGAACCACTTTGGTGTATTAAGCTAATACACCACATTGGTGTATTAGGCTAATTTCTTGCACAAGATTGTACAGTATGCTTTGCACACGCTGGCTGCATTTGCAGCTGAAAGTGGGGGACGGATTGCTGTTTGCAACATATAGCTGTGGATACTAATCCCCACCTTAGCAATTGACAAGATGGACAATGTGTAATAAACATGAGGACAAATTAGAAATTGTGGGAACACCACATAGCAAACTTCTACAACTCTCAAATTAATTTGTATTTGAGATTAAAAGACAGCATTAGTTTCATGTCTGTGATTCAAGGCAAACTGTTTTAATTTGCTAATATTCAGGATGTAATTGGGAAAGGTGTTTGGTCCATAGCCTATAATGAAAAGCATCAAAATGAAAACAATTTCTTAATTTGAGAGGAAGAGCAGGATGAAAATAATGGCAATTGAGGGCTCTTTAAAGAACATTAACTTTGAGGTTTTTCAGCCATATACCTCCAGGTTTTCCCCATAATACATTTTAAATACCTGCATTTTTTAAAGACACAGATAGAAGAGATGGAGAAAGACTGCACAGTCATTCCAAATTGTTCCGTTATCGAGAATTATGCTAAACCAATTTGGATCATATTGGATCCTATTCTAATTTATTGTAAAATAAACACTCCCAAAAACTGTTTAAAAATAACCTGATACTGTTCCAGTTGCTTTTCTGAACTTGACCAACTGGATGCATCAGAGAAGTGGATCTATGCTAGTTTGAGCAGGCTGTGGGAATATCTGGGAATTTGATATTATGTTGTAGGTGCTTTCATAAATGCCTACCATGTTGACAGCACAGCAATTACCAAAGGTAAAATCTGTGAACTTTCTCCCTAGTGTTCCCTTTAGTATGCTCAGTAATAACCACCAATTTCACTATATCCTTATCTTCCTAGTATATAGCACTTATGTAAACTCTCTAAGAAGTTTACAGATAGCAATCTGGGTCCTTATTTTACTGACCTTAAAAGGATGGAAAGCTGAGTCAACTTGAGCCAGTGAGAACTGAACTTCCAAACTGCTGGCAGCCAGCAGTCAGCAGAAGTAGCCTGCATTACTCTATTCTAACCACTGCACCACCACAACTCGTACAGTATATGGTCGGATTTCCAAGCAGTAGGTTGAATATATCACCATTTTCTAAGACAGTTCAAATCCCCATCCAGGTCTCAGGGGCATGTTAAAAATAAATGTTATACTGAAGATCAATCTCATTTCATTTTGTTTAATTAAAGGAAACTTAAACTAAGAGTTCACAAATAAGAAATAATCTACAATATTATCAATATGCAGAGATGAAGAAGACAGATATTCTTCAGAGCTTTGATTACCTTTCCAAGAAAGGTTCATCTGTAGGTTTCTGCATGTCCTGTTGCTCTTAAAATCACAATGTCAGGTCAAATAAAAAAGACCATGCCTAGCAGGGACAAGTGACATTGTTCTAAATACAATGCTAAGTTGTTTTATAGACTTTCCTACTGCAACTTCTATGAAATGCTATGAATACATCTATACTGCATAATCTGCATTAAAAAGGCTGCCTAAACAGAGGGATAGAATCTTGATCACATGAAGTGTTGATACCACTTTATAATGCCTTGGTAAGGCCACACTTGGAATACTGCATTCAGTTTTGGTTGCCACGATGTAAAAAAAGATGTGGAGATTCTAGAAAGAGTGCAGAGAAGAGCAACAAAGATGATTAGGGGACTGGAGGCTAAAACATATGAAGAATAGTTGTAGACATGTAGACTGGGTAGACATACTCATGAACTAGGTATGTCTAGTTTAATGAAAAGAAGGACTAGGGGAAACATGATAGCAGTGTTCCAATATCTCAGGGGTTGCCACAAAGAAGAGGGAGTCAAACTATTCTCCAAAGCACCTGAGGATAGAACAAGAAGCAATGGGTGGAAACCAGGGTGGGTTCTGGCAGGCACTACTGCCAGTTTGCTTGTGTGCATGCTGTACACATGTGCAGTACAAGTAAAATTGATCTGTGCATGCGCAGAACTAAAAAACAAGATGGCGCGCCAAAGCACTGCCCAGGGAACCGGTTCAGGGGCATGGCAGGCCTGGGTCGCTGCCAGTTCCAGCAACCCAGGCTGCCAAACCACTACCAGTTTGGCCAAACCAATCTGAACCGATAGGAACCCACCACTAGTGGAAACTAATCAAGGAGCAAAGCAACTTAGAACTGAGGAGAAATTTCCTGACAGTTAGAACAATTAATCAGTGGAACAACCTGCCTCCAGAAGCTGTGAATGCTCCAACAGTGGAAGTCTTTAAGAAGATGTTGTATAGCATTTGTCTGAAATGGTGTAGGGTTTCCTGGCAGGGCAGATGGTTGGACTAGAAGACCTCCAAGGTCCCTGCCAACTCTGCTATTCTATTCTATTCTATTCTATTCTATTCTATACTTGCTTCAACATATGTGTTCCAGGAAGGTTGCATATATGAAAATCCTTCTGGCATCCTTCAAATCACTGAATACCAATATGAATATGGATTGGAAGACAGTGGACTATTTGTGATAATTGTTCATGTACCATATTTGTTTCTCATATAGACCTTGTACTAACCAGGCATGAGCTGCATCATTCCTGAGATATGTATTCTCAACAAGGTTTTTAATTACTTTGAAAATGTGCACACATTTATTATGAGTAGCATTTTTCTGTGTTCAAATTGTGGGACTAAAGACTCAGGCAAAATGAAGATGGAAGTTTTAATGCCTTCTATGCACTCAGTCATTTTTCAAAGTGTAACAGCACTTGACTCACAAAAAGTGCTTAATGCTATTTATTCACTGCAAGCATTTGTGTGGCAGTGAGGGATTTAGCTCTCACTATTTCACTAATCCAGGGGGATTATCGTAAATGTGTTTTAATTTCTGACATGTAAGAGCCAATGATCACATATAAATGATTACAGTTTCTCAAGGAAGAGGAGAAAATATGGCTGAATAAATCCTGCTGGAACTGGTCCTGCCTGAGATACTTTCCCAGGGACCTTGAACTTGTTCAGATTTGGTGACAGTCACTCAGTGTGGAATGTGAGGAATTTCTCCCACATTGCTTCTAAAGGCAAGGGAACCAGAATGCAAATGCTGTACAAGGAATCAATAAAGTGAAACAAATATGCTGTTGCATTGGGTTTTTTTTTCCCCTTTACCATTTTTAATCTATTTAGCAGAAAATAAACAATTGTACTCTTTCTATTTCTGAAAGGAGATTTAGTCTTGGTCAGGGGTCTGCAAAGTTGGCTCTTTTAAGACTGGTGGACTTCAACTCCCAGAATTCCCCAGCCAGTTATGCTGGCTGGGGAATTCTGGGAGTTGAAGTCTACCAGTCTTAAAAGAGCCAACTTTGCAGACCCCTCGACTAGGTAATAACCCAGTAATTCCCAGGTGATTTCCCCCCTCTCCATACTAACCAGAAGCAACTCTAAACAGCTTCTTAAATCAGCTAGATATTACTATCTGCTTTTAAACCAAATGATATATTTTTTTTCTAAAAGGATCATTTAAAGAGTTTGACTTGATGGTTGGTGCATCTTCTCCCATTAGCAGACCGAAGTCATACAAAATGCTCAAAATTTCTAACCAGACAGCTACAAAGGGCATAAGAACATCTTCCTAGGTGAGATGATGCTCTGAGGAATATCTAAGCCATTCAACTTTTTTTTTTTTTGTTATTGAGAATTAGGGCTCTGCAGTGCTTTAGACTTTTTGGAGAAAAGGGAGAGGTTTTTGTAAAAAAAAAAATCAGATCCAAAATACTGCACACCTATACTAACAAGGTTTTATGCACATGAAGAATCTTGGTTGCTATCCTGCTTTCCCAAAAATAAAACCTTCCCAGATAATAAGCCCAATCGGGCTTTTGAGTGCATGCATTAAAATAAATCATCTGCCAAAAATAAGCCCTCCCTGAAAATATTGCAAAACAGCAGCAGCCATGAGGTGACCATGCTTGCCACCACCTGCAACTCAAAAATAATAAGACCTCCCTGAAAATAAGGCCAACTGCTTATTTTGGGGGGGGGGAGGGTGTCAAAAGAAAATAAGACCCTGTCTTATTTTGGGGGAAACCCGGTAGTCATTCAAAATAAAACTCTCTCTAATCCCCAAACCTTTGGGCCAATGTCACAGATAATCAATTGTCAAACCAATCTGGATGTCTCCTTCCTTTCACCCCATCAATGGATATGCATGTTCTAGAACTGCAATAAATTTTGATATTGTTTTGCCATAGATCAAAGGACCCGTGTAACAATGCAGAAAATACGTGTAATGCATATGCAATACAAATACATGTGTTACCAAGTCAGCAATGCTTTACCTTTAGCTCCTTAGCTAAGGTTGTTTCTAAATTCTACAGAAGTTCCCAGATGTTGGGATGAATTTCTTATTGCTAACAACCAGGTTTTATCTGGATAATTGTCAGGTTGGAAGTGTAACTATATGCATCTCAATCTTGCTGAAATTAATTAACTACTTTTTGGATCTGTATTATTTTTCAAATAGTATTTTGCTTCGACTTGCACACAACAAGGACTATAATAATTAAACTGCCCAGATCTGTGCCATATGTATCCTGCAACAATATTGTTGCTGCTGTTCAACACCATGCATTAATTAAACAGGAGTGCTTGAACACAGATCTCCATCTTAAACAGAAGGAGCATGGTTTCTTTTGTTTCAGACGTGAACTTTTTCTTTGAAAGAACATTTTAAACCCGCTAACAATAAGAAAGGAAATTTAAATGGGATTCATGAACATAAATCTTGGAAAAAGGAAGTCATGAAGTGTTCTCTGGTCACATATGGAATTCCCCCAAGATATGCATGTATTTCCAAGTGTAGATAATTGGTAAATCATTCTGGGTATATTTATAAAAGCTTTTTTTTAATGCAAAGTTCTTTAGGCCTAAAATACACTTTGCTTATCCAGTCCCAGATATATACATTCAATTTGCTTTTTTTTTTAAGTAACCTTTTGGGGGGCCTTAATGTGTTATGATATGTAATGTATATTTAAGCTTATGTGCTTCTATGCTTGGCATTTATTAGTTGCATGCTCGATTGATTTTCATCACATTAAGGAAACTCACCATCTGGGTTTGGGTGTGTTTCTCTTGTTTTAACAGTTACCACCCTTCCAGTCTAATTCTTTCCTGTTTTGGCTAGGCAATTCTTTCATGCCTCACTATAAGAAGTACTTGTTTATTCCACCTTGCCTTGCTAAATTCCTCTGAACAAGCCAAAGATCTGATCAGTGTTCTGTGTCTCGCCTTCCTTTTGGTCAGTAGCCAGTCCTACTAGGCATGACATGTTCCCATCTCTCTAGTTATTTCTCCAGGCTTTTGGGACCAATCACACACACACACACACACACACAAATGTAAATACATTTCTGGTTTCAGTGGACTTGAATGCTCTAAATAAGCACAATTCCAGCCATCCTTAAAGAAATGCAGCTCTCTGACCCAGTATCCTCCAGTTGTGTTAGTGTTAGGAGTCCAATTCTGATGGAGGGGGAGGGAGGGAGAGAGAGAGAGAGACAGAGAGAGAGAGAGAGAGAGAGAGAGAGAGAGAGAGAGAGAGAGAGAGAGAGAGAGAGAGAGAGAGAGAGAGAGAGAATGGGGGAGGGGAAGTGAGTGGGGGGAGGGAGAGAGGGAGGGAGGAAGGGGGAATTCCATGAATGTCAGCACAAAGCAATCCAAGAGAGAAGAGCCTGGATAATGGCTGTATTGACTGGAATTGTAATCCTGAAAAAGGGCACTAGATTGGGAAGATTTATCTAATATAGTTGGCAGTTTCTTGCTTGTTGCAGACACCATGTTCCTATTTTCTAAATCATGCAAGGATGGACAATCCATTTCTTAGAGCCACAAGTAGATTGAGCCTAATTTCACACAACACTTGGCCTCTTTTACAAATGATGGATTTGACCTCTAACTGCTATAAACCCCTCCATCCTTAGGGGTAAAAGAAGGAATGAGAGAAAGAGAGAAAGGTAGAGAGGGAGAGAGAGGGAGAGAGAGAGAGAGAACACTGATAGCTTTATTAGAAAACTATCGTTCAGTCTCCAACCTTCCCTTTTTAGCGAAGGTTGTCGAGAGTGTGGTGGCCCAACAGTTTCCTCGACACCTGGAGGAAGTTGATTATCTAGACCCGTGCCAGTCCGGCTTCCGGCCCGGTCACAGTACCGAGACGGCATTGGTCGCATTGGTAGATGATCTCTGGAGGGCTCGGGATAGAGGCTGCTCCTCTATCCTAGTCCTATTAGACCTCTCAGCAGCTTTCGATACCATCGACCATGGTATCTTATTGCGCCGACTGGGGGGGTTGGGGGTGGGAGGCACCGTTTTGTGGTGGTTCTCATCCTACCTCTCTGGTCGGTCGCAATGGGTGTTGGCAGGAGGGCAGAGGTCGGCCCCGAGGTCCCTCACATGTGGGGTTCTGCAAGGGTCGGTCCTCTCGCCACTTCTGTTTAACATCTATATGAAGCCGCTGGGCGAGATCATCTGTGGTTTTGGGGTGGAATACCATCTGTACGCTGATGATACTCAGCTGTACATATCCACTCCAAGCCACCCCAACGATGCCGTCGAGGTGCTGTCCCGGTGTCTGGAGGCCGTACAGGGCTGGATGGGTAGCAACAAACTCAGGCTCAACCCGTCCAAGACCGAGTGGCTGTGGTTCCCGGCACCCCGGTACAGCCAGGTAAGTCCAACACTGGCCATTGGGGGCGTACAACTAGCCCCCGTGGAGAGGGCGCGCAACTTGGGTGTCCTCCTGGATTCCCGGCTGACCATGGAGGACCATGTGTCGGCCGTGGCCAGGGGGGCGTTCTATCAGGTACGCCTGATACGCCAGTTGCGCCCCTTACTGGACAGGGGAGCCCTTCGCACAGTCACTCAGGCATTGGTGACATCCTGGCTGGACTACTGCAACGCTCTCTACATGGGGCTCCCCTTGAGGTGCACTCGAAGGTTGCAGTTGGTCCAGAATGCGGCCGCGCGGGTAATTATGGGTGCCGCAAGGCAATCCCACATAACACCTCTCCTGCGCGAGCTGCACTGGCTACCTGTGGCCTTTCGGGTGCAGACGACCATCTTCAAAGCGCTCCATGGCTCGGGGCCTAGCTATATTCGCAACCGCCTCCTGCCCCATACATCCCTTCGACCGATCCGCTCCCACAGAGAGGGCCTTCTCAGGGTACCGTCGGCCGGGAAATGCCGGTTGGCGGTGCCCAGGGGGAGAGCCTTCTCTGTGGCGGGCCCTGCCCTCTAGAATGACCTTCCCCCTGATCTACGCACCATCGTGGACCTCCGCCTTTTCCGCCAACATCTTAAAACCTACCTATTCCAACAAGCTGGCCTAGCATAACCCCCGTTTCTGACTTTTATAGAGACAATTTTTAAATTTTTAGAGTATTATTAATTTTAGCACAGGGAATATTTAATTAGCTTTTAACTATTTTGGACTTTTATATTTTTGTATGATTTTAATGATGCCTGTGCGCCGCCCTGGGTCCTTTTTTAGGAGAAGGGCGGGGTATAAATTTAATAAAATAAATAAAAATGATATATTGCAAATCTAAAGAGAATTGGTGGTGCTATATATATGCTTCCTCCTTCAGCTATATGAGTCCTTCACCAATTATTTTGGAGATAATATGGTCCCATCTGAGAAAGAAAATCTTATCTCTGCCATGTAATTCAGTCCCAATAAGTGAAATTTCAGGGTGTACATAATAATTATCACATTGCTGGAATTAGGTCATATATCTTACCAATAGGTCAGCAATCATAGCTGCGTGCTTACTTTCATTATTTCATTTTATTCTAATTTAGGCACCACGTTGTATACAAAGCAACTTTGGACATCTTTCTTAGCTGAGAACAATGGGTGACTCAAAAAGATCATTTTGGATTGGTGAAGTTGTGTTTGTGAGGATTCATCTGGGCTCCTTCAAGTGTGAAAGGGAGTCAGGGTGAAGAACTACAAAATCCATATCACATATAAGAAGCTCTACATGCAGACCAGAGCTGGGTTTCTGCCGGTTCGGCCCAGATTGGGCAAACTAGTAATGGTGGCGGTGGGAGGCTCCGCCCACCCATCCGGACATTTCTGTATATACGAGTGAGCCAGTAGTAAAAAAAATGGAAACCCCACCACTGGTGCAGACTGACATGCAAGCGCAGTATTCCTCCATTTGCAGCATGGAAGAGGAACACCAAGCACCATAGTCAACAGCAATCAACACATCCAGCTTTCCCCCTTGAATATATGGGTAGGCGGGATTAATCATTGTTTCCATGCCACTGTTTCTACAAAAAGTTTGAAACCCTTTAATTGAGCAGAGTATCCTCTCAAAGGTGCCTAATGTCTAATTATAACCCAGTTATTTCAAGACAGAAATGTAGCCAATTGTGTACAATTGGGCCATTTGACATCCCATTTACTGGGGTTGTGCAGAACTTCCATTCAGCCATTGGCTTCAAAGTGGATTTGACTGACTCTCCAGATCATCTTGACTTTCTGAATGGAATCGGAAAGCCAAATCAACCACTGATATAATTCAGCTTCTGACCTGATCTTCTCTCAACAGTTCAAAAGAATGTGTGTTTTTGGAATCAATTCAGATCAACCCAATTCCACCAGGAGTGTCGGAAAGATGGAATGTTATGACTGGGCCTGTGGGTTTTTGGGGGGGGGGGGGAATACAGGACTCGGGACTTCATTTTCAAGACTGTGCCTGCCATCTGGGAGATTTTGACTCCTCTGCATGTGCCACTGGGCCCCGCGCTTCAGTGCTCACACCCTGATTTGATTCAAATACCTGTTTGCATTGCCACTCGTGAAGAGCTTTCAGAATCGTCAAGATGCAAAATGTTACAGAAATAATCACAGGCGAGAGGTCTCCAGAAGGGTTATTGGAAGCACATTAATAAATTCAGCCTAGTAAATAAGAACATGCTGTGCTTTTATATGGCATTGCATCCTTACAAAGTGGAACAGCATGACTTCCCATACACAAAGAGAGACGGAAAGAATCAGGCATTTAAACACTATATCCATCTTAGTATATTATATTGTCACCTGTAACTAGCATTTCGATAATATCATGTAATACTTCGATAAATACTGTGATACATTATTAATGCTACATGCTGTCACTATAATGTCAGCCCATTAATTTTTTTTTCAGCATTCCAATGGGTAGCTGAATTATTCTAAATCTAATGTTCTAATGTATTCATATCCCTCTGCTGACTAGCTGAACAGATTTAGAAAATCTTTTCCTCTCTGTAATTTTCACTTTAAAAGCTGCAGTGTCCAATGAATTATTGTTCCATTGAGATGAGATCTACTATCTGCAGAAAAAAACACAATTTACGTCTATAGCCAAAATACAAACCGTCTTTCATTATTTGTACATGTCTGTCCTGGGGACTAATGTAATACACTATTAACATAATATGCCATGAATAGGAACAAATCGTTTTATATACATAAAAAGCGCCATTAGAAAACACAGCCACTTTATCAACAAAACACGGCTAGTTTATGACGCTAAATAGATTTTGTCAATTATTGTCCTGAATGTACTAAGAGAATTTGTGTAAGTTACTCTATTAGTGCAATTTATGGAAATTGTCCCATGCAAATTGATTGTAAACCGAGTCCTTTATTTTCCATTCTCCCGTGTTTCAGCTTGGGTTAGTTAAGTGCCCATATTCTACACTTAGCAACACTATGAATTTTTTAAAGGGACACTTATTTTACTTGGTGAACTTCTGACTTACATCACTAACTGGAGAATCTTGCTCCTAGGCATTCATACCTTATTAATTATTCTTAAGGAAACAAATTTCAAGGCTAAACTCATAGAATGATTGAGATACCATATATTTCTATATCGTCTCCAGCCGTGGGCTCAGATATTAAGATTAAATGTACAGCACTTGACTTTGGCAACTAAGACCTATAACAAAATATTGTATTATTGAAGGATTTTCTTTAGTATTCCAGCTATTCATGTTTTCTTCCATTTCATTTCCTCAAGTTTTACACACACATGTATACACACAGCTTATACTATTAATATTTGGAGACTATGAACAAGCTTAGTCTTCATTGAGCAAAGGAATGAAGGTTTTCACAAATTTTCCCTTTAAAAAGCATTCAGATATGCTTCTGAAAATTTCTGGGTGATGCAAAGCCTGTTGACATTTCCTTCTTATGTATGGATGGTGTTAGTATGGCTAGCTAAGTATGAGAAGCATCCATGGATGGTAAACAATATCAAAATAGCAGGCACAACTGGGAAATCAAATCCTCAGTTCTTTTCAATATGTATACCATGTATACCATGTGTATTTAAAAGAACAGAGCTTTGATCACCTGGCCACAGGCAGCCATTTTGATATTATTAGCACAGAGCTCCACAAATGCCCAGGTTGAAGCTGGAATATTATTATACTGTTGGTAACCACAGACCTGGGGTTATATGTGGCCCCCTCGATGCTTTTCTATGGTCAATGTCAACAATATTTATTACTGAAAACTAACAGGACTATTTCTCACCATTTTCAAATGAGAAAAAAATGAAAACTGTAGGGCATGTTCTAAAATGCATAGAAACCTTTCAAAATTCTACCTTAAAATCTTGCCCCACCCATTTGCATGATGTGACTCCACCCACTTTATGGCTCTCAGTCTGCTATGTTAAACAGTAGCCAAACATTTATAAATATAGATGCAGGAGATGATCAGGCTGAATCCGGAGGGAGGAGTCAAGCTCCTCTTCAATTTGGAGTCCCTTCTTGCCCACAAGCGATCTAAGTCTTCCTTGAATTCCATTAGCTCTTATCTACCACTTGACTGTTAGTGGTTCTGATTCTTGTTTAGAGGTAGCATTCTTTCTTCTTCTTTCTTTATTCATATTTGTATCCCGCACCCATCTCCCACCAAGGGACTCGGGGCAGCATGCGAAATCTTAGAGGGCGCCGGGGTGAAGTGGGCCTTGAGGCGGGCCAGTAGCGTGTCCCATGCCATGTCCTGGACGGCTGCCGGCGCGGCGATGTTCCGTGCCACGGCGAAAACGGTGCGCCCGCCGCAGCCTAGGAATAGCCCCAGCCTTCTGGCCGGGGTGAGTTCCCCGTGGTCGCCCACGAGGAGGAAACATTCAAACCGGGCGAGGAACGACGCCCACGATTCAGCATTGGCATCGTACGGAGCGAAAGGTGGAAGGGTGGCCATAGGGGCGCAGGGTGGTCAGCCGAGGTTCGGTTTCTGAGGAGAGTTTGACGGTTTCTGAGGAGAGTTTGACGGAGATGTCTCTTCGGTCCCGTAGGGAGAAGAGCTGCGTCGCGGAGGGAATCTGTACCGGCCCCAGTCCTCGTCGCCAGTGTTAGATGCGTCGTAATGAGGGGTCCAGACCGGTAACATTTAACAGCTTTTATTTCTAACAGCAACAGGTAGAATTCAGAACCAAATACAAGAAGAAGAGTGCGCCTTCTGTCTGACAGCTCTTTTTATATAAGAGCTGTCAGACAGAGAACCAATCGGCGCGGTTCCCGCTCCCGGCCGCAACCAGTCGCGTCTTGGCCAATCAGACGCGATTGGCTGTTGCCGGGGGATTTAAACCGGTGTCAGAATACAGCACTTGGCAATATAATTGATATTGAGGTATTCTAGTATGACACCATAATGTTTTGCATTTCCCCAATTTAGTTTCATAAGGTTTTCCATCCCAAAGAAAAGGGAGGCAAGGAAATATTGCCATCTCAAGATGGATTCACAGACATAATTAAAAAGAGTGCATTTAAAAAAAACTTGAATGAAAAAGAAAAAAATATTTTCACACATATGCAAAATACATATTTTTCACAGCCTTTGGTTATGGCTCTCTATTTTGCTCCCACTGCTAAACGGCTTTCCAAATTGAATACCATCTGTGGAACCTTGCCCTCAGCCATCATCTTTTGCTCCTCCAAATTTAAACCCTTTTTGGCATATGCAAGAGAACCACTTGTTAGTTATGGTTTATTACAGTCGGAAACAACCAACATAAAATTAATAAACATGCCACAAAATGAGAAAATACATATTCAACACAAAATACAAAATCAATGAAAAAAGTTTTTAAAATTCATAAATAAATGCTAAACAGATAATAATAATAATAATAATAATAATAATAATAATAATAATAATCTTTACTGTCATTGTAATAATATTGTAATAAAATTACAATGAAATTGGTTTGAGCGCCGTGCCAACAGACAGCAGTGACAGCCACAACAGGAATCTCTCCAGGCAAACGAAAAGGCCGACAAATGACTGTTGAAACAAAATGGCTGACAAATGACAGTTGAAAAGGATCAACTGTACTCTCTCTCTTGTTATCCATCTCTTCAAATCTGCCCGGCATTCCAGGAGCTGGTGGAAGAGGAGCATGTCTCTTTTTCTTCTTTCTTTTACAGTAGGTTCAGAGCGGGTTTTGATGGAAAAGTCTGCTGTGACACCAGGAGCTCAAAGCCGCTGCGCCTAAGCGTGCTGCCATCTTGGAAGATGAAGCTTTTCCACCCTTGCTGGAAAGGATAACATGGATTTGAGGAGGATAACATGAACTGGGGGAGCCAGAAATGCTAAACTCTGTACAACAAGAGGAATAAAGCCAAAATTAGTTATTTTTCAAGAGATTTCTATATATCTGTCCATCAAACCAAGTAAAACCCTTGTTTGTCACCTGACCAACTAGACCAGGGCGAGGGAGACTATTAGGATTGAGTGTCATCTTCATATGACGTTAATTGTATGAAGAAAGATTGTCAGCTATATTAGGCAATACCTCCAGATTAATCCTAAGGCTGAAAGGCATTGATTTTCTTGGCAGTCTCTTGCCTTTCTTTGAGATGGAGAAAGGATGTTTGGATTCCGGCAGGGCTAGTAAAGCCTCCATGCCTTTTCTATTGGCCCTTCAGCCACCTTTTCTCAAAAGTCTACAGTGGGTGGGAGGGGATCATTATTTGGATAAAACCGAAAAAAAGAAGGAAGTACAACTTGTCTTGACCAATGCAATTTATGGGAAAGCAGCAGATGGAAAAGCAGGTACAAGGCTGTCTGCATAAATTCAAGAGGCAGAATAAATAGAGATCCTCTGATGCTGAACATAAAAATTCAAATTTTCATGTACTATGCATGTATGAGGATTATTTATTCTTCCACAGTTAAAGAAAGAAAACTTTAAAAATCAGACATTAGCAGGCTGAAGTTAGTTTCTTGCAGGCGAATATTAGAACCAATAAAGGACAATATTTGTAGCTCGTTGAAATGAGGAGTCCTTGATGCTCTTTCAGCTTGGTCATTTTCTTGCAGATGCTTCATTACCCAAACTACAGTAGGTAACATCATCAGTGCTGAAAGCTCAAACCCTTTTGTAGTTGTTGGATTTAACCATGGTCAGTCAGGGTTTATCTTGGCTCAATTATTATCTGTGGAATTTCTTTTTCAGAAGGCGTTTACTTTCTATTCCGCGAGAACTGAAGAGTTGTTGGGATGGAGTTGCAAAGGGATGCAACTCCAAAGGGATGCAACTCCAAATTGCAGCAGAAAACCATAAATGCTTTTGAAGAGTACCCTGAACTGTCATTGTTGGGCAACATGACTTGCCTGCTGAAGTTAACCTTTTTTGAAAAGTCTAACCATTGCTGCTCTCAGTTTTTCTCATTTTCTGCCTAGTTACATCTTCTTCTTGCCTCAATCCTTTGTTTATTTTCTATTCTTCCCCATGCTACTATCAATTATTTTTTTCATTTGCTTTTCATCTTTTTTCACTGCTTCTGCTAAAATTTAGTGAGACAGGTGTATAGGTGTGTATACTGTTGTTTTGTGTGACAGTGATTTTCCTATGAAAGAGAGAAAACTATGGTATATTTTATGCTTTATTCTATCTATTCTTCCTTTAGTATAGAGGTGATGTAATGGTTGAGCTCATCTTATTAAGGGATATACATCTGGTAATTAGTAATTTAATGCAGAAATTATAAAGTAGGTATTCGTGTGACATGAACAGTTCTGAAAACAAATTATTCTGATTTTTATTATAAATTGTTCAGTACTAATAAAGATGGGGGTAGGAAGGGAAGCAAAACTTTACTTATTTTACTTTTACTTTTATTAAATTTCTATCCCGCCCTATCTCCCACAAAGGGACTCAGGGCGGTGCACAGGAACTTAAAATCCAAAAATACAAACAATAAAAATCTACAAAATTTAAAACTACAATTAAACAGTTTAACCCGTGCTAAAAAGAGAAAACAATTAATTTAAAACCCAGCTCTAATAAATATGGTTGTAGCAGCTATGCCAGGCTGGCCATATGGAAGAAATAGGTTTTTAAAGTCCGGCGGAAGAGGCGAAGGTCGGTGATAGTCCGGAGGTCAGGAGGGAGGTCATTCCAGAGGGCGGGGCCTGCCACAGAGAAGGATCTTCCCCTGGGCATCGCCAGCTAGCATTGTCCAGCGAACGGCACCCTAAGGAGGCCCTCCCTGTGGGAGCGGACAGGTCGAGTGGAGGTATGCGGTAGTAGGCGTTCCTGCAAGTAACCAGGCCGACTGCCATGGAGCACTATTTCAAACATATATGAAATAGGACAATGAAGCTAAAATTTATCCAAAGTTAATCTGACTTTGATTATTCATTGATTTGTATAAAATGTTCATACGACCCAGATCTTAGCACACTTTCCCTCCACACTCTAATCCCATCTTTTCTTGGTTTATTAGCTAACAGTTGTTAGAAAAATACATAGCAAATCAACACAAATTTCAATATTTATATACATTATAACAACAAATGAAATATATGGAGGGGGAAATTAACAAAGTGAAAAACTATAAATCAGACTTAATAAGACTACACATAATGACTTGTTGAAGGATAACAAAGATCTTATGGTAGTTAAGTAATTTACCAAATATTCTACTGAAAAAATGTTAAGTATTGCCTAACACATTTCAGGTTTCTTGTCTTTTTAATGGCATAGCTATACATTTGAATTGAACATTTCAGCATTGCTTCTCCCTGCTTCTTATGCTTTGACAGGTTTGATAGTTTTAGCAAAAGTTTTGAAAAATCAGAATAGATAGGGATGATTGGATCCATGTTTAAGGGGCTTTAAAAAGTCATTTGTTCATATTTCTTGTTCATGAACAAGAAATATAACCCCACAATATTTTAAATGATGCTGATTGAAAATGAGGCATGATAGATAGATGCTCCTGAGATTAGTAAAAGGGTTACTATCTTTTCAAAGGATCTGTTGTGTAGCACTAGATTTTTCTAAGATTTGGTATAGTAGAGAAGCTTGGGGAATTTAGGGTGAAAAATATTTATTTTCACTTTTTCAGAATGATCTTCCATAGAATTATTCTGTAGGATTTAGCATGAAATCAAGTGATGTCCTGCCCTCTGCTTGAGATGACAGAGATAAATAGAAGCATATTTATTAATTAGAAACAACTCCCATTTCTAAAATCCATGAAATTGTATGTTTCAATTTCAATTTCAATTTCAATTTCAATTTTATTCAATTTATATACCGCTCCTATCTCCATCCGATTGGGCTCAGGGCGGTGCACAGGAGATTAAAAATAACACAAACAAACAACAATAAATACAATGGCAATCGTTAACAAGTGATTAAATTAAGTGACCTGTGCTAAAATATTTGCGCTAATAAAATTTTAAAATCCATTATCTAATTTGCTAAAATTATGTCAAGTCTGGGCTCTAAGCTAGACCGGCTTGATGGAAAAAGTACGTATATTATCGAGAGTATGAAACACACTGACAGTTAATATAAAGTTTTTCTGAATATTAAGCCTGTTGTATAACAAATATGTCATGGATCTTCAGGAACATCAAAGCATCTCCTTTTTGACCAATACACAAGGGTGGGCTGCTATGGGTTCATCCAGGTTTGGGAGAACCTGTAGCTAACATTATGGTCAGTTCGGAGAACCTTGAAATCCCACCCCTGGCTGGTCCTGCCCATCCCACCCACCCCACCCCTTCCAACCTGCTCCTCCCAGGTGGCCCATTTTGTATGTAAGGTAAGTGCAGGACCCACACAAAGGCTCAGAAAAGGGAAAAAACAGGCCTCCTGGAAGCTCCAGAAGGCCAGAAACAGGCCCAATTCTGGCCTCGGGAGGGCCTCCAGAGCCCAGGGGAGGCAGTTTTCACCCACCCAGAGGCTCAAGGAAAGCCTCTGGAGCATGGGGAAGGTGAAAACAGCCCCCTGCCATGGTGCAAGAGGCCGACTAAGCCACGTCCACCATAGTCATGCCCACAGCAACTGGGCAGAGAACCCGTTGCTGAAAGTATTGTCTAGTTTTAATTAATTGGTCCTGTTGTCAACATGACCTTTTCCACATATAACTTCATCTTAATGATCTTAGCAAGTGTATGGGGCAAGCTAGAAATACAAATAATTTTGAACTGTCATTTTTAACAAGTATATTTTGTATTTGATTGTTCCTTGCACCTAATGCAAACAGAAAATCTGACTTTATAAATAAGGCTTTGCTATAATATCAAATCTAATATCAAATCCCTATGCTTGTCTTCATATCTATTATATTAGATAAAATTAATTATGACTCTCCAGTGCCTAGGTGGCCTGGTTCTTTAAAAAGCTAAGCAGAGTCAGATCTGATGAGTACTTAGCACTTGGATGGAAAGTAATAAGGAAATACCAGTGGTGTAGACTAGACTGTGATTATATCATTAAAAAATTCCAGAAAAAGGGAATGACAAACACCATCCATAGTTTTTCCAAGAAAACAACGTTATGGACACACCCATGGAGTCATCAAGAATCAAGCACAATTCAAAGGAATCATTCATTCATTCATTCATTCTATAAACAACCTATCCAACAGACTTTAGGCAGTGTATAGAATCAAACTGTAATAGAAGGAACAATAAAAACAAATAAGCAGTAAGGTGAAGGTAACAATTCTCCTCGCACATATGTGCTAGTCATTCCTGACTTTATAGGGCGGTGCTCATCTCCATTTCAAAGCTGAAGAGTCAGCATTATCCGAAGATGTCTTTGTGATCATGTTGCTGGCATGACTAAATGCTGAAGACACACGGAACACTGTTACCTTCCCAATAAAGGTGGTTCCTATTTTTCTACTTGCATTTTTACATGCTTTCAAAATGCTAGGTTGGCAGAAGCTGGGGCAAGTAACTGGAACTCACTCCGTTATGTGGCACCAGGTATTCGAACCACTGAACTGCCAACCTTTCTGATCGACAAGCTCAGCATCTTAGCCACTGAACCACCATGTCCCTAAATAATTATTATTTGTAAATAATAACAAATAATAATGGTGCTAATTTTCCACCAGCTGCTTAATTATTGAAATCCTCCTGGGGAAAATCATTTTTTTCAACTATTCCACAGAAGGCTATAATAATACCGCCTATTTTTGTTCTTTCAAAGAGTAGCTACCAATAATGTGCCTCCTCCTATTATAGTTCCTGATAGGAGGAGAGTTTCAACAGATACTCACTCTTTACCTGAACCAGGTGGGCAACATTTACTTGGACTAGGTGGCTTCTAAGACTTCTAGAACATTGAACTGAACTCAAAAATATATTGGCAATCAATGCAGGTTCTGTAATCGCCATACTATGTGATAATACCATGTTTGTATTGGAATGATCTTCAAACATAGTAATTTCTTACATACTGTATGCTTTGTTACTAATGCATACTCCTTCATATGTTCTGAACATATTGTGAATTTAAGAATGCTGGAAAGAGGATGAAAAAGAAGATGAGCAGCAGGAAGGTGGGTGGATTCAATTACAGTGGCGATGGATGTACCATTGGAAGATCTAAACAATAACTCAAAGATGGATCATTCTGGAGAAATACTGTTTATATATTTCTTTTAAGAAACACCACCAACTTGATGATAAATAATGATCATCAGTCAGTATATTAGGCCACCTAGAAAGATAGATAACCACATTGACTAGAAATGCCTTTGAAACATTTGAAGATTTGGCAGCTATCCTCATTTTGAACAAGTCGACCTTGCCAATACAATACATTCTATTTGTATCTAGGGCTATCTTTCTAAAGTTTGTAGTGGAGCCAGGCAACTGAAGCAAATAACATTACTTATGATCCACTGGTTGCCAACTCATACGTGGGTACCATTTGAAGGTGTATTCATTACCACATAGTCCAAAATGGCTTGAGATCAGTTTCATTGCTTGCAGCTGTACAAAGTGACTCAGTTATTGAATTGAACTCTGGAGGTCATTATCAAAGTCTCTCTGACAAAAAAATTCCATCTGAATAAGACTAGTTGATAAGTAAATCAAGAAGCAGTATCTTCTCCTCGCTGTTTATCAAATCCCACTTCAATTTCAAAATTCCTCAGTAAGGGAACAGGCTGTCCATTGTCCCATCTTGTCCCTGGCACTCAGCTTCACTCAAAATAACTACTACAACCTTCCAGAAGAAACAACTTTCAGGAGCCAGGATGTTCCTTAAAGGAAACCATTTAATGCTGATAACCCATACAAACTGTGAAACAATCTACAGCTTGGCAGGGAGGAGAGATTACAAGGAAACAATTAAAAATAAGACCAGACATGTTGAACTGTGAAAATGGGGCTGGAACCCTGGCCTTGGTCAGAATCCAAAGAGCTGTTTTGGCAAACTCAGAGGTGTACACTTGCCCAGCCCAGTACAAATTTGGGGGAATTTATTTTTCTTTGACAGCTCACTAGCCTGGCATAAAATCTGTTGTTTTGAAATCCCCTTTGGTTTCAAAAATGCTTCCAAGTTGAGAAATATAAGGAAAGATTCCTAAGCTAGCAGGGGGAAATGCCAGGATTCCATAGTGAGGCATGGAATAATTATTTGGGCTGGGCTAACACACACCAGCAATTTCATTGTCTGGTTTGAAGGCTATGAAATTGAGAATGTCATTGATTTCTAGAAAGTTCAGTCCAACTTTTGCTGATCCTCATTATGCTCTGGATGTTTGGGACAACATTTCCTTCTTGCCATAAATTATCAGTATAATTTTTGCTACCATTTTCATTAGGCTCCAAAGATTATTCTATTTTTATGTTTTAAAAGCTATGAAGTATGTGTAACCATTAAGCCAGATAAGGTGGCAGTAAGGAACATGGTGACCCATCCATGTCTATATATATCTGAAAGTTTTCATATATTAAACAAAGAACTTGAAAAGCTTCAAAATTACCCCCATTTTCTGGCTGTGCAGAGGAAAAAACACGGAAAGTACTGGATTGCCATTGGATCTAACTTGGGGGCTCCAATCTTAAAAAATTGAACTATTTTCTTGCAGATGTGTTTCCAACTGTCAGCAATCAAATTGCTATGTTTGCTCTGTTGTCATTTAAACTCAGAAAGAAATACTTAAGTTCTTAGCTGTTGCATTGACTTTATTTTGCTGTAATCTTTTTATATCTAATACTCCTTTTATTACTTTGTTTTGCAATGTTTTACTGTTATTTTACTGAATTTTATGGGACATGATATGTTATGACCTGTAATTACAACAATATATTTACTTGCTTACTTACTTATTAATATTCCCTCACTCTGTCCTTATGGTATTTATGTGGGAGTGTATTTAACCCTGAACAATAAATCCAAAGCATTTTAAAATATTTTTTTTAAAAACCTGCATAGCAAATAATCACTTGTAAACTCTTCTGTTGGAGGAAGTCTTTCAACAATTGCCCTTTCATCTTGCAAGTACATGAGATTAAAGGGGGAGAGAGAGAGAGAGAAAGAGAAAGAATATTAATCAATGATGAAATTAAAATGAAGAATTTACTTGCTCTGGGTGTGCATGTGAAAATTTTACTTGGCGGAGGGGGGGGGGATATTGCCACCGTTCAATTTCTTTCCTGATACAAGACAATGCATTGAAATGAACTCAGAGGTCAGCAAATTGAGTTCAAAGCACTGAAGCTTGATGTTATAAGAATGAAACTGCGATAACAAAATAAAGCCAAAAAGTCAGATTTGTGTAATTCTAGGACCTCTTCTTCTCTCAAGTTATTTCTTCAGATTCATTATAGCCATGAGACGAACCTATGGCACATGTGCCAGAGGTGTCATGCAGACCCCTCTCTGCTGGCACGCACATGGTTGTCCCAAGCCAGATCTCCATGGCGTTTCTTTTGTGAGCTTGTATATCCCTGCAAACAACAAAACAGAAGCTCATGAAGGAAAAAGATCTTACCTCTTGCTGTGCTGCCAGCATTGGGATGCCCCACCTCCCAACGGCCAACTGGTCTTTGGGTCTCTGCTGCGCATGCGTGCATGCCCATGCATGTCTGCACATGTGCATGTTTGTGCATGACTATGTATGCACATGTGTGCATACACATGTCCACGCATACCGCATTTGGGCACAGGCACCTTTCAGTTTGGGAATGCACATACACGCAGTTTGGGCACTCAGTGTCTAAAAGGTTCGCCATAACTGCACTATAGTATTTTGTAACAAATGAGTCCCTTATACCAGGGGTCTGCAAAGTTGGCTCTTTTAAGACTGGTGGACTTCAACTCCCAGAATTCCCCAGCCAGCTATGCTGGCTGGGGAACTCTGGCAGTTGAAGTCCACCAGTCTTAAAAGAGCCAACTTTGCAGACCCCTGCCTTATACCTTTTCCATAAATTTGGAATCACCTGGCAACAACGTTTTCAAGAGCCCATAAATTCAAAAATAGCCTTATGTGCCAGAAAGTCCTTTTGATTACTCTCATACACGCATTTACTGAGAAGAAGTGCCACTGTATCATTTCTAAGACAATCTCCAGCCCAGGCATTAATAGTATGCTGCAGATACACCATACATCACATACAGGGAGGGAGGGAAAAGGTGTAAGGAATATCTATTACTTACAACTTGAACTCATCTCCCTTCCTTATAAATTGGACAAGCATGCCACATAAAGAGTTTTGTAGTGCCCTCTGAAAAATTGTCTCAGAAGTAGACTCCTGAAAGAAATCTGATTGAAAAGCTTCATAGGCCAGATCTGTCAACGGTGAGAGTTTTGATTTAATTTCCTCACCATGTGTTCATTTTTAACTGTGATTTTCAAAATTGAGGAAAACTAAACCAAACTTAACTAATAGAGTCATGTTTTTCAATTCCAGTGATGACTGCTTTAAAAAAAGAACTCTATGGTACTTCTTGATGATACAGCAGTCATTTAAGAGGTGGGGTGTTTTTTTCATAGAGGCTGATTTAAGCCCCATCCAAAATATGTTTTTAGGAGAAATGGGGACTTTTCCCTTGTCCCATTTTAAGCTGAAAGCTGGACATTAATATTTGGTTTAATTCATTAATTGACCCAAACCTTCCAAAAAACAACTTAAAATAGTAGTCATCACTAAATCTTTCTGGAAAGAATTTCATGTATACTAGTATTTGGCCTACCAATAAATTTTACCTGGTGTCTTCTGTGGATGAATTGCTTTGATTGATAGCCCCATTGAATATTAGTTGGGTGATGTCCAGAAAACCTTCTTTCTCTCCTGAATCTTCATGTAGAATTAAGTCAGGTGAACTTACGATCTTTGAATTGCTGTTATGCTGCAGCCAATAAGAAGGATTTCAAAATATGACTTGAAGGTTGAATTGCATGACAGAATAGTGAAGCAATGCAGAGGGGTTTGGGGAAAAAATGCAAAAAAAAATAAGGCTAGAATCTCATGAAAAAGGATTTCGGTATTTGAAAGGCAACATTGAAAAAAGGGTTTACTGTCAGGTAAGTTGTAATCATCCCAGAAGTTTACCTTACGTAAAAAATGATGAGTAGCTTTCAACTGCCAACAAAAAACATCTTCCAGAAATGTTTTAAATAGGATGGCGGAGAATTTTTGATTGCTGCACTTCCATCCACATGTAAATCATCACGGTCCAAAGCCTTTGGTGATGGTGCTTTTTCACAGTTGTGTGTGATACTTTCTGCAGCTTTCCGAGTAAGCAAAAGATTTGGAATATGCCAGCAAAAAAGTCTTTCTTGACCTGCCTTCCAGGAAATAAAAAAGCACTAAGAACATGATATTTGAAGAAGTAACAAATAAATCCTACTTCCTGTATTCTCCAGTGTTCTAACTATCATGGAAAGTAAAAGTTCACACATAGCTGCCTATTACCTAAAAGTAAAGCCTGAAATCCACAAAAGAATAGCACAACAATCCTCAAAAGAATTGCTTATCCATTATAAGCAATTACGAAAATTTAGCACTTAAGGTTTTGTTTACTTGAAAGTAAACCAGATTTTCAGTTTAGGAAAAGGAAAAATAGATAGATCTTCAATATAAGTGTATCTGTGATGGAAATCTCTGTGGAAATGGGTTTTGTATATTTTTAATTACAATATTTCTTTTTTTCCCCTTTCCCTCTTTTAAATGCTCCACTATTCTTTCTTTCCCCAGTTTTCCCTTATTTATATTACTGTGGAATCTTCTTTAGTCTTCTATAGTATCTTTCTTTTACCTTACTATGGCCTTTTTTCCCTTAAGGCAGTTACATACAACTACAGTTGAGGCCAGCTTCTCCATTGCTAAAGAAAGCCGTTATTAAATTGTTAAAGTCAATAAATAAACGGTGTAAGTAGAGGACTACCTGTATTTCATAAATAAAAGCATGCATCAACTTTTTAAATATTGTGCTGCTGTTATTCTGACCTTGACTCAGGATTGTGTTAGATCCTTGCAGTGGAAAATGATTTGGTTTCTATAACAATGCCATTTTCTGCATTAAAAAGAAAAAGTCTGAGGTATATCTGAAAAGTTAAACTTTTTTTACCAATTGAAGACACTGAACCTGAAGTAGCATTTTAGCAAAAAACTCATATTTGCCTGACAAAAAGCATTGACTTACATGGAATGAGCTGGTCAGATAACGCAAGTGGTTATTCTGAAATAGCCAGAGGTCTACCTATAATAATTATGAATTCTTCAAATGTTATAGTTGAATAAGACCTTCTGGATGGTTATTATTTAATTTGGCTGTAAGCAAAGTGATAATTGGATGGCTCTAACACATTTTATGGCCCAATCATAGAAATACAGGATACTTCACATAATTGTTCTGCAAATACAAATGTGAGAATTTTCATTTATAATTGTGGCTTGGGATAAAGTTTGCAAGAAGAATCATTTACAGGATTGGAGTGTGGTCTGTTAATTTGCATTAATTTGATTGTTACATGGAGACAATGAAACTAAATAAGAATATGCTTGCTTTTCGACTCCTCAGGGCCCATGTTCTTCCTTGGCATTATTATTATGTATCACTATATAAGATTTTGTAGATTCTGACACTTATGGACAACCAGAAGTGTTAGAGAAATATTGGAGAAAGTAGGTGATGCAGAGCAGGGCAAACCAAGAAATCCCTTCCAATTTCTGCATAGGTCAAAGAATGTTGCCTGAAAGAAGGAAGAAGCAGGCAATCTGCAAGATGACACAAAGTGCTTCAACAGCATCAATTGCACTGCTTCTTTGCCTCAACCAAGAGAATTATCCATACAACTCCAAAGGTCTTCAGACAACTCAAAGTAACCCCTCTCCGGCCTATTAGGACATGTAGTGTTCAGCTAAAATAGAACTTTTTAAGCATCTCTCTGTCTACCGAATATAAACCATTATATTTTCCATGCTCTTGATGCAATCAAAGCATCTCAAAAGAGACCAAGGATTAAGTTCTTGAATTTTTTTAAAAAAAATGTTCTATAGATTCTGTTATAACAATTGTTCATGCTCTAGAAGTAATGGCACTAGTATTTTGTAAGAAATGTCCAAGTCAGTGGTGGGTTTCTGCAGGCTCGCACCTACTCACGAGAGCCGGTTGGTGAAATTTAGAGAACCGGTGAGAGGGGGTTCCACTGGCGTACCTGGAAGTAAATCTGGCCCACCGCTGCCAGTGACCCAACGGGAAGGAAAGGAAAGGAAAGGAAAGGAAAGAAAGGAAGAAAGGAAGGAAGGAAGGAAGAAAGAAAGAAAGAAAGAAAGAAAGAAAGAAAGAAAGAAAGAAAGAAAGAAAGAAAGAAAGAAAGAATTTATCATCACAATTGAGTCCAAAATTTTGGTTGCTAAGCAAGAGCATTGTTAAATGAGTTTCACCACATTTTAAAAGGTGGCCACTCCCATCCTGTCACATGACTGCCAAGCCACACCCACAAAATAGGCCACACCAACAGAGTAGGTTCTAAAAAATTTGAAACCCACCACTGGTCCAAGTGGTACAAGATGTATGTCAACTTTGAAACGGATCAGACCTGTCGCAGTCACCTTTCCATTTCTCAGCTTGCCACACAGTATGGGAGATAGGAGAGTCTGGAATGTCAGACCAGACCAGACCAACAGGAAACCAAGGTCATCTCAACATTTGCTGGCCAAAGACTAGGAGGAGTTTCCAGAGAGAGGCCAGAACACCTAATTAGACAATGTGACCTGGGATAATAAGGGAGGGGTTATCCATTCTTTAACTATTCTAAAACTGTGAGAAAGACTTAGAGTTGATTTTGCTTTCATATGTGCTGTAATAATGTAGTTAATAAAGCAGTTCTTTGAGAAAGTTTTTCATCTCAAAGTGCTGAATTGATTGGGTTCATTAGTCAGAACCTTGACAATGATATTTTAATAGCAACAGCACTTACACTTATATACCACTCCATAGGACTTTATAGCACTCTCTGGGCAGTTTACAATGTCAGCATATTGCCCCAACAATCTGAGTACTCTTTTTACTGACCTGAGAAAGATAGAAGGCTGTCAACCTTGAGCCAGCCATAATCGAACTCCTGGTTGCGGGTACAGTTAGCCTGCAATATTGCATTCTACCCACTGTGCCATCATGGCTCAGGTATTAAGAGCCATGGTGATGTAGTGCTTAGAATACAGTACTTCTATTGACTGCCAGCTGCCAGAGGTTTGGCAGTTTGAATCTTACCAGGCTCAAGGTTGACTTAGCCTTTCATCCTTCCAAGGTGGGTAACATGAGAACCCAGATTGTTGAGGGCAATATTCTGACTCTCTAAACCACTTAGAAAGGGGTGTAAAGCACTGTAAAGTGGTATATAAGTCTAAGTGCTATTGCTATTATTATTAAATAACCCTCAGTTTGTTGTTTGATAAAATAAAATAAAGATGTTCCAATGTTTTCAATAATAAACTTATGATTAATAAATGTGAAGATGCATTGGCATCAGGAGTGAAATTCAGCAGGTTCTGACAGGTTCTGGAGAATCGGTAGTGGAAATTTTGAGTAGTTCGGAGAACCAGCAAAAGCATCTCTGGTAGGCCCCACAGTGGGGTGGGAATGGAGATTTTTCAGTATCCTTCCTCTGCCATACCCACCAAGCCATTCCCACAGAAGCTGTAGCAAAAAAAAAAGGAACTTCACCACTGATTGGCATGTATTTAAAGCTTTTGTAAGGCCATAATTTGGAGCCAGTTTGGTGAGATACCAGACTGGAAATCAGAAGACCATGAATTGTAGTTCCATCTTAGGCATAAAGCCAGCTGGGTGACTTTAGGCCAGTCTCTCTCTCAGCCCTTGAAGTCAGCAATAGTAAACCATTTTTCGATATTTTGCCAAGAAAACTGTAGGCAGTGGCTAGGAACTAATGCTGATTCAAGGACCCACAAAAAAGCCATAATAGATGCCTCATGGAAGAAAAGAAGGAGATAAATTTACTGTAATAAAGAATTTAAATACATTTATAGAAAGAAAGTATACTTTGGAATTGTATAGCATTTTTAAATCTACCCTGTATCAATTGAATGTTTTGAACATGAAATACTAACTACATTAGGTGGATATATTTTGAAAAGGGGACAAGTTTAGAAGACAAATGGTTAACGTGTCAGATGAAATAATTCAAACAACATAAAGTCATACCCATAAAAAGACTCCAGCAAGACAGTGAATAAGGATTTAAGTGTAGGTCTAAATATGTCCATTTTTATATGCATCTTTAAAGCTGAAAGTACAAATAGCAATTGAGTAGATGGATAGTTTTTAAAGAAAATAAATCTTCCTATGATGTCTTATAGTCATTCAAAGGATTTAGTTCTGCCTCTAACAGTGCAAGGAAATATTTGTCACAAGTGAATCTAAATAATCTAGAGAGACCCTGGATCATGGAAATACAGTTCTTATCATCTTAAAACAAAGTTAGTTCATAAAAAAATATTTAGGGACTCTATTGGGCTTCTCAACAGATATTTAAAAGGTCTGATGTTGATCTTCTTGGGTTGTAGGTACAATTAAATTGAAGTTACATCTATTCTCCTGCTTTAACCATGTCTCCTGGCAGAATTTTATGGCAGAATTTTTTTTACTAGGATGACCAAACAAAAGATTGAACAATATGATTCTGGGCATTTGTTTTTTTAAAAAATTGAGTTGGAACATCTTTTATATAGACATAATTATTACATTAGGGACACAGTGGCTCAGTGGCTAAGACGCTGAACTTGTCGATCAGAAAGGTCGGCAGTTCAGCAGTTCTAATCTCTACTGCCACGTAATGAAGTGAGCTCCCGTTACTTGTCTCAGCTTCTGCCAACCTAGCAGCTCAAAAGCATGTAAAAATGCAAGTAGAAAAATAGGAACCGTCTTTGGTGGGAAGGTAACAGCGTTCGGTGTGCCTTTAGTCATGCCGGCCACATGACCACAGAGACATCTTCGGACAGTGCTGTCTCTTTGGCTTTGAACTGGAAATGAGCACTGCCCCCTAGAGTAGGGAATGACTGGCACATATGTACCAGGGGAATCTTTACCTTCAATTATTACACATTTATATTGTGTTTGATTTAGATGCTTTTGGTTTTTTTAATGTTAGTTTATGTATGGTATTTGACTTATTGTACCTTGTTTTCTTTCATGTGTTTTGCTGTTCTGTCATTCTGTTAAAACAATTAAGAAATACAGCTTCAAATACAGCCTTAACTAAAGAGATTTTTATCCCAGAGAGATACAATTTAAAGGAGAACATTGTGGCCATGTCCTGTGGCAGAACGCTTTGTTTATGAGACTATTATACTTTTAAAATGTTGAAGTTGGCAAAATAAAAAGTACTGCAATTCTCTATACAGTAAGCATTTTTCACCCAACTGGATATTACATAGCTCTCAAACATTTGGCTCCTTCTATTAGACATAGGTAAGAAAAATAATTCAGAAGGATACAGCAGAATTTTAGCAAACTACCTAGAGCACAACTACCATGCATTCATCAGAGAGGCAATAATGTCTCTCTTATAACATTTTTGCTCATTTTTTCTAGCATTTAGACATAGCATATGTCGTGTTGCGTTACGTTATGTTGTGTTGTTTGTTGTGTTATATTCCATTTTTTTAACTTTACATTATGTTACATTACTTTACAACATACATTCAGTTTGTTCAGGCATGCATATGTGAACCTTGACCGTGTCAAATCATTTTAGTAGATGTCAGCAGGTGTATATGGCATCCCCTAGATATATGAAAACCTCACTTTCACACCAATATTTGTCATAAAGGTCATAACAATCAGATCCATCCTGGATTCTAATACATTCATTTCCATTTCTGCTTTCAGATGAGCCCCCAACATGATTTTGGCAAGAGGAAGAGACTCTGATTGTTATAATTCATTAATCCATCTGAACAATTTAGCTGCACTTCGATACCGTACAACAGGGGTCTCCAATCTTTGCAAATTTAAGTCTGAAGGACTTCAGCTCCCAGAATTCTCCAGCCAAAGCTGGCTGGAGAAGTCTGGGAGCTGAAGTCCTTCAGACTTAAAGTTGCCAAGGTTGGAGACCCCTGCCGTACAACTTGTCAGCACTGATGTTTTGTTTACAATACCTTGCTTACAAAAAAAATTGTCAACATTTTTTGTTTGCATTTCTGTCTCCTTATCCGAAATCAACTTGATACTGGAGAGATTCTTGCTGGTGGCTTTCATAAATTCTTTTCCATCATGAATGTTTTCCGGATCATAAAAACCGAAGTAAGATAAGATGTGGTATAGTAATATTGATGTTCACAGGGGAAAAGTACTTCATCTGCATATAAAAGAACAAAGAATTCTCCTTCTGCATAGCAGCAGATCAAATAAGTTCTTATCTTAAATACTGACAATCTCATTGAAAGAGATGTTCAAAAGGGTACTGTGGTTGTAAGCTTTGACCATCTTTACACCTTGAAAAAGATATGTTTGTTTCCCAACACCACTTCATTTTACGTGAGAAATCATGTAAATTAAAAAATATATATTAAAATATTTTGTCCCGAAGAACAGATAGTAGATTAAAACAGATACAAATCAGCATGTCGTATCATTAGAAAGGCATGTTTATAAATCAAGTGAAATATAAAAAGCAGCTTTCCCTCTCCTGAATCTGCATTATATATTTTATTCTTCTTTGACCTTCAGCAATCCAAAATATCTGAGATACAAATAATAATAAAGATAAAAGACTTATGAGATTATCAAGAAAGCTGCTGTGGGTTCTTCAGTTCTGAGAACTACCATCTGTTTTGCTGTTCTCTATGAGTCAACACATTTCAGAATTTTAGACAACTCTGAGACGATGGTTTTTTTAAAAAAAAAACACCTTTAAATGTCATCTACATTAAAACTCAATCACCGTGTTTTTGTTCTCCATGGCAATAGAACGGCAGAATTATGCTCAAGAACAGAGCACTGTATATTCCTGTCCATTATTTTGGATTGTTTATCTTTGGGTTTTTGTTTTTTAATGCAGAGACATCAGCTATGTAGCGCACTGTGAATCTATCTGTTCAGAGAGATGAATGAATCTGACAAGTTCAATGCCATTCAATTTCTCATTTCCCAGTATTAGCGTTGTTCTACTGCATAGCTCTTTGAGTCCTTCTGTTTAACAAATTATAAAACCCACAATGTCAGGAAACTGTATTTGATAACTTAGCCTTTTCCCCATCCCTGTTTTCTATCCTTGGCATTATGGTACCACACAAAAGGGATAATAGGTAATGCAAATTTGATGTCAAAATAGAAAACAAGGATAGCAAACAATAGTTCAGCAGAATTTAAGAGGGTTAATTTTTTTTTCTCTAAGGCCGCAATGTGTAGTTGTATAACATGAGAGCTTGAGGAGAGAACAAGAGGAATAAACGTTTTCTACTGGTGGCATCAGAATTCAGCTAATTTCTGCTTTTCCAGAAATTTAACCCTATCGTCTGGAAATAGATTACATCAAAAGTTCATAGGCTTGACGTTCCTAGGTTACTTGCTTTATGTAGTACAAGGAAAGAGTAACATATATGCAGAAGATCCTTCTACCATAGAAAGTATGTATGTATGTATGTATGTATGTATGTATGTATGTATGTATGTATGTATGTATGTCAGCTTCAACATTTAAATTTTAAGCCATTTCCTCCTGTTCATTCAAGTTCAAAAAACGTTTGGCTGTTTTTTCCCAGCCATAAGGCACCTGCTGAATATTTACAGAATGCCTAGATTAGATATGATTACAGACAAAAATGAAGCCCTACATTGATTGTCTACTACTAGTGTCAAAATATAAAATGTTTTTATAGTCCCCAAGTTTAAACTCTAGCCTTCTTTTTCCCAACTTCTTAATTAACAGATACTGAGGTCATCTATGATAGCCTTGAATGGGAGTAGTTATTTCATGTTTTCATTGACAATCATCTCTAGTCTGGAATTCTTGTCTTACCTGTTTTAACCTTTATATATTGGAGGTGATGCTTCAATTAGTGCAAGATTTTTTTAAGTCAAAGGAAGATGATACTATGGCGGTTCTCAACCTTTTCTTCAGCATGGACCTCCTTTAAATACCTTTTATGGCCACGGAGCAGAACACCCAAGATTTTACTCAAGATTTAAATCATAATATTTTGGGAAGCTTTCGTGGACCCCCTGTGATGACATTGTGGGGTCCCCTGGAGTTCGCAGACCACATGTTGAGAATCACTGCTATACTATGTTGAATGTCAACATAGGAAGGAAGGGAATCAAATAATATGAAAAAGCACAATGAACAAGAATGGTAATGAAGAGGTGTTGATGACATTTAGCCCTATTAAAATTCAGAATCGGATTTTAGATGCATGGTAAAGAAATAGTCTCTGAAGCCTGAAGAGAATGAAAGTGAGCATTGCAGGGACAGAAGATCAGACAGAAGGTTCTTCAAAGGCAGAGAGAAAAATGGTGGTAGTTGGTGATCCACAATGAGAACCAAAACAAATGTGTTGTAATTAAGCCCATCAGCTTGTAAAGTATGCTGTGTGGTTGCTTGCTAGGAGCACAGATCAAGGATGTGATATAGTTTATAAGATTTATTTTCCATAAATCCCTTTCCATTAAAGCATGCAGGTGAAACAATACTGCAGAAATAGCTACAACTATATCACTACCTACTCTGAAGAACAAGATTTTGTACAGAAGGAAAGTATGATTTAGTTGGTATACTAAAAATGGCATGACTTCCATAATAACAAAATAACAGAGTTGGAAGGAACCTTGGAGGTCATCTAGTCCAACCCCCTGCTCGAGCAAGAGACCCTATACCATTTCAGACAAATGGCTGCCCAGTCTCTTCTTGAAAACCTCCAGTGATGGGACATCCACAACTTCTGAAAGCAAACCATCCCACTGGTTGATTGTTCACACTGTTAGGAAATGTTTCCTTAGTTCTAGGTTGCTTCTCTCCTTGATTAGTTTCTATCCATTGTTTCTTATCTTGCCTTTGGGTACTTTGGAGAATAGTTTGACTCCCTCTTCTTTATGGCACCCTCTGAGATATCGGAACACTGCTATCATGTCTCCCCTAGTCCTGCTTTTCATTAAACTAGACATACCCTGCAACTGTTCTTCATGTGAACATATGAGGAGCTGGGTATGTCTAGTTTGATGAAGAGAAGGACCAGGGGAGACATGATAGCAGTGTTCCGATATCTCAGAGGGTGCCACAAGGAAGAGGGAGTCAAACTATTCTCCAGGGCACCTGGGGGCAGGACAAGAAGCAATGGGTGGAAACTAATCAAGGAGAGAAGCAACTTAGAACTAAGGAGAAATTTCCTGACAGTTAGAACAATTAACCTCTGGAACAGCTTGCCTCCAGAAGTTGTGGATGTCCCAACCCTGGAAGCCTTTAAAAAGATGTTAGATAGCCATTTGTCTGAAATGGTATAAGGTTCCTGCCCACGCAGGGGGTTGGACTAGAAGACCTACAAGGTCCCTTCCAACTCTGCTATTGTATTGTATTGTATGTTTTAGCTTCCAGTCCCCTTCCAGTCTTTGTTGCTCTTCTCTGTACTTTTTCCAGATCTTGAATGTCTTTGTTCAAGGATATAGTTTCTCCAAAAAAGAGAGCAAAAACAATAGAAAGGAAGGAGGGATTGCATTTTATGTTTAAAATATTTACATTTGCTTAGAAATCCAGGTGAATGAATTTGGCAATAATTTATGAGGCTACAGAGGTAAAATCTGTGAAGAAACAAATAAAAACAATACTGTGATTGCTGTGTATTAGCCCCTCCCCTCCTCAAATTAAGGAAAAGAGGTAGAAGATGCATTCTAAAGCAAATTGCAGATCCTTCACAGAGGCATGAATAAGTGATGAAGACTTTAATTACCTCGGCATCTGCTGGGAAGCAAATTCTGCCAAACATGATCCCTTCAGGAAATTTCTGGCTTGTCTTGCTAAAAACTTTCTCCTTCAGAGTGGGTGGGGGAGGGAGAGAAGGACACAATGACTTGTCATTAACCAATAGGCTAACAGGAAAAACTTAATTACCAAAGTGCAAGGAGCAGGAATGTTGGGAAAGTGAAGTTAAATACAGCTGAACCTTACTTTGGACTTTCAAAATGTACAATTTTAATAAACTCAGGGGAATGATAAGTAGGATTCCATAAGAAAAGAAATTGATAGGAAAAGTTACTCAGTGTGGGTGGGAATTTCTGAAAATAAAGATATTGAAGCTAGAATTCCAAGGAGGAAGTAACATACATTGAGACTTGATGTCAGCATAGCAAGGTAATCTAGATGGGAAACCTGACCAAATGAACTAATTGTGCTTTATTAACATTATGTATTGAAATAAGTAGCTGAAACTATTGCTGACGTTCTCACTCAGGTCCGCCATTGAAGCGGGAAAATACTTTAACCTGATTGGTTGACCGGCTGACAGCCTCCTTTAAAAAGAAACGCTGTCAGCCAGGCTGTGGTGGTGGTGGTGGTTAGCTTTGCTGAAAGCCGCTTGGCCTCATTCCCATTCTCACCTGGAACGTAACAATTAACGTTTATAATACAGATGTCAAATTCTATCGTGGTACATAATGTATAGTGACGAATTGCAATGTTTTTGCCTTTGCAAAGCCGGAGTGGCATGGCCTACCTGTGACGCATCCGGCCCGTGGGCTGCCAGTTTGACAGGCCTGCTTTATAATGTAAGCTTAGCAACAGAATCTTGCCAGACTTGAAGTACATTCCTCCCTCATCGCTTTTGCAGTCCAAGAAACTAGAGAAGGGTCCCTTCTGAGATGTTTGCCCTATCCACATTCTTTTGTAGGCTGAGCTGTTGTTTCCCTAGCTGTAGCTTTTTCCCTTGTCTCCGTCAGTCATTCATTCCCACACATCATCACAAGAGCTTCCTTTCACTAGAGGTGTTCATCAGGAAGTTAGCCAGTGGTTTTGTGTGGGGACCTTAATGTGGATACCTGCAATGAACAGGGGGTCCTAAAAAGCCATTTCTATCATTCTGTACCTTTTTCCTGCCCTCAAAGCATCAATTTTCAAAGAAACATAGATTTTGAAAAACCTGCACTAGTTTCTATGAAATGTCGTCAATCTTTCTTAGAAATGTATTACTTTCATTCAATTTTGCTGAAAATTAAAACACTTGTTTGTCTGTTATATATGCCAGACAATGAGATAACAGAAGTTTCATTTTATTTTCATTAATATATTTTTATTTTAATGTTGGTTTAAGATCCAGACTAAACAGGAAAGCGTGTGTCTCAGTGCAGACCATTTTTGACACTCCAGACCTGGACCCCAAATAAAATCTTATAATCAGTTTATCCACACATCTACTACATATATCCAGAGGCAGGAAAACAGAAAAATGAACAAGATAATTTTATACCAGTTAAGACATAGGTTTGGGAAATGCAAATTGGATATATTAACATTAAAGTCTAAATTGCATTAATCTCAGTCTAGCACAATAATCAGAGCCTAATCTCCACTTGACAGAGTGGCATCTGTTCTTCCTTTCTTTCCTGGTTAATTTTTCTCATTCTCTCTTTTTCTTCCCTTTACCACTTTTTAAAAGCCTTTCTCATTCACTTTTTTCATCCTTCTCTCAATATAATGCTAATGATCCAATAAGAGGCACTGTGGGACTTGTTTCATCCTTAGTTAGGACCCTTTACTAGAATGCTTCCTGTGCTTCACAAGTTCCAATAAGAATGAAACCAGAAACGAGAGCCTCTTATTGGTCAGAAATAATTATAGCAAGGGTGTCAAACTCAATTTCATTGAAGGTCGCATCAGGGTTATGTTTGACCTTGGGGGGAATGGGCATAGCCAGGGTGGGTGTGGCCAGCTCGATGTCACTTATGTCAGGAATCCCTGTGGTGGACTGAGTACTCTGCCAGAGAAAATAGGCTCCCGAGTTCCATTTTTGGCTGCGACGGCTTCCTACAACCCTCTGCCAGTGAAAACAGAGCTCATGCAACCCCCCACCCCCACCCAAAGCTTCATTTTTGATGGCAAAGGCCAGTCCTTCTCTGTTTTCAGGGTGGCCTGGGCCAGATCCAGCCCTTAGGCCTTGAGTTTGACACCCTGAATTATTGTATCCATGAAACCATAAAATGTACTGGTTCTTAAGATTTCTACTGTAAGAAGGTCCTGCAGCTCTCTAGTCCAAGATTCTCATCTTTGGCTACTATAAGAAGGTTGGACTTCATCTTCCAGAATCCCCCAGCCAGCATGCTGTAGTTAATCTAGAGTTCCCCAACCTTTCTGGTTTTGCAGGCAGGCAGGGTAGGGAAGAGGGAAGAGTGGGCTCACACATGCACACATGCACAACACCATTTGTATGAATGGCAAGCACATGTGCCTGCTGTTCACACAAATGGAATACACATGCAGATACTTGTGCACCACTTCCATAGCCCGGTTCTGAAAGGCTCAATGCTCAGTAATGGGCCATGGGCCAAGAATTGTGGACCCCTGCTCTAGTATGTGAGAATCCCGTGCCAGGATGCTCTAGTGCATAAAGAAGGAGAACCATGTATACCCATATATTCAGTCTCTCTCAAAATTCAAACAATTTCAGAGTTTCTGACAGTGTAAGTATAAAATTCTATGGGGACAATCATTAAAAGGTTGACATACCAGCTCAGCCTCCATTCCACTCATGACTTTTCCTTCTCTGCCATTGCTAATTGACCTTCCACCACTTGAATATAAGTGATATGAAAGCAATATATTTTCCCGAATTGTGACTTTTGACCTCATTGGCATGTTGGTGTACTTGTTAATTCCAAAAGTATAGAGCTACTACTTGATAAGAGAATTCTCACAACACCTTGGCTATTCATTCAATTCATTTTCTGGAATTGTGCAAGACATTGGATCATAAAAGGTCCATGACATACTAAGCCACAAGGAAATAGCATCCCCTAGATTGGGAATTAGCCTAATTAAGCATGATGTGTGAGTGCTACCTATGTTCCTTGAGTACTATTCTCAGCCAGGCTGGGAGTTTGTGACTTTTGCCCATGATGAAAAAATAGAAGGGAGATTTTGATTTTAAAACCTAAAGGAAGCAATGTTTTCATTCTCCAAAAATAATCTGAAACTCCACCTTTGATGAAAGCATTCAATCTATAATCTTCCATTTTAGACAATCCTTCACCTGCAGACTTTATGGTGCACTTATTTTGGAGATATTCTTATATCATTGCATGTTCATATTTTTCTTTCTCCCTGATGTTTTCCAGAAGTGGAAGATCTGCTTTTCTTGGAGAAGAGAAAACCAACTGATTGTTGATCAATTGTTGTGACAGGAATTGACCAATTGGATTATCACCCGAGTTTGACCTAGTAGAGTAGACAGAGTGATTGGCCCAAAGTTGCCCAGCCAACTTTCACGACTAAGGTGGGATTAGAACTGTTTTTTAGCTTGGTGCCTTAACCACTAGACAAAACTACCTCAAATTATATTATCCCATATAACATAAATAAATATAGTTTCATGATATAATCTATCACATTTTTTAACAGCCTAACAAAACTGTAGTTGCTCTTTCTCTGTTTATAGAGACTTTTGGAAGGAAAGAACAGTCAGGTGCACAAAGCACAGTGTAAAATAAAAAGGTTACAGAAATAAGGACCTGGTTGCCTAACTCTTAAATTATGCATATTTTACAACATTCCACTTAACAATCTAAGCAGTAACCCTTAAGATTTTTTTTGTTTGTTTGTTTATTAAGTTGGAACAAAATGTGCTGTAATCCTGTTTGTCTCCTTCGGCGAGTATCATTTCTTGCTATTGGCTGGCTGATCGCTTTTTGAGCGCCGTGTACTTTGCTTCAAGCCCAGTTGCCTTTGTAAACAACTGGTATTGTATAGAACAATTTCAGGAAATGTAAGTGGAAACAAGAAGTCTTTTCAAGGACTGTGGTGCATTTCAAAGGGCACCACAATATGAATAACACTTAGGGAACATTTCTATTCATTTGCTGAGGATGTTAGGTTTGTTCAAGGTAAACACAAGGACTGCTTTACCAATATGTTCATAGTTTATACAAAAAAACATTCTTCCTATTTGGTTTTTTCCCTTCACCCCATCAATAAGATCTCTTCTATTCTCATGAATAGTAGAGATCTTAGAGAGAGAGAGAGTATGGTAGAAATAAAACAAACAAAAATTATCAGTAGCTCCCTGGTTTAGGTTCTTGAACAGTACTTGGCAGTGGTGGGATTCAAAAATTTTTACTACCTGTTCTGCGGGCATGGCTTGGAGGGCATGGCAGGGGAAGGTTACTGCAAAATCCCCATTCCCTCCCAATCAGCTAAGGACTCGGGAGGCAGAGAATAGATAGGGGAGGGGCCAGTCAGAGGTGGTATTTACCGGTTCTCCGAACTACTCAAAATTTCCGCTACCGGTTCTTCAGAACTGGACAGAATCTGCTGAATACCACCTCTGCCACTTCGACATGAAAGAACCAATGAAAATGTTTGATTGGGAACAAACAGCATCCCCACTGTGTCACCTCCCAAATCAAATGTAATAATAATATGTTAAAAACTGCTACCTTTTCATCGCAGCCCAAATGTTTCACATTGCTAAAATACTGTAGTATCAAATTTGTGGCCCACAGGTCAGATGCATCACATGCTGGCCACGCCCACCTCTTTTTAGCGAAGGGGGGGCAAGTCACTATACATCATGTGACGACAATGTGATGATGTGAGTTTGACACCCCTGGCTTAATATGATGGGAGAAGAAATTTGACGGGAAATTCTCCCAGCACTACAGTGAGTAGCACGTGATGACTTTTTGGTTATGCCAGTTTTAATATGTAACAGAATTCCAGCCTTTAGAATTTTACTTCCTGTTTGTATTTTATCAGAACGGTATCTGGTTGCATTCTGGAGATTGAGCAGCATTTACATTTACTAAAGAAATCCATTTGAGGGGTATTTCTTGAGGGTTGTTGTTTTTAATTCTCCTGGGATTCTGTTCCTTTACTAGCCATGCTCTGTTATGGTATGATATATTTGACTTAACTTTGCTGTTCAAAATAATAGGGCAGGGCAAGATCACTTCACTTTATTATGCAAAGTCAGCTTGTGCCACAGAGAGCATACAGTTCTCCCTAGTGAGAATTTGAGGCAACCAATTCCCTTCTTCAAGACATTCTACAGTTCTCAAAGATACCCTTGCAGAGAAAGTTTTCCTGGTGCTTCCAGTAGGATGTCCAGGATTTCCTGAGGTCTATTCAAATACAGCTGCTCGAAGCACAGAAGCAAAATTTCCCTTCAACGTTTTGCATAGACTTCCTGAATCAACACAGCAATTGGTTTCAGAGTCACTAAGCCAAAACCAAACAATCTGCATTATGGCCTAACTAATGATGCTTCTGCAGTTTGAGGGCAGCAGCAAGCTTTATGTGGCATGGCAAGACCTACCCTCCTTGGTAGTTTTATAAAAGGAAATGGGTCCCTGAAATGACTTCAAGGCTTAATGTGCCCGTTTTTGCTTCTTAACTGCTCTCCCAACAGAATTTTTATTCCCATTCAATCTGAGGACCTTATAGGCTGCACAAGGGGTGAGGCCAACTCATGGGCTACACTTGCATCCCAGCTTCAGTGCATTCTGTGAATCTAGTCAAGATTCTCCTGCTGGCCACATAGATGATGTCCTTGTCTCCAGAACCCTCTAGCAGTTTGCTAATTTTTCAGCACTGGGTAGTATGAACCATAGGTTTTATTGATCTAAGTATGTTATTGCTAGTTGGTAGAACTTGTAAAAAGACACAAAGAGTCTTCAGAATCTCTTTGAGCTCTGAGTTCATCCAGCAGTAATGGTGACTGCAGAAGTTACTGGTAAATAGAGTTCAGGACAGCTTTTCAAGTAGTGGATAAGAATTAAAGCTGGTGTAGGATCGAAGGTTGGAAATGAGCTCTGCAGCCAATTGGAATTGTGGTGAACTGCTAGAAGAGAGGCAGTGGCAGCTCTGCCAATCAGCTGTCTAGGGAATATGGAGCTGGGCTGCAGACACCACTGCTCAGCTGCTGAAAATTTAGCAATACTGAAGTGGCAATGAAGTTAGCAACAAATTACAACGACCATAGTTAGTAGAAGTTCCCATCCAATGTTTTGAATACCTGTCTAATAGAAGGAACCAGACTGGTAGCGTTTATTAAGAAAGGAGTTCGGTTGTTAGTATTGAGTGTATGGTTTCAATTGGATCATGGATGTCCGTTCCCAGAGGGGGAGAGGGTGGAATCTCAGTAGGGCTTGGGAATGTAAATTAGACTCTAGCTACATGGGGAGAGCATGGCAAGGATTGTGCAATGTTTACATGGTTTGGTTGATAGTAACTGGCTATCTGAGACTAAGTTCACCCAATGCTAAGGTCTGTGTGGACTCTCCTTTCAGATTTAATTGAGCTTGGGTAAGAGCATTTATTAAAGGTTACCTTATGATGACAATACCAGAAAAGTTAACTGTATTTCACACTCACTGTATTGACAGATATCTAGCAGATAACTATGTTTAAGGTACCAATCCATCCTCTATAGGGAGGGGCCATCTGTGGGGGCTCTGCAAGGCATATGTCAGGTGCAATCCCTTGGACCCATTCTGTGTTGGACTGTGGCTGAATAAGTCTTTTGGAACTGACAGATGCACTGGCATAGTCATCTGAGAAGAATTTGTGTCTGTTGGTCTTCAGGAAGTAGACAGAATCCTTACAACTAGAAATGAGACCATTTGTGTATTAAATTCATGTCCTTGCTGGTTGGCCAAGGCTTCTGGGCAGAGGATGTGTAGCTTTATCCAAGTGATGGTGAATGCATCCTTGAAGGGGAAGTGACTGGTTTTGCTAGCTCCTAAATGGGCAGTGGGCCATCTCTTTTTAAATAAACCATGCCCATATCCAGCATGGCTGGATAATTTTTGTCAGGTTTCCAACTGTTCCTTCCTAAGGAAAGTTATTAGGAAGGCGATCAGTTTACAGCTTCAGAGAGCCCTAGTGGAAATTGATTATTTGGCGTCTTTTCATTTCAATTTCAGTGATAGCTGAAGGGACGCGGTGGCTGAGTGGCTAAGATGCTGAGCTTGCCGATCAGAAAGGTCAGCTATTCAACGGTTCAAATCCCTAGCACTGCATAACAGAGTGACTTGTCCCAGATTCTGCCAACCTAGCAGTTCAGAAGCATGTAAAAATGCAAGTAGAAAAATAGGGACCACCTTTGGTGGGAAGGTAACAGTGTTCCATGCACCCTCAGCATTTAGTCATCTAGCTGCATGACCACAGAGATGTCTTCGGACAACGCTGGCTCTTCGGCTTTGACACAGAGATGAGCACCGCCCCCTAGAGTCGGGAATGGCTAGCACATATGTGTGAGGGGAACCTTTACCTTTACCTGAACCTTCATAGAAATAGCATTGATTACATTTGTGTGCCAGGACTAAGATGAAGCTGGTGCACCCATCCTAATCATTTTTAATTTCTCTGCAGTTCCATCATAAGAGGGCTGAGAGCAGAAGATATGGTATTATGGTAATTCTCTTTCTTCTAAAGTTGATTCCACTAAGTGTTAGTAAGTTTTCTCAGATATCCCTGATCTCGTCGCTCCTATTCAACATATATGTCAAATTGATAGGTGAGATTATCAATCAGCATGTAGTTAAATACCATCAGTATGCTTCAAACATTGACTCAAGCTTTGTTCATTTCACATGTGGACTATTGTAATGTGGTCTATATTGTGCTACCTTGAAAAATCACTTGAAAGCTATAACTGGTCCAAAATGCAGTGGCACAGGCCATTGAGCTATGGTGGTGCAATGGTTAGAATGCAGTACTGCAGGCTAAGTCACTGTTCACTCCAGGAATTTGTTTCTGACCAGCTCAAGTTTGACTCAGCCTTCCATCCTTCCGAGATCGGTAAAATGAGCACGCAGATTGTTGGGAGCAATATGCTGACTCTGCAAACTGCTTAGAGAGGGCTGTAAAGCAGGGGTCCCCAACCTTGGCAACTTTAAGTCTGAAGGACTTCAGCTCCCAGACTTCTCCAGCCAGCAAAGCTGGCTGGAGAATTCTGGGAGCTGAAGTCCTTCAGACTTAAAGTTGCCAAGGTTGGGGACCCCTGCTGTAAAGCACTGTGGAATGGTATATGAGTCTAAGTGCTATTGCTATAAGGAGCATGCCATGTCATGGCCAAGTAACCTGAGCTCCACTGGTTACCAGTGGGTTTTCAGGCACAATATCCAAAGTACTGATCACCATAAAATCCTTCACGGCATAAGATCATTTATGTGAAGGACTGCCTGTCTTCTGTAGTTTGTACACAGCATGTACCTTTATCAGAGTTGCATACAAGTTTATAAAGATCTGATATTATGAAAGATTAGCACTGGTTATATTATGGGTTTTGTTGCCTTCTTGGTGATGGCAGTTATTTGTTATGTAATGTCTTAATCCTGCCCAGTGCCCAGAGTCACAACAGGTGAGTTAAATGGCCATACACCTTGATAAAATGTGGAAATAAATGCCATTGGCTGGACTGTTCTTTGTGTTTTCTATGTCACCCTGAGACCTGCAACCAGATCAAGTAACTTGCTATTAAATAAATGAATGGAGTATTAGTAAGTTGCAGTTGAAGCTTCAGGGGCTACAGCAGTTGTCTGCTCAAGAGTTTAGTCTCTTCAAGCTGAAGCACCAAAAACATTTCATCTTCTCCCCACATAGCTACTTTCTTGCTGCCAGAGGACACACGAGGCATGATTCAAAGTAGATGACTAACTAAGTCTTCGATACCAAAACAGACTTTACAAAAAGCCAGGTTCTAAGGGAAGGCTGGCCCAGCAAACCCATGCATGCAAAGTTCACTGCCCCAGAAGAGTTGCAGTGCCAATCAGCAGGAAAGCAGTTTTAAAAATTCATCAAATTATGATCTCTCCAAGTGAACTTCCTGGGGAAGAGAGACGTGTTGTTCTGTAACGAGGAGCAGAGACCCGCGGCTTTCTTTACAGATGTCTGCAAATCCCAGCCCTTGCTAGGAAACAACCTGTGCACTTTAGAACACACATTGTAGATTGGACCAATAGTGAGAAAATATGTGCTCTGGATATAATTTACCCCGTTATTAAAAACACTCTTTGGCAGAGAAAATATGCCAGTATAAAAGAGATTTGGGATTAATATTAATGAAACAGCATCCTGGTGAGTCTAGCAACATGCTTGAATGCATAGCTACAATAATAGTAACAGCACTAATGCACACTTCCCAAACACCAGGTGATAGATAAGACATAGTTTAGTACTGTTAGGATATTCAGCCTTATATTGGGTTGACAATATATAAGAGCCTATGTTCTTAAGGAATTATGTAGCTTTAAGAACTGTATTCAATTCTGATTCGCTGTGAGTCTCAGCTCTACCATTCATTTATTTAAGAGCAAGCTCAGAATCACAGCTCATCCCCTTTTCTGATCCCTGTTCGATTCCTTGTGATCCTGGTTTTCCTGATTGCTGCTGAAGAAGAAGAAGGAGTATTGTTTTGCATCACTGTGAGATAACTCTGTGTTTGGTGTTGGACTGTTATTTGTTTGAGAAGTTAGTCGGAAGAAGCATTTTAGTTGCTACAAAGTAAAGACTATTTATTTTCTTACTATCACTGTTTTAGAGTTTGTTTGTGGTTTACAGCAACGTATCTCTTTACTGTCTGGTGAATTACATTATTCCGCATTTATTTGCTAACACTGGTTAAGGGACCAGAGTTGTGACACTGGTTCTGAACCCAGAGTTGCTTGTTCTGTTAACAAGTACTCTTTTGTTTAGAGAGTTCTTCCCATTATACTGAGATTAATTTTAATTCTTCCTTTCTACCTGGAAATTTTATCAACAAGCAGCATTTTCAGATTTTGGAAAGGGATCAGGGATAATGGCCGAGCAAATAAGAAGGGAATGGGCACGAGGAACTACACAGACTACTTGGGCCAAGGCTGATCAACTGGAACCTAAGTGCTGTATCTGACCACTTTCCTGATTTTTTTTTTCAGAATCTCAAGCTCTATATAGTTTGACTATAGGAGAATGTTAACTTACATACATCCTTCTATAACACAACAAATGCAAAATGCACTCTAGAGAACAATGTTCTTATTTCTTTCTCAAGGGCAAACCTAGCAATTTATTCAACCTGAGAAACCTGCAAGCTACTTAGGAACACAACTATGCCAGCTCTGGAAAGAAGGAAAGTCTAGTTGCATCTGGAGAAAAAAATACTTTTTAGGAGGAATTCATAATGTGGTGAATCCAATTTCAGTACACAAAGCAAAGAACTAGAGGACATGTTAGTTACTGATTCACATATACTAATAACAGAAAGTATTTTGGCACCTGAAAAATTAACTTACTCTCTCACAAGGGTTAGCTTCTGCCCATACACTTTCTCAGTTTCCATTCCATTCTTACAGTATCTAGAGACTGATGTTTTTAGTCCAAAAGACTAACAAATCATTCATGCATTTTGAGGAAAATTCAGGGACAAATCAACAACCAGAAAGCCAATGTTACTGAAACATGTTCCAAAGTCATCTCTTCTTGTCATTTTAGATCCTGTGATTTCTACCAAAGTCCAATTATGTATTTGCTGCTAAATATTTTTTCAGCAATCAAAAGAGGAAAGACTGAGTGAACCAGTTGTAGGCATCAGATTTCATGATCTTTCACAGCCTGCAGCACTGACTGTATTTTAGTTGCTTCACATAATATTAAAGATGACAGTAAGCCAGTGTGATATCAATCAATAAACCTGGTGCTTCTAATAAACTCATTGTCAGGGGAAAGTCAGAAAACCAACTTCGGTGTTCTTTGGTCCAGCAAAATATCACAGTTTCACATTTTCATTACAGACTCCCTATGGCTTCCCATTATATGTTTTTAGATACATCCCATGCCTGACTACTGAGACAGAATGAACTTCTTTGGATTTTATATTTTAGAAAGCACCGCATGTCACATTTACATACTTACTCTGTTGCTTTGGGAAAGACTTGGTCCAGTCCAACAAAGCTTTTAAATGTTCTTTATTTTTTTATTTGCTTTAAAAATTCATAACCCATTGTTTTCACTTTTCTTGAGACACAAGTGGTCAGCCATCACAGTGCTAACTTTTCAAGAAAATGAAACTTAATGGTTATTTCCTGCTCTAGTCAAAACCAAGTGCCAGCCTAATCTGATTAGAAGGTGAATCAAGGAGAAAATATTTTATGCCCTAAGCAAAGATGCATGATTTCATCTGCATGATGAAAACCTAATGACAATCCAATTGCACAGAAGAAAAATTTATATTATTTTATAGCTCTCTCTAAGCAGTTTACAGAATCAACATATTGCCCCCAACAATCTGTGTCCTCATTTTACCCACCTCAGAAGGATGAAAGCTGAATCATCCTTGAGCCGGTGAGAATCGAACTGCTGGCAGTCAGCAGAATTAGCCTGCAATACTGCATTCTAACCACTGTGCCACCATGGCTCTGTTAATAAGAATTTTCTTCCAATTAATTCTAAATATTTTGTATTTGAACAATCAACAATATTAACTAGTTTTTTTTTTATTTAGGTGACAAAAATTAAAATACAAAAACTATGAAGAATGTTAAAATGCCAGGGTCAAATACTATTTCTATAGAATGCAATAGAGTATATACCCATGTCTTAATTCTTAAATTTTAGCATTTTGATAAGTATAGTTTGAATCTGATTAAAATATTATTTGGAATATTTTTTAATGAACTCCAGAACTAGCAGCAAATGGGATTCATCTTGATCAAGTATATATGTTCAAATTGTTTCACTGAAAGTAGAGATAACCCTTCATAAACATTATTTGTTAAGAGTTTCTTTTCCTCAGAAATTCATGCTATTTGATAATTCCTCTCCAAAAACACAAATTAGGACTAATTGTATGTTATATCACCTCTTTTCTAGGGGAAAAAAGCATTCAGCCAAGTGGTCTTTTTTGTTGTTGGATTATTATCTTGAATCCTTAATTTCTGTCCTTACACATAGTATGATTCATGGTTTGATAGAAGTTGCTAAGGAATATAAACCAGTCTTGTTTTCAAGTTACAAGTCCAGTATATCTTGAATTTTCATTTTGGCATCAGTTCAGAAAGATTTAGGCCAATTAGTGTTTTACCTCCAAAAGCTTCAAAAACATTTTAATATTTTTTTGTAATTTGGTTGAACATGCAGGGTTTTTTTTAATATTATAGATGTACTGTCAACTGTACATTTGGTAACAGGAGCCAACAGATTTCAGATAAGGCCAGATGTTTCTTTTTTCTATCCATTCATTTCTTCTTCTTTGTGATTTTCAACAGTTGTCAATTCATATGTGCTTCCACTGCTAAGATGTTTACCCGAGCCTGTTCTATTTTCTTCCCTAATGGCAGTCACCTCTTTCCATTTGTAACCTCTTCTAGCTTATTGCAAACCCATGGTTCTTTTTATTCTACATTTCAGTCTATTCACGAATGCTTCTTTAAAATAAAACTTTGTTTATGCCTTCCAGCTCTAAAATAATATGTCCCCTATTTTTAAAAGCATAGTATGCCTAATGGCCGGAAGCAAAAAAAATGAGCATTCTCCCAAAAAAAAAACACCTTGCCAGTATATATCCCAAAGTGACTGATGATATTCACATGTAAATGAATGCTACATACGGTATCCATGTCCAGATAGCAGTTTAGCCAATGCCTAATCCAGACTGATTGGTGAGCAAATACCCTATTCACTTGCCCAGAAGTGGATCCTGTGGTTGTATGTAGCTCTCTTCACTGTTTTCTTGCTTCCTTTCCATATGCAGCTAAGCCAATAGTGCCATAGGGAATTCTAAACCTGTTCAACCAAATATACCAACACTCCTCTTTATGTTTTGTGTTCAGTGCATGATGATCTGGGATGCAGTCAGCAGGAGTCCTGAGGCTTCAATTGTTATGCAAAGCTCCATTCCTCCCTCTCTGCATTCTGAAAATGTGGACAGCAAATCCATTCTGGCTTCATACGGGAAGCTTGAATTGGCCTTAGTATTCTGCTCGCTGTGGGATCCTTTGGATCAGATTTTTCAACCTGGTAGATGTGCTGATTTGCATCCCCTCCCACATCCCTAGTGGGATGAAGAAGCCACAGTGGCAAGGGATGGCAGGACTTAAATTCCAAGTCTGTGAAGAACATCATGATCTGGAAGGGTGATTTTGATATAAGAGCGAACCACATGGTGTTTTCCCTCTCTGCCTTCTCTCTTAGCTCATTCAGCATTCAGTGTGATTTTCAACAGTGACCTGGGAAAATAAACACCTTGTTTTTATGGTGTGGTGACTTTATTAAGAAATAGTTGTGGAGATGCACATTAGTCTGAAGTGCGGCAAAAAAGAACAGTTCCTCTTAAATATTCATAGCCAATTTATGAAAGAAGAGGCTAGAATTGCTGCATGACTGCCAATGGCTTTGATTAGGAACAAAGCCAAACTCTCGGCCTCTTTCTCAAAGCAGATTAACACCTGTTCATCACCACACAAAAGATATGACAGGGCTTAATAGTAAATATCAGGACATCTCTGTTGTAAAACTCCATTTCCTAATGGAGTGATGCTTCCTTTCTATGCAGGCCAAAGCGTCCATAGGGATTATTTAAAAAATAGAAAAGAGCATTAACATGCACACGTTTCTAAAGGAACCCTTTGTGGATTTTTAATAAGGCTGCTTTTTTGGTGGCTGAGCCAAATGAATGACTTTTGCTATATTTTTGTAGTAGTTTCGCTCCTAGGTGGAAGGAATATTCTCTTTTTGTTCTGGTTATATGCGGGTGGGGAGGATAAAAATAAGATAAACTATTCAGAACACAATGCCACAATCTTGTCCCAGTTCCAACTAGCACCCAGTCATCTTATTGCCATCCATTCCCAATGTACAGACAACAGGCATCCACAGTACAAGGGAAGGTACCAAAAAACGAAGATTGCAAATGCAACTAGCCCCTTTTTATATACGATGAACAAAACAAGGAATGTGGCTTGTTTTGTGCATCATATATCATGCAGCCATGGCCACTTTCTTGACTTTTTTGACCTCTCACCATGAAAATCTTGTCATGTAATAGCTGCTCCAGAGAGGGAGAATCCTGATACTGCATTATTTCAAAGGGGTTTGTTGACAGAACCAGACAAGGTTCCCAGGATAAGTCCCATGATTCTCATGTTGGGTGTGTGTGTGTGTGTGTGAAGAAATAACGTGCATTTCTATCTCTTAACTTTGATATTTAGTATTGATGAAAGTAACCAATTACTGATGGATTTTGCAGGAGTTGCATTGCAAAGAATCATGGGTTCCATATGGACATTGTGCTAAGACAGCCTCCTTTGTCCATCCCTTTCCAGATGTATTCGGATTGCATTTCCCTAATGAGTAAGACTGCGCTACATTAAGGTTTATTGTTAACTGAATTAAGTTCAGTAAGCCGCTCCCTTCCAAGTCCATCATAACTGCAGAGACCAGACCAGACCTGCAGACCACTTCTGGTTTCAGTTCAATGTATTCTAGTTTAAACTAACAAAACTATTGTTAGCACTATGAACTGCATATATGTTTATCTGTGCTTTATAGAAACAAGCCAACTGAAGAAACTATAGTTTGAACTTAGGTTGGTTTACTAAATCTTAAGCAAGACAACCAACCACAGTTCCTCCAGGTTCAAATTACAGCAATTAATTAATTAAACATGAAAATAAAAGTTTCCACTACAGTACCACCACACTTCTACAATTAGATTGGGATCAAATAGGGGTGCATAGAAAACTCTCCTAAACTGAGTAACGTTCTATTAAAATACATCAAGGGTTAGATTCATCATCTGAAACCCAAGGCTCCATTTTAATTATATGTAAAGTAAAAGGAATATATTTTGTGTGAGTCTTGTCCATATTTATTGAAGAAGTTATGGATCTTTCCTTTAGGGTTATGTTCAAACAAAGCCAGTACTTAAAATTCCACTTTCTGCTAATGAAATATATTGAATTATTTCTTTGCATTTGGAGGGGGAGGGTGTAAATGTGTATTAAGAGTGAGCTTCTTATTTTTGAAGACATTTGTGTTGTTCTTTTCCAAGCAATTAGTGCATAACTTCCCTCCCTTCCTTCCTCTTTCTCCTTGATTACCATCCAAAATTAATTGAAACCAATAGAGAAATTCTTGATTTCAGAAATGTTATGATAGTCGTTAAGTTCTGAGTGTATGTCTATGTGCGCGTGTGAGCACGCATGCGTGTGTTTTAATTTCTAGACCCATCTGTACAATGCTGTACTTTCTAAAACTGGAGATTTAAATTAACAGTAATCACTCATGGGATAAGACTGACAACATTATAGCTTATTATATTAATCATTGTTATACATGGAAGGCTGAACTTAATTATGAATACACTATCATGGAAATAGAAGGGGCCCAAAGATACACCAGGGGAAGGGTTATAGATAACAGAAAATGTGCTCCTATAAAGAAAGATTGTGAAGGCAGGCGCTTTTTAATTTGGGGGAGAAATGATTAAATGAAGCCTTGCTAGAAAAGCAACTGAAAGGAAATGATTGGCACGCATTTGGGAAAGCACAAACAAGGGCATTTCAATTCTGCATAATTGTTGCTCCTCATCACTGCTGAGTTGAAATTGGCACAATAATCAGCTGTTGCTTTCCTTGGCTCAGCAGGGAAGCCCACCCAAGTTGACTCCAGGTCAACACTTATGGAGTTATTAAGAAAACCACAGTACGACAGTACTGGTGAACTGAAGAACATCTCACTTCCTATATTAAGAGGTTACTGCACTTTTTTATAAGTCTTTTTGGTCCCTCTCTGCACAAAATCTCCAGCCTTAAATCCTACATATAACAGAAGAAAAACCACAGTGCAACTACAGTATAGCACAACAGTTATCGGGTCTAGTCCTTGGAGAACCACAGGAAGAACAACCCAGCCTGTGTCACAGCAGCAGTGCCCTGTTGCAACAGTCTGATAGGGCAGTCCTTTGCAGGCAAATCCTGATTAGGATATCTTTTTCTGAGGGAAAAGAGTGGGATCATTTTCTCTCCCAAACCTTTATTGGGGAGTGGATGACTCAAAGGTGGCATCAGAAGAGATGAAAATTGATGGCTGTGTGCCTCCTCTAGATAGTTACTAACTTGGATCTTGAGGCTTTGTGGACTTACCAGGAGCTTCCCAGACATTGGCCTACTCTCTGTTCATAAACGTTGGGCAGTGCTTTGAAACTTTTCAAATAGAGCATCCCATGGAAAGTGTCTCAAATCAAAACAGGAACCTCGTGCTTTTAATTCAGATGGTGAAGAAGTTCTCTGTAGTCTTTTAAAGCACTTTGTAAATGTGATGACTTTCCTGTTTCGTGAATTGTGGCCAATGCTAAATCAACCCACGTTATTATATTATGGTTATTAGAATTGTTAATAACAATAAAGTATACAATGGTTAAGGGTGGCTCAATAGCTAAGACACTGAGCTTGTCGATCAATGCCGCGTAATGGAGTGAGCTCCCATTATTTGTCCCAGCTTCTGCCAACTTATTAATTTGAAAGCATGTAAAAATGCAAATAGAAAAATAGGGACCACTTTGGGGGGAAGGTAACAGCTTTCTTTGCTCCTTTGATGTTTAGTCATGCTGGCCACCTGACCATGGAGACGTCTTCAGACAGCGTTGGCTCTTTGGCTTTGAAATGGAGATGAGCACCGCCCCCTAGAGTCGGGAACGATTAGAACATATGTGTGAACCTTTACCTTATATAATGGTTGAACTTCATCTTCATACATGGAGAATACTTGGGATATTGAAAAATATGCTACATTCATACGTTACTGGTCAATATTTAATCATATGATTAAATTCTCTACCTATCAGAGTTCTTTTGGTCTAACAAAGTAAATAGAGTTCTGGTCTTCATTTCATTTCTCAGCTTTCAACAGCTTTAATGGCCACAAGCTCTGATGTTGCTCACTCTTATGCTAATGACATGGTCTAATCTGGTAGGTCCAACATGAATAAGAGTTCAAATTCAGCTCTCAGCACTTGGATCAAGCCTTACCTTTAAATTCCATGTGATTGAAGCATCATATCTTGAAATGGGTTGGATCAAATTGGTTTGTTTTTGAAATCGAATCATGGCCTCTTTGAATCTCAGATTTCCATTTTAAATCAGTTTAGAGTTGATTCTCACAAGTTTTCTCAATGCTATTCTGAAAAATACAGACAGTTAATCAAAATCAGGTTTCACACCTAGCATTAACCGATCACATTAAAAATAAATGGTCTGACACTTTTGAATGCACATTGGTTTGGAACGATTGTATTTACCTCAGTTTTAAATCTGAGTTTTAAATCAGCCAAGTGCTTTTGTTTAAATATAACATTTAAAACATCCTAGTTTCCATAAGCAGAATATCGCCAACTAGTAGTATCAAAACATTTGAAAAAAGAAAGCATACTATCAGTACCACTATCTCTGTGCAGAGGTGGGTTGCTACCAGTTCTCACCAGTTTGGGTGAACCAGTAGTGGAAATTGCAACTTTGTCGCCGAACTGGTAGTGACAGCAGGCTTACCACGCCCCCGAACCAGTTCCCTGGTCGCCCATGCCATTCCTGCCATTCTTTTAGCCATTTTATAGTGTTCTGTGCATCCGTGGAACAATTTATAGGCAACTGCACATGGCCAAGCAATGCGTGGTGGGTGCACGCAAGTGAAGTGAGCAGCATGCACACAAAGCGAACCAGCAGTAATGCCGGCAGCAACCCACCCCTCCCTCTGTGGCAACTAGCTGAAATCCTTACAATTCAAAACAAGAATTTACTTGATTATGGTGCGCCTGCATTCACACTCTATATCTATCTATCTATCTATCTATCTATCTATCTATCTATCTATCTATCTATCTATCTATCTATCTATCTATCTATATCTATATCTATATCTATATCTATATCTATATCTATATCTATATATCTATCTATCTATCTATCTATCTATCTATCTATCTATCTATCTATCTATATATATATATATATATATATATATATATTTCTATCTCTCTCTCTCCCTCCCTCCCTCCCTCTCTCCCTCCCTCCCTCTCCCTCTCTCTCCTTCCCTCCCTCTCTCTCTCCCTCCCTCCCTCTCCCTCTCTCTCCTTCCCTCCCTCTCTCTCTCACCCTTTCTCTCTCTCTCTCTTCCTCTCTCTCCTCCTCTCTTTCTCTCTCTTTCACACATACGCACACACACTCATAACAGCTGGTATAAGAGGAAGGCTATTATTTGAAGAAAGTGGTTGTTCATAAAGACAAGAAAAAGCAGGGCATTGACATAATTTGCAACATCTGGCAATATTGTCTGATGTACTAAAATATCACCTTGAAAAAATGCCATATGCTTCCTCTTCCAGCATTAGCCTAACTCCTCAGCACCTTGGAGAGTCAGGATTAGGACATTCATTATAAGATCATAAAAGTCTACTTACATGAACTGATTGTCTCCTTGAGAAGCCTTAGTATGAAGATCAATAGAATAAAGGCCAAGTTCAGTGTGATCAGTTTAATCAGGATGAATGAGGTTGTCTAAATAAGGCATCTGACAAACAAGTATTCACTGTCACTTGATTGTCATCCAAAAATGTTGGAATCCTTGTCAAAGACTGGATTGTACTGTGCTGCCCGAACATTTTGTGTCACTTACCCTCAAGTGGAAGTCAAGCAACTCTCCCGGATAAAATTGGCCAATTTACACCTGTCATTGAGTTATCTCTAGTTTGAACTTTTTGACACACCTATATCCACTAACACCTTTGAACAACCTATAAATGGAAGTTGGTGCTGATAAATTTTGTCTATTAGAACTAAGCATAGTGAGGTTTTTTGTTTTATTCATTTTTTCAAGCTTTCAGATAAAGTACAGTGGGGTGAAACTCCATATGGTATCTCAGTCATTGCATTTTCCTTTTTTTTTTTTTAGTAAACATCAAACATAAACCAACCAGTTCAATACCTTGGCTTTAGGGAAGTCCTTAATAATATATAATTTGGAGATGCAGGGGGAAGAAAACAAGCCCAAATTATCTGATGCAAATTTTATGCAGCTGCAAATATGAAATAGATAATCATTTATACTGGAGAAAATGTCTCTTGTTATAGTTCATTTAGATTAGTTGTTTGATGATTGTATGCTGCCTCTGCTTCAATCAAATTGACTCCAGGCAGGTTACACAATAGTGTTAAAGTGTAAGTAAATCAAATCCCTATTAGTAACTTTACTTTAAAAATTCAAAAGAGCAGTATTACCTCCTCAAAAGATCATGTTTATAAAAACAAAGAAAACTCCAAGGAAACCAGTTTCAATGGCAACACTATTTAAATATGAATGGCAACATGAAAATACTGTAGAGCAGTGATGGTGAAATGTTCAGCACTGAGTGCCCAAACCAGAATGCGCCAAAGCCCCAGAAACCCAAAGACTAGCTGGCTGGTGCGCATGCGCGCACTGGCCACCTGATCTTCGGGTTTCCAGCACTTGTATGCATGCCAGTCAGCTGGTCTTTGGGTCTCCGGTATGCACATGCGTACGGCCAGCTAGTCTTTGCATACACCAAAGCACTGGAAACCCAAAGACCAGGTGGCCAGTGTACGCATGTGCACTGGCCAGCTAGTCTTTAGATTGCCAGGGCTCTGGAACACTCGAAGATCAGCTGGCTAGTGCACATGTGCACACCAAAAACCCAAAGAGCAGCTAGTAATGCTGCACATGCCCACAGGGAGGGGTCTGCATGCCATCTCTGGCACACATGCCATAGATTCACCATCACCGCTGTAGAGCATATCCTGAATGTCCTACATGGTATGCTGAAAAACTAATTTAAAAATGCAGAGGTCAAGAATATACAGGTGCATTTTTTATATTCCCAAAACTGTTCTGGTATCTACTATCATTCTGATCGACTCAGCTCTGCAACTTGGAGGAGGTTAAATTAGCTGCCTCCAGGTAGACTACTTGAAAGAGTTCAAGGAAATCTACCTGAAATGTTCCTGGGATCAGAAATAGCTGATCCCAGGAACATTTCATTTCAAAATCTATTATATTACTAATTGCAAAGTTCAGATCCATGGGTCCTTCTGTTGGTCTGTTGGACCACCTAAATAATGCTACCACCATCAGCAGGTCTCCACTATTTTCTGTTTCCCTTTCTAAGGGCATTACAACAGCCCGAAATCCTTGTTTGGTTGCTCCCTAATTGCATGAAACTAAAACTACTCTTTTAAGTGACTCTACCAGGGTATATTGTATTTTCACTGATGTAAAAACATGATATGATTCATTGTGTAGTACATTTCAACCAGTGGTGGGATTCAAAAAAATTTGCTACCCGTTCTGTGGACATGGTTTGGTGAATGTGGTATGGCTTGGTGGGTGTAGTGGCTTGGTGGGCATGGTTTGGTCGCATGGCAGGGGAAGGATACTGCAAAATCCCCATTCCCTCCCCACTCCTGGAGAAGGTTACTGTAAAATTCCCATTCCCTCCCCACCCCACTAACCTGCTTTCCAATTCCATTCTCCTGTGCAGGTTAACAAAAGAAGACCCAGCCAATCAGCTGGGAGGCAGCAATAGACCAATCACGCTGATCAGCTGGGATGGGGCCAGGGCCAGGCAGAGGTGGTATTTACCAGTTCTCCAAACTACTCATAATTTCCGCTACCAGTTCGTTAGAACTTGTCAGAACCGGCTGAATACCACCTCTAATTTCACTTGTATATGTGTTTGTGCATTTGTGTGTGTCTGTGTGTGTGCATTTGGATTTTCTGTTTCCCTTTGCTGCCATCTAATTGGCATCTGGATTTTTGCAACCAGCTTCTTGTAGCTAGCTCTATTATTGTTGTTACATCTGCTTAATTAAAAATGCATACTTTGAACTCAGAATAACTTTTTTCTGAGTAAACATGTTTATGATCATATGGCACAATGAATTCCCAGAAAACACGATAGAGATCAGGCTGTAAATAAATTAGAAAGCAACTTGCAAACAGGAAACTAAGCTGTAAGGTCTGTAAAGATAAGGGGACAAAATCTCTATTATTACCAAAGATAATATGATTCATAGAAAATTATTGCAATAGACATTGTCAAAAGGGTATATATTTTTTACCAGAAAGTAGAAGCATTGCTGTGATAACCAGTTTTGGATAAGATATTTGTAAGCTATTGTTTCTTTTATTTCTGAGGCTAATAGCCTCAATAAATTTATAGCTTCTGATAATTTTTAAAATAATTGGAATTCAACCATTATAGTGGAGTTTATTAGTTATCACAGGCTTTAAATCAAAGGCAAGAACTTTTTGAGGCTAAGAAGTCCCTGAAGGACCTCTGCAGTGCAGTGACATCACCTGAGGCAGTAGAGTGATAATTTCAGAGGCTGGTTTTCATGTTTTTAAAATGAGTAAAGCCTACTGGAGGTTTAGCACATTTTTGCATTTCATTTCCCACCCCAAATCATCTCAGCAACAGAAACGTGGATGTTTATAAAGAAAGAATAGAATTCTTTATTGGCCAAGTGTGTTTGGACACACAGGGAATTTGTCTTTGGTGCATATGCTCTCAGTGTACATAAGGAGAATAAAATACTTTCCTCACGAATAAAAAGACACAACACTTAGTGATAGTCAAGGTTACTAATAAGCTATCAAATCATATTAGGAAACAAATAAAAACCATACAAATTGAAAAATACAAGCAACATTGTTATAGTCATAAGTGGGGAGAGATAAGTACTAGAAAGGAGGGGAAGTATAATAGTAATAAATGTTTAGTTAATTATTGACAATGTTGTGGGAATTAATTGCTAAGCAGAGTGATGGCATTCGGGGGGAAATTGTCTTTGTGTCTAGTTGTTCTGGTGTGCAGTGCCCTATGGCATAGAGCAGTGATGGCTAACCTTTTTTGGCTCCCGTGCCAAAAGCAGGGGGAGCACAGGGGGTTGTGTATGAGCATGCCACACCCATAATGCTATGTGCGCAACCCCAGCATGCATGTGCATGCGACCCCAGTGTGCATGTGTGCGCCACCAGCGTTCCCCCCCACACACGGTTTTTTCACCCTTCCAGGCTCCAGAGGCTTTCTAGGAGCCTGGGGAGGGTGAAAACAGCCTCCATGCCTCCCTGGAGGCCCTCCGGAGCCCTCCTGAAGGCTCTGCAGGATGAAAAATGGCCCTAGGGGGAACCCGGAAGTTCAGGAACAGTGACTTCTGGTTCGTCCATTTTTTGCCCTCTGGGATGGCAAAGGGAAGCCTCCTAAAGGCTCTGGAGGGCGAAAAACGGCCCTACGGACAAATTGGAAGTCACTTCAAGGAAGCCTCCAGAGGGTGAAAAACAGCCTCAAAAGAAGGCCGAAGTCAGCTGGACAGCACATGCATGCACACTGGAGCTGACAGGGCAACACCTCGCGTGCCCTAACAAATGGCTCTGCGTGCCACCTGTGGCACGCGTGCCATAGGTTCGCATCATGGGGATAGAGGGTAGAAGTTGAAACAATGTATGTCCAGAATGTGAGGGGTCTGTAGATATTTTCACAGCCCTCTTTTTGACTCGTGCAGTATACAGGTTCTCAATGGAAGGCAGGTTGGTAGCAATTGTTTTTTCTGCAGTTCTAATTATCAATTGAAGTCTAGGTTTGTCTTGTTTAGTTGCAGAGCCAAACCAGATAGTTATGGAGGTGCAGATGACAGTCTCAATAATTTTTCTGTAGAGCTGAATCAGCAGCTCTATGGGCAGTTTGAGCTTTCTGAGTTGGCGCAGAAAAAAATATTCTTTGTTGTTCTTTTTTGATGGAGTTTTTGATGTTAGGTGTCCATTTTTCCAGCCTGCTCTAAATCCGGCATTACTGTAGAATGTTTTGAACTTAATTTGAGAGAGAGGGGTAAAAGCCCTAAAAAAGAAAAGATTGATAATATGGAGGGCATAGCCAGAACCAAAATGGGGGCAATTTCTATTGCTTAACTGAGAAGACTCCAAACTTAGTCACTCACCATGCCAAAGAAAATAATGTTTTAACAATGCAAATTAAAGTTGTACGTGGCAGATAAGGACAATTACAAAAGTTTAGCTAAGGTCAAGTGTGGCTGTGAAGTGTTTAGGGCACAATTGCTAGGGGGGGAAATCGGTGTGTCCCGTTAGCCTTGATAATGTAAGCACAGAGCACAGGCTTATCTAGTTTACGTATGGTTAATCCATGGCTCAGCATAGGAAAGGTAGGAGAAGAGCCACAATCAAATAAGCGGGACTCAAGTCCATTACAAAAAACGTATTTGAGAAAAAACCCTCAGACAAGCTTTTCCCTGATTCACAAGAACATCAAGTGACGGAGGGAGCAAGCACACTCAGACATGCATGTTTCGGTTACTATAGATTTCTTGGTCTGACAAATAATTGTCAATAGATATAATATGTAAAATATACTTTTGACCATTAAAAGGCTTAGATTTTAATAACAAATTGTAGGGATTTTAGTAATGGGTTTTTAGATGGGTTTTAAAGATGTTTTTAGCACGGGTTTAAATTCAATATATTTTTATTGCTATTATATTGTATTTTTGTATTGTTCTTAATATTTGCCTGTGCGCCGCCCTGAGTCCCTTCGGGGAGATAGGGCGGGATACAAATCCAATAAGCTTGAAACTTGAAACTTAACATAACAGGAGAGGTATGCTTCCATACATTGTCAATAATATTATAGTCACTTATCGAGAATCATGTCACCGTTGCCATTGTGTCAAAGTGCTATGAATATTGAAAAGTACTGTATAGAGATAGCATATACTTAGAAAGCAATAGAGATGGAAATATTGCATATAGTTGTATATATTGTAAAAATGAGAAAGTATGAAACATAGAAGATAATAGAATGGAAAATGGAAAACCCAAAATAAAATTTAAAAAAAGAAAGAAATACCGATAATAGAAAGCTGTAAAAGTGTAATTGTGATTCTGTTTGGAAAATGTCAAATAAAAATATTTATTAAAAAAGAAGAAAAGAAAAAAAGAAAAGTCAGTGGTGGGTTGCAGGTGGTACGCCCCAGTACGGGCATCCCGGAGCCAGCCCAGAGAACTGGATACCGTTCCAGTACGATGCTCCAGAGGGCCCACCTGTCTGCCCTCGCTCCTTACCTGTGTTTTAAAGGTTCTGTGCTGCCACACGCACACGTCACATAAAGCACTTGCACAACGCTCCGTGGAGCAGCCGGAGCATCGTGGAGCATCACGGAGGTGCTAAGATGCATGCGTGCACTACATGTATGTGCCCATGTGCTGCGCATGCCCATGAGGATGCCGCCAGCCCCGTTCCAACTGTACTAGTTGGAACGGGATTTGAAACCCACCACTGAGAAAAGTACTGTATAAAGTATTTCTGCAGTCATGCATTGACCCCTAGGTATTGTTGAATAAAGTGCAACATGGATACAGATGGTTTTTGTACGCTTTTTAAGGAGCAGAACTTGGGTACCCTTCTCCAATGCTACTTTTCAATGCATGATATTGACTGAAACCTGTGGCACTTAAGGTTAAAAGAGCAATATAATCTAATATCTTTCCAAGAGATGTTAAGAATATATCTTTAAATGACAACTTCAACAAACAGGCATTCCAGCATAGTGGTTTAGACCAGGTGTCCCCAACCTTTGCAACTTTAAGTCTGAAGGACTTCAGCTCCCAGAATTCTCCAGCCAGCTTTGCTGGCTGGAGAAGTCTGGGAGCTGAAGTCCTTCAGACTTAAAGTTGCAAAGGTTGGGGACCCCTGGTTTAGACAGTGGGAGAAGGGAGGGTGGAGAAGCAACATGGTCTAATAGCGGAACAAAACTTCCATTCTGGATGTATGAGCAATATTAATAAATGTGCCAAAGGAGCTGGGCTTCAATCACACTTCCATAACTAGAACCTTGGCTTTTTTACCTTCTTCCCCCCTTCAAATAATGCTGAACATGATATGGCTTTGAAGATCAAATGTTTCCTGTGAGATATTCTAGGATAAAAATAAATTCAAGGAAGTTCCTTTTGAAAATCGGTAGCTTTTTTTCTGTTGGGATAATTACGCTTGCGAGGGCATTAAAAAGTGGATGATAAACAATCTAAATATCAATAGAAGAGATCATTTGTAGCTCAGGGTTGAAATGAAGGGCCCTTAGTGCCCTCTGAGCTTGGTTGCTTTCTTGCAGATGTTTCATTACCAAACTAGGTAACATCATCAGAGCACCAAAGATCCTTCATTCTGACTATGCTGTTGTACCTTTTCTGAGAGTAGCCTTCCCATTGTTTGCTTATTTACCACTTCTAGAGGAACTAACTTCAGTGCGTTTGTAAGAACTGCAGCCTTTAAGGCAGTCCAAGGTTAACTGAGCAACAGTACTGGATCATAGGCATGCTTAAGCAATGACAACACCCCTGTCCTATCCCTGCTGGTCTCAGAGAAAAGACCCTTGAGACAGAGGAAAGAATCTGCAAGGTTTTCTGTCTAATTGTCTCAGTGTGAAAGCCTTGACTTGTTTGTTTTGGAAAGGAAGCAATGAAAGATTCATGGCGAATGCATTCTGCTTTAAAGACATGAAAGGCTTCAGGGCACAACCTGAAGTCAAAGGATGTCATGACTGAAATAAACATTTTTAAGAACTTTCTGGCCTCCCAATTTTCCTATGTTTTGTCATCATCATCTTATCTACTTGTTCTTCTAGGTCTACTTTTTTTAATCAAATAAGAGTGTTCCTTGACCATTTTCTTTACTCACACTTCTTCAGTTGTTAGAAAGTTGAGAGCTGTCAAAAGATGAAAATGTTTGCTTCTTAATGTCAAGTTCCCATAGAAGTAGATCTGCTCTCAAAAGTGGAAAGCACCTTGTTTTTACTATCAGCATCTGAGACTCTATTAGTGTGTCTTCTAGCAATGTTTCTCTTGCTGCAAATTCCATTGCACAACTCTCTGTCTCCTAAAGGAAATATCCCCAACAAGCACTCACCTGCTGGCCAATAAGAAATGCTTCATTCCACTTCCCTGTTTCACATCAAACTCAAGATGATTACAATGCTCACGCTATGTAAGCCACTGTATTCGATTTCTTCTATCTGTTCAGCGACCAGATAGGTGGCAAGAATGAGAGTTAGGAGACAGGGCAAGTTGGGCATCCCATTCAATGTCTACTGAGACTTTTCTGTGCAACATAAAGTACTGTAACATTGCTACTCCTGACATAATGCTAATAATTGCAAGAAGATCACACAAACTGATTACAAATAATGGCATGACAAAGGAACAACAATGATACATTGGAATAGCCGCAAGAAATACTTGCCTATGTGCAAGAGCTGATGAGACTACAAAACAAAGTAACACAAAATAAAGATATGAAAGTGCTCTGGGTCTTTAGAATTCAAATAGACAACCATAATACCCCAGACTTAACAATTATTAATAAGAAAGACCAAAAGAAAAAGTCTGGATAGTGGACACTGCAATACCCGGAGATGGCAGAATAAAAAAGAAAGAACTGGAGAAAATCACAGAATATGAAAATCACAGAATATGAAGACCTGCAAAGAGAGGTAGAAGGAAACAAAAATAGTAACAGTAGTAATAGGCAATTTTGGTCCAATTCCAAAATATTTAAAATACCACTTGAACTCCATCAGCAGTGACAAAGGAGTGCAGTGGTTCACATGGTTAGAATGTTGAAATGCCCGCATTCAAAGTCTGAGTGGTGCTGTTATTTGCTACAGTCCCCTCTGACCTAGCAGTCCAAAAGCAAGCAAATGCAAATAGGTAAATAGATACCATTTTTGTGGGCTCATTAAGGGGGATGTGAAAGGAGCACCCAACTGGGCACCTCCTTTCACCTCAGAAGTGTCTTGGTGCTTCTGACATGGAAGTAGCAGTAATGGCATTGACAAAATCACCATCAGTCAATTGCCAAATTTCAGCTTTACCTGAAATAGCTTAAATCCTGTGACAATACTTTTAACACCATGAAACAGCAACCTATCTCAGAAGGACTTGATACGTGACAAAAATGCCAAATCCAATCTAAACATCTGGCTGACTGTTCGACCACCACCACTAACAACAGCAACAATAGTCAGCAAAATTATTGGCCCAGGCAAAGGCCCATTAAGGATGGAGCAATCACATTATTGTCATAAACTCTCAGTACGCCTCCCAATAGATGAGTGCATCTTAATGGGGGACCCCTTCCATTCAATAATTCCACACAAATCTCCGTCCAATACTGCTGCGATGTTAATAAGGAAGTCCATTCACTCAATACTAAAGTTCAGAATTCTTGTCAGCTGGCTCTGATCTCGCTGCTGAGCAGAATGATGGGAACTGGTGAATGTGTATCTTCATATGTAATAAATCAACTGGCAGTTTGGCTAATGATGCATAAATTGCTGCTAGCAATCACATTAAAAAGACTAAATAGTATACAGTTTTAATAGCATGGATCAGTGCGATGAAGACCGATCCCTACAAGATGTTACAAAGTTTTCAGGATTTTAGCTCTTTATTAAACAGTTTCTTATGCTTCTTTGCACTTCCTCTTCCAAGGTACTTAGGCATACAAGTTTTTATGAACAATAAAAACTTATTTTTCAACTGAGGTTTTTGCAGAGAATGAATCCATTACTACTAAAGAAAAAATCCATTCGCTTTTGTTATTGTTGGTATATTAAATAAGAAGCAAAATTCTTTCTAATAGCAGACAATATTTGAATTAAGGAAGTAAATCTGTAACAGGAAAAATGGCTAGTGGGTACTGTACATTTTGTTTTTAGCTAAATTGCTGAGGTTTTTTCAAACCTACATCCATTATTTATTTTTACAATAGAACAGCAGGTCCCATTAAAGAAAAAGACTATTTTCCTGTTAGTGCTGTAGTTCTATATATTAAAAGTTTGCCTTGATGGAGGATTTCAACTGTAAATTATGGAAATGTTATCTAATTCAGTGCTTTAACTCTTTCCTCCATCCATTTGGTGCATTACAGGATGCAATAGTTGCTTCACTTATCAATAGGTAGCTCTGCTTATATCAGTGTTGGCGAACCTTTTCTGCACCAAGTGCCGAAATGGGAGCATGCATGAATGCCAAAAACCAGAAGAGCAACTGCCAGATGACCTTGTGGTTTCTGGCACACCCATACACACCATAGTCTTCATCTTCATGCTCATGTGTGCACCAGAAACTGGAAGAGCAGCTGCCTGGTGCACATGTCCGTGCCAGGAAGATGGACTTCTGGTTTTTGGTATGCGCATGCACATCGGCCACCTAGTCTTCCAGTTTCTGGTGCACATATGCGCACATAGACCAGCTGGCTGGTGGCATACACATATTGGAAAGCAGAAGATAATCTCCTGGCACACATATGCACCCCAGTCGACTGCTCTTTTGGTTTCTGATGCTCCCACTTCTGGCACGCATGCCATAAGTTCTCCATCATGGGCCTATACTATGCAGGAGAATAAAGACACAAAGGATCATCTCCAAGTAAGTTTCTGCTCTGGCAGTAAACTCAATCAGCAACTGTATTCTGAAAACACCTTAAAACCAAAACGTAACTGTCTGAGTTCCTGATCTGTTCTGAAGGCTGTAGAAGCCCTGGATAGTAGAACACCATCCAAATACCAGGTGAGCTACTGTTTCAGCCATGTCAATAGATGTAGAATTTCAGGGGAGGAAGAGGGAACAGTATGTTTTTATTTTTTATTTTTTTTTATTAAAATTTTTATACTGTTTTACAATATATCACCCGGTGCTGTACAAAACAAAAGGAAGAGTTGGTTTCAAGTGTCGTCTATTATCTTTAGAATCTCCAAAATCCACGTTCTCTCGGTACAGGCGTCGAGACATCCAAAGTTCCAAGTGCATAGTCCACAAATGGCTTCCAAGTCTTCCAAAAGATATCGTTTTTATAAACCCCCTCTCTAAATTTAATATCACACGTCATTTTATCATTTAAGGCTAATTTCCACATTTCACAGTACCATTCTTCTATTTTAATGTTTACCTCTATTTTCCAATATCTTGCTATTACAATTCTACCTATTATAATCATAATTCTAATCAGTTCTTTCTCATGTTTTGTTAACTCTGGTTCATTAATTATCAATAACAATATAGTTTCTGGTCTCAATATTATTATTCTTTTCATCATTTTACACATCGTTCTTTCCAATTGCTGCCAAAACTTTTTAATTTTCACACATTTATACCACATATGTTCGTAAGTTCCCAATTCCATATTACATCTCCAACATTTATCACTCATTTTTTTATCTATCCGTGATAATCTTAATGGGGTCCAGTACCATTTCCAAACAACCTTAAAATTATGTTCTTTAATCCTTATAGATAAAGTCTTCATAATCCGACTCTTCCAATTCTCATTCCAATCCAAATCCGATATTTTAATCTTTAGGTCTTCTTCCCAATTCCTTTTCATTACCATTTGTGGATTTCCATCAAAGTTTATAATCTTATATATCTTACTGACGAGTCCTTTTAACCCAGTTTCATCCTTAATAATTTGAGATACTAAATTTTCAAATTTAGTTTTACTTCTATCTATGTTACATATTCCCCTTACTTTCATATTCCATTTTTCTACCTGTATTTTTTCAAACCAATTTAACTCCAATTTTTGAATTATTTTTTTCTTCCTGCTTTCAGTTCCTAAAGCTTTTAACCAATCTACTATATTTCCTATATTTTCATCCTCAATTACTTTGTTCCGACTTAAATTAGTTTTAATCGGCCAACTTTCAATTGTCTTTCCCAAAAACGTTATATCCGGAATCAATTTTTTAACAAATTTATTCCAAGTTTTGCTCAGCCCCTTTAACCAATAACTATTAATTACCTTTTTTGTTTTTGCTCTATCTAAAAACCATATAGACCCAAATCTCTTAATATCTTTTAACTCCAAATCTCTCCAATGACCATCCCCACCTTTAAGTATTTTTATCACAGTTCTAATATTATACGCCCGATAATAATTAAGTAGATTGGGAATTCCCAATCCACCCTCTTTTTGGTTTTGATACCACAATTTCTTCATTAATCTTGGTCTTTTCCCACCATTACAAAATTTATCCAATTTCTTCTGATATTCTTCTATATCTTTCTCTGTCAAATTTAATGGTAGCATCTCAAATAAAAAGTTAAACTTTGGTAATAACATCATTTTACACATTGCAATTCTACCAAACCAAGACAACTTTATCTCTTTATATTTATCTATCTTTTTCTCTACTTCCTTCAACATCACCTCATAATTAATTTTTTTTAATTCTCTAACTTTAAATGAGAGTGTTATCCCCAAGTATTTCAATGTGTTCTTAGCTCTTATCCCAAATTGTTCTTGCATACTCTCCCACTCCTTACCATCTTTATTCATTAATAATTCAGATTTTGACCAATTTACCTTTAAACCTGTCATTTCTTCAAATTCTATCAAATGTTTATTTATCCTCTTTAAATCTTTCTCTATATCCTTCAAAATAATCAAAGTGTCATCCGCATATAAATTTATCTTATATCCCTTGTAACCTTCCAACTCTTCATCTGCTTCTATCAATTTAATCAAGACCTCCATAACTAACAAAAATAATGTTGGAGACAAGGGACACCCTTGTCTCGTGCCTGCTTCCAATTTAATCTCTTCCGTCATTGTTCCATTCACCTTTACCTTTGCACTACTTTTTTGATACAGTTTTGAAATAACATGTATAAATTTATTACCAAAGCCTAATGCCTCGATAATTACTTTTATGGTATCCCATTGTACAGAATCAAAAGCTTTAAAAATATCTAACGATATTATACCTAATTCATCTCCATTATTCTCTGCTACATCTATAATATTCAATACTCTTCTAATTATATCACTCATATATCTACCTTTAACAAACCCTACTTGATTATAACTTATATATTTGTCTATAAAACTGTTTAATCTATTACTTATAATAGCTGTAAATATTTTAGCATCTTGGTTGATTAAAGAAATAGGTCGATAGGACTCGATCCTCTCAAGATCTTTATCCGGTTTAGGGATTAAAGATATTACTGTCTTATTCCATGACATCGGGACTTCTCCTCCATGTAGAATTCCATTAAATAATTTTTGCAGTTTTGGTATTATTAGTTCTTTAAAATCTTTATAGAATTCAGCAGGTAATCCATCTTCTCCTGGGGTCTTCCCTAATTTTAACTCTTGTATTATTTCGTTGATTGAACAGTATGTTTTTATTAGGCAAGATTATATCTTGGCATCCATTTCAAAAAAAGATTACTGATTTCAGGAGTAAATAGTGTAGAGATTGTAAATAAATGAGTGTGTGGCATATATGTGCGTGTGTGTGCACGCACACTTACTTGTGCTTTTGACAGTAGCACATCTCACACTGAAGTATATAAGTAGAAGCCGAATAGCTAACTGGCAGTTTGAGGAAGGTTTCATCTTACTGCTAGGAGCTATAACAGGGCTGTTGCATCAACAGTGATTCAACTTAGACTGAAGGTTGATATAAGAGCTGGAAGCTCCATCCCTTTAGGACTGCCAACCGGCGTCTGATCTTGGCAGATGTTTTTATGTGTTTCCTCCCCCCCACCCTCCTCCACTGACTCAATTGCATTTCACTGGCGTTTTGTTGACTTGTAGAAAGCTGGGAGATGATAGCCCATAAGTAGGCCAACAATCCAGACAACTAAAGTGAAGAGTGTTGATCTTTGTGTGTGTTGTTGCTAGTATCTAGTGGCTTCTCAGGATCACCATTAGTGTCGTGGCTGAGTTAGAAGTGCCCTTTCTTCCTTCAATCCCCTCCAAGTTTACAGATATAGGAATGGGCATAACATCAAAAAGCTGCAGCTGCATCCTTCACTGCAGTTTTTGCACTGAAATATCCTCCACCCTAAACATAACCAATCCTTTCCTTATAATTTTGTTTTAAGGCAGTGTTGGTGAACCTTTTCGGCACCGAGTGCTGAAATGGGAGCACACACATAGAAACCAGAAGAGCAGCTGCCCGGTGCATATGCGCATTGCGGAAAGATAATCTTCCAGTTTCTGACACATGTATGCGCATGTCTTCCGGTTTCTGACATGAATGCATGTGCAAAGACCACCTGGCTGATGTGCATGTGTGTGCCGGGAGGACGATCTTCTGGTTTTTGGTACATGCATATGCATCGGCCACCTGGTCTTCAGTTTCTGCAAAGTCCAGCTGACTGATGCGCATGCGTGCACCGGAAACCAGAAGATCATCTTCCTGGCATGCGCATGTGCACCGGGGGGTTGCTCTTCCAGTTACCGGCACTTCCACGTGCATGAAAGACCAGCTGGCTGGCACACCGGAACCCAGAAGAGCAACAGGCGATGGCTCATGGGCCCGGAGATATGGCTCTTGTGCCACTTCCGGCATGCATGCCATAGGTTCGCCCTCACAGTTTTAAGCCTTTTTATTTCTGGTTCCCTTACTCTGGATATGGTGATAGGTTGTCAACCTCCTTCATAAAATGTTGCAACCCAAAATAGGATTACATACATCCATTGCAACTTATATATCTTCTACTTCTAGGTCATAGGTTTTTTAAACAGTTTTCTCAAGCTTATCAAAGCATAAAATACAAATGTAAATAAAAATATTGAAAATAAGATGGAGGAAATGGGGAGAGAAAGATGTGTAGGGGTGAAAAGAAAGAGAAGCATTGACTTCCAACTGCAACTTTAGAATAAAATACCATTATAGCTGGTAAAAATACCATTATTTTTACTTTTACATACGTAACATATTACATACTAGCTATTTCTATAACAACAAACTTACCTAATATGCAAAACCCAAAGTCAACGTTTCATTTTTCTCTTGTCTCAGACACAAAATCCAGATCCAGTTTCCAAGTAGAAACAAAGTTGGAAACAAAGGTTATATTTTCTTTGATTAGAGCAGTTAATTTAACCATCTCTGCGAGTTCCATCAGTTTTTCCAGCATCCATCAATTGTGGGAATTAAAATATCTTTCCATTTTTGTCATAAAGCATTTTTGCTGCTGTCAACATATAAAACAGCAAGGTTCCAGCTTTTTTTCAAGTTCTTTGTCTATCTAGTCTAAAAGAAAAGTCTCTGGCTTAATTTTCATATTCACTTTAAGAATCTTCTGTATTAAAATATGAATCCCACCCAGAGGTGGTATTCTACCAGTTCGGACCAATTCACCTGAACCAGAGGTGGGTCCCCACCAGTTCAGACCGGCTTGGCCAAGTAGGTAGTAACTCGGTTACTCACACCCTTGAACCAGTTTTATCGGTGGCGTCATAGGCGCCACCATCTTGTTTTTTGCTAAAGCGCATGTGCGCGTAGTGTGCATCAAGCATGCCTATGCCCAAAGCACGTCCCTGAGCAAACCATCAGTAAAAGAATCTGGAACCAACTCCTGACCTGAACCGGTAACAGAAATTGTGGGTGGCCATGCCCACCCACCCCAGCTCTATGGCATCCCATTTAGGCCCTTTTATAGCAAAAAGCACATTTATTTATTTATTTATTTATTTATTTATTTATTTATTTATTTATTTAAATTTATATCCCGCCCTTCTCCACAGAGGACCCAGGGCGGCGCACAGGAAATTTAAAAAACATACAAAATACAATAAATATAATTTAAAAAACTATTAAATAAACCTATCCTGCGCTAAAACCAAATTTTAAAAACCCAATTTAAAACTATCTAAAAGTCCCCATGGGAGGTTAGGCTAGGCCGGCTTGTTGAAACAGATATGTCTTAAAACATTGGCGGAAGAGGCGGAGGTCGGTGATGGTGCGTAATTCAGGGGGCAGGTCATTCCAGAGGGCTGGCCCCGCCACAGAGAAGGCTCTCCCCCTGGGTGTCGCCAGTCGGCATTGTCCGGCCGACGGCACCCTGAGGAGGCCCTCTCTGTGGGAGCGTATCGGTCTAAGGGATGTATGGGGCAGGAGGCGGTCTCGCATATAACTAGGCCCCGAGCCATGGAGCGCTTTAAAGATAGTTGTCAAAACCTTGAAGCGCACTCGAAAGGCCACAGGAAGCCAATGCAGCTCGCGCAGGATCGGTGTTATGTGGGAGCACCTAGTGGCTCCCATAATCACCCGCGCGGCTGCGTTTTGGACTAGCTGTAGCTTTCGAGTGCACCTCAAGGGAAGCCCCATGTAGAGAGCATTACAATAGTCGAGTCGGGACGTCACGAGAGCTTGAGTGACTGTGCGAAGGGCAGCCCGGTCCAGTAAGGGGCGCAATTGGCGCATCAGGCGTACCTGATGAAACGCCCCCCTGGCCACGGCTGCCACATGGTCCTCCATGGACAGCCGGGAATCCAGGAGGACACCCAAATTGCGCACCCTCTCCACAGGGGCCAGTGTTTCGCCCCCAATGGCCAGAGTTGGAGTAATCTGGCTGAACCGGGGTGCCGGAAACCACAGCCACTCAGTCTTGGCAGGGTTGAGCCTGAGTTTGTTACCACCCATCCAGATCCGTACGGCCTCCAGACACCGGGACAGCACTTCGGCGGCATCATTGGGGTGGTTTGGGGTGGATATGTACAGCTGGGTGTCATCAGCGTACAGATGGTACTCCACCCCAAAACCACGGATGATCTCACCCAGCGGCTTCATATATGTGTTGAAAAGGAGGGGCGAGAGGACCGACCCCTGGGGGACCCCACATAGGAGAGGCCTCGAGGTCGACCTCTGCCCTCCCATCAACACATATTGCGACCGACCAGAGAGGTAGGATGAGAACCACCGCAGAACGGTGCCTCCCAGCCCCAACCCCCCCAGTCGGTGCAATAGGATACCATGGTCGATGGTATCGAAAGCCGCCGAGAGGTCTAATAGGACTAGGATAGAGGAATAACCTCTATCCCGTGCCCTCCAGAGATCATCAACCAACGCGACCAATGCCGTCTCGGTGCTGTGACCGGGTCGGAAGCCGGACTGGCGCGGGTCTAGATAATCAACTTCCTCCAGGTGTCGCGGAAACTGTTGGGCCACCACACTCTCAACAACCTTCACTAAAAAGTGAAGGTTGGAGACCGGACGATAGTTCTCTAGTAAAGCTGGGGGCTTAGCACATGTGTGAAGATGGCGTGTGTGAATGAAGTGAGAGTGCGCACATGCTAACATTTGGGAACCAGTAGGGAAGGTAAGTAAATACCACCTTACCCCAGTATTTCTTTGCTTTGTCACAAGCCTATCAAAGGGTAACATTGGTAACAACATTGGTAACAAGGAAGAACAAGAGAGTTTTAACAGAATAACAGACTTGGAAGGGACCTTGAAGGTCTAGTGCAGGGGTCTCCGACCTTTGCAACTTTAAGTCTGAAGTCCTTCAGACTTAAAGTTGCAAAGGTCGGAGACCCCTGGTCTAGTGCAACCTCCCCTTTAAGTAGAAGACCCTATATCATTCCAGACAACTGGCTGTCCAGTCTCTTCTTAAAAGCCTCCAGTGTGGGGCATCCACAACTTCTGAAGGCAAGCCATCCCACTGATTGTTTGTTCACACTGTTAGGAAATTTCTCCATAGAAATTGATTATTTCCATCCATTGTTTCTTGTTTTGCTTTCTGCTGCTTTGGAAAATAGCATAACCTTCTCTTTTGGAACACTGCTATCATGTCATCCTAGTCTTTCTCAAGATTAGAGAATCCCAATCCCAAATTCCTGCAAACATTCTTTATATCTGTGTGTTTAGCTTCCAGATCTAGAATCATCTTTGTTGGCTTTCTTCTATACTCTTTACATCTTTTTTTATAATACGATGGCCAAAACTGGATGTAGTCTTCCAAATGTGATCTTTTCTAAGGCCTTATAAAGTACTACTAATACTTCACATGATCTTGATTCTATCCCTCTATTAATGCAACCAATATTGATTTGTCTTTTTTGGCTACTGTCACACACTGCTGGTTCATATTTAAGTGATTGTCCATTAGGACTCCAAGATCCTGCTCACTGTTACAGCTTTTGAGCCAGGTTTCCCTTACTCTGTACCTGTACTTTTGATTATTCCAGCCTGCGTGTAAAATCTTACTTTTCTCTCCATTGCATTTCATTTTGCTAGTTAGGGCCCAGTGTTCAAGTCGGTTGGGATCTATCTGGATCTTGAGCCTGTCTTTTGGAGTGTTGGCTATTCCTGCCAGTTTAGTGTTGTCTGCAAAGCTGATGAGTTCTTCTTCTATTCCCTGATCTAAATCATTTATGAAGATGTTGAAGAGTACTGGGCCTAAAATGGAACCTTGGGATACCCCACTGCTTCCTTCCTTCCATATAGACATAGTTCCATTGAGGACTACATCTTGAGTGTGATTTGTCAGCAAGGTATGAACCATACATCCCTTTGACCAATCCGCTCCCACAGAGAGGGCCTTCTCCGGGTACCATCAGCCGGGCAATGCCGGTTGGCGACGCCCAGGTGAAGGGCCTTCTCTGTGGCGGGTCCAGCCCTCTGGAACAACCTACCCCCCGATCTACGTACCACCTCGAACCTCCGCCTCTTCCGCCAGCGCCTCAAAACGTATTTATTCCAACAAGCCGGCCTAGCATAACCCCCCGTTTCTGACTTTTATTTGTATAAATTTTAATTTATAGGGTTTTATAAGTGTTTTAGCACAGGATATAGTTTAATAGTTTTTAATAATGTATTTTTGTAATTATGTATGGTTTTTTAATATTGCCTGTGCGCCACCCTGGGTCCTTTTTAGGAGAAGGTGCGGGGTATAAATTTGATAAATAAATAAATAAATAAAGGTACAAGTCCATCTGATGGCAATGCTGTTTACCTCACTTCTTTTTTAGCTTACCAAGAAGTAGATTATGGTCTGCTTTGTCAAATGCCTTGTTGAACTCCAATTATATGATATCCAGTGCATTTTGCTGGTCCACTAATTTAGTCAGTTTGTGAAATAATGAAATAAGAGTTGTTTGGCATGATCTGTTTTTGAGAAACCCATGTTGGCTTCTGGTTATAACTTTGCTTGCTGCTGGGTATTTGCAGATCTGCTGCTTAATTATCTTTTCCAGAATCCTCTCAGGTATTGATGTGATGCTGATTGGTCTGTAGTTTCCTGGATATGTTTTTTACCTGTTTTAAAGATGGAGGCTATATCAGTTCTTCAGTCCTCTTGTAGTTCCCTGGTGCTCCAGGATCTTTGCAAAATATGGTTTGGAGGTTCTGAGATCACATTTGCCAGTTCTTTTAGATCTCTGGGATGTAATCCATCAGGTTCCAATAAAGATTAAAACAATTCCAAGTGTTTTCATCTTCATGTTCTACCTAGTAATTATTACAAACATCATACCTTGTCTAATTTAACTCTCCATCTGCACATTGTGTCTATCTCAAAATGTTGTTATAAAGATGAAGATTATGAAATGATTTGAATGTTTTATGTTGTATAATAACACACAATAATAATATCCCTAGGCAAGATGGCTCATCAAAAGCTTGAAGTGCAAAACAAATCAAGAGAATGTTTACAATGTCCTAAAACCTACAAATATGAATGACTAAAAGGAATCAATATAAAATACTGTTTATTCTGTCAAAAGAAAGAAAAAGAATGAAATGTTAACACATTAAGCTTTCAAGTATTCGTCTTCACCACAGGAAAATAGTAGATAAATATTCTGACTACATTCTTTCATGTAGTTAAACTAACAAAACAATCAGAAAGTTAAATATTAAAAGAGGATGCATTAACATGTAAATCCATTAGTAAATTAAATAGTTCATGGGCTATTTGTTGAAGTAATGTACATCCTGCATTAAAAATGTCTGTGAAAAAGAAGCTTCAGACCTCCATTAAAGAACTAAAAATAATAAATTCACTTTTTTTTCTTTCTTAAATGTCAGCATGGGTCATCCAAGGAATTACAGATCTGTATTTATTACTTCAGTGCTGAGACAAAACTTAATTAGATGTATAAAACACCTTGACATTTATATGTTATGAGCAAATCAGTAAAGAAAATGTATGTGATATAGAGAAAAAAGTACCATAAGGCTTCATTACTATGTTCAAAGAAGTGATTGAGATGAAGTAATAAAATAATTTAATATGTTTAAATAATAATAGCAACAAAAATATTTATAAAACTTTCCCCAATCTAGAGAAGTTAAGATATGCCAGAAAGCTTCTATTTTATGTTGCTAGGAATGGCTGAGAAAAATTTATTTTTCAGAAAATAATACTTAGTAAGATGCACACTTTCCAAATAAGTGATGCAGAAATTCTTTGTTTGAAATCCATATGTCAGAGAATGAAATTCGAATATCCGAATCCTAACTGTTGCAGCCTATATTATACAGTAAATTGGGCATCTTTTACATCCTATTTTGAAGAGAAAGAACTTTTGAGAAAACTGAACTTTACTATTGAACCACCAGTAACTTTAGGTAAAGTGTGAATAAATCTACAAAACTTTCCACTGGATTAACCTCCTTTGTTAAAATCATTTCAATTTAGAGACAGTGCAGTGTCCCTCTACAATTTTTATTTATTTGTCCCCTTAGTACATTACAAGCAGAAAACATTTTGATTAATAAAAGTTTGTCCCAAGTAAACATATGAGTGAGATTCAAAAAAACTTTTGAGATTCTCCTTTTGGCTATTTTTGAAATCAGATTTATTGTGCTTATCTTGAAATTCTTCCCAAACTGATATCTAATAGAAGCTAAGTTATAGTAAAATATGAACAAGGTAGGGCCTCTTAAAGCATACTTAGATAGAGGTTATTTTCTAGTGATTGAACTTCTTCCTGAATTGCTGACTTCCATTCCAATTTTTGGCAGTCTCTGGATGTTATAGTTCATGGGACTATAGTCAATTTTCCCCAAGCTGACAACTATGGCATTGTCATGTCCCAAAGATGCTTTTTTCAAAAGGTAGGGAATGGAAGGCTGTTTGCCTGTTCAAAAGTCCACATTTTGAACAGAGAGGACTGAGGGTTTGAAAGAGGGGTCAGAGGCCATCTACCTTTGAACTGAACAGTCCTCTCTCAACAGAGGGGGAGAGATACATCATCATCTTCCGCTCATCATCATCCGCTCCTTCCGCCAGAAACTCAAAACCCACCTGTTTCATCTAGCCGGCCTGGCCTAATTCCATGCTTCCCGCCTCAGTTTGTGATTTTAAATTATTTATTCGGTTTTAAGGTTAAGTTTTTAATTTTTATAAATTTGTACAGAGGGTTATTTAATTCGGTTTTAGTGTATATGTATTGTTGATTGTGATAATTTTTAATTTTACCTGTACACCGCCCCGAGTCCCTTCGGGGAGAGGGGGCGGTCTAGAAATCTAATAAATAAATAAATAAATAAATAAATCTCCAGTCTACAACAGAGTCCTTTTAACAGTTCCACGAAGGCTCCACACCCATTTGCACTACTCAGGTGACCCTGAGAGTACAAATAAACCTCCAAGTAGTCTCAATGACTGTCTATGACAGCTGTTAGCAAGGAGTATAAATCCTTCCATTCCCCACCATCCAGTCAGAGCTAAAGAAGCTTCTTGGATAAGAAGCAAAACGTTTTCAAAGGAAAACAAGAATGTCCAGTTGCCTCTTGAAAAAACACCTTTGGGACAACCATGACCTGGATGGCTGAGAATGTCCATAGACATATGGCATTACCAGTTATCAAGAGCACAACGACACCAGAAACCACACATTGGGGCAGGGTTTGTTTGGTTTTTTTGCTTGCTTGCTTTGAGGTTTTTTGTTTTTCCTTTTTGCTTTGGGGCTGTTGTGATGTGAAAGGAAGCATCTCACCATCAGTCTTTTTCTGTGGTCAAATCACTTTATTATGACCAGTAACTATAATAAAGATAATCACTGATCACCTTTCAGCTTCAGCTCATTAGTGCTGCTCTTCCTGCCATAGGAAGATAGACTTGTTAAATTATTCTGCTCCAGGTGACTAATGGACTTGCAGAGTTATGGATAAAACTTGAGATTTTCTATGAGGTTCAACCGAGCATTGGTTGTTGCCTAGAACAGGTGTGTTAAGGAGCTTGATCAGACTCTTCCTAAGTACCCCTCCCTATGTGTCAATCATGAGGTATATACTGGTTTTCTGAGGAATATTGGGAGATGAAACTCAAAAGAAACACCTAAAACACAATTGGAGATAGACAAAGGGTAAAATAAGAGCCCACGTTAGGGTTATATCATAGCTGTAAGGGTGGCAAAAATTAAATATTTTTCACTTTTAACACATTTGCAGATGCCCAGCCAGTAAACCTCTTTAAAGTGATTCCTTCCTTGCTGATGAAGAATATTCTAGGCATCCGGCAGATAAAGATGCTTGGTTTCACTTAGAGTTGGTTTCACTTAGAGTTGGAATGATCCTTTCCAAATGACAGACGCAAGGTCGGATGTGGTTACCTAAATCAGTTTATTAGATCCATGATCTTACTGGCTGGTGAAGGCTACTTGAAGGATAACTTATTGGTGGGTCTCTGCATTAGTATCTGTTTTGTTGAGGGAAGAAATGATACAACATGTTCAGTGGTGCACCCCATCCTCAATAAGCCTTCATTGGATGCAATCATTTTGTATAAGGGCTTCTGCCCTAAGTATTAATGCTGCAGTTTCAGCCTAGGCTAGGATCGCTTTGCTCTTCCAATTCAGTGACAACCATGAGTCCTCTTGAACCTGGAGAATGTGGCTGACTCTTACTTTGTTCTGTCAGTAATATAAAAAGGGAATGTAGACATATGCTGTGCAACTAACTAGAGCTGTAGAATAGAATACAACCACTTAATGAAATTCCATTCTTTCCAATCATAGGAAAAATCAAAGAGCAAGATTCCACAACACCATTTAGAATCAGTGTCCTTTAACCTCCATAAAAGTAACTTTTGTTTTGTATGTGCTTTGAGTAGGATTTAGACCTTTGATTAGGTCAAGATGTAGTGGCTAATCTAAAAGTCATTGATGACTTGAGGATTTGTTGCAGTTCCAGAAATATCGGATGAAGTGAGCAATTTGTCTGATCTCAACTGCCTGCTTTTTTGCATCAGCGAGCGCAGCTCATGGCAAGCAATCTATTTTTATATGCAACCTACACAAATGTGTCATGTAAGTCACATGTTCCCTGTGAAAATATATTACAAATATATACTGCAATGTTTTCCAGATTCATTTAGTCTGTCGTTTGATTTAAATGAAAAACTGACATTCCTATTCATTATGTTATCTATTTTTGAACTTTAATAAAAGGTTTTGGTAGCATATACTTCTCAGAAAGGGGAGTAAGCAGTTGCATTTCCCTAGAGAGTACCTTGATCTCAAATAATTTCCCAGTGCGAGATTGCTGCTGTCTTTAAGAATCAGGAGATGCTAACAAAGTTTTGTGTCAGTATTAAATTAGGCCCCACTGAAAAAAATAAGGGGGTATATGGATAAGGCAGACACCATCAGATTACAGAAGGTGTCTCTGTGCTTTTTGCCTTCTTCAGAATTAAATATGGCAATAGAGTGCAGAGGCACGGGACCAAGCTACCTGCGAGACCACATCCTACCTCATACATCCCTGCGGCCGATCCGCTCCCACAGAGAGGGACTTCTCCGGGTGCCGTCCACCAGGCAATGCCAGCGGGTGACGCCCAGGGGAAGGGCCTTCTCTGTGGTGGGCCCAACCCTCTGGAACGACCTACCCCCCCGACCTTAGAACAGCCACAGACCTCCGCACCTTCCGCCAGAAATTAAAGACACTCTTGTTCCATCAGGCCGGTTTGGCCTAAATTATTTACCTAGCCTTCAGTCTGTATTATAAATTGTTTTAATTGGGTTTTTAATGGATTATGTTTTAACTTTTTAAATTTTAGCACAGGGATAACCTATTTAATTTGATATTAATTATTTATATTTTATATTGTTTGTTTTAACTTCCTGTGCACCACCCCGGGTCCCTTCGGGGAGAGGGTGCGGTTATATAAATTCGACTAATAAATAAGACAAGGTTCTCAAATTGGCATGATACTGGAGATGTATGAATCTGTCATGGATGGCCATGAGGATGGAAGGGAACTGGTAGCAATTGACAAAAAAATGACATCGGGTTTTATTCTGGACTCCACTAATCCTGATGTAGATGTGATGAACAAAGTATGGAAAAAGAGCCCTAAGTTTTGCACAGTTTGTTTTGCATCCAAATCGCATTGTCCTTTCTCTATGATGCTTTTAGCTGGCAAGAGTCCAGCAAGGCAGTGGAGGCAAGATTATGGTATTCCAAGAACAAAAGAAATGTTTTCAAAGAATTGTTTATTTTCCTGCCCTTGATAAATTATACTCTGGAAATTTAGATGGGAATTCCTAAACGAAATAGATGTTCTTGGGAAGAAGAAAGGCTTCTAAATCTAATGGGGAACATAACAGACTCTTTAAAAGGAGCCGCACAATTTACTGACACCAACCAAAAAGAATAGTTGTCAAATAAAAAGGATGGGTAGGTTTTGTCCTCTCGACTTGGTACCTCAGAAATGCAAACAAGAGGATATTTTTGTATGTTCTCTTTCATATGGTAACTTCATACCTTTCCTAAATTGTCTTTGGAGAACCCTTTGGAGAGTGCTGAACTCTGCTCGGGGAACAGGAAATTGATTGTTTCAGAGTATTTGATTTACAGAACTGTTAAAAGACTTCTGTGCTTTGCATCTAGAAAACAGGAAGTTCTTCACGGAATATCACGATACACCAGCAAGAAAGCTCCTCCCGAATGGACAGGCTGTTGAATGCCAATTTCCAAAGCTAGAGAAAAATTCCTCTCCTTTACAAATACAGCCAGGCACTGTGAGCTACAGAAAAGCTTTCTGGTATATAAAAGCCATGGTGATGCAGTGGTTAGAATGCAGGCAAATTCTGCCCATAGCCAGGAGTTTGATCCTGACTGACTCAAGGTTGACACAGCCTTCTATCCTTCTGAGGTCAGTAAAAAAAGGATCCAATTGTTTGAGACAATATGCTGACATTGTAAATTGCACAAAGAGCACTGTAAAGTACTATGGGGTGGCATATAAAACTCGGAATGCTATCGCTATTGCTATTCTTCAACCTGGCCCCTGCAGGGACATTGGACCAGAATTCTTGGTTCTGAAAGATGCCCACTTGGGATAAACTAACATTGGAACTATATTTTTAGAAATTGTAAATGAAGGGGATGGTAGCAATAGCAACAGCAGTTAGACTTGTACATCATGTCATAGTGCTTTTATAGCCCTCTCTAAGCAGTTTACAGAGTCAGCATATTGCCCCCAGGAATCTGGCTCTTCATTTTACCCACCTCGGAAGGCTGGAAGGCTGAGTCAACCTTGAGCCGGTGAGATTTGAACTGCTGAACTGCAGCTAGCAGTCAGCTGAAGTAGCCTGCAGTACTCCACTCTAACCACTCCGCCACCTCGGCTCTGATTGTTTTACAAATCCAAAGAGAACACATAGTACAGTATCAAACCATCAGTTAAATGCAAGCAAAACAAGATAAAGTCCCCTTAAGTCTAATGTAACTTATAATAATGGAACATTTCCGTGTTATTTTCTTGGCAAAAAAATACGGAAATACTCTCTGATGCAATGTCTGCCCTTTGGAATGGAATAGCAATTCCCTGGAGGTTCGGACTGCTTTGACCTCTGCAGGCTTTAAAACAAACTTTTAAAATGTGGTGGGGAAGTTCCCCCTAAGCTCAGGACAATTGAATAGTATGCCTTGTTGGTTTTAGTTGTGATTTGTCTTTCTCGTGTTATTAGAGTTATCTTTGTCTTGCTTATTTTGTCTATTTTAGGTTTCATATTGGATTTAGATGTGTACCACCCAAGATCAGTTTTGAGTCAAGGTAGCTTCATAACTCAAAGCAATCAAAACAAATCAATAAACAAGCACTATCAGCCACCATCATCTAAGTATTGCTACTTGCTAAGTACATGAGCCTCCTTAAGGACAGTTGTAATCTTCACATACTGCTCACAGTTGGAACCAGCAACTCCATTGCTAAGCAACATGGTCATAAAGTCAAAAGGCATGTCACCTACACTACTTACAATATCAGTTCATCAGTTCTGTCTGAGGTTGTTAAGCAAATCACAATAAATCATTAATAATAATAATAATAATAATAATAATAATTTTAATTTATATCCCGCTCTCTCTCCCCAAGGGGACTCGAGGCGGGGCACAGGCAATTAAAAATACAAATAAACCACAAACAAATACAAAATACAGAGTTAAAAATAGATTAAATAGATCCTGCGCTAAAACCCATAAACTAAACTAAAAGTACCCCTAAAAAACCCTAACCTAAAAAGAGACTACCCAAGGCCGGCCAGACGAAAAAAGTGCGTCTTTAATTTTAAGCGGAAGGAGCGGAGGTCCGTGGTTGTCCTGATATCGGGGGGAAGGTCATTCCAGAGGGCTGGGCCCGCCACAGAGAAGGCCCTTCCCCTGGGCGTCGCCCGCTGACAAAGTCTAGTGGACGGCACCCGGAGAAGTCCCTCTCTGTGGGAGCGAATCGGCCGTGAGGATGTATGGGGCAGGATCCGATCCCGCAGGTAGCTAGGTCCCGAGCCATGGAGCGCTTTGAAGATGGTAATTAACACCTTGAAGCGCACCCGGAAGACGACAGGTAGCCAGTGCAACTCGCGCAACAGCGGTGTTACATGGGCAAACCTAGAGGTGCCCATAATTGCTCGCGCGGCTGCATTCTGGACCAACTGAAGCCTCCGGGTACACCTCAAGGGGAGCCCCATGTAGAGAGAGTTGCAATAATCCAGTCGGGATTAAAGCACAACATCATGTGGCCAACTTGTTACTTTTTATCAGCCTCCCCATAGAGTAGAGTAGAGTAGAGTAGAGTAGAGTAGAATAGAATAGAATAGAATAGAATAGAATAGAATAGAATAGAATAGAATAGAATAGAATAGAATAGAATAGAATAGAATAGAATCTTTATTGTCCCTTTAAATCAGGGATGGGTTCTTGCCTGTTCTAACCTCTTCTATAGAAGAGGTTCCACAAATCTACAGTACCATTTAGAACCGGTTCCATCTCCCTCCCCCCACCCGTCCGCACATCATCAAGATGAAGAGCGAGAGGAGGAATTCTGTGAGTTTAGATTTTAGATTTTTAGATTTTATTAAATTTATATCCCGCACCTATCTCCTATGGGACCCAGGGTGGCGCACAGGGATTGAAAAACACAATATACAATTCAAAATATCAAACATCCTAAAACCCTATTAAACTTAATACTCCTGCGCTAAAAATATTGTTAAAAAACCCTCTAATTAAAAATTTGTGCAACTAACCCTCAGTCATTTATCGGGTGAATTACCCTAAGCTGGCTTGCTGAAACAGGTGCGTTTTTAAACGCTGGCGGAAAAGGCGGAGGTCCGAGGTGGTACGGAGATCGGGAGGTAGGTCGTTCCAGAGGGTAGGGCCCACCACAGAGAAGACCCTTCCCCTGGGCATCGCCAACCAGCATTACCCGGCTGACGGCACCCAGAGAAGACCCTCTCTATGGCAGCGGATCGGTCGAAGGGATGTATGAGGCAGGAGACGGTCTCGCATATACCTAGGCCCCTATAGTTGAAGTCCACAAGTCTTAAAGCTGTCAAGTTTGAACACCCCTGGGGGTTTTTTTCTAAAGGGTTAGAGGTGCAAGGGTCTTGTAACTTGACAGCTTTAAGACTTGCGTGCTTCAATGCCAGAATTCCTGAGCCAACATTTTGGTTGCTAAGCAAGAGCATTGTTAAGTGAGTTTCACCACATTTTACCACTTGGCCACACCCACCCAGTTACATGACTGCCAAGCCACTCCCACCCGGCCACATGGCCTGGAAGCCACTCCTACCCAGTCACATGGCCAGCAAGCCACTCCCACAAAGCAGGCCACACCTACAGAAGAGGTTCTAAAAAAATTTGAAACCCACCACTGCTTTAAATGTACATTAATCAGCATACATTAAAATGAAATTTTTGTTGCATTCAGCTCTCAAAAGATAGCCATTATGCATATACCCATACACACACACATATATGACACAGAGTAAGACCACACTCAAAGATGTTGCACCAACCACAAGTTTGAGGACCAGTCAGAAAACTGCTTTTTCAGCACTGTTGTACCTTTGAATAATCACCGAACACATAGTAAGAGAGAACAACCTATACTAGGATAGTGTGGCTGGCTTCAAATCATATCTAATCTGCGTAACTAAGAATGCTGAGAACAGCTATCGAATGATAGAAAAAGGATTGTCTAAAGGAATTTAGGAAAAGGGACTGCAGGAATGAATTCAGAGGCGATTGGCAATTTGGCAATAGAAGGTACAATAGATTTTGGCTGCTCTTCAGAAAATATCTTTCATCACTTATGTTAATTAAAGTAGTACTTTCCTGGGTTTCCTTCCAATGAAACTTTGTTTTCATGGGACAACACAATCAGATACCAGCATAAGCACCAGTTTTAAGCCAGTCCACATGAAAATGTCCATCTATCAAGTTTTCCTAGTCTATAAAAATAGTTAAGCGTATCGAAGTTCTTCTGAAATTAAATAAAATATAGTCAACATTCCTTCGCATTCAATGAAACTGTGCAGCTTTATTTAGCCTTGACCTTTCTGAACATTGCGTCCTGTTGCAAGGAAAGACACTTTGGTGCTCTGAGACCTTTTGGTTCCCGTCAGCAATAGTCAGCACAGTTTGATGAACGTATAATACAAAATCAATAGATGGCATTATTTGTCTACTCCATACCGTTATGGTTGCAATTGCTCATAGAATAACTTTTTATTATCCAACTTTAGAGCAGCTCATTACAGCAGCTATAATGAAACAAAATGCTTAGATCAGTGGTGGGTTTCTGCAGGCTCACACCTACTCGCAAGAGCCGGATGGTGAAATTTAGAGAGCCGGTGAGAGGGGGTTCCACCGGTGGACCCAGAAGTAAGTCTGGCCTGCCGCTGCCAGTAACCCAATGGGAAGGAAAGGAATGGAAGGCAGAAAGTAAGAAAGGAAGGAAAGGAAGGAAGGAAGGAAAGAAGGAAGGAAAGAAAGAAAGAAAGAAAGAAAGAAAGAAAGAAAGAAAGAAAGAAAGAAAGAAAGAAAGAAAGAAAGAAAGAAAGAAAGAAAGAAAGAAAGAAAGAAAGAAAGAAAGAAAGAATTTATCATCACAATTGGGCCCAAAATTTTGGTTGCTAAGCAAGAGCGTTGTTAAATGAGTTTCACCACATTTTACAAGTTAGCCACTCCCACCCTGTCACATGACTGCCAAGCCACGCCCACAAAATAGGCCACACCTAGAGAGTAGGTAAAAATAAAATAAGCACTCACTACAAGTTAACTTAAAGTTCTAGAGTTTTTTCCCCATTGTCTTTGGGGGTGGGGAGGGATTGTGTACTACTTACAGGGGATCAAATCATGAACAATCACGAATGATGTGAGCCCCATCCTACTTTTCAATTTCAGCTCATTTTAAATTCAGGAAGCAGCCATGTTGTGTTATTGTCTATTGTTGTTATCTTCAACTACCATAACACTGTCATCACTAGAGGGCTCTCTTATACTAACGTTTTGGAGCAATATTGTATGATGGTGTAATAATTGTAGCAAAGCATCATCTATAGAAAAGTAGCTCTTTGTGAAAACCATTAACAAAGAGCAAATTGGTACAGGGCAAGAACATTCAACACACCCTCCATAAACGTACAAGGAAATTATCTACAGAATATTCATGAACAGAAAGTCAGACAAACTCCTCCATCTTCCACAGATGTACAGATGAAGGCAATCATGATAGTGGAAAATAATAGGATTTCTCATCCAACTTACTTGGAGAGTAACAGATTATGCCATTTAGGCAAATGCCAAACTCGGCGAAACATTCAAATCTGGGCTGGAAACCTCTAGTCAACAATTACAACACAGAAAGTCCTTAATTCTTTGCTTCTTTTTAGTAAAGGTTTGGATGTCTGTAATCTATGTCTTCCAACTCTGCCATTTGCTTAAATAGCATAATAAAATCTGATCTCCTTTAGGGATATAAGAGTGATGTTAACAGACACAATCCTATTAATATCCCCATCCATACAATCATTTACACCACTGTTTTCCAATCTTGGCAATTTAAAGACATGTGAACTTCAACTCCAAGAAATTCCTGGCCAGCATGCATTCTGGGAGTTTATTTAATTTATTTATTTTATCGAATTTCTATGGCCCTCCATCTCACAAGAAATAACTCTGGGTGCTATACAAAATTAAGTTAAATAATAAGTATATAAAAACAACAATTATTTAAAAATGTGAAACAGACATTATTAAATACAAGCCAGCAGGGAGAAAAAATATTCATTTGAAATCTACAATTTATAAAGTTGCTATGGCTGATAAACTTTGATTTATGTCACCCTGAATGAATATGCCTTTGCTACCCAGATGGTATCAATGCCAACCAACAGCAGCCTGTTCTTCTCCACCAAACTTTCCAATGTTTCAATTTTAAGAAGTTTTAGACAAGCCTTTTTTGATCCTGCAGAATAGGGGAATACAGATGTGCAGTCATTACGTGCTTTGATCTAGATTAGATTAGCCATGCTTTAGATCTTTCTGTGCAATGGGCCAAATTAATTGTGATTTAAAGGTTATATGCCTTTCAATGTCACTGTGGCTATAATCAAGTTAGGCCTGATTCATACAAATCATCATGTAATCTTGATTTTAGCCTAGCTAATGATTTGGATACAATTGTTGGAACCATGTATCCAGCCTAAACATCTTTGTAGAAATATATATATATTTCTATATTTCTGTGCTTCTTCACAGCCTGTAGAAATTATTCAGACCTTTTAATTCAAAATCATGTAATGTTTAGCTATATAGGTTTCCACATTTTAAGCTGGTGAATAATATTCAGGCTGCCCTATGCTGTACCAGTGAGACAAATCAGATCAGATATCACAAGCCTTTCTTGTGGCAGTGGTCACAAGGACTTCTAGCTACATTAGCTTCAATAAAATGATAAAATGTGGAGTTACTTTGCTGCATAGTATTGTCAGATCTCAAAGTGGGAGTCAACACTGCCCTTTGGTATATTTGTCCCCCTTTTCTAAGACAGCACAAGATAGCTTCTAGAGGAAGTTCCTTACTTCTCTGTGTGGTAGTTCAGACTCAGAAAGAAGACCTGGTCTAAATATGCCTAATAAACTTCATGATTTAGTGAGAGGCTTGAACCTTTGCTCTCCATAGTCTCTGTCTGACATCTTGATCAATACACCATTCTGCCTCTCTTCTTGCTTCTGGACACAATGCCAAACATTGATACATTCTATTTAAGACCTATGTGGTCTTCAAGAGATCACTTCTTCCCATGCCATCTTGCCTGTTCCCTACAATGCAGAGATTGTAAAGTAGTTGGAAGCTACAAGAAATAAGGTCCTCTTAGTGGTTGCATCAGTATTCTAGAAACATTAGTATGATGAAGCAGAGATATCTGATTCCTTTTCCATGTCTTCACTTTTGTCTACTCAATATCTACTTTTCTCATACAAACGTAGCCATTTTATGGTTACCAATAACCCTTTATTGGAAGTCTCTGCTCTTGTTATAACTTCAAAACATTTTTGTTTTATTTCAAAGTATTGCAACTGTACCTGAAAAGCATGACAAGGAGGGTTCAGTATAAATAAATCATTTTTTAAATCTCTTGACTGTTCAGCTAGCAAGAATAAAGAGGAAGTCAAATCTTTACCAAATGAATATTGTTTTGATCTTTTTGAAAAGGTAAAAAAAAAGACACTTTTGTCTATCTTACTGGAAGTCAACAGATTTCTAAATAGTACTGCTAGAAATAAACTCTTTTTGGGTAGTAATGATCACTTGTATTGAAGGAAACCACAAAAGATTTTCAGTTCACTAAGTTTAATACTTAGCACAATATCCATCCAAAAATGTTTTGGCACAGTTCCCAAAGTAACAGGTGCTTGTCTTTGCTGCAACCTGCACATATAATCTCAGTCTGTCTCACCTCTATTCTGGCACATCAACATCCAATATATTCTAGCTCTCGTTCAACATTAAACAATTTGCTTTGCTAGAGAAAGCAAAATCTAAAATTGCACAGCACAAAGAAATATGCATATCTTTTCCTTCAAGACTTTCATTTGTAGCAAGACAGCTTGGCAAAACATTGTTACTTTTTATTGTATTTTGTTCTCTTCTAAACTCTCCAGCATGTTGCAGATGACAATAAGTATACCAATTCGCAGAAATAGGTGTATTCATAGATTATTTCTGGCAACCCTCCAGTGTAGTCTGCTGGGCAACAGGATGGTAATCATAACCCATTGTCAAAGTGCTGTATTTTTTCCCTAATGTGTGAGACCATATTTTAAAAGCGATGCTCAGTTAACCAGAACTATTTGTAACCTCTTTCACTTCTTGTGACCTTGGTTCTTCTGTTCAAATAAAGAGTTGACAAACTCTGAATATGAATTTTATTTTTATATTAACCATTGCTTCTATGTAAAAGTGAATTCACTGTTTGGTTTTAGGAAAGCTGCTGATTTTAGCGAAACTGGGATTCTCCTATGTAATATGTCTTCCAAATGGATTGCAGTACATGGATGTCTACTTTGAGAAAAGGATGTATTTGTGGACAAGCAATATGTTGCTTGTGTCATTAATGTTTTGATCTAGAAGTATGCACTTGTGTATTAGTAAATATCCATGTACTTGCATGTTCCTGTTTTCCAATTGCCAAACCAGAAACTAAAATAAGTAAAGAGTACTGATCAGAGTACTGATTCCTTGGCTCCTGAAGATTGTTTTGTTATTTGTCATACTATATTTCCCCGCCAAGTCCCAACAAATCCATGGGCTTCATACGTGGAGAATCATAACTTTACTCTTCTTGCTTATTGTCAAGTATAATCCCTTGAAAAAAAATCCATTGTATTGATCCAATTGTTCAATAGAACAATGTTAAGATGTTGATCCAATTCTTATCTTCCATACTGACGTTACCAAAACATAACAATCCTTGGCAAGCTCTTGGTTCTATTCTCCCACCCAAATAATTATTAATAAATTATTTGTCTTTACTGTAATGGTCTGGGTGACAAACCTCTCCAGGATTCTCAAGAATGGTCAAGCCAACCCACACAGGAACAAGATTTGATGAGGCCATTTCTACCACCTTCACCATATGTTTTCAAGCAGCTGATGCAAAAGGAGTACTGTCCCTTGACGAATTAACAACTTCTGAAAAACAGGCAACAGATGGCAGGGACAAAACACAAATCATTTTCTTGCTGAAGTAAGTTGTAAAGGAAAGAGAGAGAAAAGGAAGAAAAACAGACAAGTAAAATTATTTTCAAATGATGAGAAATCTCTGAAATTTCAAGCAATATTTTTAATAACTCACTAGCAAATTAGACAAGAATTTTAAACATATGATTTCATAGATTTCCTTGGGTTTCTTGTGCATTTTATGTTGAGGTCTTTTCCTTCCATTTTTAAAAAACTTAATCTGATACTTCTGATTGATACTTTTGCCATCAGCTGTAGACAAATGAGCATGTTTGTATGAGAGAAAAGGAGCACATAAAGCAATAAAAACATTCAGGCCCTTTTTCACACACCTTAAAATTGTGGCTTTTTAAAGAGTCATATGCGGAGTCTGTTCCTTGCTACTGGGTGTGGGATGGGTGAGGGATTGCCAGGAAACAGAACATTGAATATGAAGATCACGTAGCCACAGCATCAGCCTAGCAGCACTGAAGCAGCAACAACTTCCCCAAAGCTAATTCCCTCAGGAGTTGTGGGTCGCGGATTTGGACACATTCTGTAAGTTAGCCCATATGTGGTACCCTGGTTCAAAAATTGTTGCACCTTTAATGCAACAAATATTTATTTATTTATTTATTTATTTATTTATTTATTTATTTATTTATTTATTTATTTATTTATTTATTTATTTATTTATTCAATTTGTTAACCGCACCAATCTCCGTCGAGACGGACTCTGGGCGGTGCACAGGACATTAAAAATTACAATAAATAACAATGTACAAAAGTTAAAAAGAAATTAAATAGAAAACCTGTGCTAAAATTCTAACTTGGCTGAGGCTCTATTGTTCTAAACTTCAAGTTCTACGCCAGTCCAGCTTGCTGAAAAAGAAGTGTCTTAAGTGAGCGGCGGAAGAGGGGAAGGTCCGTGATGGTGCGAAGTTCGGGGGGGAGGTCGTTCCAGAGGGCGGGCCTTGCCACAGAGAAGGCCCTGTTCCTGGGCATCACCAGCCGGCATTGACCGGCAGTCGGCACCCTAAGAAGGCCCTCTCTGTGGGAGCGAATCGGTTGGTGGGAGGTATGTGGCAGGAGGCGGTCCCGCAAGTAACTAGGCCCCGAGCCATGGAGCAATTTAAAGATGGTAACAAGCACCTTGAAGCGCACCCGGAAGGCCACCGGTAGCCAGTGCAGCTCGCGCAGGAGACATGTTACATGGGAACTTCGAGATGTTCCCAAAATCCCCGGCATATGACCCATATGAATAAAGGTCATATGACCAAATAAAGGTGATAACAATGAGAGTTTTACATACAAAGCAGCACATAACAATATTGAATATAACTATATGTAACTCTTTGTTTTAATATAACAGTGATGCCTACGTGTTTAGTGATTAAGAGGCTGCACTAAGACTAGGAAAACCAAATCCCTAGTTCATTTTAATGGATATTTACTAGGTGACTTTCATTCTCCCTCAGCACCATTTACCTCCTATCTAAGTTGCCTTGAACTCCTGGAGAAAGTATAAATACCAACAAAAGCAAACATCTTAAAACTAGTAAACTGAGCTTGGGAAACATTTTCCCCTCTTTTTGGGATTTTCTGACTAATATAGCAATAAATCATATTTACTCTTGAGGATATTAATAGTCAGTTTGCCTTTTCAGAACCATCAAATGCTAAACAGTATGCGCTTCTGATAAATTCTGAAATTTATCCAAAGGGACATCTTTCCAATTGCACTTACAATTAAGGGGCCCCATATCTAACCTGAGGTTATACTATGCAGGCCTGACAGTAATTTCTGCATCGTTGCACTAAAGTTAAGTTTTACAAAAAATATACATCAATAGTTGAGAGTGAATTTGTGGAAGTGCATGTTATCCTATTTATTTCAGAAATTGCAGCAGAAAACATGGATAGTCGGGAAAGCTGGAAAAAGAGTCTTACTGCACACCGTATTGGAGCTGAGGAAATAGGTTACTTGCAACAGGATGCAATTGTAAAATAATTGCTGCAGTCTTTTAGGAAAGGAGGAAATTAAATTTAAGTGGCCTCTGTCCATTCTGAAGGATTGAAAACCTTCTAGAATGGTTGAAAAATCTAATTTGTTCAACTAGTTGCTTGCCTATATACCAGTCACGATAAAGTGTTGCTAAAGAAAATCATAATTTTTGTTTTTGATCATTAACATTCACTTTTATCACTCCAGCTTGAGTCTAGGACATTATATCAGCCACATCTTCATTAGTCAAGATTCACACGTACTTTTTCATTAGACACTGTAATCATAGCAGTGAAGTGAGAGGATCACTGTTTGTGTCTTGTCATTTCGGCATTCCCAGAGTTTGCTAACGGTACCATTGAAAATCTTCTTGGCCTGAACTTGAACTCTGCTTTTGAGGCATGACTTTGCCTGGGATTATTCACTTCTCCTCGTACTTGAGCATGAACTTTGGATCATCTGCTGATTATTGCATTTCCTGCATTCTTAATTCTGGGTAAGGAGATGAGTGGATATCAGTTTTGAACTTGACTAGACTCATTTAATCACTGCATCTCATATTAATACACAAACACTTGCCTAAAGATGCTAAGCAGAACATCTTAGTTTTCCCGGGCAAACCTAAATGCACTGTGTTCCAGATGTGTGCTATAACTCCCAAAAGGCACCTAAAACTGTACTCATTTAAACAGGGCACCATCTGCAATCACAGCACTCTTGTAGCTCTGAAACTTTTTATTTTTTAATTATAATAAAAATCGAATGAGAGCCGGTAACAAAGAAATATTTGCACATGATAGAGGTGAACATGGTATCCAGCTCTATATTTTTGAAAGGGATGGATTAATGCCATCATAAATTAATTCAGATAGTATGAGGGGGAGAAAGAGCACCAATTACCTACAGTTCTTTATATCCCATCCATCTTTGTTGGTTTTGAAAATTCTGCTCTATTGCGGCAATTTGCCAAATGCCACTTTTTTCCAGGTAAATAGGAAAGCTCTTTTTTGCTTAGTAACATGGCTTCTTTAATTATTAAGAGGCCAAACAATGTCATAAATTCCAAAAGAAATATTTTGGTCCCGCAGACCTGCTGTCTTATGCATAATTGTGATTGATGCCTACTGATGTTAAAAATTAGTCTCTCTCTAGTCACAAAAAAGAAATGAAATTCCACAATTTAGGAGAACTTGGGATGGACATCAGGGTACTCACCTCAATCAGGCCTTGAATAAGAAACATTTACAAAACACTGCATGGTTAATTTTATTTGGATACATCTAACCTTGCTCAAGAAAGCTTAAAAAGCACTCATAAATTATAGATAACGTGGCTCAGATGCTGTAAACACACTGATGTTGAGACCAGGTTTCAGAAAACATACTTCCTTAATCTTGGCTTGTTTCCACTGGCTTGCAGTTTGCTTCCAGGTCCAGTTCTAGGATGATTGCTATTAACTTGGGGGCAGGACAAGGAGCAATGGGTGGAAACTAACCAAGGAGAGAAGCAACTTAGAACTAAGGAGAAATTTCCTAACAGTAAGAACAATTAACCTCTGGAACAGCTTGCCTCCAGCAGTTGTGAATGCCCCAACCCTGGAAGTCTTTAAAAAGATGTTAGACAGCCATTTGTCTGAAATGGTATAAGGTTCCTGCCCATGCAGGGGGTTGGACTAGAAGACCTACAAGGTCCCTTCCAACTCTGCTATTGTATTGTAACTTAATACTGCTAAGTTAGTAGATGTGACTTTATTCTTTTTGAAACATTCTGCCAAGAGCAATCCTCGGGCTTAAACTTCCACTAAAGGTGTAGTTATTTTTATATCATAAATCTTTGCTAGTGAATGAAAAGGAACAGATTTACTATTCAACCCTTGGTGCTGTCACTTGATGTGTGCAGAGAAGAGCAACCAAGATGATTAGGGGACTGGAGGCTAAAACATATGAAGAATGGTTGCAGGAACTGGGTATGTCTAGTTTGATGAAGAGAAGGACCAGGGGAGACATGATAGCAGTGTTCCAATATCTCAGAGGGTGCCACAAAGAAGAGGGAGTCAAACTATTCTCCAAGGCACCTGGGGGCAGGACAAGAAGCAATGGGTGGAAACTAATCAAGGAGAGAAGCAACTTAGAACTAAGGAGAAATTTCCTGACAGTTAGAACAATTAACCTCTGGAACAGCTTGCTTCCAGAAGTTGTGAATGCCCCAAGTCTTTAAAAAGATGTTAGATAGCCATTTGTCTGAAATGGTATAAGGTTCCTGCCCACGCAGGGGGTTGGACTAGAAGACCTACAAGGTCCCTTCCAACTCTGCTATTGTATTGTATTGTATTATTATTGTATTGTATTGATGTCTATTATGTCAGAACTACATAGTGCTTTTATGAAGACAGTACTATGTATGTTTACACAGGAGCAAATCTTGTTAATTTCAATAGGATTTTTTTCTGTCAGTGAATTTGGAATTACAGTTTTAATATTCTTCAGAACTTTTTAAAAATAATTTCATCTACCACAAAATACATACTCTTATTAGATTCATTGGGGGGGGGGGGGTTCTTTAAAGATGCTTTATAAAAAGGCATTAATTTAACTTCTATAAATAACCCATGACATGTGTTTCTTTCTGTGCTGTTACAGTTGATGAACTAAATCCCTTGTCCATTAAAGCCTTTACCAAAATACCTTCCTACCTTACAAATGAGTTTTTCCATCACAGAGTTTCCATCGTTTAAAGGACTGTGTCCCTGGTAGATACCCCTGCCTTTCTCTATCAGGGGCATTCAGGGATTCCTAAGAAAAAATAAGGTCTGGATTTCTATGCATGCATATCACACACCTTTCAAGCCAAGCTGGTGTCTAGCCAGAAGGGCAGCCTGATGCCTTCCAGATATTTGAAAGTTCATTTCTCAAGGGTCAAAATCCATGGGAGTTGAATTCAATTCAAATGAAACCAGTGGAGGTGAAAAAGCATAGCATAATGTGCCAGTCTTAAAAAATATTCCATTATTCTGAAGTAACCTTCATTCCAGTTTAGATATTGCTCTACAGCTGGTGAAATTATTCTGAGTTATTGCTTGTAATGGAATTGTACGTGAGTGCAGCTATGTAAAAGTGGGATGAAACACCATCTGCCCTTCAGCAATGGGCAACCTTGCACGCCATGACATTTTGTGACTTCGGTGTAAAGTTAGCAAGTAATCCTGAGTGAATAAACCTCATCTAAAGTTTACAATTTCAGGGGGGGGGGGAATTAAATGGGTTTGAAGAAAAGTTCTCTTTCCTTTTGTTCCTCACTCACTCTTTCTCTCTCTCTCTCCTGTACTGTATGCATTGTTTAACTATAAGACCTCTTTAAAATATTTGGATCTTCTTTTAAATAAAAGGGACAATCTATTGGAGTAGAGTAATAGATCTGAAATTAAAGTCATTTGGGATGGAATAAGTTAACAGAATGAGATGGTGAGAGAATGAAACTTCCATAGAAACTTCAGTATTTAATTGGTGTTTAGGTATATAATAGCCCGGCTACGCCAAATGGGAAAGGAGGGAGGTATTAAGTAAAAATGAATAATTGGGAGGGGGATTGTTGCCATTTGGGAAGCAGGGCATGGATGCAAATACACTGAAGGCTATTTTAATCACTATCAGTTACAGATACTCTCTCAAGCTGAAGTCAGCCCTCTCAATCTACTGTTGGTTGTTTCTTTTTACTAATCAAATGCATCATTTTCATTTTATGGAAATTGTTTTTCTTTAATTTGACTGGATAGTTATTGGTTTATAGCAAGTGTTAGATCTTCAGACAGAAGGAGTTCGAGCCAGGCAGGTTCAAATAACAGCCGTTTATTTGAAGGCAACAAGACAAGCGAAGGATAGAACTGAACAAGTAACAAACGTGCAGTAGACAGGGGCTTTCCCGTTTGGCAGCTATTTAAATAAGAACTGCCAAACGGGGAACCAATCAGGAGGCCTGGCAACCCAATTCCAGCCAGTCACGTCTGAGTCAATCAGACGCGGCTGGCTGTTACCAAGCCTACAAGGGTGAGATCGAAGACTTGCGGCCGGTCGTAAGTCGAGGACTGGTTGCAAGTTGAGGACCTCAACAGCAAGAGTGTAAAACGCAAGGCCATGGTGGGTGGATCCGACCCACAGGGTACTTAGACCTGGCTCACAGGGCGACCCTGGAAACAGTGAACAACTGGCCTACAGTGTCGTGAAGCCAGTAAAAATGGACTCCTGAGCTCCATTTTTGGCTGCCATGGCCTCCTGTAATCCTCTGCCAAAAACGGAGCTCGGAGGGTCGCACATGGCAGAGGGTTTCAGGAGGCCACGGCAGCCGAAAACAGAGCTCAGGAGCCTGTTTTTGCTGGCAGAATACTTGGGCCACCACAAGCATCCCCAAACAGAAGTGACAACAAGCTGACCATGCTCACCTTGGCTCCTCCACCCCGGTTCCCCAAGGTCAAACACAACTCTGATGCGGCCCTCAATTAAATTGAGTTTGACACCCCTGATTTACAGTTTTGTTATTAACATATTCATATTTTATTAGGCCCTTAATTTAGCACTGTCACATAGAGAAATTTATCTATCTGGTCGCTAAGTGTTAACAATAACTTGATGGCGTATATTAATTAATTTAATTTTTAGTGTTTAAGTTTTTAATTTTACATTAAAGTTTAAAGTTAAGCTTTTTAACTGTTGAAATGCTTTTAAACACTTTTATCAAATTTCATAGTAAATTTCAGAATAATTTAAATTTCCTTAAGGATTGTACTAAAGGCTTGTTTTTCATCTATACATCTATTGAATCTTCTTTTCTTGATTTTTAATTTTTCTTGTTATGGAATTGTATTAATCACTAGTCATAGCAAATAATATCATAATAAATTTGATCGATTGATTGAAAGTGTTGCCTGAATTTTCTCCCTGTTGAAATAAAATACAAGGTGAGAAAATGGAGTATTTTAAAGTAAAGTACACAGTTGTGACAAGGTCCTTGCTAATTCATGCTAATTCTTACTCCTAATAATCTATTTTAATCACATAACTCTGGTGCAGATTGCTTGGCACAACATATCATAGTTTCATAGTATTATTTTCTAATTATCTTGTCTCTTATTTCTTTCATACTCTGAAACATGCCCAAAATAAATCCTCTACTTCCTTTGTGTCAATAGACTAACCACCCACTTGCTTCAGAAGTGCTCTTTCCACTGGAAACTCTAAACCAGAGGTTCCCAAACTTGGCAACTTTAAGACTTGTGGACTTCAACTCCCAGAATTCTGCAGCCAATTCTGGGAGTTGAAGTCCACAAGTCTTAAAGTGGCAAAGTTTGGGGACCACTGCTCTAAACCAAAGTTTTATGCATCCACAGTAAATTACTTTCTGGGGTTTACTTAGTTTTTCTTCTACCTTATCATCACATTTGCAGGGTTATGAATTAGATTTAAAAGAAAAGCTCCATTATACCATTTAATAAATGCATATTATCTGTTGCAAGGTAAATAGCAGAGCAGCCCGTGTGACAGCAAGTTGATAGATCAAAGAATTAGTAGAACTATGACAATTTGTGCTTCTATTTCTACATATTTGAGTTTATATATTATGGATATGGAAGACATTTGGCAATGTACAGCTAGTCCTTGACTTACAACCACAACTGAGTCCAATATTTAGGTTACTAAGTGAGACACTTGTGGAGTGAGCTTTGCCTCACTTTACAATCTTTCTTGTCCCACTTGTTAAGTGAATATGGCTTCCCCATTGACTTTGGTTGTCAGAAGGTCACAAAAGGTGATCACATGATGCTGGGACGCTGCAACCGTCATAATTATGAACCAGTTGTCATGTATCTGAATTTTGATCATGTGACCATGGGGATGCTGCAGTGGTCATAAGTATGAAAAGCAATCCTAAGTCACTTTTTAGTGCCTTCGTAATTTTGAATGATCATTAAATGTCGTAAGTTGAGGACTATGTGTAGCACCTCAGAGCAAAACATTGTTTACTTTCAGGGCATTAATGTAGAAATTCAGAGCTTGAATTGTCATTCTGCATCTAAATTTGGAGAAAGCACACATCCATGCTATATCTGCAGAGCAGTGGTGGGTTCAAAATTTTTTAGAACCTCTTCTGTAGGTGTAGCCTGCTTTGTGGGAGTGGCTTGCCGCCATGTGACTAGGTGAGAGTGGCTTGCCAGCTATGTGATCAGGTGGGAGTGGCTTGCCAGCCATGTGACCGAATGGGAGTGGCTTGTCGACCATGTGACCGGGTGGGAGTGGCCAACTTGTAAAATGTGGTGAAACTCACATAACAACGCTCTTGCTCAGCAACCAAAATGTTGGCTCAGGAACTCTGGCATTTGAAGCATGCAAGTCTTAAAGCTGTCAAGTTACAAGACCCTTGCACCCCTAACCCTTTAGAAAAAACCCCCAGGGGTGTTCAAACTTGACGGCTTTAAGACTAGTGGACTTCAACTCCCAGAATTCCTCCTCTTGCTCTTCATCTTGATGATGTGTGGATGGGCGGAGGGAAGGAGCTGGAACCAGTTCTAAACGGCACTGTAGATTTGTGAAACCTCTTCTATAGAAGAGGTTAGAACTGGCAGGAACTCACCCCTGCTGCAGAGCCAGTTTGCTTTAGTGGTTAAGGCTCCAGGCTAGAAAGTAGGAGATTATGAATTTGTCCTTCCTTAGCCATGAAAGCCAACTGGGTGACCTTGGGCCAGTTCATTCTCTCTCAGTCCAACCTACTTCACAGGTTATTGTTATGAGGAAAATAAGAGGAGGAAGGTATGTTGGATATGTTCATTGCCTTGAATTATTTGCAAAAATAATAAAGGCACAATATAAATTTTAAAAATATATTTGTTTAAAAAAAATTAAAATGTCCCTGAAGCTTTAAGGAATAATTACTTTGTAAGAGGGTGCAAATGACAATTGGACAGACTGTTAGTAATCATAATCAATTTCTCAGAGTTCAGCATTAATTATCTGCATGGGCTAAGAATTGCTAAGTTACTCATATTGTCACAGTTAAGTTATAACATCTTAAACCACAGTGGAATCTCGGGGTCCAGAAAGATCATGGCAGCCATTAAAGCCAAACTTAGTTATGATATCGCAATACCCTTTTTCAAAATCTACTTAGATTTTTCCAAATTCATGTCTCCAGTTACCCATGCTTGTATGTCATGGCACTCTATTTAATTGAAATAAATATAAAATAGATAAAATTTCTCTTAAATTCTAGGAAACCGAGGAGTTATATTTTTATAGCCAGGAAGTAGTTCTGTGCATCCTTTTTAAAAAAAAATGATGAGGCTATGATATGAAAACAGAACAACTCTGTTATTGATTAAAGCAGTGAGATTTTACAGTCCTTTTTCTACATCATTTTCAAGGTATATAAAACCTTACCAGAAAACATCAATCTGCATTAAACTCTTAACTCAGCACACATGCTGCCAAAATTGAAAAGCAACATTTTCAGTGAAGATTCTTATCTCTGTTAAGGTTAAGACTCCTGGACATTGCAGATGAGTACACTTATGGGTGTCTCTTTTCAGAGAAGAGCAACTAAGATGATTAAAGGCCTGGAGACTGAGACATATGAAGAATGGTTGTAAGAGTTGGGTTTGGGCAGTCTAGAGAAAAGAAGGACTAGGGATGACATGATATCAATATTCCAGTATTTGAGGGACTGCCATAAGGAAGAGGGGTGTCAGCTTATTTTCCAAAGCACCAGGACACAAGACAAGAAACTATGGATGGAAACTAATCAAGGAGAGAAGCAACCTGGAATTAAGGAGAAGCTTCCTAACCATGAGAACAATGAACCAGTGAACAGCTTACCTTCAGAAGTTGCAGGTGCTTCATCAGTGAGATTTTTAAGAAGAGGCTGCACAGCCACTTGTCTGAAAAAGTATAGGGTCTTCTGCTTGAGCAAGGGGTTGGACTAGAACAGGGGTCTGCAAAGCTGGCAGACCCCTGGACTAGAAGAATAAATACTCACAGTACTTTTAAACAATATGACAATGAATTATTTGTGTGCATGTATGCATGTTCCAATAGCATAAAGGACTTATTGGAAATGTATTAGATTGTATAATATTCGTTTTCCTGAATTTTTGGAAAGACAAATGCCACTTATAGGCTTCTGCAAATTGAGTAGAAAAATCCTGAATGAAATCCTAAATAATTTCAACTACTCAAAATTAACAGTTCTGAGGCAACTATAATTTAGCATGTTAGCTAGCCATGTTCGTGCTACTGTCCTTGAAAACTTTTTTGAAGTTCTTCAAAAATTTGTTTGCTAAGAAAAAATTTCCTAACCCAGATTTTGTGGGAAAACTATATTTTAAAAAAGGAGTTTCTATATCTGCAATTGAAGTTGCAGAGTTGGATATTTTCTGAAAATTTTGTTTTAGATTATTTGACCTAAAATCAGTCAATGTTTTTGACAGTTTTTATATGAAATAAGAAAAATATTTAATTATGATGTGCCTCCTTGAGCTGATGAACAAATTTGTGCAGAGATTTGTGCAATATGGATGGTCTTTATTCTTATTTTTAATGTTGATGTTCAGCAAATTAACAACAAAGCAACAGAAGCAAACAATTTATCAATTGTAGCATTTTTATCCAAAACAAAATTTAAAATTGTTCTCATTTTCCAAAGCAATGAAATAAAGAGAAGGGTGAATTTTGAGCCTATGCATCTTTAAAAATCCTAGTAATATTCAATACAGCTTTAACTCTGCTAAAAAGACTGACTGAATGCTATAATAAAGAAATGTCATTGTGGTATAAATAAAAATATGTCATAAACAGATTAAAAACAAAATGAATTATCTGGTTCCCACTATCATGGCTATACCACTTAATGTAACTTATAAGTCTCAAATGATGACTAAAGGGCAAATAACACAGCTTATGACTTTGTGTTCTAGATTCATGCAGTTGCGTATCATCATATATTAGTGGAATGGTCATTATTGTGTCCTGCTTTGTTGTTTTCTGCAGCCTTCTCAATGGGGACCGAATGCTAGAAAACAAGGCCCTTTAGTTTAATTCAACAAGATCTGTGCTCTTACACATGTGTCAAGAATCAACTCAAGGTTGATCTTAAAGAATGTGATGGAATATAGATGAGAAAGTTGTTTCCTTGGTAACCCTCATATAATCAGAGATTTACTATGGTCCTGTTTCTATGTGCATAATTTCAGAGGGGATGATAATCACCATTATTTGAGTGCGCTGGCATTCAATTAGTACTTTAAAAGGCCATCATGTCAGATTGAAGCCAACTGGGTATATGTTTATATCTTCACAATAAGCTGCTACTTTTCCTCCCGATTGCTGAAGCCAAACTGAGTATATGCACTGTATTTCCCATCGGTCACTATATAAATACCTGGATATTAAAACTGAAGAGCTTTTGGGAACTGGATGTGAAGGAACATTAGATATTAATCGAATCAGACATTGCTATTACAGCTGAATATCCCCAAGCTACATAATGGACAGCCCATTGCTTTCAGTGTACATAAACAAGGAATTCCCTCTCAATACTATGAATTCCCAATACAATAAATATTTAGTCAAGTCTGGCCATTTTGCTAATACTAGCAATTGGAATTAAATGCTTAGGGTTCTAAAATGTAGATTTATGCTATTTATTCCCTATTTTTCTATCTACACTAGGGAACAGAATCAAAAACATCTTGACCCATGAAGCAACTATTGTAGCTTTTTCCTCTTCAAATTAATGTATGGAAGTAGTGTATTCTATTTACCATTCATCACATCAGGTAACACTCTGAAAACGTATTGTGCAATATTCCCCATATCTTTCTCTGTTCCCCCCCTCCCTTGTCTCATTATGTTGATTTAATTAATTCATATAGCTGCCCATCTTACCACGTGAGTCTAGCCAGTGCATGATGTTAAAAATAAAATCATAAATTGTAAATCCCTGCAAAATATGCTAAAATAAATAGGAAGAAGAAAAAGCAGAACAAGTGAAAACGAAGACATACAAATATGTCAAATATCATAGCAATAGCACTTATATACCGTTCCACAGTGGTTTACAGCATCTTTGAGCAGTTTACAATGTCAGCATATTGTCCCCAACAATCTAGGTCCTCATTTTAAGTGGGAAGGATGGAAAACTTCAAATGAAAAGAAAAAGAACATTCATTGGCTTTTTCATATAGTTATTAGATTTGATCACTATATTTGATCACTGGTTCAGATATACAGTATGTCTTTAATCATTTGAAGCATTTTATAACTCTATTTCGTCTGCCAAAGCAACATGCAGAATGTGTACAGCATATGAAAACACCAATAAAATTACAATAAAGCAACTGCTAACTGCTATTGTGCTTAAAACTCAACATAAAAGCGTATATAAAAAATACTAAGACAGTTTTAGAAATTAGGAACATATGTGTAAAAGTTCCACCTTTTGGCATAACTCTGAAGGGAAGGCTCATATGAAGATATGTATACCAGGTCATATATTACATCAAATTACATCCAAACATCATCCCATTGATTCCTGTCCAATGCAGAACTCAGTCTGATTCCAACCCATTGGAATGAGAGCATCCACATTCCTTCCTGATATACAGGCTGCATTATTTTCTGTTAAATCTAAGAATTGGCTGCAACAGTGCTTATCTACACAGACTAACTAATTGGCTGAATACCCTTCAATTCCAGAATCTTATTGCAAGTTTCCAATCTCACATGAAGTCAGTCAATGCTATCTGAGATGGACCCTTGTGGGAAATTTCATACTTAAAGTTTCATGTTGTTAGATTTTTTTTCCTGTTTCCAAATAAAGCACTGGATTGCTAATCTCCACCATGCGTCCCCAGGTGTGATCAAAAAGAAATAAAGTTGATTCTTGAGAATGACATCGTACTGAAGTTTCACTTCATTTTAAAATTTCTTTAAACTAAACAACAACAAAATCCCTACTAGCAAATGGAAAACATTGGTAAGCATCGTTTTGCCTTTGAAATTGTGTTTGTATAAAACAAAAAGGGAACAAGTACCTCATTAATTGGTTACAGGAGGTGTGATGAGTACCAAAAAAAATGAGTACCAAACAAATTTTTCTCATAAAGAATAATGTAGTGAGTCACAAGGCATCTGACGCCAACCAGTTCTAGCTTGTACATTGAGTACAGTGGTGGATTAAGGCTCACTGGTGCCCTAAACACTGACAAATCTTGGTGCAAATCCTTTGTACATACTGTATAAATCTTCATTGGGTTTTTTTTCTTTCTCAACTTTGTGGTGCCCCCTTGGGCCTGATGAACTTAGCACATGCTTACTTCGCTTAATGGTTAATACACCACTGATTAAGTACCAAACAAACAATGAGTACTGGGGCAAAAATTTCACATCAAAATGCTTTGAATGCCAAATCTGGTGAGTTTCAAAGCAGTTGAATACCAAGGTACCACCATAATAGCAATTTTGGAGAAGATAACATTTCAAAGGGAGGAGATCAATATATAAATTGGGACTCTCCATACACATAATCTGTACATTTGCAATGTATAATTAATGACAAGAAACATTGGTGAATAGAAAGAATTAATCAACTGGTTGCACATCTTTGCCCTGTGATTCATGCAACCATCTTGTGACAAGAAACCGTAAAGAAGTAAATGCCAGAAGTGGGCACTTATTTATGAAGATATTAATTGCCATAAAACAGTGGCTACTAAAAAACAGAACATATCAGAAATAGTATTAATACTCTGTTTTCTTTTACTCATTCATTCATCTACTCTGTTTAATCATTCTCTTTCATTATTACAAAATAATGCCAAACTGGGGCACTGCACAGTGAGAACCATAAACCAAACAAAATGACAGGGATACTTTTGACACAATTTAAGTTACCACACCTTACAAAATGGATAACACAAAATCGATAACTTCTTGGGGGACTAACTAAAGCATTATGGATCAAAATAAAATATTATTTTCCTACAAATGCAAGCTATATAGCAGCTTATGATTCTTTTCTGTGTTTATGAAGTATTTGATCGCACAGATTTACAGATGGATGCAGAACAGCAATTCCAGGAAGGGAAGAATAAAATTACGTGGGCGTTGGGGTTGTTTTTTTTTTTTTTGCTCCTGTATTGTTTAGATCCATATGTGAGTTCTATTCATGGGCTTTGGAGAGAAGAAGAATGCAGGAACAGCTGTACAGAGTTAGAATGACAATGCATCTATCTAGACCAGTTTTTATTATTAGTTCCAGCCACTCTAACATTAAGACATCCCTCTCAATGTGTACATGTCACCAAGCCCTTGTTGTTTTTAAATGGATATTTCACAGCAGAAGAAGAAGAACGTGCATTTCTCTCTCATATTCTTTTGATCCCCATGTCTTGCGTGCAACCTTTTTGTCTCAAGCTAGCACTTTCACTTTCTCCGTATTGCAATGAGCTCCTCCTTCTCATTACACATAGGGACAACTGCAGAACAGATCTCTCTCTCTTTGCCTAGTTGTTAATGGTTCCACAAATTGTGGATAACAATCCTGCAGAAAACATTCCCAAGGAGAGGCAATAATGAACTCATAGAAGCAATTCAGTCTTATGTATGAGTTTAGAAACAATTATTCCTCCTCTCCTATCTGCCCATCTCCTCTTTCAATTCCTATTTTTATAATTCCCAATAGTTCAGATTCAGAAGGACAGAATTAGTGCATTCCTCCATGACGCAAGAGGCCCATCATGTGGAAATTTTATGAACCCAGAAGTATGTTCTTCTCAGTAAACAAAAACAAATGTAGGTGGGGGATGGGACCTCTTCCTCTGAAGAGGACTCTGGAATACATATGGCTTTTACCATCTGGCGTACAGCCTTAAACATAATAAACATGATAAATCTTCCCAAGTGGAATCTCTTTTATGAATGCTAATACATAAAAACACACATGCGAGGAATTCTAGGAGGCAGCCCTTAAGCCATAGAAAATGCTTTGCATCATATTACTGGCACCCAGAATTGGATTGTATTATGGGATGAAATGATAAAAATTGCTTTCAAGTGCACAAATTTAGATCTCTGTCACTTTGGAACCCATAAAAAGAAAAAGGAATAGATGAGGGTTGAATAGGTAATATATTGAAACTGAGGAGTCAAAAGAAGGAAAGAGGGAGCAAAAGAGGAGATGGATATGACAGTGTAGTAAGGATGAACTTCCATCATGGGTGAAAGTGGGGAAAGCATGAATTCTCAATGATGAAAAAGCAAGGTCTTTCGGCAAAATTAATAATGTTTCAGTTTTGATTAATATAATGTTGAAAGCGATTAGCTAGCCAAGTCATAATTCCCAATCAAATTCTCTGCATTACATTTACCTGCCTTCAAGGAACAATAAAGAATTTCTAGTTAAAATAATTAATCTGGTTTCAGAGTTATTCCATTTACTGTCTATACCCAAAATGTAAGTCAAATGTGTATGTAACGTCTTCACTCCTTTGGCTGAATTATTCCTCCTTTTTATTATACATCTAATTACTTCTCATTCACTTTATTAATTTGCATGAATGCATCCTAATTCGTATGCCTGATGAGTCTTTGTCTACTCCAAAAAGAAATTTGGCAATATTTTATGACATTTGTATTAGCCCTGAATTTAGAAAAACAAGAAATTATCAGTACCTATAGATTTCATGTGTTAATGCAGGAGCATACTTTCTCAGTTGGGATGAATGAAGTTATAACTGAGCATGTTTGCAAGGCATGTTTTCTAATAGCTTTACAATCTTTCACTTTTACCTGTGACAATACCATAAAACTATTTGATTCAATTGATACAGACTCCAGGATATTAAGAAGGTTACATGAGACGAATACCAAGTCTAATGACAGATGCATCGAAGTGCAAATCTGAGCTCAGTGACTTTTGGCAAGCAGGCTGAAGAATTCTGGCACCGATCAACATGTCTATAACATTCTGCAAGCATAAATATATCTCTTAAATTGTTTTTCCATGCTTCTTGCCTGGATGCACTCACACAAAAACATGTCTGTGTGTGGGTTAGAGCAGGGGTCGGCAACCTTAAACACTCAGAGCCATTTGGACTCATTTCCCGCAGAAAAGAAAACACCGGGAGCCACAAAACCTTTCCTTAAGGTTTTAAATATTGCCTTAAATCAGGGGTCTGCAAAGTTGGCTCTTTGAAGACTGGTGGACTTCAACTCCCAGAATTCCCTAGCCAGCTGTGCTGGCTAGGGAATTCTGGGAGTTGAAGTCCACCAGTCTTCAAAGAGCCAACTTTGCAGACCCTTGCCTTAAATATTCTGTTTCCTTCTGAAATTTTCTTTTCTTAGATTTAACTGTGAGTTGAAAAGCTCAATAAATCACGTGCCAGCACGTGTCACACATTAGTGGTTGTGATGCATATTTTGAGCAAAAGGGTGCCACAGCAGAGGGATGAAAGAGCCATATGCGGCTCCAGAACGACAGGTTGCTGACCCCTGGGTTAGAGTGTGTGCTTGTGTGCCTATAGTATGCATGTTCGTGTGTGTATGTGTAGTATAGGGGTATATAATTAAAATTACATAAACCAATGTTTTATGATCTTTCTGTCTATTCAACAGTGAGTCAAGATAAATGGTACCCTGCCATAAGTAAAATGAACAACTTAGATATTTAAATAGTAGAAGTTTTTGTTCAAACTTCTACGCTGGCTTGTTTTTATTCATTTTCACTACAGCCCTGTGTGAAAAAATCACTATCATGATGATTCCAATGAAGAAAAACTGAAGCTGTGCACTTTTATAAATCAAGAGGCACAGAACTCTATGGCATAAGATAAACTTGGAACAGTAACTCATGCCCTGATCAACCTGCAGATAGAGTACTGCAATGCTCTTTACCTGGGACTGCCTTTTAATCCTTCCCAGAAATTGCAACTGTTTCGGAACGTGGCAGCCTGTGCTTCTCTAACACCAGGCATTGGCAATATATTACCTGTGCATCCATAGATTGGGCCCTTGCACTGCTTACTCATTTCCAAACACAATTTAAAGTGCTAGTGTTAACCTAAAAAAAAGTCTTAATTGCTTGGCGCCTGGTTTTCACTTACCTTTCCTACTGTTCGCAAATGTTCCTACCCCACACATCCCTTCGGCCGATACGCTCCCACAGAGAGGGACTTCTCCGGGTGCCGTTCACTAGGCAGTGCCAGCGGGCGATGCTCAGGGAAAGGGCCTTCTCTGTGGTGGACCCAACCCTCTGGAACGACCTACCCCACGAACGATCACGGACCTCCGCTCCTTCCGCCAAAGCTAGAAAATGCCCTTTTTTCATCTTGCCGGCCTGGCCTAATCATTACCAACAAATTTGACTGAAGACTAAACTGTTTTAAATTTGGATTTTAAGGAGAAATGACTTTTAGGATATTTAATGGTTTTAGGATTTTAGCACAGAGTTATCGGGATTTAATTTGCTTTTAGTATTTATTAATCACTATGTTTTTACTTTTTTCTATTTTAATATCCCGTGCACCGCCCCGAGTCCCTGCGGGGAGAGTGGAGCGGTTTATAAATTTAAGAAAATAAATAAATAAATAAATAAATAAATAAATGTGTGTGCATGTGTATCCACGCATGCACCCAGCCTTTGATGCATGTGCTTTGCTCAAAAAACATCCATAAATAGGATGAAATAGAGCAAGGACAGGTGGGCGGGACCACCCCCAATTTCTGCTATTGGTTCAGGCGAACTGGTCCGATCCAGTAGAATACCACCTCTGACCTGGAGCCAACCAGATTTGGACTATTCTGTTAAAAGGATAGGCAGGTCTCCTTACACATATTTTCGGAGTGTCAAAGGAGGCAAAGCTGGAAGGCTTTGATTTTTCCATAGCAGAGCCAACATTGCAGAATGATCTTCCCACTGAAATCAGACTGGTCCCCTCCCTGATAGCTTTTAGTACAGTCTCCAAAGTGGAGCTTTCTTCTAAGGCTTTTCAGCAACCTTACTTGCGCCTCCTGTTATTCATTTTTCCCCTTACTTGTTGTTTTGCATTGCAATGCAGACTGTGCACTGTTTTAATTGCATTGCTATTATTTTTATTGTGACATTGTAACTGCAAGAGTCACAAGACTGCAGTCAGAAAGCAATCCGGTAAACAAATGCGTAAAACTGTCAGAAACACTCCACTAGATTCTACTATAATCTGATTATTACGGAAAAGCCCTAACAGCCTTTTGTTGTTGCTGTTCCAGGCAACCAAATTAGAACCACAGGATGGAAATTGCAGAAAGGCAATTTTTAGCTAAAGTTCAACTGAACCTTGTTAAGGCAGGCTTTTCAATTTGAAAGAAACTGTCCTTAGAGACAGTAGCTCTCCTTTGGTGGATATATATTAATTAGAGGTTCTTAAGAATGCTGCCACTACATTCAGTATGATAAAATTCTGGGATTGAAAAAGAATATGACTATATATTTTCAAGTTCATTTCTAATTCTATAATCCCATCGTTCCCAGCTAGTCTAGGCCTGCAATCCTATGTAGATCTACTTGGAGAATTAGAACTAGTAAACTGATTAAAGTTCCTCTGAACTTCATCTGAGACTCCCTTGGTGTTAACCTTTAAAAAAGTCATAATGGCTTGGCACTAGTGCCATCTTTTCCAACCAGTTTTGGTATATCCTGTTAAACTATGTCAGGCAGGCCTCCTTGCACATATTTCCCGACATAAATATGCCACGTTTGTACTTCTGTGAATTTAACTGGGATGGATGGATGAATGATTTCCTTCTGAGATATCAATCTAGTAATAAATGTAAAAGACAAGTTGAATATTTCAAAGAAATGTATTCCATTTCTAAAATACAATTTTGACAGCTTTTTCAACTTTAAATAAGAAGAGAAAGAGTCATTTGCATTATTATTATGGTTCATTGCAGTGAGCCAGATGTTTAGACTGGATTGGGCATTTTTATCCACTTATTAAGGATCTGGGATAGGCAGGTGTCTTATTAGATTTTTATTCTTTTTATCCATCCATCTATCTATCTATCTATCTATCTATCTATCTATCTATCTATCTATCTATCTATCTATCTATCTATCTATCTATCTAGCCAGCCAGCCAGCCAGGCCCAAAGGATATCTAAAATAGTCTGCTGCTTTCTGGGCTAGCATCTTAATCACTGCAGTAAGCTGTATGTATGTTAATTTCTTTTAATTTACTTTTCATTTCTTTCATTTCTTTTCTTTCTTTTTATTTACTTTTAGAAATGAAATATTTTCTAATGGTTAGAAAATTTATTTAATCACCTATGAGGAAAAAAGGGCTATGTCTTAAATTAATCTAATGTTCCTTGCACATAGATAAAATGGCTGGCAGTATTTTGGATATAATTGATGAGATTCAATTTAGGATTATGCTCTTCTCTTCTCCAGCAAATTAGTATTGTGACATTAACATTGGCTACAATGTCTTATAGCAGCCCAAGAAGACATATTATCAGAGCGGTACGGATCCTTATTGCTGAAGATGGTAAATTTGAACCAATCCCCAGGCAACACTATCACAATTGTCCTATTTTGCTGGCATTGTGACCATCTCTCCCACTTCTGCAGCATCTTTAGGGGGGAATGCTGCACAATTTATCCTTATTTAATCAGTGGAAAATTAACAGGATCTTGCAGTATGTTGGGTCTTGTTTCAGGTACCCTCTGTGTAGAAGGCAAGTAGAATTGGCTGGCCAGAATAGCTCACCATCTATTTTATATGATGCTAATTAACCTAAACTTAAAGATGGCGAGAAAGCCTGGCTAAGAAAGAAGATTGATTATAAGGAAATCGGTTTTGCAGTTTAGCACTTTGTTTGTGTCACTGCCTTCTATTCTTTGCTTGATAGCAAGGCATTGATTTAAGAGCCAGAGAGCAGCTCTGCCTCTGACCAATTGCTCTTCTCCAGTGCTCCTTTGAAAAGTATTCCCCAACTGGGTCTGCAAGGGGTCATTCATTCTAAGAACGGTACAAATTTTTAAGCGTCAGTCTTGTGGCTCAGATGAGAATAAATGGGCTTGCTGTTTAGATTTCTTGCTAGTATTAGTCCATAAACGTTGACTCCTTAGCTCCAAGATTGCCCTAGTGATCCAAGAACAGCCCCCTCTTTGTTAGTGCTAACCTGAATCAATTAGCCCCAGCTATCCCGTGGGAAAAAGAAAGACAATAAAGAGAAAGAGACAATAGAGAGAAGCTTTCAGCCAGTCCAAATTACACTTAGCACCATCTTGTGGCTGCAATAAATAAATGTCTCCACAGCATTATTTTATACTTTGGAATACATCAGTCTTTCAAAGAACTACTATTGCCGTTGCTGCTGTTGCTGTTGCTCCTGCTTCTACTACAACTTCTTATATCTTTATTGTTGCTGTAATTTTCTACCGAGCCTTGAGAAACTAAATAATTTATGTAAAGAAGTGAAGTTTTTGTTAGAAAGTGATGTAGCGACAAGATAAGGTACTTACCAATGAGTTCTACCATCGTCTAGTATCATCTAAATATTGTTACGTTGCCTCAGTGATAGCTGAATGAAGCTATTAAAATACATCCCAAGCACATAAGAACTATCCAGACATTGCTACATTGCTCTGGAGATCCTTTTTCTGATGCATAATGGCCAGAGACATGGTGTGCTAAGCCAGGGGTCTCCAACCTTTGCAACTTTAACTTCTCTAGCAAAGCTGGCTGGAGAAGTCTGGGAGCTGAAGTCCTTCAGACTTAAAGTTGCAAAGGTTGGAGACCTCTGTGCTAAGCAACAAAATTTAAAAAAACAACCATCTGTTCCTTAATAACTGAAAGATTAGAGTTGTGTTTTCAGAGTATCCATAAGAAGATAATCTCCTTTTGCTGGTCATATCATCTCATCCATCCAGCCCTCCATCCATACACCCCAATCTTACGTGGAAGACTGATAGCTCCTCAAGATCAGGTGACAATATATTCTTTCTGTAATATATTTCCTATAGAGTAGATAGCAATGAAAATCTCAATAGGTTAACCACCTTATATATGTGTCTCAAAAATAGACATTTGATCATGGTAATATAAGGTTTCCTGCTTTAAGCAGGGGTTGGGACTAAAAGATCTCCAAGTTTCCTTCCAACCCTATGATTCTACATTCTTTGTTCTATGTATTTGAATAGAGAGAATGTATATAAATGAAATAAATCAATGTAGGATACTCACTTTAGCTGCACTTAATTTTATTCATTTTATGTTTACCTTTACTTTGCTGTTTCTGAGAAGGGAACTTTGAAATGTGACCCAGATCATCACTCAGTGAAAACTTCCAAAAGTTGGAAGTCATAAAAAGCTTGATATTCCTGCCCTGGATAATCTTGAGAAGTTGTAGGAAAGGAGGACTTAGTACTTGGGAAGAGTTGGATTCTATGGGCGTAATTACATTGTAATTTTTACAATGACAATAAAGATTATTACTATTACTACTAATGGAGAAAATACAAGACCTCTCAGGAGCTTCATTGGTCGGACTTCTCCTTAGAGATGGGGTAAAGGGATCCCTGCAAATTTTACTCCACTAGTTGCTGCAAACTCTAAGGGGTGGTGTTCATCTTTGTTTCAAGGCCATTGAGCCAACACTTCCCGAACACACTTCAGCCAGCTTGACACCCTGCAACCATTCTTAAAATACATCCCTTTCCTCAGTTCTTAATTCTAAGATATGATATGAGCTTATGAGAAGGTAATGCTGAACATGTGGTTACTCTGAACAAGCAACTGCAGACATTTATTAAATATTTTTACTTATCTTTATACAAGATACCATGTTCCTGTTACTAATGATGTCACATCAGACACCACTACATAGAGAGTTAGGGAAATGGATGTAGATATAGACATGGACATGCTCCAATATAATTTAATTAACTCAGACACTTCTGATGCCTACATACAGTTTGTGTTTCCTGGGAAAGGAAGACTTTAACCAACCCCACTTATCAGCCAGGAAGAGGAGAAAGAGCAAAGATGAACAAGATGCCTTTCTCCTACCCGAGAGAGTTCCATCCTCCTGCTAATCCTCTTCTATTTGCCTAACAATAGATGTCCAATCATGTAACCACTTGATTATTGCCAATTGATCCTTTACTGCTGCAACCCAGTTATCGTAATCCTATATATGAATCATCAGTATAGGAGGAAGAATTTGGGATAATATCATTGATAGCCATGGTGCTGAAAGATCAAGGTCGCTTTCTCTTGATTTTGTCCCTAGAGACTCACACTTTCGATTATTAATCATCCAGTTTGTGTAACCACCATAACTTTATGGTGAGAAACTAGAAGACAGGGATGCACGCAAATGCACACTTTGGGGGACATTGTAAGGATGGTCCTGAGTGGCTTCAAAAAATCTAAGGTGATTAACCATCTGTGCTCAGATGCAGGGGTGAAATCCAGCAGGTTCTGACAGGTTCTGGAGAACCAGTAGCAGGAATTTTGAGTAGTTTGGAGAACTGGCAATGCCACCTCTGGATGGCCCCAGAGTGGGGTGGGAATGAAAATTTTGCAGTATCCTTCCCTTGCCACACCACCAAGCCATGCCCACCAAGCCAAGCCAAGCCCACCAAGCCATGCCCACAGAACCAGTAGTAAAAAAAATGAATTTCACCACTGCTCAGATGGAGACTTGAAACTTCTGACTAAGAGCTCTCAAACATTGAAACAAGTTTCTACAACAACTTGGTTTTGATCCTTCTGTCTAGACCTGGCCAATGCTTTCACCTCAATCTCTGAACTGAGATTACTGGTAAGAAACATTGGTTTGGCTTGAATTGGATAGGACTGGAACTAAGGTTCAGCTGACTGATTTCACTGGGGGAGCCTCCATCAACTTTTATAGCCAGGACATTACAAGAGCTTTGTGGGCCAAGACAAGCAGTTCCTTCAGCAATCAAATGTTTGGATTTACAATTACAAGTCATCCAAAAGCTTCTGGGTCTGCCTGATTTGTCTTTTCTGAGAATAGTGACAACTGTAATATTTGCTGGGGGTGGGGATGGAAAATCAACCCTGTTGCTTCGGAAAAGTCAAACCCACAAGGAAACTTGTTCAGCCTTAAAATCTGGAACACATTGAACTTCTTCCTGTAACATGCACATTTGGGATAGGGGAACTATTTGCTTGTGGATAGTTCTCAAGCAAGACACAAAATTTGTCAGATAAATTATGTCTCACTCACCAGCTCTCCAGAAATTCCTGTTGAATTGTCTACAGCATAGGTTACACCCATAACTCTATGCAGGAAAAGACCTCTGAGACCTATTGTACTATCCTAGATAGATATTTTTTTTAATCCCACAAGGTTTGTTCACATTTCTTTCTGTTTCAATTTATTCTGATGTTCTTTTTCCTAGATTTCACACTTGTTATGTAGAGTTGGCATTTTCCCTTTCATATGGACAAATTGCATTCCTTCCTACACAGTTTACAGTGCAGTATGAAAGTTTTGAAAGATAGATAGGGAGAAACAACAACTCTCAAAAGCATAAAAAGGAATAGAAGCAGATAAAAGCAGGAAATGCTATTGGTTTATTATTTTGGCTAAAACAAAATGCAGAGCAAAAGTGACATATAGCCACCCAGGTTGTCTTGACAATAGAGTGCTTCTTATTTTTGATGGATAAATGGACACAACATGCAAGAGGCTGCCCTTCTCTGTTACACTGTTTAAAGTAGCAAATGCCACACTATAATTTAAAATTTCAGATTTCAGCCTATCTATTGAAGGTTTCAGTCTAGGTATGGGAGGGCAGGTGTCAAAACTTTAAAACAGACGGGCATTTGTTCAGCCACCAAAAGAAATTCTATGCAAAATATTGAGAAGAAATATTTTAGCTCTACATCAGACTAAACGATTAGGCATAAAAGGCTCGAGTGTAGATAATAAATATAGAGACGAAAAAATGTCAAGCTATAAAGGGTGCACTTATTCAACAATGGAAATTTAAAAGAGAAAATGGAAAGTTTAACTCTACATCAAGCTGAAAGAGTATTTTTTTAAAAATGGATGGAATAGTAATAAATGTATTTAAGTGGGAAGATATATGTACTCAGGACTGTCTCGCTTATAAATGGGATGGGGAAGTTGTGGCTCTCCATGTGTTAAAATACAGCCCCCAGCAGCCTTCTTCTATTTCAATGCTTTGGATTTCAGGAATATCTGGAGAGCTACAGCTGCCCATTTCTGATTTAAATCTCTTCGAGTTATTTCTAAGGAAGGAAGGAAAGAAGGAAAGAAGGAAAAATCTTGTGCACTTAATTGAGCCAAAGTAAGAGTTAATATGTTTTGTGAGTGCCATAATTCAGTTAATTATCCCAAGCAGCTAAATCAGATGGAGTAATTTTTACTCCTAAACAATTCCAGGTTGTCAGAGACTGAATTTTCCACAACCATCCATGTTGTTTAATACCATAAGCCAGAATTGGCCTATTTTTTTTTTCTTTCCAGTCTGCCAAAGGGAGGGGAAACCCTAAATTTATGAAGCAGTTCATTCACTATTTTGAAAAAGAATGATGAGCAAATGCTGACTGTCTGCAGGCTACAAGCAAGCTACCAGGCTGCTTGCAAACCAGTGTTGGTTGTCAATACCGGTTTGCTGATTGTGTGCATGCATGTTCTGTTTGTGTGCCTGATTTGCGCTGCGCATGCATGCGCAATCCACTGCCCTTACGACAACCAGCTGATTGTCGGGGTTCATACAGGCACCACACGCTGGGCGTGTGTGCACAATCTGCATTTTGCCATAAAAACAGGTGTAGAGCACGCGCGGGCGGGCCAAAAGAGCCACCGTACCTGTTCGCTCTCAGCTGTTCCAGGCCACTACCAGTTCTGCTGAACCAGGCCGAACCGGCAGCAACCCACCTCTGTTGCAAACGTGTATCCCACAAATAATAGCAATAGTTCCCAATGAGAAAAAAAACTTAAGTCCCACACCCTTGAAAACATTTCTACACAATTTTACAGGCAGATCAAAAGATAATTGTCCTTTTGTAATTGATAGATAGGCCTTTCATCAATGTGTTGATTTTCAAAGTGCCATTCAAAAAAATTTTTGTATGGAACCCACTATGCCACTAACCACTGACCATCACGACTGGTTTATACCATTATCTTTCAACTTTGATTTTCAGATCTTGATAGTTTGTGGTCTTTTCTACCTTCTATTCTACTGTACCATAGTATTGCCAGATTAATTATCCACACTGTCTTCCTTTCAACCATAGTTAAATCTGGTGTGTTATGTGTCAAGACTTCATCAACTGATGTTTGGAAATCTGATATTTTTTCTTGCTCATTTTCAACTACTTTTTACATATCTATATTCCCATCATTTTTTTCATTAGTGGCACATAATGAAATTATTTTTTATAGATGTTCCAGTGAAATTATTGTTCTTATACAATACAGCTTTCAAAAAGAATAACAAGAACTGGATAAAGTATTATTGGGGACAGAAGAAAAAATGGTAACTAAAGCATACAACTGTTTCTTAAAATTTAAAATGGAAGAGGAAACAGTGAAAGAGACTATGATAATTTGGGCCAAAAATTTGTATATAGCATTGAATTGAAACACTGGGAAAAATTATGGGAGAAAAATGATCAATTAACGATGTTGGCAGCCTACAAAGAAAATATGTCCAAAATGTTTTATCGTTAGCATTTACCCCCTCAAGATTGGTCAAAATGTTTCCTATTAGGTCAGCAAACTGCTGGAGATGCAATCATGAACAAGGGACATTCTACCATATGTGGTGGACCTGCCCTGTTAGGGGATATCTCCGTTGGGAGACAGAAAGTTGTGCAGCGGAATGTGCAGCTAGAAAAACGTTGCTAGTACACACACAAATAGTAAACCAGACACTGTTAGTAAAAACAAATTAGCTTTACTACAATTCTAAAAAACCACAATTCTTCCTTCTTCAAACATAGTCAGTCACAACACACGAGCAGATAGCAAACCTGTCTCAGCTGATCAGGAGGAGAACCTGGTGGCTTAGTGGCTAAAACATCTGCCTAACATGTAATACAGCCCCGGTTCAAATCCTAGTAAGGGTATGGCTAGCTGATGAGAGCTAAAAAGCTCGAAATAGATCTATCCTAGTCCTTATTTACTTATTTATCAGCTCAAAAACCTAACATACACACACACACACACACACACACACACACACACACATGATATATAACATGTAGTGTATAAAAGACCATAAAACTGAAAAATTAGTAAATAGAATGGATACCAATATTGGATTTTTTATTTTAAAAATTGTTCTTGTTATTATTATTATTATTATTATTATTATTATTATTATTATTATTATTATTATTATTATTATTAAAATCAGCCTCCTCTCCCAATATATGGTAATTAGTTTTTACCTTTCTGCATAATATACTGTATTTTGTTTCATTAGTAGTTTTCATATGAATTGGGATGAATGGATATAGCAATAATTTTCCAAAGATTGGAGAATTCATTTCCCCCCCCCCCCTCAATTTTCTGACTTAAAATTATGGGCTGGCTGTAGAGAATTTAGCTCCAATGTTCTGCAATGGACAGGAAAGGTTTCCTTAAGAATAATTCAACTTCTCTTATACTTTTCTTCAGCTCTTTTGATTCCAAGACCATATACTGCATTTCTCAGAAATCTAGGGATAGGTTTGTATTGAAAATCAGGCAAGAGGGAGAGTCTGATTTTCAGAAGAAAGCATTCTAGTCTGTTGTGGGAAAAGCAACAATCTGTGATCACTTGAAAGACAAACATGTTTATTATAGCATAGTGTTTTTTTCTGGACTGAAATTCAGCTCACTAGATGCATGAAGTGTTAGTTGAATTACAACTATGAATACACATAGAAGCAGGAGGGTGGGAAACTGTAAATAATGAGGTCAGAGGGAAATCAAAAGCATAAAGCACAAATACTTATTAAAACTAGTCATTTACAAAACAGCTATTGGATGATAACATATACAGTCCTTCTTGGATGTTGGTGGTAGTTAAGAAAGATGGCATCTGTTTGTTTTTTTCTAAAGTCCTTTTTCAGCTAGGTGAATTATAATTGGATGACATGAGCAACGTAATTCAACTCTTCTGCATTATAACTGGCCACTGAAAAGTTTTTGCTCCAGAAATACTGCAAACTTGTTAAAGACATCATAGGCATTTCTGAGATTATCACTCAGAGTTATCTTTATCCCAAATAACTGAAAATATCCCAGCTGTAGTTTCAAAAGAATTGCTTCTTTAAATGTCAACACCAACTTTTTGGAAACTGTTTTGTATACACTAATTCAGCCTTTCTCAGACAAATATGCTCCAGATGTATTGAATTATAACTTCCACCATCTTAATCCAACAGCAGGTTTGGAAAAACCTGCTATTAGATACAAGTAAATTTTTGCACAGGGGTCAAATCATTCTGGGCATTTATCTCAAAGAACTTCAGCCAACGATTCTTTCTAATAACTGCTACTTCCATTTTTTGCTTTCCTATGATCATCACTATTCTAGTGAACATTTGCTGTCTCTACAACTCACCACATTTTTAAAATGATTTTTTTTTCAATATTCTAAACAAACATAAGAATGATTTCTGGAAAGAATAGTTTTCTTTTCTTTCTCTTTGTATTTGAACATTTCCCCAAATGTGTGCAGAATTTGCCCTTTTCATAGGTTTAGAATTAAAAGACATTGATTTGCTCCTTCTAGTTAACTAATTAGGAGTGTTTCAATTGATTTTCATGAAAGTAGTAATTGGACTTTAATCCAAAAACATTGCAAGTGCAGGTAGCAAAAAAGGGAGGATTTTCAAGGATTTAAAAGTATCTGGATTTTTTTGTGATATTATGTACTTCTCAGAGTACAATCTTGTCAGGCATTGGAGATGGTTAAGAAAATCTACATTTCAAGCGTGAATCCAACACCTCCACCTATGAACAGTGTCTGCTTAAAAGGCTATCATCTCTGGCGCCCATCTTGAGATAGAAGCTACATGCTTTAGGATTATTATTATTATTATTTTAAAATGCATATATGGACCATTTTGCAGGAAAAATAACAAAGCTATTCACAATGCGATGCAATTACAATGAAAAAGAAATGACCTCGGCACATTTTTAAATTCTGTTTTTGTTGTTATTGTTATAATGTTGGTAAACAAGGCTCCCTGTTCTCTTTTCTTAGCAAATCAAAAAGAAAAAGAAAAAATCAGGCTTGATAGCCAGGAAGCTGAATACATAGAAGCCATCAAAAGTCCCAAGTCTACACAAAACTGAGGCATAGAGGTAGTGCAAAATACCTCTCAAATGATCTGAGAAAAGTTGTAGCATGCACCAATATTAATCATAAAGAAAATAGGAGATTTAAGCTCCAGAACCTTTTCTTCTGGGAGAGTGAAAATACTAATGCCATGATATTTTCACATCTAAAATACACAAACAATTTATAAGGAAATAACATTAAAAAGTCATATTCTTCTTTACAGGCTTCCTCCATGATATAAATCATTTTGGTTGCAATCCTTGCCTGAGATTAATATCAGAAGATCTTATTTCTGAACAAGTATGTATAGGTTTGAACTTTCCAGCACAATCAGAAGCAAATCTCCCTGAATTTAATGGAGTTCACTCAGAGAGTCAAATGGATATCAGATTGCAGTCTGAATATTGTTCCTGGGAACCAGAGTAGCTGCCTCAAACTTATTTATATATTAATTTAGTATATTTCTAAACCAACATATTTCTCAACTACTCATGGCAGCACAGTGTTAACTTATGCTCCGGATATCTCATTCAGTGCCTGGTGTTTTCTACTAGCATGGCTGAAGATATATGCTGGAAACTGGACAACCAGTGTACATAGCAGATAAATTCATATTTCAGCTTATGTCTCCCACAGGGCAAAATTAATTTTATATAAACCTTTGAGTTCTTAAAGGAAAAGTAGAACTGCATCTCAATGATCACAGCAGAGGGATCAACAGGAACCCATGCTTATCAAAATGATTTAAAAAGCACATCAGATACTTGCAAATTCTGTCCTTTTCATACATTGCAACACATGGGTGAAAGAGGCAGACCTTGAATTATGTTGGCAACAATGGTTTTGGTCACAGACATTTCTGGGCCACAGATTCTAATGTAGAGCGTAAGGCCCATGCCATGATGCTCCACATCACTCTGCTCCTTTTACCAGGGAATAATGCAAGACCACACTGGGAAATTTAGGACGTTGCAATGACCCATAAAAGAAAAGTTAAACTAGACATTATGAAAAAGATAGCAGAGGCTTGTTGCTGTTTTGACATATATCTTTGTGGTTTCAGGAGCAATAACACTTAGTACTTAGACTTATGTATCACTTCATAGTGCTTAAAGCCCTCTCTAAGCAATTTACAGAGTCAGCATACCGGCCCGAACAATCCTCATTTTACTGTAATGCTGAATCAATCTTGAGCTGGTCAGGATTGAACTCCAGACTGTGGGCAGAATTAGCCCTCAATACTGCATTCTAACCACTGCGCCATCATGGCTCTTATGTAATATCTACTTGAGCACAAAGCTTTTCTTACAATTCTTCCAAATAGAAAAAAATTAGTCTAACACATCTTTTGACTTTGGTATTATCATAGATCAATGACACCTGGATTTGTATTTATCTTCTTGCTATTCAAAAATGACTTTAGAAAGTTTTCTTTATATTTTAGCACATACCTATTGCTAAATATAAACAAACATCCAGGATCTTTTCTTTCTTTTTCCTGCTTATAATCCTCAATTTACTGAAGCTTCTTATTGCCCAGCTGCTATTTATTTTATCACAGGAGACCAAATACTTGTGGCCATGCATTTTCCATCCCTATACATCCATCAACATATATGGGGCCATGTGTGCAGCATACATCACAAGAAAAAGGAAAATCTGTGCTGATCAATTATAGAGTGAGCAAAGAGCATCCTTGGGCTTCGGTGCACCATTGCCCAGGTCTATTGTGGTTTCAGACCCTCAGCAAAAGAAAATGGAACAGGAGAACAGGACTGGATCCAGTGGCTGGAAATGGTAGGAAAGTTGGTTTGAACTAAATCTTAAGGAAAACAGAAATAAAACAAAATTCTTATCCTTTAGAGAAGCAAGCATATTACACCTCTCTTTCAGTGATGCTAGAACAACTTTTTGTCTTTCCTGTTTATTTACTGAGCTGATAGTTTGACTAGGACCCAATTTATATCTTCTTCCTTGCCCGTCCCCAAAGTGAAAGGGACACAAATTCAAAGGAATAAAAAGGTGCTTTACCTCTTATGATCAGACAGGTTTTCTGTTTTTGAGGAGTCCAAATGGCAAAATGGAGGTAGACTTTTCAAAACCATAAGCCCACCCTCTCAAAAATATGAACTCCAGAACATTTAGTTTCAGCCTCACAGTAACATCTGCCACAGCTCTTGTGGGCAGGCTACAAAAAAGAGGCAGCACGGGGTTTCTTACCATTTGAGTATGTGTTTAAGGTAGCATTTCTCAACTGTGTCAGCTTTCAGATGAGTAGACTTCAACTTCCAAAATTTCCCAGTCAGCTTGCCAAAGTTGAGAAACACTAGTTTTTACCTTTCCAACCTTCTGATTAAATAAAATGTTTATTTATGTGCAAGCCCAACCAATTATTTTTCATTTAAGAAGCCATATTAAGCAGTCATAATTTAACACAATTTGTGAACTCAGTGATCTATCATGATTGCTCAATAAGCCAAGTTATAGTGCTTGATTCGCTCACAATATTAGTCCATAATAGATATGTTTCCAATGGGCGGAAATATTTTCATTTAGAAAAAAAAAAAACAAAGGTTTTTCATCTCATAAATGGAGTTCTAATTTCTTCTGCAAAAGGCTATAGCCAAGCAATGACCAATAACAATACCTGATAATTATATGTTGCTTCTTCTCTTCCTTCTCCTCCTCCAACAACCGAACAAAGTTTTTATCATGATTTCATTGTCATTAGGAGAACAAAATGTTGTTGCCCGCAAGTAGAGTGATTCTTGGAAAGGTGAGAGAAAGGGGTCTCACACTGGGTTTATTATTAACTTGAGGAGTAACTGGTCCCCAAGATTATACTTTTTTTTTCTAAAAGTGAAATAGACATACTAGACAACCTGAATCAAACTTTAAATATGATTTATTCTTAGGGCTGAAATTTTCTCACGCTAATTTGTTCTCTTAGAGAACTTATTCAAACAGAAGCAAAAGTGCTGTTGGAAGCAAAAAAGAAAATTGGAAGAGATCATTTAGATGTAGATGACACTGATGAGCTAAGTTGGAAATGGAATTATACAGAATCTGAATAAATATACTCTTATTTAAAATGGGATTGCAATCAAAGTGTGTGACTTATGAGAAGTACTAATAAATGCTTTACATAGGAAAGAGGAGAAATATATACATAGTCATTATTTCAGTCACATTCTAATCCTCTTTCAAACCTAATTATACAAACCATATTCTTTAGGTTACAAATACAAATCATTCCCGTCCCCAGTGAGCAAACTAAATTTATAGGCTTTTTAAAAGAATGCATAATATGCCCAAGCACTTTTCTGAATGCCATATGCATTTGTACTTAGTAAGCATGTGTTGGAGAAGATAAGATGAGCTAAATGACAGCTACCAGGTATTCTTTTTTTCAAAATCCAGTATTGACTAGATTGCAACAAGAAAAAGAACATTATGGAACCAAGGCAAATTTAGCATCCAGATCATGAACCAGGGGAAAGACTAAGAAAGAGACACAGTATGAAACAGGTGGGAGAACCAAATACTTTTTCAATAGGGAAGGAAGAAAACAATGTCCCCCAAAAGAGATATTTACGTCATTCACTGGATCTTTTTTGACCAGGCATCATCAGCCTGCAAGGGCAGCTCTGTATTATGGAAACAGTAGGCGTGCACACACCTGGTGGAGTTCATCTCGGAAAATGTTTCACACATGCTTTCCAAATTCCTTATGCTATTCCTACTTGAATGCATTCCGTAATCTGCTAGAATTTCACCCCCAGGAGAAAATGTTTTGAAAGGTCCTAGTTGATTAACATAGTGCTCATTTAAGGTAATGTTTGCCTTGTCTTTACTTAGCTGTTTGTGAAGGTTGAAGGACGGATTAAAGGGAAGCGACTCAAAGGGAAGGCTGTAGATTCCTTATAGAATCCTCAGAGATGGGAAGGTGTCTTATCTGTTCAAAGCAGTTCTTCTGGTTCCCCCTTCTATTTTAACTTGCTGTATTACCAATGAGAGGGTGATCAGTGACCATGCAAGGACAAAGTAACAGTTCCAAATTAGACAACAATCCACCCCAGAGAGAAAGTGTTGGCCCTACATAAGCTTGTTCTGCGCTTTCACTCCCTATGACAGAGGAAGGGAAAAAGCCTTATAAGGGCAGAATTTGTTCAATGCAACAATATCCATGGGGACAAGGTGTCAAACCAGGCAAGGCACCAGATGCTACATTATGTCCAGGTCAGGGGTGGGTTCTGGCTGCTTCTACTGCCGGTTCGCTCAGGGATGTGCTATGGGCAAGCAGGTGCTTTGTGTGTGCTTGCTTGATGTGCGCTATGAGCACATGCACAGAACTAAAAAATGGTGCTGCACATGCGCAGAAGCAAAAAACAAGATGGTTGGGGGGCGGGAGTTTGGTAGGCTGAGTTAGTATCTACCCGGCTGAACCGGTCCAAACCAGTAGGAACCCACCTCTGGTCCAGGTTGAACCTTTCCTCCAAGGGGTGGCTCTTGGATTATGATGCTACATCTGCCAACTTGCCTGTTTCGACCCTTCCCCATTTTGATCCAGTGTTATTCCACTATTACTCCCCGAAGCTATGTTAAAGTTTGATACATCAGCATACAAATATTGCAAGCACTGCAAAAGCATATTTAAAGATAGATTATAGATTATAGATTGATTGATTGATTGATTGATTGATTGATTGATTGATTGATTGATTGATGGAGTAGGAGGAGAATTTTAAATTGGTTAGGTATGGGGATTTTACCATTTTAGTTTATATTTTAGCACAGGTTATTTCAATGCTATTTTAATGTTGTGATTGTATTTATTGTTGTTTGTTGTTTCATTTTTAATTTCCTGTGCACCACTCTGAGTCCAATGGAGATAGGAGCAGTATATAAATTGAATAAAACCTAAACCAGGGGTCTCCAACCTTTGCAACTTTAAGTCTGAAGGACTTCAGCTCCCAGAGTTCTCCAGCCACCCCTGACCTAAACCTAAGGAGTAGGAGTAGGAGAGAGAAAGAGAGAGAGAGAGAGAGAGAGAGAGAGAGAGAGAGAGAGAGAGAGAGAGAGAGAGAGAGAGAGAGAGAGAGAGATGATAGCATAAGTCTATATTATATGTGGAAAAAAGAATGACCCATTGGATTGTGGATTGTCCAGTGATTTTTAGTGGGAAGAAGTCAGATAAGACGTTGCTGAAAGCCTGCAAGAACTTCCATCTCCCCTCACTTCTTCCAAACAAAATCAAGGTGGGCATCTCTTAAGTTTCTTTTTCACACACACACTCCTTTTCTAGGGCTAAGCTGATGTTTACTTAACAGTTCCTGCATTTCTTCTTCAAGGTTACCTCCATAATCTGCCGTTATATTCGACAGTAAATATTTTAATCAGGTTACTTAGCAATGAGAAAAAAAATGTGAATCTAAACTGAAGTATATAAGCTGGCATCTACAGTTCAGATTTCTAAGTGGTCTCCTAATATAGAATTCCAGTGATAAAAAGATTGTTCAAATATGAAAAGGGGCAGGTTTTACAGACTATTTTATCATTGACAAGAATGAGTATCCTTCCAAGGTTGTAATAACTTTCTTTTTCTGTCAGTCATAAAACAATACAGCATATCTTTCCATTGTCAAGCTATTAATTTTCAAAACTATTGTTCTATAACTCAGGAAAGATGGACATTTATAAAAACCAGAGAGTTTTCCAGAGCAAAATAATTTTTGCCCCCCAGGGAGACACTAGAGCTCAAACCCAGAGCATATGAAGCCGTGTTGCATTTTGAGCACATCTTCCAAAAATTCTGCATCTGATTACCACTTCCAAAAAAGACACATAAGCATCCAGAGATACAATACATTATTTGTTGGAGTAATTACATTTTAAAGCTGCAGAAATATGGTTACAATTGCCAATGGCATCTGTGCATTTCAGTTCCTTGTTTCATGTTTTCTGATGCCCTTGAATATCTAATTTAATATATTCTGACAACATTTTATGAATAATTATTATAGGACTATTTTATGAATTGTTATTATAAGACCATTTTATTAAATTCTGTAGTATGAACAGAATTTCCAACATGTAAAGCTGCTGTCCTATGTCAAAAGGGTGCAAAGAGGGCATCATCATCATCATCATCATCATCATCATCATCATCATCATCATCATCATCATCATCATCATCATCATCATAATAATAATAATAACAACAACAACAACAACAACAACAACAATAATAAAACATATGGATGAAGCATATAACAGTGATACCAATTGTCATCGGGGTACTTGGCACCCTGTCCAAGAATTCTACAAGATATATCAACAAATTGCAGCTTCCTACCAGTGGAACTGCAAAAAACTGCGCTACTCAGAACATCTTATATTTTAAGAAGATACTTGGTTGATACCTAGGATTTTGGCAGCAAACCATATCAACCATTAGTACCAGTCAATGGTGTTTGTAATGCATTTTTAAATGTTCAGTTGGCTGTATTTCATTTTTAATGAATAATGATAATGAGGCGGGCCCGGCCCTCTGGAACGACCTTCCCCCTGATATTAGAACGACCACTGACCTCCGCTCCTTCCGTACAAAATTGAAGACCTATTTCTTTCGACTGGCCGGCCTTGAATAGTTCTCTCTGTCTATTGATTCTAAATGTATTTTAATGGGTTCTTAATCATTTTTAGCACGGGTAACATTGTTTAATTATATTTTAAAGTATGTATTTTGTATTTATTGTATATTGTTTTTAGCTTCTCCTGTGCACTGCCCCGGGTCCCTGTGGGGAGAGGGTGCAGTTAATAAATTTAAATTTGAATTTGAATTTGAATTTGAATTGAAGAAGAAGAAGAAGAAGAAGAAGAAGAAGAAGAAGAAGAAGAAGAAGAAGAAGAAGAAGAAGAAGAAGAAGAAGAAGAAGAAGAAGAAGAAGAAGAAGAAGAAGATCAAAGTCTACATTCTGACCAAGCATTCTAGAAAATGAATTGAAAATGAATTATTTTTCAAATTTGGGATCTCACAATACATCAATTAAGCAAGCAAGGACAAAGGAATCAATACAGAAGAAGGAAGAATTCAATTCATTGTTTGTAACATGGTTGGACTCTTAACAGCTTCTAACTTGTAATGGCGATCAGAAACACTAATTCCAAAATGGTCATGAGGTAAGCAAAATTTGCCATTCTTTAGGTAGGAAAAAAAAGGCATGCATCATATTAGAAACTTAAACTTAAGCAAGGACATTTTATCCTACCTATTCTAAATGAAAAAAATGGGAGGGGAAGAGAACAACTCACTAAAACAAAGTATAGCATTTCTGAAAAGCTATTTTAGGAATGGATAGAAGAGTATCATGGCAGAACATTCATATTTTAAATATGAACTTTAGCCCCAAAACTTACTATAAGAGTAATGCATTGATTACAGCCACCCAAAACCATTTCTGCTCTATTGGCAATCCTAGAAATGTTTCCATGCTTGTTTGCAAGCTCAAGGTGGGGAAATTCTCAGAAAACACTCAAAGCCTTGGAGAGACAGAAAACTTTAACATTTGGAGCAATAGGTTCAGAGGAGCCCTTCACCAAGACCCTTTTGACATACTATCAATCAATGCCCTTTGCTGTTTCTAATAATGACATATTGGAATTTGAGGTAATCATCTGAAATGTATTTCTAGATATTTCTAACCCAAGTTAAAGGGCTGTGTCTGAACCCAACAGAAATACTACTCAAAGGTATCAATTTATATTTAAACCAATTAAATGCCTATAAAACTCATCTTACAAAGCATAATACATATACAGAACCTATACGCAGCCTTTTTATTTACAAAACAAAGGTTATAATAATAAGACCTGGCAAACCCTGACTACCAGGGCATTCACAAGCAGTAGGCCCCTAGTCAGAAAGTCCTACATCTCATCCCTATCAACCTACCTATTTTCATTAATAAATCAGTGAGAATGTCCATACTAGGTTCATAGTATATGGCTAGGCTGAGAATTAATGGAGAAAAACACAGTCCTTGTCACTACACTGCAGGAGATGTTTCAGTCTCTTATCCGGTCGTTCAGATGGAATACAATTCTATTTCCCCTCCCTTCCCCTTCTTATTGCTGCTGTTGTTAATAATTTAAATTATATTCCTTTCACAATACCTTCATTTCACCAGGACTAACCTTCAATTGTTCAGCCTATCCAGCCCAGAATTATTTCCAAGCACTCCAAAGTTTCTATTACCTGCCTGGAAACAATAGAGTAGGAAGAGCTGAATATTATCCGTGTAAATAATGACACTTCATGCCCCATTTCCTGATAATTTCCTGCAGAGATTTCTATTGTACACAAAAGATATTAAAAAGCATGTAGGCCAGCCTAGAATCATCTGGCACACCCAGAGATCTTGCCAGACACCTGCAATTACTTTTTCAGTGCCAGGCAAAAATCTGTTTCTTCAGCCAGGTCTTTTAACATCTTGAAGCTTTTTAACCCTGGGGGTCTAATTTTTTACTGTATGTTAAACTGAAGCTTGTTATTATTTTAGTTTCTGTCTGACACTGTTTGTTCTTTTATTTTTTTCCCCCCAAGGATAAAGGAATTTGACTTGCCTTAGGTTCTTTCCTGCCTTTTGCTGATGTTTGCTGTTGTGGTTGTTGTTGTTACATATAGTATGTTGCATATACTGTGCATTCCCTTAGGTATGGAAAGTACATAGTGAGTTTTCATTCTGGTAAACTGACAATCAAAACTAGATGAGAATGTCAATATCATAGGGGACTGACCTTGGTGTCATTAATTTTATTATTATTGTTCTCCATTACTGTAGTTGAAGAGGTGTTATGAAGGTTAAAAAAATCCAAGTGAAGCTAAATCAGGAAGGAATGTCTGGAAACCACCTACACATGGAATATAGTTCCTGCCAGACTGATTCCGGACTATTGAGATGCTTAGAGAAACAGCATACCAAAAGTTAATATGACAGAATTAATATGGCAACTCAGATTCCAAATTCCTCTGTTGGACATTAGAAATTGGTAATGTTAAATGAACGGTACAAATTCTCCTTGCTCCAGACTATCACAATATATACCTAGGATGTGAAAGAGAATGTGAACTGATATTTATGTTGCTATACTGTACCCATGGATTATTTTGCTGACCCAACACTATACATAATAATTGCGAATTTCATTTAACTAGATTGAAACACAAGCCTTTCATTTTATTCTATCACACCTAAGATGGGGCCTACTTATTCTACTTTTTATCTGCTAGAAAGCAATCTTGAATGTCTAAGAAATCAAGAAATGCTATTGATACAGTTTGCGTAGATGCCTTTTAAAAATAATAGACACCCCAAATAAATTTCAGGATATGGTAAATAACAATACTATGGATACAAAATTAGAATCATCATGCCTGCAATTATCCTTAAAAGCAGTGAAATTTCTATTCAACTCAGAGGCTATCTTCACAAAAGTAAGTGTTAGCCTGGTATCCTCTTTCAAAGTTGGTGGCAATTGTTTGGGCTTGCCTAGGACTAGGTAGTGAGTTGAAAAAAACCTCCTTGCCCTAGAATCATCTAAATATTTATATTTTTACAAGGAATCATGATTTTCCTGACCTCTTTTCTTCCACAGATACTGTTAGAATAATTAATTAATTAATCAATCAATGTATCTGTAAACTATTTTGAATTTAGACTGTTTCATTACCCTGGCAGCGACTCGGTGGCTCAGTGGCTAAAACGCTGAGCTTGTCGATCATACAGGTTGGCAGTTCAGCGGTTCAAATCCCTAGTGGTGTGTAACAGAGTGAGCTCCCATTACTTGTCCCAGCTTCTGCCAACCTGGCAGTTCAAAAGCAGGTAAAAATGCAAGTAGAAAAATAGGGACCACTTTGGGGGGAAGGTAACAGCGTTCTTTGCACCTTTGTTTAGTCATGCTGGCCACATGACCATGGAGATGTCTTTATTATTATTATTATTATTATTATTATTATTATTATTATTATTATTATTATTATTATTATTATTATTATTATTATTATTTATTGAATTTATACCCCGCCCTTCTCCAAACGAACCCAGGGCGGCGCACAGGAACATTAAAAAACATACAAAACGTATAAAACTTTTTTTTAAAAAACTTATTCAACTAAGGGCCTGTGCTAAAACCGAATTAAAATCCCCATTTTAAAACTATCTACGAGTCGGTATTGGAGGCTACGCAAGGCCGGCTAGTTGGAATAGGTGTGTCTTCAGACACTTGCGGAAGAGGCGGAGGTCAGAAATGGTACGGAGTTCAGGGGGCAAGTCGTTCCAAAGGGCTGGTCCCGCCACAGAGAAGGCTCTCCCCCTGGGTGTCGCCAGTCGGCATTGTCCGGCCGACGGCACCCTGAGGAGGCCCTCTCTGTGGGAGCGTATCGGTCTAAGGGATGTATGGGGCAGGAGGCGGTCTCGCATATAACTAGGCCCCGAGCCATGGAGCGCTTTAAAGATGGTCGTTAAAACCTTGAAGCGCACCCGAAAGACCACAGGAAGCCAGTGCAGCTCACGCAGGATTGGTGTTATATGTGAGTGTCTAGACGCTCCCGTAATCACCCGCGCGGCTGCGTTCTGGACTAACTGTAGCTTTCGGGTGCACCTCAAGGGAAGCCCCATGTAGAGAGCATTATAGTAGTCGAGTCGAGACGTGACGAGTGCTTGAGTGACCGTGCGTAAGGCACCCCGGTCCAGTAAGGGGCGCAATTGGCGCATCAGGTGTACCTGATGGAACGCCCCCCTGACCACGGCTGCCACATGGTCCTCCATAGACAGCCGGGAGTCCAGGAGGACACCCAAATTGTGCGCCCTCTCCACGGGGGCCGGTGTTTCGCCCCCAATGGCCAGAGTTGGAATAATCTGGCTGAAACGGGGTGCCGGAAGCCACAGCCACTCAGTCTTGGACGGGTTGAGCTTGAGTTTGTTACTACCCATCCAGATCCGTACGGCCTCCAAACACCGGGACATAACCTCGACGGCATCGTTGGGGTGGTCTGGGGTGGATATGTACAACTGAGTATCATCAGCGTACAGATGATATCCCACCCCAAAACCACGGATGATCTCACCCAGCGGCTTCATATATGTGTTGAACAGTAGGGGCGAGAGGACCGATCCCTGAGGTACCCCACATATGAGGGGCCTCGAAGTCGACCTCTGCCCCCCTGCCAACACACATTGCGACTGACCAGAGAGGTAGGACGAGAACCACTGCAAAACGGTGCCTCCCAGCCATAACCCTCCCAGTCGGCGCAATAGGATACCATGGTCGATGGTATCAAAAGCCGCTGAGAGGTCTAATAGGACTAGGATAGAGGAATATCCTCTATCCCACGCCCTCCAGAGATCATCAACCAACGCGACCAATGCCGTCTCGGTGCTGTGCCCGGGTCAGAAGCCGGACTGGCGCGGGTCTAGATAATCAACTTCCTCCAAGTGTCGCGGAAACTGTTGAGCCACCACACTGTCAACAACCTTCACTAAAAAGTGAAGGTTGGAGACGGGACGGTAGTTCTCTAATAATGCTGGATCCAGGGACGGCTTCTTGAGGAGGGGCCTTACTACCGTCTCTTTCAAGACGGCAGGCAAGGACCCCTCACTCAAAGATGCGTTGACAATGCCCTGGAGCCAGCCTCGTGTCGTCTCCCAGGATGCCAGTACAAGCCAGGAGGGACACGGGTCCAATAAACATGTGGTGGCCCTAAGTCTCTTTGACAACTTGTCCATATCCTCGGTGGTAACAAAATCAAACTCCTCCCATGATGGTGTCACAAGAACAGCCTCGGCACGCTCTACTGGGCCACTGTCGATGGAGGGTAACTCGCTCCGAATCCGAGTGATTTCCTCCTGCAGATAAATCCCAAATTCCTCTGCTCGACCCTGTAAAGGGGCTTCCCGCAGCCTATGTTGAAGGAGGGAGCGGGTCACCCCAAAAAGGGCGGCAGGGCAGTTATCTGCGGATGCAATAAGAGTGGCACAATACTCGCGTTTGGCCACTCTTATCGCCACTAAGTAAGTCCTAATATGGTCTCTCACTAGTGTTCGGTCGGCTTCGGAGTGAGATGATCTCCATCTGCTCTCTAGGCGTCTCTTGTGGCGCTTCATCTCCCTGAGCCCCTCGGTAAACCAAGGAGCCCAGGTGGTTCATCGCCGCAAGAGAGGCCGCTAGGGCGCGACTCGGTCCAAGGCCCCCGCGGCCGCACTTAGCCATGCGGCCACTAGGTCCTCAGTCGAGTCGCGGGGCAAGTCCACAGGAATTGGCCCAAGCTCCCTTTGGAATCTTATCGGGTCCATCAGGAGCCTGGGGCGGAACCATATAGGAATGTCCGGTTCCACCTCCCGGCAGTGAGGTGCAGCGATCGGAAAGTCGAGCCGAAGGAGAGCGTGATCTGTCCATGACAGGGGTGTGATGACTAAATCCCCTATTCCCAGATCACTACTCCACTGTCCCGAGACGAAGATTAGATCCAGGATGTGTCCGCCCTCGTGGGTAGGGCCTACAACTACCTGGGTCTGGTCCATGGCTGTCATGGAAGCCATGAACTCCCGAGCTGCACCAGAGGTTTCGCCTGCCGACGGCAGGTTAAAGTCCCCCATGACTAAAAGTCTCAACCGCCGCCTCGGCTATCACCTCTAGGAGCTCGGGCAGGGCTGTTGTTGCATAGCGAGGAGCCAGGTATACAACTAACATGCCCAACTGCCTCCCTAGGCCCCACTTCACAAGGAGGGACTCGCACCCGGTCGTCTGGGGGACCGTGGTCTCCTTTGGCTCAAGACCTTCCCTAACCATAATCGCCACTCCCCCACCCCTCCCTTGGGCCCTAGGCTGATGGAAGGCTCGGTATCCTGGTGGGCACATTTCTACGAGGGGATGTCCTCCCTCATGGCCCAACCAGGTTTCCGTAATGCCTACCAGGTCCGGGTCCCCCTCTGACACAAGGTCATGTATGAGGGGGGCTTTTTGTACCATGGACCTGGCGTTGCATAGCATCAGCCTAGGGCCCCGGGTCTGTGGTTCTTGCCCACCTAGTCTGCGATGGGGACAAGGGGAGTTGGAGCGCGTGACCACCTGTAACCATCGGCCACGATCCTCCAACTGATAGTGTCCATCCCCTCTTCCACCGCCCCTGCCCCTTCCCAAGACCGTATTGATGGCAAATACCTCAGTGGAAATGACCCCCCCCCTTCACCCTCCTCCGTTTCTCTGCTTCCGCTTTCTGCCGGCCTTCTCTCTTGGCGTTCCCCCATCTGACTCTTCCTCCCCCCCTCCCTGGGACCCCCTAAAAACTGAATTAGATATTTACATAGGAACCCCCTGAGCCTGTGCTTCGCCCACCTCTCAGGATTAATCAATCCATCCTCGAGGTGGGCCCATGTTAATTCAGGGGGCCAGGCCTGCGAGAGGGGACACTCTCGCAGGCAGAGGAGATTGAATCTAGAATAGGATAACATTCCAGGGGTCCCTATCCCCCCCAAGGCACTCTGATGACATATGAGATTCTAATGGGTCAGGACTAAGATGGAAGGTACAGTAAAGGTTTTATACATTAGGTGGTAAGTAGCCGGGAAAGATGTCATAAATATAAATATATAAATATATAAATAGAGATGTCATAAAAATATATATATATATAAATATATAAATATATAATAAATAAGGGAAGGAAGATCTAACCACCAGGGGGAGGGAAGGGAGGGACCAGGGGCATAGAGGAAGGACCTAGATTGCAAAATTTATATAGTCCGTAGAGTTCATGGACAGGAATCTGGAATAGTCATGATTTTCAAATGGAGGGAAATAATTAAGTATCCCTCATCCAGTCAATCATTGTCTGTGTCTCTGTCTTTATCTCTATGTTCCCCAGAAGCCACGATGGAGAAAAACAACCCCTCCACAACATTGTTCATTCCGTCATCAACTCCCTGGGTCCTTCCGTTCTGGCAAACAGTTTATTCATACCAGCCAAAGTGGGATAGTGCTAAGACCGAGGCTTTTTGAGGCCTCCATCGTTCGCCGTCTCCCACTGATAGTTCTAATTGCTGGTCATGATCTTCCGGCTCTGTCCCCCCAGAGCATTTTGCCAGAACACGCCAACCGTTGCCACCAGACCGCCATTCTGACCATGCCATCCTCCCGGGATAGATCTTACCCCCGGGGAATTCCTCCAGGAACGATCCGGGTCGCACACCACCTCTGTGCTGTTCCCAGCCCTTCCATGCCGGACAAGCCTTCCATGCAAGATAGCTCCCATAGGGTCACTCGGCCATCTGACTCTCCCCTCTGGGTATTCCAGGCCACTCCAAACTGCTCCAAAACCTTTCCAGGCTGGGGGAGATGTTACTGGGGGCCAGTCTCCTCCAGAGTAGGGTCGTAGTTCTCGGAGCAGATGTTGGCGCTCCAGGCCGGGACAGATATTATAGAGACGCTGCTGGTGGGGCCGATGATCCCAGGGCCGATGTTTCCAGGCCCGATATTGCCTCCCAGAGCCGGCGCTGCTATTCCCAAGGCGGCTGTCTACGGGGCCGATGCTGGCGGGAGCCATATTCCCGCCAGACTGCTCTTAAATGGGCTGCTGCTGATTGCTGGGCAGCTGGTATTGCCCGCCGGGCCGCTGGTATCGCCCGCTGGACCGCTGGGCCGCTGGTATCGTCCGCTGCACCGCTGGGCCGCTGGTATCGCCCGCTGGGCCGCTGGTATCGCCCGCCAGTCCCTCCTGTCGCCCGCTGGTAGCTCGTTGGTCGGCCGCTCAGCTAGCTGGCCGGTCCGTCCGGCCGCTTCGCCTGGCCGCTCCGCTGGTCCGCCAGCCGCTCTAGGACGCAACTCGGCTATTTCCGGGGCGCTCTCAGCCGTCCTCCGCTCCCGTCGCTCCAGACCGCTAGCCACCACACCATCCACTCCCAAAAACCTCCAGGTGTGGCGACTAGGTGTCCTGCTCCCCGAACCAGCCCTCGAAGATAGTTAAAGAGGGCTGGTCGTCGCCTCCATTACTCTTTGGTAACCCTGGATCTTTACCATCTTAGAGATTCGCCTCCATTACTCGCACATGTGCAGCTCAGTCTTCAAACAGCGTTGGCTCTTCAGCTTTGAAATGGAGATGAGCACCACCCCCTAGAGTCGGGAACATCTAGAACATATGTGTGAGGGGCACCTTTACCTTATATAATGGTTGAACTTCATCTTCCTACATGGCGAATTCTTGGGATATTGAAAAATATGCTAGATTCATACGTTACTGGTCAATATTTAATCATACGATTAAATTCTCTACCTATCAGAGTTCTTTTGGTCTATCAAAGTAAATAGAGTTCTGGTCTTCATTTCCTTTCTCAGCTTTCAACAGCTTTAATGGCCACAAGCTCTGATGTTTAGTCATGCCAGCCACATGACCACAGAGACGTCTTTGGACAGTGCTAGCTCTTCAGCTTTGAAATGGAGAGTCTGGAAAAAGTAGCACATATGTGCGAGGGGAACCTTTACCTTTACCTTATTACCCTGGCACTGTTCTCATTGTACAAAAGTGAGGGTTCTGGAAAGTCTAACTAGAGCACCTGACACAGATGACAGACTTAAAATATTCTTTTAGAAAATAAAGTAACCAAAATATTGGGATATTGCCAAATCTCTTACATTTTGGAATTCTTATCTAGAATTTCACAAATTTCAGGTGGAAACATCAATTCTAAATGCATTTAAAATTTCATTTTTAAACGAATTTATATTTGTCCTGCAAAGGTCATCTTGGAGATCCACTTAGGCTATGGTATTTACAGGATTGCTAATTCTTTATTTTGTGGTGGTGTTTCCAAAGTTTTATGAAATTGAGGATGCATTAAAAAAAGAGTGGAAAGTGCTGGCATATATTATATGCACATATAGTTGTATGATCAGAGCACTATCACTGCATGAGAATACGCTTTCCATGTTTTCCTCATGTAAAAAGTGGGGTCAAGGGAGAGGGAGGGAGGGAGGGAGGGAGGGAGGGAGGGAGGGAGGGAGGGAGGAAGGAAGGAAGGAAGGAAGGAAGGAAGGAAGGAAGGAAGGAAGGAAGGAAGGAGCGAGCATTAATTAAGAGAAGCAGATTGAATTACATTCTTCCCTTTTGCACAAGTCTTTCTGAAGCTGAAATCTGTATTGAAGGGCAGTAAGAATTATTCCCTCACTTCAGAAGAGAAGAAATATCTACCACATTCAATTCCACTGGCAATTATTAAAACACAATGCAATAAGCCTTATAATTTCTACTGTCACCTTTTTTATATCCTTTGTCTTCCGAATGTCTCAGAACTTCAAACTCCAGATCTCACCTATAATACTAACCTATCTGGAAGGCAAGCTATGGAGATCTCCTCTATTTTCTATAACAACCTATTTTAAAATCATTGACTGCAAAACTGCAAATAAAATTAGAAGGTGCTAGTTAACTGATGGACTTTACCAAAATTTATAATAGAGGGACATAAAAGAAGACAAATTTATAAAAGGATGTATGACAAAGCTTAATAAAAGTATGGAAACTTTGTAGAAAAACAGCAAGTCTAGAAATATCTCTGCTAAGCTCTCCTTTAAACATTTTTATATTGTAGCTAATAATAGTAAGAGAAGTACAATTACATATGGAAATATGGGCAATTCAGATTCCATGAACTGACTAAAATCACAGCAAGAATTACTTGATGAAGGCCAGAATATGCCATGGCTGATGTATCTGCAAATTGTTGGAAGAATAAAAACTGACCTCAAAACCAAGGAAGAGCTTCAAAGAAAAATGGCCAAATGTGAAATCCTCTTATAGAATCAAGACCACCTGTTAAGGTGTAAATATAACTTGTTATTTAGATATGACATGGATACATAACAAATCAAACATTGTATGATAAAATGGATGCAAAATTTCACAGAACAATCACAATACATGGGAAGAACTATAGAACATATTTACAAAATTCATTTCAAGTGACAGCTTAAGAGAAAACTAGTACAAAATGTTTAATAGATGGTATATAACTCCTTCAATAATTTGCCAAGGGGAAAAAAAATCCATTTCCACCATTTCCAGTAGCAAATGCTGGAAATGCAGAAGAAACATTTTACCATATGTAATGGGCATGGTTTTGTTTTTTTTAAATCTTCAAAAATACTAGAGCAAAATACACGATTCAGAAAAAATTGAAATCAATTTTGAATTAGATAGATAGATAGATAGATAGATAGATAGATAGATAGATAGATAGATAGATAGATAGATAGATAGATAGATAGATAGATAGATAGATAGATAGATAGATTTTATTTTTCTATACCGCGTCCTCTCCCCAGGGGGACTCGGAGCGGTGCACAGGGAAAATTAAAACAGCATAAAATATATACATAAATAAATACAATAAAAACAAATTAAATCAACTGTCCCTGCACTAAAATCCCCATTTTAAAATTAACATTCCCTAACCCCTGAGGTAGAGACTAACCTAGGCCGGCCAAGCAGAAAAAGTGAGTTTTTAATTTCTGACGGAAGGAGCGGAGGTCCGTAGTTGTTCTAATGTCAGGGGGAAGGTCGTTCCAGAGGGCTGGGCCCGCCACAGAGAAGGCCCTTCCCCTGGGCGTCGCCCGCTGACAAAGTCTAGTGGACGGCACCCAGAGAAGTCCCTCTCTGTGGGAGCGAATCGGCAGGGAAGATGTATGGGGCAGAATCCGATCCCGCAGATAGCTAGGTCCCGAGCCATTAAAAACACTTTTCTAATTAGGAAAAATCCCAAGACATATCCACAAAATTGGTCACAAAATCTACTGTATGTTCAGTATAACAAGCACAACAAGCCCATCTCCAGCACAGAAATTAGCTTTGTGTCATGATGAAATGAATATTCAATGTGAAACCATTCAAAACCAGTGCTTTGTTAAAGAAACAGGAGTGAAATCAGAACATTCTCCAATATTGCACTTTCATCATCAACGTATTAAAATGTGGCAATATTTATTTTTCTGTAAAAAACCAAACCATCAGCATATATGTAAAAATCTTCATCTTGGCTCTAAGAGCTATGGGCAATTTAATTTGTTCAAATAGAAATATAATAGAGAAATATAGATAGATGTACCATAAGTTCAAGGAACATTCATTTCCTTTTCTACTCCAAAACTTTTATTACATTTTTGAAAATGAAAATTTCCATTTTGCCAGCCTTTGCTCAAACACATTCTGCTTACAGAGGTGGTTCTCAGTGAAGCACACGTTAGCCAAAATAATTCCATGGGATGGGAAGGAAATGTATATGAGGCACAGATTTCCGTGACTCCTTATTTAAAAATCCATATAAATTAGCACAAAAACATTCAGTATATTTGACTCCCACAGATTTAAGAGAATTAAAGAAAGTTTTGGCATGAAATAAATAGGTAATGTTTTCCTGTTTCTGGAAGTTGAGTTTTCATTGGAATTGTTTCATATTCATTTAGAGCAGCTATTATCAGCAACACACACAAGCTTTTCACATTTTCAAATGCATATTAAAACAAATGTTGTGCAGTTTAGACCATAATATTATAACCAATATTTCTGGAACAAACAAATAAAAATCCTTTTCAGGGAAATGAAAATTCCATACATAATCATGTACATGTAAACATTTTGCAAAGCACAGCTTTTTATAAAGAAATGAGATGTTTTTTGTTAGGTAGGAAATGATCAAATTCATCTGGATTCTTTCAAGTGCTGATGGACTATAATTCATATCACCTTAATTTTAACCATGGTGGCTGTGATCCATAGGAATTAAAGTCCAACAGCATTTAAAGGATCATAGATCGCCAATCCGGACTAGGGATAAAGTGTAATTTGCATGGGGAAAACAAATCTAAGTATAGTCTCCCTAACATGAAATCTCTTGTCTGCCATTCTTCAGCACTGATGATAAGGAAAGATGTCCCAATTTCTTCTAAAATAATGAATTATGCACAAGGCGGTCTGTGTGACTAATACAGCTCTCTGATCTTCAAAGGAAGGGAAAGTGAAAAAGGAACTCTGCTGGCTTTTCCATCAAACCCTGGGCTTCTGCCTCTTAAAACAACTGCCTACTCATAGACAGTGGTGGGATTCAAAATTTTTTACTATCAATTCTGTGGCCGGGGCTTGATGGGCACAGCATGACATGGCTCGGTGGGCATGGCAGGGGAAGGATACTGCAAAATCTCCATTCCCACCTCTCTCCAGGGGAAAGTCACTGTAAAATCGCCATTTCCTCCTGATCAGCTGGGAGGCAGAGAATAGATGGGGGTGGCGCCAGTCAAAGGTGGTATTTACCATCAAAGTACCGTATTTTTTTTAGTATAAGACGCACCGGAGTATACGACGCACCAAGGTTTTGAAGAGGCAAATTACAAAAAAAAGTAGGTAGGTAGATAGAGGGAGAAAGATGGAGAGAAATAGAGAGAGTTGGAGAAATACAGTAGGTAGGTAGGGAGAGAGAGCCAGTATGTGTGTAGTTAGATAGGTAGGTAGGTAGAAGGATATAGAGAGAAATAGAAAGAGAGAGAAATACAGTAGGTAGGTAGGGAGAAAGACAGAGATTGTGTGTAGATAGGTAGGGAGATAAAGGAATATATAGAGAGAGAGGAGAGAGAGAGAGAGAGAGAGAGAGAGAGAGAGAGAAATACAGTAGGGAGGGGGAGAGAGAGAGTAAGTAGGTTGATGTTTCCAGGTGTATTTATCCATGTCCTGCAGAATGAAATTGCTGACAAACCTTAGGACTTTATTTCTGCTGGCACAGAAACAATTAAAGAGCTTTCCTAAAGGTTTTTTGCAGTCTGCAAACCTTCCCCAAATGGCCAGTTTCTCCGCCCAAACAGGGCCGGTTTCTTTCAAATAAAAAGCATGAATGGCCTGGGGGGGCTTGCAAAGTGCTCCTGGTGGGTGGGTTGGTGGTAAAAAATGAGCAAAAAACCAGCCCGTTTATCGCGGAAACAGGCCATTTTTGTGTCAAATAAATTGCATGCATAGCCCTATGGAAGCTTATAGTGTGCTGCAGGGGGCTGGGGGGGGGGGAATGACACATTTGAGGCTAATTTCTGCCCTCCCCAGCCCCCAGGAGCTCTCTGGAAGTCTCCATAAGGCTAGGCACACCCATTTTGCTTCGGGAGGCATAAAATGCTGCATTCGATGTATTTATTTATTTAGTTAAATAAATAAATAAATAAATAAATAAATAAATAAATAAATAAATAAATAAATAAATAAATAAATAAATAAATAAATAAATAAATAAATAAATAAATAAATAAATAAATAAATAAATAAATAAATAAATAATGCTGTATTCGATGTATAAGATTACCCAGATTTTCAGATTTTCAGAGGAAAAAAGGTGCGTCTTATACTCTGAAATATATGGTACTCAAAATTTCTGCTACTGGTTCTCCAGAACTGGTCAATACCACCTCTGCTCATAGAGTTGCCTCTGACAATACCTGACTCAAGCATCGGATAACTGCTCATTGCCTTACAAGGTAGTGAACATACCTTCTCCTATTTTCCCCACCACAACAACCCTGTGAGGGGAGTTGGGCCGACAGGGAATGACTGGCCCAAGGTCACCCAGCTGGTTTCATGCCTAAGGCAGGACTAAACTCACAAACTTCTATTTTGTAGCCTTATGCCTTCATCTGTTCCAGATAGTACATTGAATTTAGTTAGATGAGAGATTTGCCAGCCTTTTTACTATTTGAATTGCAAGTTTACAAACAATGGGAAATTGGGGAGAAGAACAGAATGTAGTTGCCACTTCCAAGCAAGGGAGGACAATTCTGACAGATGAAAAGATCTCAAGGCAAACCAAATATGACTATTAAACTCTTCTTTTTAGCCTTCCAACTCTATGTCTTCTCTCTGGACCAGTGAAATGGACTGGGAGGTACATTTTGGCAAATGATAATGTTGTATAAAAACATTTGGTGCTGAACAAAGAAAGCCTAGCAATGACTTGACATTTATTCTAGTCAATTGCATTCCTAAGGTCCATTTTGCCATAAGTCAATGGCAGGGCATAGGTATATTCTAGAGCAGGGGTCCCCAACCTTTGCAACTTTAAGTCTGAAGGACTTCAGCTCCCAGACTTCTCCAGCCAGCAAAGCTGGCTGGAGCAGTCTGGGAGCTGAAGTCCTTCAGAGTTAAAGTTGCAAAGGTTGGGGACCTCTGTTCTAGAGGGCATCTAAAGTAAAGTTTAGTCTTCTTGATAATAATAATAATAATAATAATAATAATAATAATAATAATAATAATAATAATAATAATAATAATAATAATAATAATAATTTTAATTTATAACCCGCTCTCTCTCCCCGAAGGGACTCGAAGCGGGACACAGGGAATTTAAAATACATATAAAATCACAGACATAGTACAATATTAAAATGAAATTAAACTAACCCTGCGCTAAAATCCCATATTAAAACTAAAAATAAGTTGCTAAAAACCCTAAAAACAGTTGATTACCCCAGGCCGGCCAAGCAGAAAAAGTGTGTTTTTAATTTTTGACGGAAGGAGCGGAGGTCCGTAGTTGTTCTAATTTCGGGGGAAAGGTCGTTCCAGAGGGTCGGGCCCGCCACAGAGAAGGCCCTTCCCCTGGGCGTCGCCCGCTGGCACAGCCTAGTGGACGGCACCCGGAGAAGTCCCTCTCTGTGGGAGCGAATCGGCCGCAGGGATGTATGGGGCAGGATGCGATCCCGCAGATAGCTAGGTCCCGTGCCATGGAGCGTTTTAAAGATCATAACCAGCACCTTGAAGCGCACCTGAAAGACGACAGGCAGCCAATGCAGCTCGCGCAGGAGCGGTGTTACATGAGAAAACCTAGAGGTTCCCATAACTGCCCGCGCGGCTGCATTCTGGACAAGCTGAAGCCTTCGGGTGCACCTCAAGGGGAGCCCCATGTAGAGAGATGATGCCTTTGCTGCATAACTCCCATTTGCAGTGCAGCAGAAGTATCACTGTCTCATTGACTTTCATCTGAAATAGCACTGAATAATTCATTGTGTGTTCCCTGCCGTAAAATCATAAGAGTTGCCTTAATGTTACATTTTTTAATTGCCATGAATATATCTGTCAATCTAATTGGCATTTGGCAAAATGTAAAGTGGTTCAGACATTGCATTTATGTGTCTCTTTTTCTGCAGTTTAGGCAACGCCGTTTCTACATTCAATAGGCAAAGTTCCTGTGAAAGGACAAGTGTTCCCTTTAGGGCCAAATATTATCCAGTCCAGCACTTTACTTGTGTTAGAATCCATATTATCATGCTGTACTTTAAATCTTTTCTGATGCAAATGGGATGATTGAAAATATAAATACAATAGCAAATGCTATTGTATTTTCCCCCCAAATATTTTGAGCAAATATACTGGCTGGTTTCACATGTAGAGAAACCCAGTCATACAGATCTGCAGAAAGGAAATCTATGTGCAGGGGAGGTTTCCCCCCACATATATCGTCCTTAGTTGTTTCAAAGAAAAAATGTCTTTCTAAGAGAAGACAGATGCTTACTAAATTGACAATTTAAAATCCGAAAGGAGATTTTTCCGGGGGGCGGGATGGGGGAGGGAGAAATTCATAGCTTTCTGCAAGAGAAAACTTTTATCTTGAAACCAAGATATACTAGTGGAAATTCAATATTTGAAAGGGTAATAACTTTGATTAACAAGCCTTCAAAATCTGTAATGGAACAAAATCTAAGTCACTCAGAAGGACACTTTAATACTAGCGTGTAAGTATTTTAATAAGTATCTTGCAAGTATTAATTATAGCCCTACTAAGATGTTTTACATGGATGTTTTGCATATCTTTTCAGTTTAGCTATGGACCAGATAATTATGGCTGGAATTTTTAATCAAATTTTAGATGCTTTGTTAGATTGTAATACTGTTTCAGCTAAATTTAATTTCTATATATAGAAAGTGTCACAAGTTTATATGCCTGAGTTTAATTTGTTGGATATGAGAATGAAACTATTAACATCTTTAACATAATGACAATATACTTTTTTCTTCAGTTTTAAGCTTATGTCAACTGGATTACTCTGCATCTAATAAATGAAATATAAGTTATAATATCCAGTTATATTCCATATAATACTTCAATTAGTGTATCATTTAACATAATAAAAAAATCATTCTCATTGCAAGATAGTATTTAAATACATCATTATTCAAAGATTTATTTTTTATAAAACAGAAAACAAGTTTTTGAAGGATTTTTAAAAAATATTCCAGTGAGATGATGATTTGCATTTGCACTTTGTCGTCATTTGCCATTGTATGTTTTAATATTGTTTACATTATTTACTCTGTATTTAATTTTTTATACCGTAGCTCCCCACCATCATAAAGTGGGTAGTTATATGCATCAAATAAATGTAACAGGGATAGAAATATGTTGCTGTATAAGTTAGATTTCATAAGCCTGGTGATTAAGAAGATGTTGGATAGCCATTTGTCTGAAATGGTATAAGGTTCCTGTCTAGGCAGGGGGCTGGACTAGAAGACCTCCAAGATACTTTCCAACTCTGCTATTGTATTATTGTATTAAGTCCCCTTTACATAATTATTATATGAACCTTTTACTACTAAATAGTTTTTTCTTGTCATATTTAGCTTATTTTAATCACTATAACAACGATGTATATGTTTGTGTGTGTGTGTGTGTTTTCATTCTATAATTACTATTTATCTTTTTTCCTTGTTGGTGATGTGCATTTTTAAAATTTCTTCATTTAAAAAAAACAGTGAGCTTCCTCTGGATTCTTTCTGAAGACATATGGTGACTCAAGTAATTGAGAAAAGCAGATGAAAGGCACATTTTTCCAGCAGCATGCAGGTTATGTTGGTAAAGCCCTTTTGCAAACCATCAATAAATTCCTTCAGGCAGACCAATTTTGCCGTAAACATGGGATACAGACATTTTTTGGGAAATTCAGCTTCAGAAACTCAGGTATATACTACCAGTTATAGATTTGGGTAGAACCTCTGTGTCCTGCTTTCCAAATTATTCATATAATCAGCATACTTAGGAGGTAAAATGTGGGACAGCGTTATCATGTTATAAATAGCAGGAAGGCTTCCAGCCCTGCAGACAGTTATGTTTTGTGTTTGAAAGTCAAATCCAATTTATTTATTCAATTTGTGTGGCTCCACTCAACATGTAAATCTGAGAGGCTAACATCCAGAAATAGCAACAATTCCCCCAACAAAAAACCCCAAAAAAAAATCAAAATTACATCATGATGGCTCATATATCTCTACAAATAAAGCCCCTGAAGACAGGGTCAAATAGTCTTCTGGTTCCAGGGAAAACTGAAGGAAAAACCAGATCTTTAACATCTTTCAGCTGGTTCTATTGAATATGTGGATTGTGAACTGATGCTAGTTTATTCACGTAATGGGAAAATCTAAAGGGTAAACCAAATAAAACTGGAGCACTCTTGACAGTGAGAGAAAAGGAACCATGTGTTTAGAATTGGCCAAGGAATAGAATAAATGGTTTCTAACCATACTAGAGAACAAGCGGCTGAGGTACAACTGAATGGTTTATGGAGTGGCCCATGGTGGTATATAATGTATTAAGGCCTGCAGTTTTATTAGTGTCAACCTGGGACTGAAGAATAGCATAAAGGGCAATATGTCAATGTTTACCATTGTACATCATTTCACCAAAGTCACTGGGCCTGGCTTATTTTGATAATGAAGTTCTGAAACTTTTAGAGCATCTACACCTCTCCTTTCCACAGCATTTAGTATAGCACTTCCTTTAATATATGTACGGGGAGAATTTTAAAAGGAATTCCTATGCAAAATAAACAGATTCCACACAACATAAGTAGTCTTTGTGTATATCAGCACTGCTTTTCTTTCCCAGAAATTATCGTCTTCTTAGTTCCCAGATGCATGGACACAACATCCAAAACCTTTGAATGTGGATGGAAAGAGAGAAGAGAGAATACAAGAGATTACAAGACCCTTCCACCCCTAACCCTTTAGAAAAAAAACCCCCAGGGGTGTTCAAATTTGACAGCTTTAAGACTTGTGGACTTCAACTCCCAGAATTCCTTCTCTCACTCTTCATCTTGATGATGTGCAGATGTGTGGGAGGAGGGAGCTGTAACCGGTTCTAAATGGCACTGTAGATTTGTGGAACCTCTTCTTAAAAGAGGTTAGAACTGGCAGGAACACACACACACACACACACACACACACATGATCTATGCTCACACAAAGTTGTATTAACAGAACCAAATTCTCTGGGGTGCCCCATGAAAATAATTGATAGAATAATTCTTCAAATATATTCTTCTTAAACTGGTGAAGATTTGATCATTCTCCCCCCATGTCCTGAACTAACCACTGTAAATCTTCCTTATCCACCACCCATCCAAAACACACAAGGCATTTACCTTGTTATAATTGCTAGATCCCAAAATGAGTTGTCACCTATTTGGTGGATCATCAAGAATAACCATACTTTTCTGAGTCTAGGCTGTCCCGTAGTTACCCATTCAGGCAATTATAAATTCTGCCAAAATCAGTGAATGGCAAATTCTTTAGATTTTAGTGAGAAAGATAATTCCCATTGAGGGAGGAAGATTGTAGATGTCTATATCCAGGACTCCCATTATATTTGCCATGCAAAGAGGCAGAAAACTATTTGGGAGAGTTGTCACTGCTGTTGCAATGGCAACTGCTAAGACTACTATATTTTGGGCTAAAGAGCCTCGGGAGCCTTTTTAGTCCACAAAATAGTGAGGCTTAGGGCCTTTGCATAAACCTAGTTATTTCACAGTCTGGGTTAACTTCTCTGAGTCACCTACCTGATTCTGACACGGCATATCTTGGCATGGCAATACAGGAGCAATCTGATCGCTAGGCAGATTAATGGATTTTCATGGAAATTAGCAGTCGCGGTCTCTATCTAGGAAAGTTGCTTCTCCTCCTGTAAATGGGGGATAAGGAAAAACTGTTCTTGCTGTTGAGCAATTGTGCCCAGGCAATTATTCTCTGCAACTTGCCACTCAAACAGGAAATTAAGAATCAGCTTGAATAGATACCATTGTAAATACAAATAACCTTAGGGGGAGGGAAACAGTTTCTACAAAAGATAAGAAGTGTAAGGTAAAAGTAATTTTTTAGCAAATATAGATATTTATAATTGAGTTTATTTTGCCAGAACTGGTGCTTAGAATTCAGCAGCACTTTGTGCTAATAATGTGATAATTTATCCATAGACAAAGTAGTGAGGGGACAGATAAAATGTCATGAAAAATTAACATAGAAAATGAACTAATAAAATTCAAATTGAGCTTCTGTTATTGTAACTCTGCACAAATGTAAATAGTATAATTACATTATCAGAAGAAAAACAAGTTTTTTTTTGTTTTTTTTTTATTCAATTTATACCCCGCCCTTCTCCAAACGGACCCAGGGCGGCGCACAGGAAAATTAAAATACATACAAAACATCATATAAAATTTAAAAAACTAATTCAATAGAACCTGTGCTAAAACCAGATTAAAATCCCCAAATTTAAAAACTATCTAAAAGTCAGTATAGGAGGCTACGCTAGGCAGGCTAGATGGAACAAATGTGTCTTAAGACACTTGCGGAAGAGGCGGAGGTCAGAGATGGTGCGAAGTTCAGGGGGTAAGTCGTTCCAAAGGGCTGGACCTGCCACAGAGAAGGCTCTCCCCCTGGGTGTCGCCAGTCGGCATTGTCCGGCCGACGGCACCCTGAGGAGGCCCTCTCTGTGGGAGCGTATTGGTCTGAGGGATGTATGGGGCAGGAGGCGGTCTCGCATATAACTAGGCCCCGAGCCATGGAGCGCTTTAAAGATGGTCGTCAGAACCTTGAAGCGCACCCGAAAGACCACAGGAAGCCAGTGCAGCTCGCGCAGGATAGGTGTTATATGGGAGTGTCTAGGCGCTCCCGTAATCACCGCCGCGGCTGCATTCTGGACTAACTGCAGCTTTCGAGTGCACCTCAAGGGAAGCCCCATGTAGAGAGCATTACAGTAGTCGAGTCGAGAGGTCACGAGGGCCTGAGTGACTGTGCGAAGGGCAGCCCGGTCCAGTAAGGGCCGCAATTGGCGCATCAGGCGTACCTGATGGAAAGCCCCCCTGGCCACGGCCGCCACATGGTCCTCCATGGACAGCCGGGAAGTTACTGCCAGTGACAATTCCTCTCACGTGATTAAATGCCAAACCCAGAATTAAGCTAATACTTTTGCAGAATGGCCAAAGTTACACCACCAGGGAATCTGGAACTAAATATAAATAAAGTTGAAATAATACAATCAGAAGAAATATAACTATTACTATTTTCCATACCAATTTTGATATTTTTAGTACGGTCATCAAATATTGAGATTTTCAATTGAAATTTGTTGCTAAAATGCTTGCTAGATTCATGCAAAATATGCCTTACAATTTTTCCCTTGGGAAATGAGTGTATACAATCTGCTTCACAAAGAAACATTTTGAAACTGGAATGCAAACATATCATGCTTTTGAGTGTACGGATATACTGCGTGAATCAGTATAAACATAGACCTGAAAATTCAACACACTGACCTTTCTAAATGCAGCATATTGAATATTTTACACATATATAGGACCAATGTGTTCCGATTTTTAAACATTGTACATACTAAAATGTGTTAGAAAATTGTTGACATTTTGAGTATAGTGAACTATTAGAAGCTTTGTTTTCTGGGATATCCTTATTTCTAAACATGTCTATCTGTTTTAAAAAAAAACCAAGCAGGCTTTATATGCTGTCTACAGAGTTTTCCTTATTGCACCACTAAACGTTTTCTGCCGAATCCTCTGAAAATGTTTTATGTACGGTATGTAAATAATTTAAGGTTGCTGCCATATAATAACAGTCTAATTTTAAAAAGTGTCCATCCAATACTTTTTTCTGGAGTCTGTGTATGCTAGTTATAATCCTGTGATGGTTTGCAATCCTACATGACTTTCTTCAAATGTTTACAAAACTATAATTTGTATTACATTAAATATCCCCAAATCTGAAAATGGCAGAAAGAACATATATTTGGGCTCATGATTTGTTCTAGTATTTTTAATATGAAAACTACTGCATTGAAGCGGCTCTAGTATAGTGATTAAAACTCTGAAAACGTATCAAAGAGGCAATGGGAGAGAATGGCTGAAAAAGGAGAATATAGCAAGAGATTCCCTTGGTAAACATGCAAAGAAATCTCTTATCAAATGGTGCGTCATCTACTATTGTATACTGAGAACTAGTCTTAAATGTTTCTAAGGAGCAAGATGAAACCTATTCATAAAATAAATAGAACCAAAAATTTGAAGAAACAAAAATATACACATAGAGAAAAAATGACAGCAAGAACCAGTCCTGTAAAATTTGAAAATGCTATTGCATCCTAGGCAATGATTCTCCATCTAAAGTGAAATGGAGTGGTGGCAGATCCTAGACCAGTGTGGGTTAACCTTTTTGGTGCCGATTGCCCAAAGTGTGTGCACGTGTGCGCAAATGCACGTGCACATTCCCCAATCCCAAAAATGCAAGTGCCCCCTGCACATGCACCCTGCCCCTGTGCATGCGCCCCCCCTCTTTTTTGCTTCCAGGTTGGTGCAGGAGGTTTTTCAGGCCCAAAACAGAGTGGGAGGGCCTTGTGATCTTTACAGTTCCTCTCCCCCGCATGTCCTAGCTTTCTCCTGAAGGCTTCCTGTGCCTTCAATGATCTTTACAGTTTCTCTCCCACAACCACTGGCAATAGAAATGGCACGGGCAGCATAAATGCAGGAGAAAGCTAGGGCATGCAGGGGGGGAAACTGCAGAGATCGGGGAAGCCCCCACCCCCATGCATGCACAGCAGAGACCTGAAGACCAGCTGGCCAGTGGGAGGTGCGCATGTAGGCGCAGTTGAGCTGGGCTGGGGCAATAGCTGGCATGCCCACATAGAAGGCTTTGCATGCCACCTGTGGCACGTGTTCTATAGGTTTGCCATCATGATCCTAGAGAGTTCCATGTACCCTTCAGCCTGAAGATTTGACAGGATTCAAAGGATGTTGGTTCAACAAGTAAATCCAGCCCAAGCCATCAACTAAGCTGCAGTTATATCTGGCTATGTTGACTTCAGTTAAGGGAAAGCTCTTCATCTGAAAGGATTTTGCCTGCTTCACCAGCTTCAGTACAGGTGATATTATGGTTCCATTGAGGCCTTGAGGTGGAATTCTTCAGACCCTAAGAACAACATCACTGCATCCACAGAGTTAAAGAGATGTCGGTGAAGAAGAATCCACTCTTGAGCTAGAGCTCCTGGCACAGCAGTGTATGTGTGCATGCATATGTGTGTGTCAATGTGTGTGTGAGAGATGGGGGACAGGGAGAGGGAGGGGGGAGGGAGGGAGGGAGCAGTTCTGAAAACAATTCCTTCATCAACTTTAATACTACATGTATATCTCCAAACTACATCTTTATTACCAATGATGGATGGATGGATTCTGGGAACTTGAGTTTTAAAAATACATTTTGGCTTTATTATTTACTGGAGAAAAGAAGACATGAAAACTGGAGTGGTAGAGTGGTAGAAAGGGGCGGTAAAAATCAGCATATAAGTGTTTCATGCTATAATACTTTTTCCTCTCCAAAGTAGAGTATTTCCTTTGTGAAAAGCCCAAAGACAAGAGTCTTTTATCTTACTGACAAGAGATCTAATACACTCCATCAGTGACTGGCAGAGTAGGTTATTCTTCTCACTTGTTCAAAGAGTAAGTTTATGCAAATTAGTTAGAATATCTGTTGCAGGAACAATGACTCAGTGTAAATGCTAGTCTCTTTTTTAGTGTTCTTTTCACCAGTGTCACAGCAAGCAAGCTTCTGTTCTGTGTCTTTAATCTTGACATTTTCTTATCTTTAAAAAAAAAAACTCACACAAGAAACCTTTGTAGGTAATCCTAATGTTCAAGAGTGATCTGTTAAGAGCTTAAGGATGCTTCTAGACCCACTTCATTCTGAAGAGATAAGATCGACTTTATATGTCATGTAAAGTAGAATACTTTCCATAGGAGAAGGAATTCACTGTGCCAAAGTCAAGTTTTTATAATCATGAAGATCGACTAACAAGATATACTACTAATGCTCTGAAAGATAACAGAAAAGAGTCCAACTTATATAGAATGTCACTGCATACGTCCAAGTATAGATAGAATACAATGCTAATTTTGCACAAAATATACAGAATATCTTCTGAGCCCAATTATTAACTTGAAAGCTTTTCATGATCAGAAATCCATGTCCATACAAGAGTTTGTATCCTGTCAAACTTCACCCATTGCTTACATTCTGTAGAATGTAAAATCAAAATCTGCCCCAAATGAGAGCATTTGTGGCAAAGGCCATGAATTTGACTTTAGCTGTTCCTCACTCATATTATGAATACGATCTGAATGGTTATTTTGGAATTCTGACCTAAGAGCTTTTTGGAGAGAATTTAAAAAGGTTAAACATGGTTAATTTGAGATTATTTTATTAAATACTATGTAGGAACAAATTTACCTCTTTTTGGGTAGATATGTAACTAGAGAAAAGTTTTCTCTAGTTAGCTAGATTTTTCCTTCTTGGGAACTTTACATTTTACAGATTTTTGTAGGTAAGGGAACTCTTTCGGGGGGAAAAGGCCTACATAACAATAAGTCAGGGGTGTCCAAACTTGGGAACTTTAAGACTTGTGGACTTCAACTCCCAGAATTCCCCAGCCAGCATAGCTGGCTGGGGAATTCTGGAAGTTGAAGTCCACAAGTCTTAAAGTTCTCAAGTTTGGACATCCCTGCAATAAGTGAAACACAGGATTCCTTGTATGTATTATGTTTATATTTTGTTCCATTGATTCATATTCAAAGCAAAATCTGGTATTAGTACTGGGTATGAAATGGTTAGATAATAGCATTAAGCAACATAAGCATGCTCTTGAATGAAAATGCAGTTGAAATAGTTGATATAAGCATACACTGCATATTAAATTCAATTTTCACTTTTTTGTCACTCTTTTGTCCAAGGCTTATTAATTATAGGGAGAAATGATTAATTTAATATGTCAAAGTATCTCATATCAGAATAATGTTGGTAAAACGGAGCCTTTTTTGCTTAAGAAATTTTTCCATTTTAAAAAATTAACATATTGTATTCCTTAAATTGATTTATCAAATAAATGTACCCATTAGTCTCGGAAGTCTGCTCTGGAAATGTAAACTTGTTTCATAGACTAGAACTGATATCAAGCATTGGCATTTTATTATTACTGTAAAGGCAAAGCAATCAAGTAATAATGGTGTTAAAATATTTGAATATGAATGAATTTGAAGAGCAGTAATCTCTTAATTTCTATTCTATTGCTGACCCAGCTAAATGGCTTTTTAAATGTAAATCTAAACGATGGAATGATGAAATGCCGTATTTTTCTGAGTATAAGACACACCCAGGTTTTGAAGAGGCATTTTTTTTTTAAAAAGTAGGTAGATAGATAGAGGAATAGAGAGGCAGAGAAAGAGAGAGAAATACAGTAGGTAGGTAGGTAGATAAAGGGAGAGAGAGAGAGAGAGAGAAATACAGTAGGTAGGTAGGGAGAGAGAGAGAGACTAGGTAGGCTGGTAGCTAGAGGGATAGAGAGAGAAATAGAAAGAAATACAATAGATAGGTGGGGGGGGGGAGGTAGGTAGGTAGGAAGATGTTTCCAGGTGTATTTATCCATGTGCTGGAGAAAGAAATCACTGACAACCTGTAGCACCTAAAACTTTGTTTCTGCTGGCACAGCACTTGATCAATGTAATTCTCATCAATCCCTCTAACTAAACAGCTTTCTGAAAGGGGGGGAAAAGTTTATGCACTCTGCAAACCTCCCCCCCCAAAAACGGGCCCATTTTTTAAAAAAAGGCATGAATAGCCTGCAGGGGGCTTGCTGAGTGCTCTTGAGGGGTGGAGCCCCCCCCCAAATGAGCAAAAACAGCCCGTTTTTCGTGGAAATGGGAGTTTTTTTGTCAAACAAAATGCATGCAAAGCCTTAAGGAAGCTTATAGAATGCTGCTGGGGGTTGGGGAGACAAAAAATGGCCCGTTTGTTTGCTAATTTCTGCCCTCCCCAGCCCCCAGGAGATCTCTGAAAGCCTCCATAAGGCTCTGCACGGCCATTTTGGTGAAGGGGGTGGGGCTTCAGGACTGCAAAATTGCAGTTCAGGTCATGCACCAGTGAAACCTCTAGTTTCCTATTTTATTTTCACAAACACAAAACAGAAACTTGCAAAAAGATTGCAAGTTATGGCACTTGTTAGAAGATTAAGAGAATTATAATAAAATTCATCATCTCCCATCTCCATCTCCCAAGCTTGCCTACTGCTGCATAATTGTGATGATTAAATTAGACCATTAGAAAACTAAGCAGCCTTTTAGAGATAGTCTTTATTTCAAATTTTAGCAGAATCCAGGGTTCATTAAAAAGTTATAACCTCAAGTAGGCTCATACAGAATTGCTGAGACGTACTGTCCATTTAGAGAAGCAGTACTAAGATTCATTTTTTCCCCAGAAGAACTTACAAAAACAAAACAAAACTCAAAAGAAAACTATTATTTATTTAGCAACAATGCCATCCTGCATTTTTATTATTAAAAACAATCCCAAAGCAATAATCTTTAGAAAGTTTATCGATTAGGTTACATTTACAAAGTGGCTCCTTTTTTTTTTTACAGAGTTTTTCCACGAAGAGTTTCCTTGTTCTTCGAAGCTTTTTGAAAACTTAGGCAAATATGCAAACTTGCCAGTTGTAGAACCATTCCAAGATGAAGCATTACAGAAGAAAAACATCAAGGCCAGGCTATAAATATTATTGACAATACAAACCTCCTATTCAAAAATGTTGCTTGTGAGGTGGAGATTTTGGTATTCTTTAAAATTCTTTAATAATATTAAAGGGTTTTTTTTAAAAAAAAGAAAACAACCATTGGACCATGAAAAACTAGTCAGGAGGAAAATCAACTCATTTTGAGTTGTAGCGTTGGGGAAGGCTACTGTGCATTCTTCAGACAGCAAAGGTAACAAAGAAGCAAGTACTGGAGCATATAAAACCAGACACATCACTGGAAGGCAGAATCAGAAAATTCCACGTTACTTATTTCAGCCATGTAATGCAATCAAACTCACTGGAAAAGGCAATTATGCTTGGAATGGTCAGCAGTAAAAGGGACAAGGCCACCCAAAAACACAGTGGCTAGATACCATCAAAGCTGACATCAGCCAGGGCATAAAAAAACTGAAAGAAGCCACACAGGTTCGGAAAATATGGAAAGAGCTGGTTCATAGAATCCACACGACTTGAATATGATTGGATGAATAGCAGCAGCATCATAAATATATATGTACATACAGAGTTAAGAGTATCCATGAGTATCCAGCTTGCCTCCAGAAGTTGTGAATGCCCCAACCCTGGAAGTCTTTAAAAATATGTTAGATAGCCATTTGTCTGAAATGGTATAGGGTTCCTGCCCACGCAGGGGGTTGGACTAGAAGACCTACAAGGTCCCTTCCAACTCTGCTATTGTATTGTATTGAACAAACCTGTTTCAAATTTATTTTTCCTTTTAAAATGATACATGACATAGGTTTTTTTTTCTTTTATTATAGATTTTGTGACTTTCTGCCTTGAAAAGTATGGGAACATGTAACTTCTGGGTTATTCCTTATTTGAACCAGAAAACATTTCCTGAAAATTATCTCATCTGGTCCTTGTTCTGAAATCATTCAAAATGTTGTCATGGATGTATGCGTGCATGATGATACAATTACAATAATGTCATTTAGTATAACCCTTATAAATATCATTATACTCTGATATAGCTCAAGCTTTTGCTGAGCAGTAAAGGAAATAAAACACCAAAAGTTGAGGAATAGAAAAAGATCTCAAAAAGGCAACTGGGTAATCTGTGGTACTCCAGATGGTACTGGACTTCAATTCTTATTAAATGCCAGCCAATTTGATACAAGGAATTGGAATTATAGAATTTGTAATTTAATAATATCGGGATGTCCCCAACCCTGTTCCAAGGCCAATGCTCTTACCTCAACTGATTTATGTAAATTAATAGATTGACAGCAGAAGTTCACTTCCCAACAAGATTGCTAAAATGCTGCTGTTACAGCAGTGGCTCCCAACCTTTTGAGCACCAGTGACCAGTTCTGTTCTGACCGATATTTCCCAAGAGCATGAAACAAACGCCTTGTCCCGGCAAAAAACCCTTTTATTAATTTACAGTGAATTCTGCTCATTCACAGCCAGCAAAGTCTTTCAAAGGAGAATTTACAGTTACAGATCTTATCTGGCTTGGAGAGCTGACAGGCCGATATCTGCAGAACCTGGCAAGGAGTCTTGGAAAGTCCCGAACCAATTAAGTGAATTAATTGTCTCCTGCAAACTCCACTCCCCTTTTGCTCCTCTTTGATTTCCTCTGTGAGGGGCCATTCATCATGTGGCCTTACTCCCAAATGGACTTCTGTTCTTTAGTTGTTCCCTTTGTATGGTAACTGTGCATGTACACACTGGGAACAGGCTCCAGTTGTTTGTCTGCCTCACTGATGTTTGACTCTGAAGGCAGCTGATAGCTGGCATTCGGCTCTGGCCCCATCTCTTCCTCTAACATAGAGCCCTCATCAGAGCCCTCCTCAGACTCCAGGATTGGCCCATGTTCCTCCCAAACCTCCTTGCTGTCCGAATCTGCTGTCAGTTGTGCTGGCCACTGGCAGGCCACAACAGGTTCCATGAGAAGATATTTTTATGCGGTCCTGAGTGAGCGTGGTTTCACAAGCTGCCTGCATCTCAAGGATGGGGCTTCACTTGTTTGCATGGGCTGGTTGATGGCATGCCTCGGACTGGTGCTGGTCCATGGACTGGAGGTTGGGGATCCTGTGGGGATAACACTAATTTCAGTGGACTAAATAAAATCATGTATTTTTACAAGACACTGTCTCAGTTTTGTCTATAACTTGTAAACCATACTGGCATATACTGGCGAATGTTGCAAACAAGGCATCAAGAGAACAATCTTTCCCTTTCTACCTTGCTCTCTTGGGAACTTGCTACTTTGCTGAAAGCTAATAACAAGGCACTGTTTGGAAATATTTTAGACACTCTTCATTGAATGGTTCAAATGTTTAATTGAATTGGGGCTTTATTGCTCTACAGATATATGTATGCCCACTCTTTCTCACTTAATTATTTCCTATGCTTTTGTTCCTTTGGAGGAATGTTCTGTTTTCAATCAAACAAGAACAGTAGCAATTTGACAGAGAGATTTACTGATAATTGAGAGAGATTCATATTTTTGCTCCAGTAGAGACTGATAATATGTTTGGGGACTACAATTGTTAAGATAAAAGGTTTCCACACACTATCTCATGTACTGTTTTTAAAGGGACAGGTTGATATGAATAGAAAATGTGGAAGTGTGATTTCTTGTTTAAATGCTGGTATGTACTCCTGGGCATGCTAACAATGTAGGAAATACCTTGCTAGCGATGTAGTAAAGCATGTCAGAAAAGGTCTGGCATATGATCTAGAGATCCATATAAGCAGGAAAAATCCACACACTCTCTGCTTGCTTGTGCAACACATACTTGCGAGGGAATAATCCCATTCTCATGTCAAACAGTAATAATAATCAAGTAAGTATACAATGGCTACTTCTTACAGGAATGTATTATCAAAATTAGTATTTGGTATTCTGGAGAATTGTGCTGTGGGCTTTTCACAAGAATAGTCACATACTGAATTACTCTATCAGAAATTGTTTATGGGCAGCATCACCTTATTTTCTTATAATCTTCAACATTATTGGAATTAGGATGTTCCTGGAACATCGAGAACAGCTGAGCATTTAAGACACAGTCACGCCCTCCAATCATGTTCTGTGCAGAAGATGATCTTAGCTATAAACCAATGGTGTTCCCCCAGGTTTTACTTAGACCAGAGAGCGAATCTGAAGTGGCGGCAGTGGGAGGTTCGGCTCACCTACACAGATGCTTCTGTGCATGCGCAGAAGTGTCGAGCGAACCACTAGTAAAATAAATTGAAACCCACCACTGAGCTAGACCTTCATATGCAATAAGAAATAAATAGAGGAGTTCACCCAAGAACTCTTGAGATGTCTTATCCAAATGTAATTTCAGCTTGGTTCAGCTGAGATTCCTCCTCCTCCTCCTCCTCCCTCCCTCCCTCCAAGGAAGGATATGCTACTTTATGGACATAACCAGGTTTTTAATTTAATTAGTGCTGGGGGAGGAGGGAAAGCACTACTCCATTCTTCAACTTCCCATTCTCATTAAATTTTCAAAAAGATCATTTGCTTTAGAAATTCTTTCAAAAAGAAGAGTATTTCAGTTAAATATTTGCAAATGGAATGAGATGTTCTTCCACTTATTTACTTGATGGCCACAGCTGTTATGTCCTATCTTTTCCTCTACAATCACTCTTCCAGAGGTTTGCTACATCTTTGATTTCTTACATTTCAATTATTTCTACCACAAACCTCAGCTGAGAAAACATTTACGAATTTCTTCTTTCCCTGGAAAAAACTGATCACCCATTCTCTGCCCACAAATTGATAGTGAAATTCAAAAGGCTAGTTATGATCCAATCTAGTTATGAGGCTTCAAAGTCTGGAGCACCTTTACTTCCAGAGTTATGTGACTAGTTCAGATTTCAACAATGTAGGATGTTGTGGCTTTCAGCAGCTATTCATCAAACACACAGAAAGTGTGTCCTGTTGTATAGCCTACTAAGCATGGAATCAAATCTCTTCAGAGTTGAATCTGACCTGTTCTCTTTCTATTCATGGTGGGTTTTTTGTCTCCCACAGACTTTTTTAACCAGACCTTGGCGCACTTTTTAAGTTTTGAATTTATACATGCATTTTAATTATATTTTAATTGGATATCTTACTTCTTTTAATTGCCTGGGGCTTTCTGTCAGACAAAAAAGGCAGGATATAAATGCACACATAAATAATAATGACATGAAAACCATGTCCCTTTCTTGGTGGGGATGGGGAAAGGATATAATCTGTATTTAATCAAAGCCCTCTTGCTTTCTACTTTTATCACTCGTTTTCCCATGAATGATTCAGTTTTCCAGCCTAGCTGCAACTCTCCAAAGAATCTAAAGGACAATTTCCTGTGGCATGCAGTCATTCTGAAACCTTAGGTGTCTTCCAGAGTGGGTCCAAGAAAGATATCCCTTTTCAGATGCTTACTTGGACCCAGAGTACAGCATGTACTTTGCATACAGTTAGGAAAAGGTCATCTGATACTGAGAAGACAAAGCCTTCTTTCAATTTGCCTTCTAATTCCATCGACTCTCTAAGTCAGGGGTCTACAACCTTAAACACTCAAAGAGCCATTTGGACCTGTTTCCCACAGAAAACACAGGGAGCCACAAAACATGGGTAGGCACGGCCAACTCCATGTCACTCCCACTCACTCACACACACACACACACACACAGCCATGCCTATCCAGGTTTTTGTGGCTCCTGGTGTTTTCTGTGGGAAATGGTTTTCTCTCTCTCTCTCTCTCTTTCTCCCTCCCTCCCATTTCTGTTTTTCTCTCTTTTTCCTCTCCCTCTCTCTTTCTTTCCTTTCTTCCCTGTCTCTCATTAGTTTCTTCTCTTTTCCCTCTTTTTCTCTCCCTCTAGCTCTCTCTCATTTCTCTCTCCCTCTCCCCTTCTCTCTCATTTGTTTCTCTTTTTCATTTCTCTCATTCTCTCCCTCCATCATTTTCTCATTTCTCTCTCTCTTTTTCTCCCCTTTTCTCTCTCATCACTCTTTCTCTCTCTCACACACACATTTTTCTCTCTCTTCTTTTGCTGCCTGGAGGACACTTTTCAATCAACATCACCAGCGGCACCGCTCAGAAGGAGGAGGAAAGAAGCTCAGGACAGTGGGAAAAGAGGGCTGGCCTCACCGAACCTCACCCACCCACCCCAGGGATCAGGCTCAGAGAAAGCCAGAGTGCCCTCACCAAAGAGGTTCACGGATCAGGCCATCGCCCATCAGGCCTGCTCCGTGCCCTTTTGCTGCGCCTTCGCTTGAGGAAAGTATCCCCACTCATGCGCCCCCTCCCAGTCCCACAACAGCCGGTCAGGGGTCACATAAGAAGGAAGAGGAGGGTCATCTTTGGAGAAGCTGCCGCGGCAGCTCATGGTCACTCCTCAGCTGCAGGCCTGTTGCCCTTTCCATCGTACCCTCTTCCCGGATCTCATTCCCACCTCGCCAGCCCTCGTATTAGTTAGGTTGGCGTCGGTTCTCTTGTGACGCAAGGCTGAATTTGGAGAACAGGAGAGAGGGCATAAGTTCAATATTCTCCCTGGAAATTCCTGATAAAACCCTTGTGTTTTGCAGGAAGGATGGCATTTGCTCTGCACAGGAATACATTCTTTATGGCCACTTTCAATGACAGCAACAAGCCTGTGCTTTAGTCTCCTTTCCATGCTTGCTTCTCCACCAAATCACCAAACTCACTTGTGAAAAATATGTTCCTAATATAAAAATACCCCAAAGGGGTATTGTGACATATTTGCCCAAGCAAATGGTTGGGCTAGTGTCTTGGAGCAGGAAGCATGTGAGGCTCAGCAGGGAGGCTCAGAAGAGGGGTGAAAGAGCCACATGTGGCTCTGGAGCCACGGGTTACCAACACCTACTCTAACTGGACTAAGAAATGAGAAAGTGGAGGAAACTGAAATCTTCTACGTGTGCAAAGCCACTCTTACTAGCAGGGAGAACCATACACAAAAGCTGCTAGTAGGACAGGAATAGACATCAATCTCATGCATGCTGTACTCACTCCAACTTATATAAAAGTGATTGGCTTCACAGCTGATATGAAGTCCAAAACTAGGGTATTCCTTCTAGTATGATGGTGCAGTAAGATTCAACTATCAATCCAAATTGTTGCATAGGGCTGGGACGAGAGACCATCCTGTACTTTGTCTTAGGTGGGAAAATACCTTTGGCCCATTCTACGTCTGGGTTCATACAATATTCCAATGTACTAAATCTGCCTCTGAAGCTAAACATTTTGTGGGTTCACACAATACCTTGTACATAACTAACCAAGAGGCTAATGTGTGTGTTGAGCCATCAAAATAAAAACTGAAGTTGAATAATAGTCAAGGTTAGTATGAGTCACCAATGTTAGCATGCTATGCTGCTCTAACCCAATGGCTCTTGTGTGTGGAAAACAGATGACAAACAACCGTCAACAGCAGCCACAGCCACAGTTAGAAAGCAACATCTATCCATCAACATGGCTGACTGCAAAAAGTTAAATATGATTGGATTGTGTTAGTAGTCAGATGGGAGGAAGCCACGAAACGCCAAGGCTGAGAGGTTGAAAACGTCTCCTGGAAGAAGACAGCCGTAAACCACTTTGGCATTCTTATCAAAACCAAACACCCTGCAGGAAAGAATTAACTTAAGCAGCTGCAGTATGGATTCAGCTGCCAACACATGCCTCAGGTTGTTGCACCACCAGTTCATCCATAATTACAAGATGCACAGCTTTTGGCTTTACCTAACCTAGCAAGTGGCAGGCCGTTGTAGTTGTCCTCAGTCGCAACTGCCTACCTTTGCCATTCACTCTCACTCTGCGTTCAAGGAAGGGGGGCACCCACCACACACACACACACACACACACACACACAGGAGTCTGCTGCAACTTAATCCCATCCATAGACCTGGCACCAAGGGAGCACCTGCTCTGGCAATCGCCCACCTGCTCCCCACCCCTTCCTCCAAACGGCGACTTAAATTCGTAGTGGCCTCCCTCTGCTACCTCGCCTATGCACCGTTGAGGGTGGGCTGCGCTGACTGAGGCCAGCCCTCTGCGACACCCAGACGCCGTCGCCAGCAAGCCAGCACACGCGGTTAAACAAGCGAGGACCACCGCCGGGCCGTCGGGCTCTCCCTTTCTTGGCGAGCGCAGCGGGTTAGCGGCAGCATCCCCAGGGGAAGCGCTGGCCAATCAGGGCCGAGCGCCCAAGTGTACCGAGGCTGCCTCGCAAGAATACAGAGGCCGGTCACTGCCTAGGCACTTTCACCTGCAGGGCGTCCCCTTGGCGCGCGAGCCGGGATAAGGACCACCTCCTCCCTGACCCGGCGGTGCCCGACCCTGGATGCCTCCAGCTGCTCTCGGGATATCATTGCAGCAGCCTTCGGGTTTCGGCCACACCCGCACACCCCCTCCGCCCCCCGTTTCTGCTTCTTCTCTTCCACACCAGAGCTGCCCTTGGTTTAAACAGCGCCCCTCCCACCCCGGGCTTGCCTTTCCCGGACTGGCTGGGCATCCCGCTTGACCTCCGCGGGGCCGCTCCCCGGGTCTCCCTGCCCGTCTCGCAAACCTCAAAGCCACGGGCAGGGGAGGGGCAGAGCGCGAGGTGAGAGGGAAGCCAGCGCCGTAGGGCCCGAACTGCGGCGCCTCTCGGAGAAAGTAAAGGGTGGGCGAAGGGGCGGGCCGAGGCGGCGGGGAGCACCCAATGAGCGCCCGGGAAAGCGGTCGGGGGCCGAGCCGGTCGAGTCGCCGTCCAATGACCGCGGAGCAGTCGAGGGCGGGAGTAAAACGTTGGGAGCTGGGAGAAGTCGGAGAAGGCGAAGAGTCCGGAGTCGGGCGGCGAGTTGTCGGCGGAGCTGCTGGTGTTCGCTTTGCTCTCGCTCCGGCGCCCGTTATACTAGCTGCGTAGTCGCTGCGCAGGAGCGCCCGGAGGTTCCCAGGAGTCCGCAGGGAGAGGACCAGCCGGACGGGCGAGTTTCTTTGCCCGCCTGCCTCGAGGAGAACTTCAGCTGGACCGCGGAGCTGCTGGTCGGCAACAGGAAACTTTTCTGGAGCAGCCGGAGGAGGCAGAGCTCCGTCGTCGTCGCCGCAGCGCGGCTGGTTGCTCCACGCCGGGCTCGGGGAGTGCGAGTGGACTTGCGAGGGCTGCCTCGGCCCTGGCCGCGATGTCCCTGGCCACGGACGCCGCGGGGCGGAGGCGTCGGGGTGTCGGCGGCGACTGGCCCTTGGCCGAGCGGTGGCTGCTGCTCCTGGCGCTGCTGGTGCTCCCGGGGACGCCCGGGGCTTTCGTCTGTCTGCCTTGCGACGAGTCCAGGTGCGAGGAGCCCAAGAACTGCCCCGGCGGCGTCGTCCTGGACATCTGCGGCTGTTGCTTCATCTGCGCCCGGCAGCGCAACGAGAGCTGCGGCGGCTTCTTCGGGCTGCACGGCGCCTGCGACCGCGGACTTCGCTGCGTGATCCGCCCGCCGCTCAACGGCGATTCTCTCACCGAGTACGAAGCGGGCGTCTGCGAAGGTAAAACGCGGAAGATCGTGGTCTTGCTCCTGTCCCCGGGGCGGATAGCCGCTCCACACCCCCTCCCCCCCGCGCGCGGACCCAGGAGCCCGAAGCAGCGCGTGGCTTGCTTGGTAGGGTTGCGGGGCTCTGCCCCAAGAAGAGGAAAAAGACCCTGTGAGCTTTACGCTTATATCACCCTCCCCAGCAAACACCCCCCCCCCCAATCCAATTGTGGCGCTTCGCGGCTTCCTTTCCAGCCTCTCCATTTTCCCAACGCACAATCGGGGTGTAATGCAGCTATAACTACCTTGAAACCCATTCGCGAAATTCAAGGAAAGGTGGTCGCTTCTTCGAATCTGGCGTGTTCGTAGGTTCCATCTCTTCTCCCTCCCAAGAAATATTTTCCATTTGTCTATGTCATGCTCCTGTATGTACATATATATATATATGTGTGTGTACATATATATATATATATATATATATATATATATATATATATATATATATATAGTCTCCACTATTTAACAAAAAAAGAATAAAGGGGAGAGGGGAAAGACGCTGATAGTGGTGCGCGCATGTTTCCAAGCACTGGAGGGTGTTTGGTTCTCCTGTTTCCTCTTTTACGCCGCCACCCCTCCCCCCCCCCCTTGCTGTTTTCATCGGTGTTAGGTTTCAAGATGGATTTTAATTGGACCGCAAAAATAAAGCGGGTTTTTGTGGTATTAGTAAAAACATGTTAATTTGGACATCATTTCGTTCCTCTGACTTCGCTATTTTCCTGCTGGCTTTTACCACCGAAATCAGGAACAGGCTTACCTGAATGTAGATGGCTGTAATCGACTGACTTTTCAATCCATATGTATATGAAGCAGTTGATTATTGATCGTGTATCATGTGGAACTCAACTTTTACCTAGTTATAGTGCTGAAGGGTGCCCTACCTTTTTAACCTTTCTTAATAAATGTATTTTCAAAACATTACTTGAATACAAATAAGCTTTCTATTCAAATTATTTTGGAGTTCTGGTCCCAAGAAGGTTGAAAAAAGCAATTGCATACTTGTTTGCCGGGATGAGGAAAAGAACCAACTGTCTTGTTTTCATTTATTTTTTTAAAAAGATGTGTTTTATAGTTCTTTCTCTCTCTCGCACACACACACACACACACACACCCATTTTTCATAAGTGTTCTTTATAATTGGAAACATTTATATATTTTGTCTAGCTGCCTGCCCAAATTGCATGTGAGTATTCCATCTCTCCATTATAACTTTTCATTCGGAAGTCTAAGAGGATATAGTGTTTATGACAATCAGAATCTTTTATGGAAAATTCCTTTTCACTTCCCTTCCATAAGAATGATCCACAAGAGGGCTGCAGAGAGCTCAAAAATTCCTCTGGAAAAAAAAAGGCAGGAAAGTCATCTAAACACTCTCAGCCATGCATAATTTAAAGAATTCTTAATTCCCTTTTATCCCTAAAAATTTCCAGATTTATCCTTTGGAGCAGCCACTACAGCTTATTTTAACCTTAGTTTTGTACCTGAGATGCCTTTTTTCCTAGCACAGGTGTGTTTCAGTTTAGTTTAATTGGCAAGATGAGCGCTATCAGACTTTTAATGACTTGCTTGGGATTGTGATTCCTTTGCATGGAAGTTTTAAATTTAAAGGATTTATAAGCATATTGAGCTGAATGAATTGGCTGTCATGAAAAGTACATGTTTATGAGTAACTATAGAGAATGTTTATGCTAGAGCAAATTCTGCCATAACACCTCAACACCCTACTTCATTTTAGTTCAGAGGTTTTTGACAGTTTTAATAATTGTTTAAAAGAAATGTATTTGATTTCCTGGACTTCAGCTGTTACTTTGTATCTGGCATTCCCCCGCAGCAAATAGGACAGGTAATCTCTAGAGATGAGACTTCAGACAGCGACAGAAATGTAATATTTATCCCAGTTTTTCCTGTCCCAACTTCTCCAAGAATACAACCTGAAGAAGTTAGCCAAACTATTTCCAGATAAATAGCTTACCTACACAACTGTAGTTTCATCTTCAAAGCTTTAAATAAGGCTAAGCTCTTGTTAATTATAGCTAACTCTGGATTTTGCAACATGTCTATATGATTGAGCTTGTAGGTATGAATGCTAGTTTTGAAGTCTGTTGATAGTTCCAGCAATTACATTAAAGTTGTTGGATGAATTACTTGCTTTTCATCTATTAATTAAACATCTTTCAAAATTGAGAAAACTCTTGTCATGAATATCATGTATGGATAAAAAGCCTGTTTACCTCAAAAGAATAGGTCTTGTGTTTCCACACAGCTTCCTCTTTGAGTCAGCTATATTCTGTTATAATTTTTGTGCTGAAATGACCCCTACTGGTCAGTATGTAGAACTTAAAAAAAAAAACCTTTGAAAGATTTCGTGACAATCTGACATTAAACTGTTATTTCTTTATTCAGCCAATAAGTTACTGTTTAAGACAAATATGTATACTTGCCTCAAATCTAGTGAAAACAGGATTTTTGAGACAAGAATGCTGAACATAATTTACTATGCTTGTAGTTTAATTAGAGAGTGATGATGTATACTACATTTGCTTTGCATATTTTATATAAATATGAAATAGCATCCTTCTGCCAATAGTAGGATAAGCAGAGATGGCAGTTGGGCCAGATTTTGGCAGCTGTAAATATTATTGTTATTTTGTGTGATCAAATACCAAAGGAATGGTGTTCAGTATAGGCATCTTTAATTTAATTTGCTAAATTATTGAACAAATATACCTTTTGTGGAAACAGCTTATTACTAGCGATAAAATATAATCTTAAAATAATGCAGACGATGATATTCCCTTAGAAGAAGGATATTGAGTGTGGCTATTTGGAGAAAAAAATCCTCAAAATTAAACAACCAAATAGTGTTTCTCAGTGAAACAGGAATCAATAGAACAGTGAAAGATTTTGCCACAACTTTCATAAAAATACTCAGAATCTGACCCAAATATCCTAAGATACTGCTTAGATTTTCCTCCCAATCATTAAGTCATAGGGTCCTTGTTCTGTAATCAATCCTTTTTTGTATAACTTGGTACATTCCCATAATTCAAAAATGAAGGTTAGAAAAACACATACACATCTTATCTTCTGGAAACTTGTAGAGAGCTTTCATTGCCTTAAAAAAACAACCCTAAGTCTTGGGTGCACATTTTTTAAAATCACCATATGAGTATTCATTGTTATTATTTGAGCAATGTATCAGCTGGTTTCCAGGATGCGTCATCATATTCACATTCACATTTCACCTAGGAAACCTTAAGTTCCAGGCTTTTACCTAGAAATTGGCTGTTATCAAAGAGAGACAGTCCACATATTCAGAACTTTTTTGCTTCACTTTTAATTGGGTATAGCCAGGATTCAGTTATAATTTTATGTCATAAATTGATTCCTGTTCATTTTGGTAAAAATATTGGTATATATTGAACCATTCCTAAGGTTGAGGAATAAGGCATATATCTGAATAATATAAAGTGTACTCAAACTTGGATATTGAAAAATGATCTCCTAAAAGTAAATGTGCAGTTAGAGTTACATTGATGTGATAGCTGTTAGAGATCATTGCACTGAATTAACATTGTGCCTATATTCTGGAGTCTCCAATTAATTTCCATTTAAAGACAGTGCAACTATGGATGATTCAGTTCTTTTCTCATACTTGCCCTTCACTTTAATTAATGGTTTACTGTTATGTTCAGATGTCTAAAGAGCTGTACTTTCCTTTTGTTGGTGAAAAGATAATTTAGATGTTTGATCTGTTTGATTTTCCTCTTTTTTCTTTGAGAGAGGCAAACAGATGTCATTTCAGATGGCTTTTCCAAGGAAAAGTTTCCAAGGAAAAGCCAAAACCTTGGAAACTTAAGTAGTGAAAACCATAGTGATTCCTAAACCACTATTATAATTAACATTTCTAGGGAAAACTGAGATCTGTAAAGTTGATGAAAGTCTTGGTTATATCTTTTACCTTATAATAGAATTAGATTTATTTGTTTTGTGCTGAATTCCCAAAATATTTTTTGCGTTACCGTATGTAGTTATTTCTAAAGTTATACATAAATGTAAGTTATCAAAATTCTGTGGATTTAAAATATTACTAAAGTCATTAAACATTCTGCAATTGGTAATGTGTTCTATTACAGATGACTGCTGATATGGCTCTCTTTAAGCAAAAACTGTAGATAAAGCAACATTTATTTTTTTAAAAACTGGCAGGATTATGAAGCAGCCTGTTCAGGCAAATCTGTTTGCTATGAAATCATTCTGGCTTAAGCTCTCTGCATCTTTTGTGTGAATACTGCTTGCAATATTTAGAACACTTTCAGGCTCTGTATTGAATGTTCAGGCTTAGTTTTTTCCATTCTCTTTGCTTGTATTTGCTTGTAGCTGCTTTTTATATTTAATTTTCAACATGGTTATATGGGGTTTAATGAATTCCCTATGTTCCCATTTCTTCCATATTGCAATAGAATCATTTCAAAAATAGGATACAAATAAGGCTCTCAAAAGTGCGTATTCATATTTTGTGCCACGAAACTACAAATTTTATTAAAGATTATCATATGTAGAAAGCAACTTACTGTACTTAAAACTTCATTTTTCAAATTAAATTTGAAAGTTTTTTTCTTGAACAATAAACTTTTATCATCTGTACCAAAACATCTACATTTATTTATTTTAAAAAATTGTGACACATCCACTGTATATCGTGTTACATGAAGGGTGCTAGATAGCAGAGATCGTTTAAAACAAGAATTAGTCCTGTGAATATAATATTAGTTTATATTATAACAATTTGAATAAAGCAGTTAAAAGAGGAACAAGGGTAGATGCAAGCATTTCGTATGATTGTGGACACTTTGTTTTAGCAGTCTAATTTTTGTATCTTCTTCTGTTTGCTTGAGTTGTATGATAAAGTTATGGACTCAAAGAAGGATGGATATGAATATTGTGTACTTATATGATTTTAAAGAAAGTTACGTTAGAAGACTGGTCTGAAGAATATAATTTCTCTTTCTATAATCATTTATATAGCACAGGTATGATCTAAAAAGCTGGTTAGACTTCATATACTAGTTTGTACGTTTAATTCACTCTTTTCCTGTTCATAGTCAATTAAACTGATTATTAATAGTATAATACTGCATGACTAGGTCAGTGAAACTTGTTTTGGCTTCATGTAGGACGGTTGTATTCTTTTATAGACTGAGGCCAGTTGTCTGATCTGCAATGATAGCAGTATTAAAGATAAACTGAGTAAAGTAGGAAATGAGATTGCCTAGACAAATTATCCTTAGTTTTACATATAACTGTTGTGATTTAGAATGCTTTTTATTTTAAAAAAATTAAGTGGTAATATAATGAAAGTTGGACCAGAGAAGCCAAAGATAAGCCAAAAACACAAAATGGAACAATAAGAACATTTTAAATATAAATTGTTGAGACATGATAACAAAGGAGTGAACAGGATGCTCTAAGAGAACAGCGGATCCTCAGCAGAGAAAATTAGATTTTTTTGCTTCTGTTCCTACCGTGGAAGATGTGGGAGAAATACTTGAGCTTATATTAACTTTTTCATGAGACAAATTGCAACTAAAGCAAAATTAACCCAGTTAACCCAGAAAGAAGTTTTAGGGCATCTTGAACACAGTAATACCATGAGGTGCCCTGATGGTATCCACTGCAGAATTCTCAGTAATTTAAATGTGAAATTGTTGGCCACTTAGTAAAATATATATAATTTGTCAGACAAATCAAGACAGAAAGGTAGCCAATATGGTCAGTCAACTTAATAGAGTCACAGCATTGGTCACCCATGTAGGTAACATGTGGCCAAAGTGGGACAAGGGAATAAGACTTTCTTGGGCCTGTTATCCTTTCAGCTGTTTTTCAGTTCTATTGACCATGGTATCCTTCTGAACTTGACTGAATAGATGACACTTCTCAGTGGTTCTGCTTTCTGAATATTTATTTTACTCAAAATAGAAAGGTTTTGCCCTTTCTCAGGACTATTCTCTATGTAACAGTTGGGAATGAAGTGTCATCCAAGTTTGACTATATGATATATGTACTATAGAAGATGTACTTGCTGATGAATATCTTCTAGGTTGAATTCAAAGTGCTAGTTGTTATGTTAAAAACCTGCATCACCAAGACCACTTGCTCTGAAGGGAATTTAGTCATCCCCTAAAATTGGGAACAGAGGATATAATGAAAACATTGCTGTTGAAGGAATATCAGCTTCAGGGACCCTCGTGTCAAGTTTCTCCAAGTTGGCGAATCTTTGGAATAGGCTCCTGGATATAAGGACTACCCTACTACATTTCCATAGAGCCCTGAAATCCTGGCTATTTTAGAGGTTAAATTATTCCCAAGTATGATGGAGTAGGAACACTTAATGTTTATTTTCTTTTTAGGCTTTTCGGTTTTGTATATTTGACAGTAAAATAGTCAGAACACCTTTCCCTGGAATGGTATAAAAACATCAGTAAAATAAATACCTTGTTCACGCATGATCTAGTCATCTCCCAATGAACAATTGTAATGTGCTCTACGTAGAGTTACCATTGAAGAGTATCACGAAGCAGTTGCCTAAGAAATTATGAGTCCCTCAAGGATGGCACATGTAATACCTTTACTACAGGACCTATGCTGGGCACAGTTTCCTTTTGGGCCCAGTTCACAGTGATTAGTTATTATCTTTCAAGTTCTATAAGGCACGGGGCCAGATTACCTGAGAAACCATCTCAGCCTTATCATATCAGCCCATAGATGGTCAAGCAGGGAAGGTATGTTATAGACCCTATCAGTTAAATAATTTCAACTAGTAGGGTCCAGGATGAAAGCTTTCTCTGCCATTGGCCCCACCCCCGTGAATACCTTCCCTCCAGATATAAGGCAGGCCCCAACTCTCCTGGGCCTTTTGAAGGAGTTTGAAGACATGGAAACTCACAGGCCTTACTGAGGAGCAAAGGATAGTTGGCTTTTTGATGGCTTACCCTCACATTTTAATTTATTTTTGTTTTTTATCTAGCTAATTGCTTTTTTTCATATTTTTATATGGTTTTTAGATATTTACGCTGCTATTATTACATTACCAGAGTTGCTCTTCAATTGAGAGGAATGGTATCCAAATCTGACAAATAAAGAACATAAAATGTAAACCAAAAGGAGAAGAAATGGCATAGCACATAAAGGAACACACCTTGCTGCAGGACAATCTGCATGGATTCTGCAAAGGGAAATCTTGCCTCACCAAACTCTTAATAGTTTTTTAGGGTTGTCCGCATTGCAGAGTTGGATTTTCAAAAAGGTCTTGGTAAATTCCTCACTGAAGGCTCTTCAGTAAATTTAGTAATAACAAAATAACAAAACTTGATAACCAGTTAAAAATTCAGGCAGCACCGTATAGAAATAAATAATCAGTTTTCTAAAGGGAGAGCTGGAGTCAGTCCCATAAAGATTTGTGTTACATCCAGTGCTTGTTAATTGCTAGAAAATTATATTGATTTGGATGCAAGCAATAAAATAGCAAGTTTATGGATAACTTCATAGATAGACAGACAGACAGATAGATAGATAGGACAGACAGACAGACAGACAGAGTCTGAACTGTTCGAATCTAATCTTTTTAGGGTTGAAGTGGCTAGTTTAGTGAAGACATCAATTCAGTGTGTGGCAGCTGTGAAGAAAGCAAATTGCATGCAGAGATCATTAGGAAAAGAGATGAAAATAAAATTGCCCATATTGTAATGTCCTCATGCAAAGTTACAATGTCTGCATCTGGAGTATTACATAGAGTTTTGATTGCTACACTTGGCAGGTTGTAATGGAGCTGGAAAAAGAAAAAAGAGAAATATTCAGAGGTTTAGACACCTTCCTTATAAGGAACCACCTTCCTTCGTGTAGTCTGATTCCCAAACTATGTCCTGTGACAGCCCAGGGTAAATTTTTTGTGGTGTCCTTCTAATACTCAGGGTGCTGTGAACTAAGAACATTTGGTTGCTCTGATTAGAACAGAAAATGATTGGGGGGTTACAGTCAGCATATAGGGGGGGGTTGCGGTTGTTATCAAGGAAAGTCTTGGACCGAGGGAGACCACCGTGCCGCAGACAGCCGGTTGTGAGTCCCTATGTGTGAAGTGGGGCCAGGGGGGCAGTTGGGTTTGCTGATAGTGTACCTAGCTCCCCGCTCCCCGCTATGTATCAGCAGCCCTACCCGAGCTCCTGGACATGATCGCCGAGGTGGCAGTTGAGACCCCCAGACTTCTAGTCATGGGGGATTTCAACTTGCCATCGGTAGGTGGATCGTCTGAGGTGGCTCGGGAGTTCATGGCCTCCATGACGGCCATGGACCTGACCCAATTAATTTGTGGCCCAACACACACTGGAGGACACACACTGGACCTAATCTTTGTCTCCGGCCGGTGGATGAGTGATCTGGGATTAGGGGAATTAGTCATCGAACCCCTGTAATGGTCAGATCACTCTCTCCTTCGGCTCGAATTTCCAACTGCTGCACCCCACCGCAGGGAGGCGGAACCTGATATTTCAAGATGGTTCCGCCCCAGGCGCCTGATGGACCCGGAGACGGAGCTTGGGCCAATACCTGACTCCCTGGCCCACGACCCGACTGAGCACCTAGTGACCGCCTGGGATTTGGCGGCCACGGGGGCCCTGGACCGGGTCACGCCACTGCGGCCTCTCACGTGGCGTCGCTCTACCTTGGCTCCTTGGTTTTCTGAGGAGCTGAGGGAAATGAAACGCCGGAAGAGACGCCTAGAGAGCATTTGGAGGTCGACTCGCACCGAATCTGACCGGACACGGGTGAGGTCGCATTTGCGGACCTACCTCGTGGCGCTGAGAGTGGCGAAATGGGATCATCTCGCCACTCTCATCGCATCCGCAGATAACCACCCTGCCGCCCTGTTTATGGTGACCCGCTCCCTCCTTCAACAGAGGCCGCGGGAAGATCCCTTGCAGGGTAGGGCAGAGGAATTTGGATGTTATCTGCGAATTAGCCTCCAATTGGGTTGGTCCGGACGAGATGACAGAAACAGGTCTTGAGACCGCCACCTGGGCTGAGTTTGACTCCGTGACTCCCGATGGCATGGATAGGATGCTGCGGCAGCTGAATGCCACCACATGTTTATTGGACCCGTGTCCCTCCCAGTACTGGCCTCCCAGGAGGTGACACGAGGCTGGCTCCAGGGAATTGTTAATGCTTCTTTGAGTGAGGGGGTGAGCGGTGGTGAGACCCCCTCCTCAAGAAGCCCTCCCTGGACACAGATGTTTTATCTAACTATCGTCCGGTCTCCAACCTTCGCTTTGTGGCGAAGGTTGTTGAGAGTGTGGTGGCACGACAGTTCCCCCAGCACCTGGAGGAAACTGCCTATCTAGACTCGCGCCAGTCCGGCTTCCGGCCTGGGTACAGCACGGAGACGGCATTGGTCGCGTTGGTGGATGATCTCTGGAGGACCCGGGATAGGGGTTACTCCTCTATCCTGGTCCTATTAGACCTCTCAGCGGCTTTCAATACCATTGACCATGGTATCCTGCTACACCGGTTGGAGGGGTTGAGGTTGGAAGGCACCGTATTGCGGTGGTTCTCCTCCTACCTCTCTGATCGGTCGCAGTTTGTGCTGGTGGGGGGGCAGAGGTCGATGTTGAGGCCCCTTGCTTATGAGGTGCCTCAGGGGTCGGTCCTCTCGCCCCTCCTGTTTAACATCTACATGAAGCCGCTGGGCGAGATCATCCGTGGTTTGGGGGTAGAATTCCATCTGTATGCTGATAACACCCAGCTGTACATTTCTACCCCAAACCACTCCAACGATGCCGCCAATGTGATGTCCCGGTGTTTGGAGGCCATGCGGGCCTGGATGGGGAGGAACGAGCTCCGACTCAACCAGTCCAAGACCGAGTGGCTGTGGTTTCCGGCGCCGCAACATAGCCAGTTAGTTCCATCTCTGGCTATCGGGTGGGAACAGCTAGCCCCCGCGGAAAGGGCTCGCAACTTGGGTGTCCTCCTGGATTCCCGGCTGTTCTTAGATGAACATCTGACGGCCGTGGCCAAGGGGGCCTTCTATCAGGTCCACCTGATACCCCAGTTGCACCCCTTTCTGGATCGTGGCGCCTTACAGACAGTCACTCAAGCTCTTGTCATTTCGCGCCTGGACTACTGTAATGCTCTCTACATGGGGCTGCCCTTGAGATGCACCCGGAGGCTCCAGTTGGTGCAGAATGCGGCCGCACGGGGTTTTTGGGAGTTTCAAAATACTCCCATGTAACACCTCTCCTGCGCGAGCTGCACTGGCTGCCGGTAGCCTTCCGGGTGCGTTTCAAGGTTTTAGTGACCATCTTTAAAGCGTTCCATGGCAGTGGGCCTGGTTACTTGCAGGACCGCCTTATACCGCATACCTCCACTCAACCTGTCCGCTCCCACAGGGAGGGCCTCCTTAGGGTGCCGTCCGCTGGACAATGCCAGCTGGCGATGCCCAGGGGAAGAGCCTTCTCTGTGGCAGGTCCTGCCCTTTGGAATGACCTCCCCCCAGACCTCCGGACTATCACCGACCTTCGCCTCTTCCGCCGGACTTTAAAAACCTATTTTTTCCGTATGGCCGGCCTGGCATAGCTGCTACAACCATGTTTTATTAGATTTGGGTTTTAAATTAACTGTCTCTCTTTAGCACGGGTTAAATTGTTTAATAGTAGTTTTAACTTTTGTAGAATTTGTACTATTTGTACTGTTGGTTTTTAAGTTCCTGTGCGCCGCCCTGAGTCCCTCTTTTGGAAGATAGGGCGGGATAGAAATTTAATAAATAATAATAAAAATAATAAAGGAACTCATGCATAGCATAAATAAAATAGTCAAGAATTTTCTTTGCCTCTTCAAGACAAAGTTACTGCTTATCCAGCTACCTACAAATACTGTAAGAAACAATGGTGAAGAAGTGTGACTTCATTTTCTGCCTGCAACCACTCCAAAGACATCTGGTTAGTCATTGTCAGAAGTGAAATTTTGGATGAGCCTAATCCAGCAGGGCTGTTGTCATTCTCTGTATGTATGTATGCAGCTTTGTTCTTTCAGCATATTAAGTTCAGGAACCTGGTGTTCTTCTAGGTGGGAAAAATCCACCCAGTTGATGTTTATTTCTTTTATGATGGGTGTTTTCTAGTCAATCTGATGCCTTGCTTTATGTGGCAAAATGAATCAGCTTGATTTACAGAGATTCTATGCTGGCTATGCAGAGAGGATTCATACTTTACACAGGTGAAGAGGCAAATGGCTATTTACAAATCTTGGTTAATGATATATACTTACTTGGGAAGAAAGCTGCTAACATTACAAACAAGCTTCTTCCTGCCAGTTACCAGGATTCCTAAGTGTAGGTGCTAGTAATTTCCAGTGCATGCATGTCCAAGATCTGGCAACATCCGGCAATTTGCAATTTTGAAGAATCAAGAACAATCTCTCAGCATGCTTTTTGCTGTTTACAAAATCCACTAATGTCGTTTCAGTATTATTTTACATGCTTCCATTACACAATTGATTGTATTACTAAATTCAGTGAACCTTTTAGTGCCATGGAACCTTCTAACATTTAAAATATTTGGATTGGAAGGATGATTTCCAAAACTTTATATGCCACTCTCAAGTGAATGAATGTTCCATATAGATTTATTCCATTTTCCGATAGTCAGTGAGATGCTTCAGTTGCAGTCATAATTGTAGTCTCTCTTCGTTACTTTGACACTTTTCTGTGGTTCCATTTCAATCCATGTTATAAAAATGTTCAAAAGACTTATGTTCCTTTTCTGATTCCAATTGCAAGCATGTAAATACAATCCGGATTCAATATTGCTTTTCAGTGTCCTTAATTTTGCAGCAGGTGTCAAAATGAAGTCAGAGACACTGGCATGAACTTGTAGTTTTATACAAATAAATACAGTTTACATGTATATTTACAGCAAATAAGATGGTTAGGCAAACAAGAGCATCATGAGTTAAATCACAGAGCATACAAGGCATATAGAAGGAAAAGGTGGGGGGAAAGGGAAACTCCCCCTCCATACCTTCAGCAACCAATCATAGCACAGATTGCCTAATGCAGGAGCCATCACTCCAACCAAGCAACTATAGCTGTGTGTTCTGGCTTACTGCGCAACCAACTGCTCCAGCTACTAAATTTAAATATCTGAATAATTTCCAATTGACAAAAGTCCTATTAATTTCAATGGGAATTAAGCACAGCCAGCTTATCCTTCCTTTTCAGCACATAGACACAAAAAATACTTTAAAGAGAATATCTGATTGAAACTCTGACAACCAGTTAGGGTTCTTCTGGGCCAGTCAACGAGATTCTTGAATGTTGGTACTAAAACACCAATAATTTATTTTCCATTTTAGATAAGTTTAATAAATTATCTGAGTCTCCCAAACTTGATTTTGGGTACAAAAGACATTGTCTTAAGCCTAAGTACCATCACCTTTTTCAATGACTGATTCAGAAATGACATTGGCAGATGTTGATTCATGCTATTATTATTAACTGTCACACTGAAAACAGAAAATGTGAAAATCCTTTCTAGTGTGTTTTGATTCTCATACTAATATAGTCATCGTTATCAGAATTAACTGCTAATTTATCTTTAATGATTTTATATAATTTGTATGTGTAGCTCTTTCTTTCGGGTAATGCTCTCTACATTTTTAATACGTTTCATTCATTTATCTATTATTGCTAGAATTGATGAGATAGTGTTAAGGCATGTTCCATGTATATAGCAAAAGCAGTTAGACTTATTTACCACTTCACAGTGCTTTACAGCCCTCTCTAAGTGCTTTACAGTGTCAGCATATTACCCCCAACAATCTGGCTCCTCATTTTACCAACCTCGGAAGGATGGAAGGCTGAGTCAACCTTGAACCACTAAGACTCAAATTGCCGAACTACTGCCAGCCAGCAGTCAGCAGAAGTAGCTTGCAATACTGCATTCTAACCACTGCACCACCACAGCTTACTATAGAATTATATAGCTAAGTGTACCTTCTTAAACAGAAATCTTAATGGGAACATGATATTGTGACTGTAGTTGCATGGGCTTGAAAAAGATCTTTAGGTGTTGACTAAGATTCTGTCTGAATGCATTGTTAAAATTTTGCATTCCTATAATTCTTGTGAAAAAAGTAATTTGCTTGATTTAAAAAAAATTCTGTAATTGAAACTGTTTATTGATATTAATTTAATACTATTCATATTGACTAATATTAGAGTATAGTAATAGCCATTATTTTATCGTAAGACCCTTCAGTGCTCCAAGAATCACAATTAGATCGCTGAACATATTTCATCTTTTCACATTAAAATACAGAGCCAGTGATATACGCTTAACTGATCTTTTCTTTTAGCTTACCTCTCTTGCTATTAGCAGATAAAAGATCAGTATCATTTTTCTGTCTTGAAAAATATCCACCTAATAAAAGCTAAACCTACTATGTAATTTAATAATTTTTAAATATAGCTAGAGATATGAGCTTTCTGGAGGGAAAATCATTAACTCAAATGGCTTGAAATTTGATTTAACATGCTTGATTTGCACTTAGTTTTTAAAGTATTGTTTTATCTACTTACTTGTGGATGCCAATAGAAAAAAATGCAGCAGACAGAAATAGTTGAAGTGAAATAAATTTTCAAAGTGGCTCAAAGAACAATCCTATGCAGTCCTATGAATTTGTGACAGTGCTAAAAAAGTATATAAATAAAAATGTAAAATAGTTTGTACGAATCCACTAATCTCAAAAAATACTGGACCGATTTACACCAAACTTTCACACAATGTTGACAAGGACTTCTGATAATAGAATACCAATTCATTTTGTGCCTAGCACACGTGTATCGTGTGCAAGGCACGCACAATAAAAGTTACTCACTGAACACGGTTTAAGCTCCGTGTAACTCCTCCCATCCGGCTGATACGTCATGGACACGTAACGGCAGAAAACCGCCTTGAAGGAACGTTGCCAGGGGCAACGTGGAAAGCAACGCATGCGCCTCCCTGTCTGCCTGCAGCCGCTCTCTTCCACACACGCGCACACGCACACGCAAGCAGGTCCACAGGATTAGAAGTGTCCGAGCCCTGTGTGGTAGTCACCTGGCGGGCGTGTCAGGCGGGGCAGCCGGGCGCGTCTCCACCAGCTCTCTCCGATGGCCACCGAGGTGCACTTTCCGGAGCCGTTGGAGAGAGCTGGTGGGGGCATGGCCGGCTGTCCTGCCTACGGTGCGCCTGCCGGGCGGCGGGGGCTGCGTGTCGCGGGGCTCGGGGGCGGCGGCGGCGCGGGGCTGGTGGGGGTGGGCATGCGGCGCCCGGACGGCCACGCTCACTGCGGGAGGAGGCAGCCCTAGCCTCCCCAGCCCGACATGCCGGCCTTTTCGCTGCTTGCGGAGGGGGGGGAGACTGATACATAGAGAGACAGAGACAGAGAGGGAGGGAGAGACGAACAGAGAGATAATGAATGAGAGAGATCGACAGGCACACACACAGTGACAGAGAGAAAGGGAGGGGAGAGAGACAGACACACGGGGAATGAGTGAGGGAAAGATAGACAGGCAATCATACGCAAACAGAGTGACAGAGATGGGGGAGGAAGGAGAGAGAGAGACAGAGACAGAGAGAATGACAGAGAAGGAGGGAGGAACAGAGGGACAAAGAGACTAATGACTTTGCCCACCACTGTGTTAGGCACAAAGGAGGGAGGGAGGGGGGCCTGGAGGGGGTTGACTGAGGGGGAGTGGTCTGGGGAGGGGAGGGCTATTTATTTAGGTAGAGGAATAGAGAGAGAGGAAGAAATACAGTAGGTAGTTAGGTAAGTAGAGGGATAAATGAGTGGGATGAATACAGTAGGTCTGTAGATAGGTACAGGTATATAGAGATAAATACAATAGGTAGGTAGGGAGGGAGAGGGAAGAATACAGTAGGTAGGTAGGTAGGTGGATACAGAGAGGGGGAAATATGGTAGGTAATAATAATAATAATAATAATAATAATAATAATAATAATAATAATAATAATAATAATAATAATAATAATAATAATAATTTAATATTTATAAACCGCCCCCTCTCCCCATAGGGACTCGGGGCGGTGCACAGGTAGAATAAAAACAATAAAAATATACAGACATTTCTTAAAAACAAATTAAACCTAACCTGCGCTAAAATTCCCCATTAAAACTAAACTATACTAAAAACTACCCAATAAAACCCCAGAGACAGAGAGACTATCCCAGGCCGGCCAGACAGAAAAGATGAGTTTTTAATTTAAGACGGAAGGAGCGGAGGTCCGTGGTCGTCCTAATATCGGGAGGAAGGTCGTTCCAGAGGGCCGGGCCCGCCACAGAGAGAGCCCTTCCCCTGGGCGTCGCCCGCTGACAAAGTCTAGTGGACGGCACCCGGAGAAGTCCCTCTCTGTGGGAGCGAATCGGCCGTGAGGATGTATGAGGCAGGATCCGATCCCGCAGGTAGCTAGGTCCCGAGCCATGGAGCACTTTAAAGATGATAATTAACACCTTGAAGCGCACCCAGAAGACGACAGGTAGCCAGTGCAGCTCGCGCAAGAGCGGTGTTACATGGGTAGACCTGGCGGTTCCCATAATTGCTCGCGCGGCTGCGTTCTGGACTAGCAGAAGTCTCCGGGTGCACCTCAAGGGAAGCCCCATGTAGAGAGAGTTACAATAGTCCAGTCGGGATGTCACGAGCGCGTGAGTGACTGTGCGAAGGGCGTCCTGATCCAATAGGGGGCGCAATTGGCGAACCAGGCGAACCTGGTAAAACGCCCTCCTGGCCACGGCTGTCACCTGATCTTCCACGGACAGCCGGGCATCCAGGAGGACACCCAAATTGCGCGCAGGGGCAAGATGTTCACCCCCTATGGCCAGCGATGGAGTGAGCTGGTTGAATCGGGCAGCCGGAAACCACAGCCACTCGGTCTTGGTCGGGTTGAGCCTGAGTCCGTTACTTCCCATCCAGATCCACACGGCTTCCAGGCACTGGCACATCACCGCTATGGCATCGTTGGGGTGGTTTGGGGTAGATATATACAACTGAGTGTCATCAGCGTATAGATGGTACTCTACCCCAAAACCACGGATGATCTCACCCAGCGGCTTCATGTATGTGTTAAACAGGAGGGGCGAGAGGACCGACCCCTGAGGCACCCCACATGTGAGGGGTCTCGAGGTCGACCTCTGCCCCCCTGCCAACACAAATTGCGATCGGCCAGAGAGGTAGGAGGAGAACCACCGTAAAACGGTGCCTCCCACCCCCAACCCCCCCAGCCGATGCAATAGGATACCATGGTCGATGGTATCGAAAGCCGCCGAGAGGTCTAATAGGACCAGGATGGAGGAACAACCCCCATCTCTGGCCCTCCAGAGATCATCAACCAATGCGACCAATGCCGTCTCGGTGCTATGCCCGGGCCGAAAGCCGGACAGGTAGGTAGGTAGAGGGATAGAGGGGAGAAATACAGTAAATAGGTAGGTAGAGGGATAGATAGTGGGAGAAATACAGTAGGTAGGTAGGTAGGTAAGTACAGGGATAGATAGAGAGGGAGAAATACAGTAGGTAGGTAGGTAGGTAGGTAGGTAGGTAGGTAGGTAGGTAGGTAGGTAGGTAGGTAGGTAGAGGTATAGATAGAGGGAGAAATACAGTAGGTAGGTAGATAAATAGAGGGATAGATACAGAGTAAGAAATACAGTAGGTAGATAGGTAGGCAGGTACAGGGATAGATAGGGAGAAATACAATAGGTAGGTAGGGGGATAGATAGGGAGAAACACAGTAGGTAGGTAGGTAGATAGAGGGATACATAGGGAGAAATACAATAGGTAGGTAGGTAGGTAGAGGGATAGATAGGGAGAAATACAGTAGGTAGGTAGGTTGGGGGTTATACGGTGGTTGTGTGTATGTGTGCAGGTGTAGATATACACACAGATTGGTTGGCCATTTAACCAGACTGGGCCACAGCAAAGCGTGGCCGGGTATAGCTAGTTTACAATAAGTTCTCAAAGTTCCAATTGCTTTGTATTGCTGCAGTCATGCGATTGCAATTTATTACGTTGTCTGCCAGTTACCCACAAGCAAAGTCAATGAGGAGGCTAATAGGAAGTCTGAAGTCACAGTTACATGAAGTTTTCACTTAATGACCCCCAGTGATTTGTGCAACACTGTTAACCTGGAATTGCCACAATTGCTGTTGCTAAGCAGTATAGTCACATGGTGTTGCCAAGACCTACTAAACTCAGCTGAAGATATTAGCCTGGTAACGAAATGTTTGGAAACCAAACCCACAAGCTCGGAGAACAAACCTTCACCCTCATGTTGTGATTTATCGCTGAATCAATAGTGGTATTGAGCAATAGAAATTCTGGTCCTAATTATGGTTAAGTGAAGATTACAGTTCCATTCCGTTTAATAGAGCTCATTGCAAAGCATTATACTGGAAAATATAGTTTCACAAAACTCTGAAGTTCTGCTTAAAAATTATTGTTATATATTTATAAGTCAAGATCTTTCACTGGGAGAAAGTTATACCAATGCCTAGTTTAGGATGCCTAAACTATTTTTCCTAGAGATAGCTATCTGGAAAAACAAATCAGAACCTAAATCTAGTTTTGATTAATACTGTATATATTCAGTTCAATTTAATTTTCATCACATTTGTTATTTTATTACAGACACAAAGCTTCATTTTAAATAGCGGAAAAGTTTCAGTGTGAAAATATAGTTATAGAAAATCTTTAACTAGGAATTTGCCTGATTCAGCTTAATTCCTGAATTGTGAAGTTCTCAATCCAAACGACAACAAAACATTTTGGGCTAGCAACAATTTAGGAAAAATGAAACTAGTAGTGTAGACTTGTCATTCAATAATATTAATGCTGAGCCAGGCAGTGCTTGTGTATATCACCATATCACCTGCTTTCTCCCATCTTCCCATAAGCAGTTCTTAGCACAGTATATGCCACAAACTCTTCTAACTCATTTTCCTTCTCCTTTCTCAATTCAGCTACAGTCTCTTCATCTAGCATACTCTAGCAGCCCACTTGTCCCTGAATCTCATACCTGCTCTCCTAGATGTCCATCCAGCAGCTGTCAATATTCTTGGCCACTTCGATGCTCCCCTCTGTTATCACTTTGGACAAGATCAAAACAACTGCAAAACAAGCATGAAACACAAAGCAAAGCAAACCTACTTTTCAGTGCACTGAATGGTTTGTGTTGGTCTTTCGTCCACATTCATCTGGTCATGGCTCTTTGGAAGCAGGATTTTATCAAAGGGGATTAGATCTGAATTGGGATATTCAGAATGTTTATGGACATTTAATCTGTTTTTTTAGCACTTGCTAAGTCAATCAATTAATCAATAGATTTGTTTATTGTTTTCACCACTGGTCTTAACAAATAATAAAGAACCTGCACAGAAGTGAACAAACATTAATAAAATACACTAAAACAGGGGTACCCAACTTCTGAATCCTGGCTCACTAATGGGTCGTGAGGTGGTTTCAGCCGGGCCACAGAAATGGTGGGCACACATGCATTCCCACTTGCGTGAGTAGCGAATAAGCACATTAATGCACACTGCATTTGCATGAACGGTTGGTATGTGTGAGAGCTCACCACAAATGGAGCTGCGCATGCTTGCCAGCCATTTGTGCTGAACCATCGCCTCTCTCCAACCCCTCTGCCAGAAAGGTTGGTGAACTCTGCACTGATATGTTCAAAAATCTGTAAAAATATTAAAACAGTATTGTAGAAGAAAAATATTAGGAACCTTTGATAAAATATTCTCTCTGTTTAGCAGCAGCCCATATAAAACTTGCTAATTTTCATAGTGTTTCCTTATCTACATTCATTAGATATTCAGTTTAACATGAATCATGCCAAAATGATTTTTGTATCAAGAGGAGCTCCAGAATTTTCTATGTTCTGATGTGGAAATAGGGCAGTACCATAAGTAATGTGTAAAATCTTCTATAATTTCTTTGGAGTAAGGAAAGTAGAACATGCATTGGAAGCTCATATAGGATATTGAGAAATTGGCCCTCTCTATTTGCTGATGCAATTTAGTGGAATGTAGTCATGTAAGTGTCTCGATAGGACGGCACTGTAACAACTTTGAGATAATTTTTTTAATTAAATTTGTATAACCGCGCCTATCCCCCTGAAGGGACTCAGGGCGGTGCACAGGAAGTTAAAACAGAAAATACAAAACATAGCAATAATAAATACGACTTAAGGCTAAAATCCAATTAAATATGAGATGCCCTGTGCTAAAATTCCCTAAAACTATTCACCCATTTAAAATCCAATTTAAACAATTTAAAATCCAGTCTACAAACGTGATTGAGCGGATTAGGCCAGGCCAGCAAGATGGAAGAAATATGTCTTCAGATGTTGGCGGAAGGAGCGGAGGTCCGTGATAGTCCTAAGTTCGGGGGGTAGGTCATTCCAGAGGGTTGGGCCTGCCACAGAGAAGACCCTTCCCCTGGGTGTTGCCAGCCCGCATTGCCTGGTGGACGGCACCCGGAGAAGTCCCTCTCTGTGGGAGTGAATCGGACGAAGGGATGTATGGGGTAGGATACGGTCCCGCAAATAACTAGGCCCCGTGCCATGGAGCGCATTAAAGATGGTTATCAAAACCTTGAAGCACACCCGAAAGGCCACAGGCAGCCAGTGCAGCTCACGCAGGAGTGGTGTTATGTGGGCTCCCAAAATCCCCCGTGCGGCCGCATTCTGAACTAGCTGTAGTCTTCGGGTGCACCCCAACGGGAGCCCCATGTAGAGAGTATTTGATTTTGGTTTTATTAAGTGCATATCAATAAGCACTTAATTTTGTGTGACAATTTAAACAATTTGGGAGGGCATCCAGCATCCTTTTTAAAAATAATAAATTATTATTAGCATTACTTGAATTTTAAAAAATTCTGGAGAAAACCCAGAATGATTGGATAGTAAATCAGTAAAACTAGTAAATCAACTAGTGCAGGAAGGAGTGAAAAAATTCATTTGCTCCAGGAGGCATCAGGCAGTGAGAGAAGTCTAGCCCAATAATTATATGTCCTTACAATTGTTTTAGCTTTAATTATGCATCTATCAATTTCAGCATAAAGAAAGGAGGTAGGAGTACCATTAGGTATACCTAAAATAATTCCGTGGAGTTTGATTTGAAATAATTTCATATTATAAAGAGGTAGAAATTTCCATAACTCTACTGCTTATGAAGAGTAAGGAACTTACTTGATTTTTTTGAAACTAAGGATTGGAGGATATGTTGACCTATATTGTATGCCAGAATTTTATTATTCCTGACAAAGCTTTCTTGGTTTTTATTTGGGGGGCATGATAATGAGAATGTCAACTACCCGAAGCATTGAAAAAGATAGCCAAGTATCTATAAGATATTATCTTTCTTGAAGTGCAGTTGCAGAACTGGCGAAAGTATTAGAAATTGGAATTTTGTGAATGTAGAATAGAGTCCATTCATTATTCTTTTAGCACATGTTCAAACATTGATTTTGTTTCTTAAATCTGTCCTGTTTATTTAAAGAATGGTACAATACAATCTGTCCTTGAACCTTGAGCAGTTGTTATATGTGGTCATATGATTAATATTTTGGGTGCTTGGCAACCAGATCATACTATACAATGGTCATTTGCGACCTTCCCTGCTGGCTTCCAATTAAGTTTGGTTGTGGGGACGTTGGTTTCCAAGCACCTACATGGTAATCACGACCATAGGGATGCTCCAACTGCCAGAATTGTCATTTGCTAAGGGGGAAGGAAGCCCTGTCTTTTAAGCTTGGAGTTAGTGAGAATCTAGGAGAGAGCAGTTAACATTAAATGTGTGAGACTGGAAAAGGAAAAGGCATTTGCAGGCCGTATCATTTTAGATTTGGAATTACCTGATGAACTCTCTGTCTTGAAGCAACTGACACAGTAGGAAGACCTAATCTGCAGATTTGCTAATTAATCTGCTCTAGAAATTTGTATGGAAAAAGGGCAATATTATGGATAAAAAGAGAAAACATGGTTTTCAGCAGATTTTACAGCTAGAAAGTTAAAATGTACAATTCGGGCAGGTCTAGATCAAGGCAGAAGATGCAAAATGTTGTTACAATCAGTTTGAAATGGTGGTAGATTTACATATATCTACTGCTTTGAAGCAAGATGGTCAGCAAGCAAATGTAGTAATAAATAATAATCATCATCATCATCATCAACAACAACAACAACAATAACAATAATAATCTTTATTGTCATTGTAAAAATTACAATGAAATTGGTTTTAACTTCACTGGTGCAAAATTATAACAGAAACAAAAAAGAGAGAAAAGAAAAAAGAAAAAACTAGCATGTGCATGGAGTGATTGCGGTTGAATTTAAAAGTCTCACAGCCCATGGATAGAAGCTACCTTTAAACCTGTTCGTTCGGCTGGCTATACTTTGATATCTTCTGTCTGATGGTAGAAGGGCAAAGAGATACCAACCAGGGTGTGAATCATCTTTGAGAATCTTCCTTGCTCTGCTAAAGCAGCGAGATCTGGCGATGTTATCCAGTGATGTCAGAGGGCAACCGATGGTTTCTTGTGCCGAATTGATCACTCTCTGTAGTGCTCTGTAGTATAATAAAAATATATGTAATTTGCCTACATTGCAGACTAGATCTGGACACCCAGGATCCCAGTACTTAAAAGTACAGTACTTAAAATCCCAGTACTTAAAAATCAATCCTCCTAGAAGCTGGATAGTCAGGCAAACTAGAGCATGAGTTATGCTTTTAATCTCTGGCTTCCCAGAAACAAAGCCAAGATCCAAAGGAAGACAGAGCAAATTTGGGTTCATAGGATGATGGCTCTTTCTATTACATATCACTTATTATATTGGTAAGAGGCTGGTGCTACGTTATCAGCTCTTTAGGCTTATGGGATCACTCAGTTCAGGCCTATACAGATAGTCCTCAACTTATTACCATAATTGAGTCCAAAATTTCTGCTGTTAAGTGAGACATTTGTTAAGTGAGTTTTGCCTCATTTTACAACTTTTCTTGCCACAGTTGTTAAGTGAATCACTGCAGTTGATAAGTTAATAACCCAGTTAAATGAATTTGACTTTGCTTGTGAGAAGGTCACATAAGGTGATCACATGATCTTGGGACACAGCAAAGGTCATAAATCTGAATGAGTTGCCAAGCACCTGAATTTTAATCACATGATTATGGGGCTTCTGCAAAGGTCATAACTGTGAAACATGGTCATCACATATCCAGTACCATTATAACTTTGAACGGTCACTAAATGAACTGTTGTACGTCAAAGACTATCTGTATGAATACAGCACCATATGCAAGGTGTACTTGTCCATCAGTTTCAGCAAGGCAGTAGAATTTCCCCTATAACTAACTAGAGTGTGAGTTTGAAAAGCTATGCCATAGTGTTCTCACTCCCACTTTAAATTCAAAGTTGATGATAGGTAGTACAAACCCCCTGCACGTATTATGCTGTAATTTTGTAGTTTCCTACAGATTTGGCAGCGATCATATGAGTATTCTATTTGTCCATCCAACAATTTAGAGAAGGGAATTACTGAATTTTTATTTTCAACTGTCCACCCAAATAATGGTTTCCTCTGCATTAAAAAATGTGACTGTCTAAATTTTGGGCTTTTTTTTGCTCATTTCTGCCCACCCCAGCCCCCAGGAGCTCTCTGAAAGCCTTCTAAAAGCTAGACACGGCCATTTTGGTGAAGGGAGTGGGATTTCGGGAAGCAAAAAAATGCTGTATTCAGTGTATAAGACGCACCCAGATTTTCAGCCTCTTTTTTGAGGGAAAAAGGTGTGTCTTATACTCCGAAAAATACGGTACTTAAGTCTACAGACAGAACTATGGAATTATTTTTATTCTAATTTAAATTTTCCAAATCCTTCTACTTATTCTTCTGAAGACAGGAAAGCACCTTATCCTCCAAAAAAGTATTGATTCTGTGGATTGTATCCAATCCACAGAAGGGGAAAAGTACATGCCTTTTTGTTGGTTTCCTTCAGTAGCAAATGTATGAGTTTCTAGCTCTCACTTGAGTTTGTTTTTCAAATTGTATCAAAACCTACCTGGTTTAACCACAATTAAATTGAGCTGTTTCCAATCCATTGCTGAATTGAAATCTGCTCAGTTTTGCAACCCTGCCCACCTTTGTAATGTGGTTTGTGGTACATATGACCTGTACCATTTATCTACTTATTTGATTTATATTTTGCTTTTCATTTGGTATCATACATAAAGCTCCCTTTTTATTTCCCCCCCCCTGCAATAATCCTATAACATAGGTTGGGCTAAGACAGGGTCATTGACCCATTGTCACCTAGGGAGCTTGCCTTGGTAATTGCTGTAATCTTACATATATAGTTTTTTTATGACCACTCATAGTTAAAATGGTAATGAAAAAGTAACTTTGCAATCAGTCCTCACATTTAAGACCTTTGCAAGTCATGAACAGTAGCGCTTTCACTTAGTGACTCCTTTACTTAATGACCAAATCACTAGCCCCATTGGTGATAGTTAAACAAGGATCAGATGTAAAGATTATGGGTTACTTAGGGCTGCTTTTTTATATCATGTTCTTGTATGTGTATAGTTGAGATAGTGTAACTAGTTTTAATGAATGTCATGGTGGCTTCTAATCCTGGTTCAGATGCCTTTTGTAAAAGTAACTCCATATTGCATGTAAGATTTCTTTTCAGTTCTGCTTTGAGGGATCACTGGGAAAATATTATATCAACATTAGATGAGGAATTCAAGTGATTGACCAGCTAATATTGCTTCAGGGTCCATAACTGAGGTGGCTGATTCAAATTTATTATCTATCTTAATTTACCTGGAGGGAAGACTGTCAGAAAATGACTGCTAGTTTATTGCATCATAGGTTGATTGAAACAATAACATTGTCTTGAAAACAGCTGTGTTAAACCATGTAGACCTCTTTTACAGGGACTCTTATCAGATGGGATTATCAAACATCTGGAATGATAGCAACTTCTTATTCAGTTGAGATTATTTGATTGTTAAACTTTACAATATAATAGTCCCCAGAATGTTTTGGATTTTTGTATTTTCTATTCTGTTATAAGTGCTAGGAATGCATTATTTAAACAAGACACCTAGGGTTTTCAAATTTTGATGTTAATTTGAATAGTCCATGTTCACATTTCACAGTCCACGTTCACAAAATTTAAATGTGGTTCAATGATGATAATGTGAACTAGGGATATCGGTTATAGAATCTTGTAACAGGAGCTTTAAAAATGAGTTTAATATTTGTATTGAGATGCTTCGGTACAATATTTGGGGGGGAAAGAATTAAATAAAACAAATCAATAAGTTACCAATATTATAGTTGTTTCATTTTGGTTTTTAGATGAAAACTGGGATGATCAGCTACTTGGATTTGAGCCTTGCAATGAAAACCTCATAACAGGCTGCAATATAATCAATGGAAAATGCGAATGTGATACTATTAGGACCTGTAGTAATCCCTTTGAGTTTCCAAGCCGGGATACTTGCCTGTCAGCTTTAAAAAAGATTGAAGGTAAGTCAGTATTCACTAGTAAATGACTTCTGTATTATTTATAGCATATTACACTAAATATCTAATATATAATTGGCTATAAATCACCATATGCTTGTTGGCAACAGTGTCAGCAATGTTATCATATGCTTGTTGGCAACAGTTCTAGCAAATGAAGTATTTGTGATTTACTAATAGGTTTCAAATGTTTAGGATAGTAATAAACTAAAATATATGCAGGCATGTTTCATACAATGTATGACTAAATATCCAGAATGGAGATGATTGATAATTTTCATCATTAGGAAAATCTGAGTAGTATATTGCTTAGTAAGCACTGTAATATATAATTATAGATATGTTTCATACACCATTGGAGCCCTTTATTTTCTGTCATGGAACAATAATTAAAACATTCAAAGACAGATTGACCCAAAATGAAATTCTGTCTGAGCTTAGCTTAGTATATTTTCTGCTGGAATGCATGCTGAAATTTCAAATAGACTGTTACGCGACTAGTTGAAGAAGATACTTATATTTTTGTCTGTGGGAAGAATGACATTTTAATAGATCTGTAAATGACTTTTAATTAATTATTAAATTTATATACCAATCACTGGCATTAGAAGCTCCCTAAAGCAGCTTCATGACCCTGTGATCCCTACTAAAAAAATATGTGTGTTGTTTGGGAAACATATGCATTCATTCATGTGCATGCGCAAATACACAGCCTTATCTTGAAAGATATAAATAACATTACAAATGATGCAACATTTAGAAGTAATAAGCTATATGACATGCAAGTATTATAGAATGTGGAGGCTGGATCTTGAAGATATAAATGTGTTGGTTGGGTAATATTAAATGCTTTGAGCAACGCTTTTAAATAGAAATTAATATTTATCTATAAAATTGATATCCTACTCCAATCAAAACAAATTCTTAGCAGCGTATACAACAGAAAATAACCCTGGAAATATCTTACAAATTAGAAGCAATTAAATAAAATCATATGATTAAAAAGATTGCCTCTAATGAATGCAAAATAGAATGTTCTAGGAAACTATTTGAATTTTCATCATCTTCCTGAATGCAGTCAAAGAGGTCAACTTAATTTCTTCTGGTGGTTATTTCAAAGGACAGCTATTGATAAGTTTGCTTTGAATCTTAGTTGCCTTTACTCCCCCAAAATGGCTTTAAGAAAAATTTCCCCAAATGACCACCAGGACTATTCTACCTGGATCCTGCAGATTCCCAGATGCTAAGCCACAACAACTTTATAGCTAGAAATCAGCATTTTCAATTGCATCTAGTGCAAAGCCTGAAGCACAGTTGTAATATGACCCCACACTGTGTATCAGCACACAGGACAGTGCATCCTGGATTAACTGTAACTTTTAAGGACATAAGTCTTTAAAGGGCTTTATAGAGCCCTTTGCAGAAGTCTAACCAGATAGCAATGAGGGCTACAGTTTCACTACATAAGGCTGCAATTAGGATACCATCCATCCAGCAGAACCTAAAAGTTCAGAAGGATTCCAATTCATAGGCTTATTCCTTCAGAGTAGTGCCTCTTTGCCAAAAGATAACTCTTTTGTATGTTTAGAATTGCCATTTATATACATCTCTTTCCCCCAAGTCTCTTATAAAAGTGATTTTTCTTTAGAGAAAATATAGGTCTCATGCAAAACGTCTCAGATTCAGTTCACATTTTTTAAAATTTGAGTGATACAGATTGTCCTCAATTTACAACCACAATTGAGCCCAAAATTTGCATTGGCAAGCAAGGCAGTTGTTAAATGAATTGTGCCTCGTTTAATGACATTTTGCCACAGTTGTTAAGCAAATCACTGCAGATTCACTGTTAAGTGAATCTGGCTTCACCTATTAACTTTGCTTGTCAGACGTTGTCTAGAACAGGGGTCCCCAACCTTTGCAACTTTAAGTCTGAAGGACTTCAGCTCCCAGAATTCTCCAGCCAGCAAAGCTGGAAGTCTGGGAGATGAAGTCCTTCAGACTTAAAGTTGCAAAGGTTGGGGACCCCTGGTCTAGAAGATTACAAAAGATAAATACATAATCCAGCACAATGCAACTGCCATAAACACATACTAGTTGTGACCAATTGTCATCACGTGACAATTGTTACAATTGTTATAAATATGAAAACCCGCCATAAGTTACTTTTTTCAGTGCTGATGTAACTTTGAATGGTCACCAGATAAATGATTGTAAGTCAAGGACTAGCTTTACTTAATATTCTATACTACTAAAGAGGCTATATTAGGTATAATGTATGCTTGTTATATGCATATTATATAAACGAACTATATAGATCAAAATCCCTTTCCCAAAATGATAAAAAAGGTATAAAAAAATTAGTGGTAAAATTAAAAATAAAAGCTTTTAATCACACCTTGTGGTAGTTTAGCATTGTACAACATAAGCTATTTTCTACAAAAATTAATACATTAATCATTGATTGATAATATTAATACAGTATTACATGATCTAATGGGGACAGAAAGTTCAGCTGTAGTGCTTAAAAGTTTGTAAATCCTTTTGAATGTTCAATATTTCTACATAAAAATGACCTAAAATAAAAAGAACACAGTTAAATAAATGAATCAAAAGCATTATACATTTTCATTTCATTGAGGAAAATGATCTAAACCTATAATTTGTGTGTAAAAAATTGTTTTCAGTTGCTGGTGTGCACCACACACACACCCCAGCAAGAAACACAACTACATTTTTCCAGTGACTGTTGATCAGCCCTGCACAAAGTCTTGGAGCAATTTTAGTCCTTTCCTCCTTACATAACAATTGCAACTCAAGGATGTTGGTGGGTTTCCTTGCATTAACTATTTATTTTGGGTCCTCCCACAACATTTCTGTAGGATTTAAGTCAGAACTTCATCCAAAATCAACTTCTGATAGAACCATTCTTAGATCATTCATGTGTGACTTTGGTTTCTCACTTTCCCACTTTCTCAAGCTGCAGTTCATGGACAGATCACCTGGCAATGATGGCAAGCTGTCCTGGTCCAGAGGCAGTAAAGCAGGCTAACAAATTGAATAAGGTTCTTAATGCTGGAAGCAGTTTTGCTTTTCAACAAATAGAATATTTTTCATTCAAGTCAAAAGGTGGTTTCATCTATCCACAGCACATTATTTTAGTAGACTTCTTGCTTATCTGTATGGTCTTTGGCACACAGTCTTTGTTCTTTTTGGAGAGTATAGCTTTCCTCTTACATCTCATGAACAATGTCATTTACCCATACAAGACAGTTCTTTAGTTTCTTAGACATTATCTTGGGGTTCTTTGAGCTCTCTTGAAATATTGCACATCTCACTGTTGGCGTGACCTTGTTTGATTGACTACTCCTGAAGAGGAGCTGTTGAATTGTCTCCATTTGTTACTCAATGTGGTAAAGACAAAACTCGTTGGAAATAGTTTTCCAGTATAGTGAACATCAGTAATTCTTTTTCAGAGTTCCTCAGAATATTTTTTTTTGTTCAAAAAAAAACCCCATACTTTCACAAGCATGTGTTGTAAAGATCAAATTTGACAGTAAATTTCTAGAATTCTGTTCTTTAAATAAGGCAGAATATGTCACACACATTCCTGATTACCATCCTATTGATTGACACATCTGACTAATTGGCATACTTTTGCTACATACAAAGTTGTATTTGCTCAATAATTAAATGAGCAAATGTAGTATTTTTTTCTCATTTGTTTAATTGTGTTCTTTAGTTTTTGGACTTGTGTGGAGAACAAGTCATATTTAGGCAGAAATACTCAAGGGTTCACAAACATTTAAGTTTCACTGTAGTTGCATGTTAAAATATAAGTATCATTAATAAGGGAAGATTTATAAAAAGAGAAAAATGAAAGAAAAAGCAAAGAATTCTAAAAGAAGCAGCAATTCTTACTCTTTCCCTGTAGCCAAGGACATAGAGATAGAAATGGAGATGGAGATAGAGATAACAAACAAATATTTAATTAAGAGCAAGAGATAAAGAAGTTTAATAGCCTGGATACATGAAACATACTAGAAACATGCATTTTTAAATTCTCCTCCTTCAACAGGAGCATCAATAGGTAAGACATTTTTCAGCTTTATAATTATGAAATGATTTATCAGGACCATTTGCAAATATCAAAACAAAGATGACTGGAATCCTGATGAAATTATTGAAGCGCCTTCTCTCAGACAATACTTGTTGCTGTGTTGAACACCTTACTGTGTTCTTGAACTTTTTTTTTTTGACAAATTAGCAAAATATTATGAGAATTTTTTTATCCTATTCTTGAAAGTTGGGTTTTCTGTAAAATGTCATTTTTTCTGGCAAATACAATTAATTTGACAAGGAATGGCTGAGGCTTATGAGTTGTATGAAAAAAGCTGGAATGCAGAAAATCTTCTCAGTATTTACCTGACTGTCTTCAGGCAAAGCCAGTACTTTTCAGTTTCATAAAGACAACTTTGTGCAAGTTTCCTCTGGAATTCCAATCACATATAAGCCTATCAAGAATGAGATTTTATAAATTCTGTTTTGTTCTGAAGAAGCTTAACAAGTTTTAGTTAATTGATTGTAGATTTCAGTGAACTTCCAAATGAGATGTTCTGCTCTTAGTTGTATCTGCTTTGGTACTTACAGTGTTAATGGTGTCTTTAATAGCTCTGCTATTCTCACATCTAGGAAATAGCTAACATCTTTGTTTTTAGTAGCTGTCAAAACTATTGCCCTAGTTAGAAAAGAAGGTAGCAGAAGTTTCTTGGTGCCATTAAATTGATAACTCTCTCAGATTACGAAAAAACAAACTAATACTGGTTCCAGTAGTGGTAATTAGAGTAACAAATAAAACACAAGGGAATTATTATAGGGGGCACCAGGAAATACTGATATTTGTCTGACTGCAACACCATCTTAAATCAGAAGATATTTTAGTCATAACATAGTTGTTTAGTGGGCATATGGTTCATGTATCTGTATGAATGAGGAAATATGCTTTTGGAGCATGAATGGCTGGGAGAATTGATTTTTTAAAATTTTTATTGAGGAAATGTAAAACCATAGCAATTGAAGAGTATTGGAGAGGAGGTGAGAAATGTTGCTGCCAAGAAAATTTTTCTATGACAATATTGGCTTCTGCATGAAACAACCCTGAACTATATTTGTCCTTTCTTCTTTTACTAAAACACTCTGTTATCATGATAATTCTCAAAAGAAGAGTAAAAGGGCTTTCTTACTGTTGTAAAGCTTTGTCAGATAGAACTCTTGGAAGTGTGAACAAAACAAGTGCTGGAATTTATCACAGCAAAATACTTTCCGGAATTGTGTGGAGTTCACAATTAGAGATTAAAGAATAGAGGCATTGCCAGGAATGCATGTTGTCTGCCAATTAAACTCACATCGGGAAACTGAGGAATTATGAAAACTCAGAGAAAGCTTGTTGGACTATTCTAAGGCTGCAGTCTCATCAGTTTACTTGAGAGTAAACCTGGTTAAACCCAGCAAGGCTTTTGAGTAATTATATATTCTGGAATTCTATAGGGGTTAATGCATTCTTTTAAAATACTGTTCTAGCTTCTGCATTTCTATTGTAAATAACTCTGAAACTGGTTGAACAAGAGTTGTAGCATTGTCTATTCAAAGAACATAAGATTATATATATATAACAATTCATTTCAAATCAAGTTGCTTGGAGCTGTGAGGTTTTCATTCGTGCTAAAGAAATATTTTTTTCTGGAAGGGTTGTTTGTGAAGTAAGGGTTAATCATATACAATTAAAAAGGACAAATATGTTTTATATGTTATAAATCACATTATTATTAAATGATTGAACTCCATCCAGTTATATTTAGACACATTTATAGTGAGAAAGTTACCCTTGAGAACAACTTTTCTTTTCTTTTCTTTCCTTCCTTCCTTCCTTCCTTCCTTCCTTCCTTCCTTTCTTTCTTCCTTTCTTTCTTTCTTGTTAGACCCATATTGAAGCTATGGTATATTTTAATATGAGTTCTAGTGCAAATTTTAAGAGTAAAAATCATTGTATGTTAATTATATACACTTTTCAGTTTGAAAAATGTTTGAGCAACATGTCTGCCTACTGTATAACATTTTGTAGTTACTTCGTATTTTCCATCCAATGCTACAATCTTTGATGCATAATTGAAGCATAATTGCTCAGATTGAGTAGGGAGGTGACTGTTGAACTCTTGCTGAGATCTCCCATCAGAATCCAGTCCAATGCACCATCTATTTGCCTTATGAGAAGATGCCATCTTTACTTCCTTCAGAACGACTTCATCGATAAATGGCTAAGGCCTTTTCCCCCATGCCCATTACTCCTTGCATCTGCTGTTGTTTAAAAGGGGAAGGGGAAATGCAAGGCTAAATAATATAAATTTAACTTGGCATTGTGATATGGCTCTTTTTAAAATTCAACAGTACATAAAAAATAAATACAAAAATATGCTATTGTTTTTGTTTCCCACATACAACATAGAGGCAGTTTATAGTTGGTTAAATTTGATTTATTCTTTTGTAATCAACTTGTTACTTATATGAAAGAGATGCCCAATTCACTTTCCTATTAAGTGTTATTAATAACAGAGTTTATTTATGGAAAATGTCAAGTTCTCATATTGCACAAGTATTACAGCATGAGAGTTACAGTAATGCATCTGTTAAATAAAGTTAATGTATAGGTTCCTTTAAAAATACATTAATAGAAAAAGAAAGGAGTCATGAGAGAGGATGAAAATACCTTAGTCAATCAGTCATTTTAATATTACCGTGCATATAATAGGAAAAATAAAAAATATATACTGAAAAATACAGATGAATGATATTGGATGTTTTAATGTATTGTGATTATGAATGTCAAATGAAAGACCTGTAGGGAATACCTTTTATTGGCTGTATTGTAAATAGATAAGGAAATTTACCACTATAACATCCTACTCAGAAATGCAGTGAAACATTATAATTAACTTTCCAGAGTTGTGACATGTATAATTCCTGTCAGGTTGATGCTTTCTGTATGTAAGTGGGAGGTAAGTATGTTAAATAATTCTGTATTTATAGAATTGTACACAGTTCATTATTTTATAGTACTGCACATCATCATGAATGATATGTTCAGCACAGTTAGTTTTAAGATTTCTAATTTTATCTTCAGCAAAACTGGAAATATATTAGGACATTTAGCAGTTCTTTCCATCTCTGACTACTGGAGAGATCCAATTTGGTGCAAAACAGTCCTCAACCTACAACCATAGCTGAGCCCAGAATTTATGTTGCTAAGTAAGAAATTTGTTAAATGAGTTTTACCCCATTTTACAACTTTTCTTGCCACATTTGTTAAGTGAATCACTACAGTTATTAAATTAGTAACATAGTTATTAAGTAAATCTGGCTTCCCCATTGACTTTGCTCATCAGTAGATTGCAAAATACGATCACATGACCCCAGGACACTGCAACTGTGATAAATATGAATCAATATGAATATAAATTCAAGCATCTGAATGTAAATCTCATAACCATGAGGATGCTACAACAGTGTGAAAAATAATCATAAAATCACTTTTTTCAATGCGGTTATAACTTTGAACAGTCCCTAAATGAACTCTTGTAAGTCGAAGATTACCTGCAGGTAAGGTCCTGTTCAGTATTAGAAAACTAGGAGACCCAATCCTCTTTTAGTCACAGAAACCAACTGGATTACTTTAGGTTGGTCACTTAGCCTAACCCACCTAATACAATTATCGTGGGGAAAATAGAAAGTAGGAAGATTATGTACTCCACTTTGAATTGCACCAAATAAAGGTGAGATATAAATTAGATAAATGAATGAATATTGCTGAGACTCTTGGGAATTACATCTGAGAGTTCACAAATTTTATTGCAGTTGTATAAGCACTAACATTGCTGTGAAATATAACTTTCATAGGAAGAAAAAACAACTTCGCAATATTTAGAAAACAAAAATTTAGTGCTCTGTAATTCTTCTTTATCTTTTAAGGGGGAAGACTTGGCGCTGGCATTTTCCAAAATCCAATTTTTTTATTTTTTTTTGCCACCGTAAAAAAACCCTGAAAATTTGTATCTTTTATATGTAAAACAACTATGCAAAATATGTGTACTAATTATCTTACACTGAGCAGCAGTCTTTCCTTTCCTGCATTTAGTCCATGGTTCTGCTTTTATTTCCTATCCTTGTTTGCTGTCCAAATATATGCATGGATACAAGTATGTGTGGTCAGCTTTCTCACATAGTCAAAACAGAGCAAATGTAATGAATCTGGAATAACTGAACCTTGTTCATCTTAGTGGTAGCTGACCCTTTCTTGCTCTGCAATATGTTAGATTGGCTGAAATATTGGAGATAATCAGCTTCCTGCTGAAGAGAGAAGCACCCTTTTTATGTAATAATAGGATGAAACTAAAACAATCTGAGTATAGTGGGAATCAGTGTCTTAACATGTTTGGAAGCCTTTATATTGGAGAAGGCTTGCTTAATGAAATTATTCCAGTAGTGTTGCATATATTGGACCGTGACAGTGAAAACAGTGACAATATCTAGTGTTAAAGCAGTACTTGTATAACAATATAAATTAAAAAAAACCTCTTTAATAGGGATACATGCTTGGAAAATAGGATATATGTAACCATAGGTTTAATAGGCTTTGTTATTAAAGACACAAAATTATGGTGCAATCCTTAAATTGACTTTGTGTAGTACAAGGTTGCAGTTTCTGAGTAGTTGATTTGTCCATGCAGTAGTTGATTGGTAATGCATAGGTGTAAGGGGGAAATGTGTAATTTTTTTAACTTTGCCTTTTTTAACTATGACACAAATGTTTTGGATGAAGGTGGTACTGCGGATATAGTCTATCTAGATTTTAACAAAGAATTTGATACTGTTCGACATACAGTTCCACATAAGATCCCAATGTGTGTTTGTTAATGTTTTGACGGAGATCAGTTACAAATGGTATACCACAAGTCTTAGATCTTGTTCTGTTCAGTGCGTTTGTAAGTGGTTTAATAGAAGAATTTGCTAGATAAGGATTGTCTTTTTGCTGATGATACAAAAGTATGTAATGGGGGTGACTTTTCTGGGGATATTTGTAAAGCGAATAGAAAGCAATTAGGCATTGCTGGAAAATTGGTCAAAATGTGGAAACTGTGGTTTCATGTAAGATTGGGGGGAAATAATCCTCTGGCAGGCTTCAATATTAGAAATACAGTGTTAAGAGAAAACAACAATAAAAAAACGATTTAGGTGTGCTTATAGCAGATGACTACAAAATGAGTAAATAGTGTGGCCAGGCAGCTGTAAAGGCAAACAAAATCCTGGGATACATAATTAGTGAGATTACCAACAGAAAAAGGAGATCTTTGTTCCACTATATAAGGCTTTAGTCAGACTCCATTTGGAGAAGTGGATCCAGTTGTAGACCTCACTTAAAAAAAGATATTGATAAAATTAAGAGTCCAGAGACTAGCAACAAAAATGGTGCAAGGTCTGAGAGACAAAACGTAACAAGAAAGATTGGAGTGACATGATTGAAACTTTTAAATATTTTAAAGAGTATCAATAAGGCTCTAAAAGGCAGTATTTTCATTATTAAGCAAAAATCACTAGGGCCTAATCTCAAGCCTTCAGGAAAGAAGTTCAAAAGTAGTGTCAGAAAGTATTACTTGACAGAAAGAATAGTAGAAACTCAGAACCAACTTCCAGCAGAGGTAATGGGTCAGTCATCAGTAACTGAATTTAAATATGCTTGGGATAAACACATGTCCATCATCTGAAAAAAAATACAAAAATAAAATAAATAATAAAAATAGTAATTTAAAAACTGAAAGGGCAGACTCGATGGACCACTAGGTCTTTTTCTACTGTCCGCTTTCCATTTACACACACACACACACACACACACACACACACACACACACACTTTCTATTTTTATATTTGTCTGAATGTAAATCCCATCTGAGCTATCCTGTTTTTTTACTTTCCTATCTCCTACATTAATAAAATGGTTGTACAGCATGTATAAATTAACCAATTAGCTTTCATTTATTGTTTTCATAATATGGTCAGAACTGTCAAAGTTTATGGAGTGGAATCTGATTATCATACTTAGAATTTATACTTGTAATAAAAAGAAATTAAGTTAATCATATTGTTTAAAGTCCTTTCAATTGTTAGCAGTATTTTTCAACTTGGCAATTTTAAGAGGTGTGGACTTCAACTCCCAGAATTCCCTAGCCAGCATGTGTGTGTGTGTTTTTCTGTAAATAAAAATGGCCATTGTGTCCAGAATGGATTTGGATTCTCATTATGTCATATATGCTATGCTTAAGACTATACAACTTTACATTTCTCTTTCAGAAGTAAGCAGTGTTCAGTTCAGTGGGACTTATTACATTGGTTAATACATAGGATTATAGGCAAAGATTAGTTAAAGGCTACATAGATAGTTTTCTGTACTCCAGAAAGAAAAATTTTAGCAGCATAACATCTTATTAATTGAACATTAGAAGAAGGGGATATTATTTTCACAGTTTAAAGAGCATGAAGGATTTTAAAGAGAGGGGAAATTGAAATTTTATATAAAGTTTGTTTATCAAGCATAATCCTGCTTTATTATTATGGCATTGAATTAAGAGTACAAGGAGTTCAAATTTTTAATACTTATAAAGGTCATTTACAGTTTGGGGAAGGGATACTTGAAGTTTATACTCATTGACATAGCAAGAACAATAAATAAAGGAAGGGTTTACTTTATGGATTTAAAAACATAATTTTCATTTTTTTATTGTTCTGAGAAAGAAAAAAACTGAAACCTGTTTAAGTGAGTGGCAAATATCTCATTTTTTTAAAAAAAAAATCTCATTTATAGGATCTAATATGAGTAATTGATTATGTCTCAGTATCTCTGTTGCTCTAGTGCCGTGATGGCGAACCTATGGCACACATGCTGGAAGTGGCACACAGAGCTATCCCTCAGGACACATCGCCCATTGCTCTTCCGGTTTCCAGCACACACATGGGCGCCAGCCAGCTGGTGTTTGTTCATGCATGAATGCCAGAAACAAGAAGACCAGGTGACCGGTGTGCATGTGCATGCTGGAAACCGGAAGCTCAGCTTCCTGGCACACACATGCACACTGGGGAACTGCTCTTCTAGTTTTCGGTGCTCCCCCATGTGCGTGCATGCTCCCATTTTGGCACTCTATGCCAAATAGGTTCCCCAACACTGTCCTAGTGTTTCTGTGGAATATTTCTGGGTCCTTCACTTGTGTATTAAGCTGTTTCCTTTACATCACTTTATCAAAGAATTAAATTCTCATAAATTGCATATTGTAGTGTCTGCCATTAAAATGTTAGCAAGAATCTAGTTTTTGGTATCTTTGATTATGTAGAATGGGTATACAATTCGTGTTTTTATTTTCACTTTTGTGTATATAATACATTTTTTAAATTAAAGTTTTGCTTGAATTAGAGCTGCTCTTCAACCTAAAGCAGGAACTGTGCATGGTTACCTCATACCCTATTCAGCTTTGAATGCTCATGACTTAAAATCGTATGCATTAGTTAAGGTATCATCAAATCAAATTATAAAAAGGCTGTATGAACTCTCATAAACCAAATAATTGAAATCTAACTCTGTCTGAACTTTGTATAGATACAGAATTTAATAGAAGAAAATTTCATGTTCATGTTTTGAAACTGGACCGAAAACATCTGGAACATTAAGTTTCTTCAAAGTGCAGTCACTGTTTGATTCTGCTGTTTTAATTGATTCTATTACTAAAATGCTTCTTTCTTTTCCCACATACATTAGTGTAATGCACTAAAACTAAACAGATGTCATCTGTAAGTTTTCTCACTGTCCATTTATATACTTGAAAGAACCATAGATTTCTACTTCAGAAGCTTTCAGCCTTTGAAAAATTGCTTAATACTGTATTTCCCTAAAAGAAACATACCCCTAAATTTAGAATAACTGTAATACCTCCCATTCAGAATGAAGCCTATACAGAAATAATTTATTGTTACTGATGTCATTGACTTTGCATAATGACTTAAAATCCATCAGGAATGTTTATTTTCATGCATGGTTAGTAAAGTACCAAATCACAAAAAGTTTTCTAGTTTAATTTTAGGGTCAGTTTGAAACTACTCTTCTTTCAGGATAGTTTATTTTCCCAATAGGAATAGATAGAAGCAAAGTTTAAAGCCTGAACAGATATTTTGGAGTTGATTGGAAAATTTCCATCTATTTGTGTCACTGCACTTTTCTGTTCCGTTACACTATACTCCCATTCCAGTGCAACTGAAGAAAACTCTTCATCCTTTCTTGACTTGCAACATCAGCATAAATATCTGTATATAAATGTGAAACAACCTGAAGTTTTAAAGTGATTTATTGGAGGAATGTCCCTGAGTTTTCTTTTAGGTAGAATTATCTAAATTTAATAGCAAACATCCCACTGTTAATGTAAGAATATAATGTATTATAAATGTAGAACTTGTTAACTATTCTTCATATTGTTAAATACAGATCTGTGGTAGTATTGCAGTTAAAATAGTTATTTTCAGTAGTTATATGTTTTCCAAAATGTTCTGTTTTAATCAAAATATATGCTCGCCTAGAATTGAATAATCTTTTATTTAGCTTCTCTTCAGGTTCTGTGATGCTGACAAAGGTCTTTCCTTCATTCTGCCAATTCTTTTTTTTTATTTTCATGAAATATTTAAAGTTAAAATGAAGTTATTCAAAATTGTTTCTGTCACTGATTAACTTTCTCAATTTTCTTCTGTGAAATATTTTTTAAAATGTAGACTTGACATTTTGTAGGGGAGTGTTGAACAAAAAATATTGGCAAGAATATTTTAAAATACATCCAATTTTTCTATATAAAATAAATTTGAAGCAAATTGCTTAACTGAACAGTGATTCAAATGTGTTTGCTACTTACGGACTGTCGTATATGGCTGGTCTATTCCATTTTCCGCAAGAATAGAAATATTCCTGATGGATAAAGATAAAATTACTTTGAATGGTGCCTAATTTTTATATAAAGATTGGGTCTAGAGTCCTTGAAACTTAATGCACATTCTAGAGGACTTGAGAAGGACTCATCTCTATAAATCTTGTATTTTGATCATCTTTTTTATTGGGAAATGTTTCAGAGTTTGCCTTTGAACAGAAGCACTTTTGCTTCACAGCTGTCAGAAACAACTCTCAGTCCTAGGTTGAAGCAAATATATTGCAGTTGATCTTCACAGACTGGGTATGAGATGTTCTTCTCTAGATTATACCACTAAGATTTTTACAACCGAAGAAATAGGTAGGTAGAAACCACCTAATCTGATTTTTTTTTACATGCAATTAAATGAGATTCTTAGAGTGGTTATATACATAGAACCGAGGTGGCGCAGTGGTTAGAGTGCAGTACTGCAGGCTACTTCAGCTGACAGCTAGCTGCGGTTTGGCAGTTCATATCTCACCAGTTCAAGGTTGACTCAGACTTCCATCCTTCCGAGGTGGGTAAAATGAGGACCCAGATTGTTGAGGCTAATATGCTGATTCTGTAAACCGCTTAGAGAGGGCTGTAAAAGCACTATGAAGCGGTATATAAGTCTAAGTGCTATTGCTATTGTGACTTACGCTATTTACTTTTTAAAAAGTAAACTTGTACAGAAAATGTATCTTAACATAGATATATAAATGAATAGGTATATCTATGATATATAATCTCAGTGTTGTAGTTGGAAGGTTATTATTATATATTCACATAGGGACATTATGGTGGTTCTTCATTCTGATGATACTTAACTATTATGCGTGGTCCTTGGACAACAATTGTGCTTTTTGGGAGAAGTCCTTTTTTGTTGTAAAATTCTAATTTTGATTATGGTATGAAATTAATATAATAGATGGAATTGTTAACAAACAATTTTACCTCTTCTCTAATAATCTACAACTTTTCTTTAATAAGCTTATTAAACAGTGTGAGATGAATTTTAGTGAGATTTTTGTATCATACTCGTTTCCAAAGAAATCTTTTAACTGATGTGGAAGAGGGCAAGGTGATACCCTGTGATGTTCTTGATTGACAATTCTTTTGCTTCCTGGTAGGTGGAGCCATTACGCTTAGTATAAGGACTCAGTTGTAGGCTGAAGGAAGAGGAAGACTACTGTTAAAAGAACTGCTGGTAAGTTTATCTTTCTTTGGTACAGATCTTACAAAAGATGGTGCAGAGGACTTATCTCATGTCAGAACTGAAGACTCCTTACTGAGACCTTTCAGGATTCATGCAGTAGAAGCAATAGCAATGACTTGTATCAACATACTAAATGGTCCATAGATTCCTTGATACACTTCTTAGTGAATATATGGGGAGGCTTTGGATATTTGTGAGACTTACCAGTTCTTGCATTTTACATGAAAGTGCAGGTTGAAGTACTGCCTGTTTCATCTTTTGGTTAATAGAAACTAGTTAGAGACAGATATTGAGGAGAGGAGAGAGAGAGAGACCAATTGTGTTTCTGTCCATATTGTTTGCTGTGAACATCATGTGCAATAAAATGATTTTGTATTTAGATTACAAATAATATCTCTTATATTTCTGCATGTAGAGTGATATGATTATTTCAGCACTAAATATTGTTTCAGCACTAAATATTGGTTCTATTTCCAAAGTGATTTGAATCTAGTCTGTCCACTTTCCCTTTAAAATGTGTGATTTGTAGGCAGCCTGTGATTTGCCCTGTAATATGAGTCTGACTGGTTGGTTAGGTTGAATTCTAACAACCTAACAATAGATTTTCTCCTTTCTTAATTTTCTCTAGTCAATTCCTTACTTGCACTGAATGTATTAGCATAGTGTGACCCCTAATATCTGTCTTTTCTGTATTGCTTTTAGTTGACAGTATGGCACAATAATATCAATTGTGTTTGCGAGTCATAACCTTTAATACGCTAAAACAAGTGGAATCTGTGTTCATTTAATTTCCGCCCCCCTTGATGTTCAAATTGGTCGAACTGCATCTAAAAACAGCCTAATGTGAATAGTGTGTAATGATAAGATTGAACTCCTTTGCAGTAACCTAAGAATTGTAAAAATAAGTGGAAGTTGTCTATTCAGTTTGAAAGAAAAGCATAGCTGGCTCTGTCAGCTATAATATAACTTGGTATGAAAGAGAGGGAAGACTTGGAAAGTTTTAGCAGATGTCTTAGCCATGATGTAACTTACATTCCATTTTTAAAGGATTATTTAATGCTAGTATTGTGGAATACAGTATAATCAGTAATATTTGTTCCAAATGTATAAGAAAACATTGTGATAGAGCAGATTCTTGACATTGTTGAATCTGTCTTGAAGAAAAACTTTCAAAAAGTTATATGGAAATGGCTTAAAATATTAAGATTTCCTAGAATTAACGTCATGTTTAAAATGAAAAATTTATGCTTTCAAAAAGATTTACTGGTTTTTCCAGCTGTGATTTTGGACTCATTTGAAGCCATGTCCGCAATGACAAATAAAATGGTTAGATCTCTAATATCTATCCTTAATTCAACTAATAAACTTTTCAGAAAAACTCAGTACAAATGTTTAAATGATCAGATTATTTGATATTGCTTTATCAGTATGTCATCAGATTTTTAACAATGATTTGTTATAGCTTTGTCATTTATTAAATACAACTTTAAAATCTCTCATATCAGATACTGCAGCTGTCCATGTCTAGATTGCAGACAAATATATTTGAGAACCATGACTTTTATACAGGTACCAAAATCCTGTGTAATATTCCAGAGGGTAAACTTTATTCCCTTTGCTGCTTTAGAGATATAGTAGAAACAATCAGATAGCGTGTGGATGATGGAATATAGTGAAAGATTGAAAATGCTGACCCTGGTACATATATAGGACTTTAATCTGCCAGCCCTGCAGCAGAAAATGGGTCCTGGAGTCATTGTGGTTGGTTCTTTGAGATTGTCAGCATATTATGTAGCTGCTGTTAAAAAAAACAACAACAGACAAACTCAATCCTTGAGGGGGAAAACTGTTAATGTAGCAAGCCTTTAAATGAACCTATACCTGGAGTACCATATAATTCAGTGGACTTAAAACAGTATATTGAAATCTGGTAGAGTTCAGGAATGGCACTCAAAATATCTATTCGGTAAACACATTTTCTTAAAATGAAGAAAGACTCCCACTTTCTGTCTTATGATGTTGATGCATTTTCAGTGGCATCTCTGCTGCCTCCATAGCTGCTCTTCATAGATGTCTGGAGATTAGGTCATCCCTCCAATGCTCCATTAGTAAAGGCATATATGCTGTTAGGGCTGCTTTGGTGCCTACCACTCTATCTTCTTTTAATGCAATTTTTAAATGCCTTTTAGAGTTCATACAGATACGTTAAAAATAACAGGAGATTTTTTTAAAGAAATCTTTCCACTGTAATAAAAGGTAGAACAAATAGGATGACTAGGAGTAGTGAAAATAGATGTAGTATATATGCTTAGAAACTGTACATGTTTTTCTTTTTATTGTTTTTAGAAAATCTTCAATAACAGATGAAATAATAGAAAGTAAATTGGACGCCGATACAAATAAAAAATTAAGAATCACTTGCCTTACCAAATGAATTCACATTTTTGGGTTCAGGTTAATTTTATTCTAAAATCCTGAAGAAGTCTAGTGTATAATTTTCCAGAGTTAGTGGTAATAGATGAAAGACTGCAAATGTGCAGTTCAGTAATGTGGACAAATATTTTTGCCCGTCATAAATAAAACAGAGGATGCAGCCAACTGCCAACAAATGAGTAGTTTTCTATGCTTAAAATGGAGCTGGTCCAGTTAGCTTCCTAATTAAACTGTTAACACAGGTAGTCCTTGAGTTACAACAGTTCATTTAGTGACCATCCAAAGTTACAATGGCACAGAAAAATGTGATTTATGGCTATTTTTCACACTTACGATCATTACATCATGCATACCCTTGGTCTCATGATTTATATTTGGATGCTTTGACAACTGGTTCATTTTTATGACAGTTGCAGTGTCCTGGAATCATGTGATCCTTTTTGCAACCTTCTGAAAAACGAAGTCAATGGAGAAGCCAAATTCACTTACCCGTGTTACTAATTTAACAACTGCAGTGATTCACTTGACAAATGTGGCAAGAAAAGTTGTACAATGGACCAAACTCAGCACATTTCTCACTTAGCAACATAAATTTTGGGCTCAGTTATGATTGTAAGTAAAGGACTACCTGTAATAGTATTACTATATTAATACTATTAGGCAACAATAAATTGCAATGGTAAATTGGCTGAAATGAAGAAAACTAATCCAAGATAAGTGACCTACATAAGGGCTGGAAAATTGTAATTATCCTGATATGTCTTACATTCTTCTACAAATGGAAGCGTAAAGATCAACAGTATTGAGGTTTATAGTATATCAATTATTTGTACTTGATTTATTCTGGTTAGTATGCTCCTTGTTACTGATGATGCGTGCTTTATAATTTATTAGGGTAGCAGAGTAAAACTTTCAGACTTCGTAAATGTTGAAAACGTGGTATTATCACTATATAGTCTTTCAAAAGACATAATATTGGAGTTCTTTGAGAATTTGCCTTCACTTTGCATAGTTACAGAGAGAAAGAAATGGTTTGCTTTCAAGTAACATTATTTGAGGGAATTAAAACTAAATATGTATGGTTTTTGCAGTTGTTAAATATATGGAAAAACAAAATTAAATGTATTCTAGGATGCACATGCATTGATTAAATTCTCAGAGTTGAAATGCTGTATGTGGTTTTATATTTTATTTTATTTTATTTTATTTCATTCAGCGGTGTTCAATTCTCAAACTGTCTGGATAAGTTCCTGCAATTTTCTTGGCAAACATTTTCAGAAGTGATTTGCCTATTGTTTCTTTCCTAGGGCTGAGAGAAAATGACTGGCTTAAAATCGCCAAGCTGGTTTTGTGTCTAAGGTGGCACTAAAATTCATAGTCTCAGTTTCTAGCCAGATGCCTTCACCATTACACCATTAGCCTATTTATTATAACATTGTGGAATTTCTTATGCTACTTTTAAGATATACTTATTTTTCTATATAACTGTGTTAGCGCCTGTTCTCTAATTTATTTAAGATTATTAGAAGTGGGGGTACTGCATTATCATAACTAGTACCAAAATATATGCAAACTAATATCAAGAAAAACATATACAAACAAATTAAATGAAAAAATATGAAAGTATACAATTCACATGATGGCAAAACTATGTGCAAAAGATACTGGTACAATTTTGATTTTGTATTTTAAATGCTTTCAAAACATCAACTCAAAGTACTGGTTAATATGTTGTTTATATCAGATTTAACTTAATTTACATTCAGCTTGCAATATATATTTAGCATCATTTTGCTACTTATTAAGTAATTTATTTACTTACTTTAAGCCAGTGGTAGTCAAACTGGTCCCTACCACCCACTAGTGGGCGTTCCAGCTTTCAGGGGGGGCGGTAGGGGTTTTGTCTGATACTGAAGCACTTTCCTTTTTTTAATTTAATTTACTTCCGTACTATATAAATCACCATTACTGTGGAATCAATGGGTGGTTAGAAAAATTTACTACTAACAGAGATACAAAAGTGGGCGATAGGTATAAATATTATATTTATATTTATTTGATTTATATCCCGCCATTCTCCAAAAGGACCCAAGGTTGACTACCCCTGCTTTAAGCAATGCTTTAATGCCACTCCTGGGAACCATTTCTAACTTCACCCTTTTGGTAACTATTACAGATATGTAATTTCATATGTGCGTTGTTATATGTTTGTGAGAGAGGAAGTTCTCTCCGTGCTTGGAATTTAGCTCCCTAATCTTTCATGCAAGTTTGTTTAGTTTGTACTTTAATAAAAAAAAAATACATATAAAAAGTTTTCCCAGTTAGAGAATTTAGTATATACCTTACTAGAGACATCCTTTAGAAATGTACAAGGAAGACAGGAAATGTTGCAATGTGAATTATTCATATTCAGCATTCTGGTTAACCAGCTATACCTTCATTCAGAATACTCAGACTATTTTTTACCACCTACCATTTTTAGTTCCTTTCATCAGTTCCATCCCCCAAAACTCTGACTTCTTTGACTATTCTTACTGCTCCATTATTACTTTTTGTTGTTTTATGTAAGATATCTTCTCAGTCCCCCCACTTCCCACCCCCAGTAGCTTGTTGTATTTCAGCAAACATTGGCTGCTCCAAGCTTATTTTTAACCAGTGATGGACTGCTGCCAGTTCGGACCAGTAGTTCTGATCAGTGGCTGGGCCCACCCATCCTGTATAATTGCCGGTTTTTCTATGCCACACGCGTGCGTACATTTTCAGTGAACCGGTTGTTACAATATGTGCTGTCCACTTCTACTTCTAATCTCTTGCATTTCAATAGCCTATGTTATCTCTAGAGATTGCCAGTATTCTGGAGGGGAAAAGAACGCAGTTTTATGAGGCCAGGAATGTTATTTTCTAGACATGAATCAGAAGTATCTATTTCAGTAGACAGTAACTATGAGGACTGGCAACGCTACCAAAAAGTCATGAAAAATAGTAGATCCAAGAATGCTACATGGATAGATGCCGAAATGCCTGAAAAAATAAAATCAGAAACCAAGTCTTCAGATCAGGACTTGTTTGTGTAAACTCCAACTCTTAATGTGAAATCAATCCTTAACTATTATAAAGAACTGGAAGGCTGATTTAGCAACCTTCAGCTGTTGAGTCGAGTCTTATAGTTTTAATTTAGGAGAAACTAAGAAAGCCAACTGGCTTCATTTTCTCATCACCACCACAACACATACACATTTACCATCCGGGCTAATGGTGATGGACGAACTACCAACAGTCACTCCAGATGGGAACTTTAAATGATTGGTGCCAAGGGTCCACTCTGTCTTACAGCCAAAACCAAAATGGCCATGAAGAGCAGTGCCAAGGACATGGGAAAGAAAGGAAGTAACATGCCTGCAGCAGCCTAAAATAGGCAACAGGTGTGGACAGCTCATAACCTCTGCAGGCATCATCAACATTCATCAATGAGAGACACTTTGTAAACTTATGCTCGGTTGTTTTCGATTCTCAGAAACTGCCTGGACTAATCCCTGCAGTTTTCTTGGCATGGTTTTTTGGAAGTGGTTTGCTATTGCCTCCTTATTAGGGCTGAATGAAAAAGGGAATGACTGGTCCAAGGCAGAATCTTATTGAACATTACAATATTACTGGTCACCAAGTCTTCTTAAACATGTGAACCTTTTCTGACTTTGAACTTAGTGCTCTTTTGTGTTGTATATTTGCCATTTTTTCAACAAGAAAAAATATATTAGAATCTTTATCACAAGTGCATGCGTCTGAAATTATTTCATGCCTTTTTATGAACTAGATGAGTTTATTATTGTTGATATTTAATTTTAGTCAATTGTTGTGACTTAAAAGAAAAACTTTGCAATTCGTAAGTGTGAAATAAATCAAATATAGTGCCTTAGCGGCAGTAATGAAGATTATAACGTTATTACCAATACAAACAGATTTAATATAAAATAATACACTAGTTGAGCGTTTTCATAAGTAAATACAGGCAGTCCTCAACTTATAACAGTTCATTCAATGACTGTTCAAAGTTGCAACAAAACTGAAAAAGTGACTTATGACTGTTTTTCATGCTTACAACCGTTAAAGCATCCCCCATAGTCACATGATCAAAATTCAGAATGCTTGGCAATTGACTCATATCTATGACAGTTGCAGTATCTCAGGGTCATATGATCCCCTTCTGCAACCTTCTGACAAGCAAAGTCAATGGGGAAGCCAGACACACTTAACAACAATGTTATTAGCTTAACAATTTCAGGGATTCACTTAATAACTGTGGCAACAAAGACAATAAAATGGGGCAAAATTCAGTTAACAAATGTTTCACTTAAGTGTTGGGTTCTATAGTGGTCGTAAGTCAAGGATTACCTGTAAATAAATCAACAGAGTAACACAATAAATCGAATAAAAAGTTCTGGAGCTCTCACATTTCTTTTTAGCCAATGGTTATATATTTTAACTGGGAAAGAGAAGACATTTCTGTGATTCTCTCAGAATATATTCAGAGGGATTCGTTCCATAGAAATCCTCAATCTTAATAGAGCATTGTTAAGCTAAATTCCATTTCAATTTGGAAAGCCTTTCGAATCTTCTGTCTCATATAAAAACAGACCTGAATATGCTGTATAATTTACCTATTCAGCAACACTTATATTGCATACATTCTGTATGAATATGTCCTTTAGGAATTCTGTAATTGTAAGGGGTTCTGCATCTGTGTTAGTAACATGCTTAGTAATATTGATTTGCTCGGAACATCTACACTGTACATACTTCATGAGCATAGCTTTGTGAACCATGTTTGTAGATACAATGGGTTAGATATATTCAGTAGCTTTACATATGTGCTCACAGTAATCCAAACATTTATGTAATGAGGAAGCTTTTTACATCCCGCTGTCCTTCAACCATATTGCATTACAGCTAAAGTTGTGGATCATTATGGCCAATGGCCATACTTGCATGTAATTCAGGAAATTGTAATCCAACACATTTCAAGAACATCAGTTAGTAAAAGGTTTTTATGTACCATGTTAAATCAGAAAGACACCTTCAAACTATTGATAATTATATTTATCAATACATTTGTGGCATTGTCTAATTTAAATTCCCATTGAGACAGCCGTCTTACTCTTATCATAGCAAGAAAAGCAGAATTTTGTAGGGGTTTAAGATTGCCAAAGATAATTGTATAGCCATGAAATGTTATAGAAAGTTATGATTAGTTTAAAGTGGACTGTATTGTTTTCTTTAACATTGAACACTTTTTGATGAATAAGTAATTTTCAGGCTTCTTTTGGGGCAAGAAGCACATTTTAAATGTTGTGTGATTTATTTATTTATTTATTTGCAAAATGACCACTTTCCTAGGGTGGGAGACATACGGTAACCCTAGTTTTTCTCAATTTACCCATGCTTTTGTTTGCTCTTTTTTTCTGGATAGATGGCAAACAAGGCTGTAGGCTGTTGACACCTAGGATTTTCTAAGATACTATATATTTGGAACCTAGAGGGACTATCTTAGAGTTTTCCAGCGTCAAACTTTTTAAATGTAAGAAGTGAAAAAGGGTGGGAAAGCCTGGTGGATACCAAAGAAAGCAGCTACAGTTTCAGTGGCAACCACTGATATGCAATGTTAATGCCTTGGTACAACTTTGAGAGCATAATGTAGAAAACATAGTTTTAGTCAAAGAAGAAAAGTATTAATGTTCACATTGGTAAAGTGGCTTAAATATGGGTGCTTTCAAAAGTGTATCCCATTATATCCGATAACTATATCACATTTTCACACATTTATTATAAAATTCTATGTTGTAGATATGTAGATAGATGTTACACATAGATTTTAAATTAAGGGATTTAATATCATTTTGCTATTTTTATATAGCAAATAATATAATAATATTGGCCAATATTTATCCTATCCTCCAAATTAAAAGTAATAAAAATGAATGGTAGAATAAAGGCCCACATCAGTGTTTAAGTCAAGAAAAAACTACTTCTCAGCTGTCGTCTAGGAAAAGACTACGAAGCCACAAGTGTTGTAGGTTAAATGCTTTAACCTACAGCATTGTATTTTTTAAAGTTATAGCTGGAAGAATACTTGGTATTAATTGCATTTTTAGTAGGCATTTGTATTGGTTGGTAAGATAGATAATTCTGGATCTTTATAGCAGAATAAAGAAACAGTACTAGTTTTGGCTTCCAAACTACTTTGATTATTTATGGGAAATTCTTATTACTGATTTACTAAAATAATCATGGAGTAGTTTTAGATTTAGAAACTTGCTGTGTCTTTTCTGATACTAAGAATCCTATCTAAACTCTCTTGAGATCAACTCTGTTGAATTGATCTCATTCTGATCAATTCTATTTCTGTGTGCAGTTCACTTTTTTATAACTTGGAAAACAATTTTGGTTGGTAACAGGTTGGTAGAATTAGGAAGTAAATGTATTAGAGCAATTTCTGATGGGCACAGCAACAATAGCCTTTGCAAAAAGGATAAACATTGAAAATATTCTTGGTTTGAATAACATAGCACAGAGTCATAAAAGAAAAAAAACCTAGAAATCAATCTTGTGGTAAACAAAATGTTTTTTGACTAGTATTTTCACTTTCTACCTGGGGCTGATTATGTTAAATTTATCGTCTCTGTGAGAGTTTACAATATTTTTCTGGGAATTGTATCTACAATTACCAGCATCCTAATACTTTAATTTAAAAAACATAGTCAATATAATTTCTAAAATAATTATTTAACTTGTTTTTATGTGTGCATAACACTCTGCAGTTACTTGTTCTGATCTAGTCATTCCTTGTGGTTGAGGAAATTAGTATTTGCGTGATGTACTTGATTAAGTCATGTACAGTCTCATCACATTTGTGGATCAGCTTTATTAACTGATATATTGAACACCTTCCATATATACTTTTCAAGTCTCCAATTCTTGGAGGTAAAAATCCTTAAGGGCGATTAGATAAAACTAAAACAATGTTAGTAAACAATGTGTAATAGCTAAAAACTGTGTTTTTAGATGTGTGGGAGCAGATAATATTAAGAATGCATATATATTGCTGAAAGCACATATTTTCCATAGCATTCTTTCATTCTTCTTAATAGGTAGGATTATTTTTTTAAAAGATTGTTTAAAATTCATAAATGTTAATTATTGCCACTTTTATAAATGAAATGAAGTTTTTTTTTTAAAAAAAATCTGAGTTCAGTGTTCTTTTATTAATTGATTAGCTACTTGCAATCGAAGCTTTAATGCAGTGCTTCTCAAATAGTGGGGCGGGCCCCGTAAAGGGGGGCGCGTTTGACCTCGGCAGAGGTGTACTTATAACAATTTTATAGACAAATGATACTATTTACAGTCGCGCAGGGGGCGCGAAATGTTTTCTTCTTCCTAGGGGGGCATGACAGAAAATAATTGAGAAGCACTGCTTTAATGTAAGGCCAGTTGATACAAAAAGCTGCAATGTAAGTTTCTTGATAGGACTAGTTTAATATATCAATTTAGTTTAGTTAGCATAAGATAGAGAGAATTTGGCATATGCCATGCTTAGTCATCCAGTGTTCAGATTGGGAGTGATCAGCTCTTTAAGCTTTCATTCTGTCTCTCTCTCTCTCTTTCTTTCATTCAGGTTTTCGCCCCTCCCCAACAACGTGCCTGTAGAGTGGGGCTTCTCCCACTTGGCTGAGGACGTCTTAGCTGGATCGATTGTGGGGAGGAGCAGCAACAGCAGTTCTGAGGGTGAGTAGAGGCTGCCAGGGTTCAGGCCTGGATTTATGCCTCTCTTCCCCTGGTCTCTTCCTTAATTAACGGGGGGGGGGGACGACAGTTGGTATTTCAACACCCTAAAAGGACATCGCTTTACCTTTGCTATCATAGAACCTAAGAATTTTCTTAATGAGTTATTCTTATACAGGTGGCTTACAATCAAGTAGGCGGCTTACAATCAAGCATTTAAATTTAAAATTGAAAAAACCCTCAGAATCAATATAACAGCAGCCAAAAACAGGTCCACAGCAATCTGGCTGGAGCTAGTTCTTCTTTTTGTTTCGATTTTGGAAACACTTGAAAAGTAACCGAAAATGCAAACATTTTAGAGGTTAATTAGATTTTAAAAAAAATAAAATCTAGAGTTGGATCAACCCACTTCAATATAATACCAACATAACTATGATATGAATAAGTAATGAACAATTGTATAGCAATGTGTTAGATCTTTCTTTTGGTTCAAGAAGTTATGTTTATCTACATCTTTTGGTTTTAGCACTTTTTCATTCTCCCGGTATCCTAAAAAAATTAAAAGACTTGATTTTCCCTTTTTGAGAAATTTGAGAAAATATTAAAAGACGTGACTAAATTTAGAATGCATTGAAGTGCTTTTCTTTCAAAATGGCACAGAAAAGAAGTATGAAAATGTATGATCATATCCACTTGATTAGAGAGACATTGGGATGTTGAGCGATAATAAGGATCAAACAGGTTGTTTAAATATTTGGGAATCAGTGGCTTTATTTCCACTTCTTAAAGATGTTTGACCACCTGTTCAAATATTACTTGAGAGTATGAATGTGGCCTATATTTGATTTTTAATTCAGAGTAACCATTGGGTAGAAAGAATGTGGAATTATGTTAGGTTTATAATTATGATTACATTTGTTCCTTTTTCTTGGTTGCAGTAAAATGATAATGTTTAAGTTATAGTCTCAAAGTTCATAATACAGTTGGGATAGAATAATGTCTTCTAGTTTTATAGGAGAAAATAATTAATATTTTTAATATTGTGTCGTCTTTTTATAACTTTAAGGCTGAATGAGAGCATCCTATTACGGTCATTTGTACACTAGGCCTGTGCAATGGATAGAAAGATTTTGGTAAATACTCCTAAATTGGCATGGGAATGCTTTTTACCTTGGACTTTCGATTCCATAATCAGGAAATATTTCTAAAAATTTCATTTAACAGACAAGTAGAAATGTTCAGGCAGGTTTATTTGAACTGAGGTGGTTTAGATAATTTTAAGCATGATGGCAGTACTCTAACCTGGTGCTGATTGTCAGTGATATGAAAAGTCCACATATTAATGCATGCAATATATATTTTATGGCTTCTAGTTTTTAGAAGTCTCTCATTAGTGGGCAGTTATATTATGTGAAAGAAATTGTAGATGCTGACATGATTTAATTTCATTTAAAGTTTTTGATTACTTTTACTTGATTTATTGAAGTTATAATCCAGTAATTTTCAAGTGGTAATAATGGATGACTTTCTTGTAAAACTCAGGATAGAGCAGATTTCAACTTGAATAAATACCTTTAATAATGCATCATGGTTTATTAAAAACACTTTATTTGAGAACTGTGGATTACTTATAGATATTTCCTATGTGGTATTTTTACTTTCATGTACTTAAGAGCAGGAATGGTTTGTGATAATAACAACAATGCAAAATTTAACAGAATGCTATTGTTATATTTCAAATTCATGCATCATGTACACTACTTTGGCCACGGAGCTTTCATGGAGGCCCTTCATATTTTTCAACCACATATTAATTATGTTATTTCTGATGTATAGGATTTTTTTTCTCCCAGAGAGTTGCGTGTAATACTTTGCAGCATTTATTTTGGCAAACCAAATAGTTTAATTTAGAATTTAAACATATTATGTGGTTATTTAGTTGTTAGCAAACATGGTTGACCCAAATTGTCTGAAGGGCCACATTTTCTACTCAGAGAATGCTTATGGGATACTCTTGATTTCTTAGTTCAAGCATTGTTTGAAGCAAAATGAAGTATAAGTCTATGCTGTTCAACCGTTGGGAAAAATACTACCATCATTTGAAAAGCTATTTCACTGTAGGTTCCTGATTAATTATTTTCTCATTGTTTTGTCAAAATACCACAGGTCCACTGATAAACAGTCACTTAAACCTAATTAAGAATTATTCTTAATAGGATTGTAAGAATACAAACTGACTGTTATGACTAATCTGGTTTCCTAATTAGAATTCTTTAAAACAAGTTCCCTAAGGGCTGAGATAAGTAGTTTAACAAACTGTTAGCTGTTATTAATAATGAATATTTTTCCTGGCCAAATGACATCAGCTTATATATTTAATCAGCAGTAATATAAATCAGAATGAAATTGTGCAAACAGTAATATTTCAAATGTGATGTCATCTTAAGGTCTTTGAGGATTAATTAAAATATGGATTTTTCTTAATCTAAGAAGTAGTAACTGATTATATTCATTTGGTAAAGAATTTTCTTTTAGGGCAAATAGATCCTCTTTGAGGTGGTGGGGACATGTGACTTCCCAGTGTGGTTTACAGACAAATTCCTGTGGGTTAGTTGCTTTCTGCTTTCATACATGAACTGTAGTAATATTTGTGTGTGTGTATGGGTCTGGCTTTTAATAAAAGCTTCTTTTATAGCATTTAGTCTGGGTTCATCTGCATAATGACCCAATGTTGGCTTTCTGCTGCTAATTGTGTCCTAGTTCATTGTTATATCTTCATCCTTAAGTGCTATGAGAAGAATCAGAAGCAGGAGAAGTGAAAGTGAGCCCCAAAATGCAATGTGGATTAGGGCCAACATGCTTTTCCCCAGCATCACAGTGGAATGGTTATTATCATGCATAACTTTGCCTTAATTTATTCTTTCCATTTTCAAATTTTAGATTCAGAATGTAACATTGGACTCATAATGCCTTTATGAACTGAATTCCCTTTCATTTAGCACCAATATTACTGGATTTTATTTTGCTACACATGCTTTCATTAGCTTACTTCTATACATTTTGTGAATGTATGACATGTTAAATATTTTCTTTTACTTGTCCATTGCCCTGGTGCCACAGTGGTTAGAATGCAATATTGCAGGCAAATTCTGCCCATAGTCTGGTGTTCAATCCTGACAGGGCTCAAGGTTGATTCAGCCTTCCATCCTTCCAAGGTTGGTAAAATGAGGGCCCAGATTGTTGTAGAAAGAATGCTGTAAAGTGCTATGGGGAAGTATCTAAGTCTAAGTGCTACTGCTTCCGACTATTTGTCTCTGCTTCACATTCTTAAACACTTGTATTTACATACACAAATTAAACTCTTAAGCAGGGGTAGTCAACCTTTTTATACCTACCGCCCACTTTTGTATCTCTGTTAGTAGTACATTTTCTAACTGCCCACCGGTTCCACAATTACGTTGATTTATAAAGTAGGGAAGTCATTTAAATTAAAAAAAGGAAAGTGCTTCAGTATTAGACAAAACCCCTACCGTCCCCCATGAAAGCTGGAACGCCCATTAGTGGCCGGTAAGGACCAGGTTGACTATCACTGCTCTAGAGTATGCAAGATTTAAAATCTATAAAACGAGATTGCTCATGTATAATAATGATTTTAGAAATGCACAAGAGTTATGTATAACCAGTCGACATACTTTCCAAAGGATACAATGTAGAATGATGATTTTTCCTTTTTGTATTTTTGTTTTATTAAAAAATAAATAAAATTCTTTCAAAAAAGAAAAAAGAAGCCTGGAACGCCCACTAGTGGCTGGTAAGGACCAGGTTGACTACCACTGCTCTAGAGTATGCAAGAATACTATATAAACATTTCATTTTTAAAATGTCTTTCCTTTTGTTCCTACAAACAATATTGAACAGAACAATTTTGTTCTTGGGTGATTAGCAAATAATTACCCAGTTGAAGTTTTCGTTGGGTTTCAAATTTTAGTACATTATTTTTGAAAATACATGAATACATCTTTCACAGTCATAGTTGTTTAATGGTATCTGGAAAGTCTGTCACCTATAGAATATGGAGGGAAAATATGACAAGTTGGGTCGATTCTATTCACTTCTGGAGTGTAAAAGGCCATGTAATAGCTTCAGAAATATTTTCTAACATTGTCCAAAATAACCACAAAATGTTTGTTATTTAAATTCTGAATGATCAATAAATATTGCAACATTTGTGCTATTTATTTATGAAAAGGAAATTCTTATATCATTACTATTATGACACCATTTAGGTGTAGGCCACTTTATTTGACCCTGGATACATTTAGGATTATAAGAGAACGTGTGGGTAGATTCTCAAAATGACTGCCATTGTGGGTATGGTCAGTCATCTAATTACCAGAAGGTGAAATAGGGGGCAGGAATTGGGTCTCTGTGATTCCAGCAGAAGTTTTGTGGAGTCTAAAAGCATTGGGGTAAATATGATGTTCTCCCTCATGTGTGTGTGTGTGTGTGTGTGTGTAGTACTTTTTAAACATCATGTGAGGTAGAGGGGCTGATGGGCACTAAGAAACAGCTTTGAGGTACGCTGTCCAGAATCCCTTATCTGTGAGATAAGCAGCTATATAAATATGACAAAATATATAAATAAGAGATTGGAGATTTTACAGTATCCTTTCCCTGTCACTCCCACCAAACCATGCCACTCCTCCAGGCCATGCCCACAGAACTAGTGGTGGGTTTCAATTTATTTTACTACCAATTCGCTCATGCACGCAACGCTTCTGGGTGGAACCTCCCACCACCGCCACTACCAGTTCACCCGATCCAGGGCAAACCGGCAGAAACCCACCTCTGGTCTAGATACATTGCCATCTATGAGGAACACATTGCTTCCTCTGACATAATAGTCACATTATATGTATGCATTAAGGCAATGCTGCAATTCGAGACTCAAAGTGGAATAATATGTAGTACTTACATTGAACTTATTTAAGTTAAACCATTGCACATTAAATGCTTTTAAAATGTAGCCCATTTAAAAAAAATTAAGTCAAAGAATTGAAAAACAAGAAAAAATATCCATTGAAAATAAAACATTGTGTGGCTTCCTCTGCACAAATGCAATTAAAGTAACAAGAAACTTGCCAGAGCAAAAATATGTTGTATTGCATCTGAATTTGAATCTTGGTTTATTAATCCATTAACAAGCTTACATTTGGAAATGAATCCCCGCTGTTTTATTAGACAAAAGATGATGGCTTTTCTACTATTTAATTCAACCATCCTTTTTACATGAATAATTATGTGACAATAATTGTAAACATACTACTTGTTTCAGGTAAAAAAGAACATTCACTTTTTGTATATTGAGTTCTTTCCAGACGAAAATAATGGCTGCACTTTTTAAAAGGCTAGGCAAATAGCATGTGAAGTGGACAAAAATAAATGTGTGAGGTAAATTCTCTTTAAGTAAGGCTTTCCATAGTGTCATCACTGGTGAGAGGTAATCTAGCTGCCAGTAAATGATGTTATGAGTAATGTAGAGATTCAGATATTCAGCTAGAGAGACTTTGAACTAAATTCTAAAGCTTGCCAATGGCATTAAAGTGATTGTTTTTTCTGCCCAAATGATTTAGTTGATAGTTATGACAATAAAATGAAGTGTGAAGAGCCATGAATTCCTTGAATGTGATGCAAACATAATAAAAAAGCCCAGTCATTATGAGTGTGTGTTTGCAATTAAGGTGTTTTAGGTCTTTAATGGTAGATGTGCATAAAACAGATTTTAGAACTAGGAATAAATTGGGACTAGTTTTTACTCCACCAACTTTCCTGGACAGTGTACTCTGAAGCTAGTTCATCAGACATAATAAACATCACACATAATAGAATAAAATTCATATAGATGATCAGACAGTTACAGATCTAGTTACTTTCCTATAACTAATATTATACAGTCAATCATTTGGCATTTGACATTCAGTCTCATTAAAACCAATTAGCTAGAATAGGCTTAGAACCTATAGGAATACTTGCTGTGATGGTGTGAGCTGTAAATCATAAATACTTATGCTAGAATAAATTTATAAGTCTTTACAGTTCCAAATGACACTGGAGGTTAATGCTTTATAAGTGCAGCACAAGGTATTGTGGGTCCACAATAATAGTATATTTATTTTCTAATGAAAACACCAGCGAATCCTACAGGTTGAAATCAAATAAGTGGCTATATAATTATAAACTTGTAACACAATGCATAAATATCTAGCTGTTAGATGGTTATATTGATCTTAAAGTAAATATTTTTTATTTCCACTCTTCTGGCTACTAGCTGTTTGGTTTTCCTTTTATTTATCAGGGTTCCCAACAGACAGCTGTGGCACAACAGAATATATTTAAACTAAAATAAGGGTTCTCAGCTGCAGGCAAAATAATAACTAGCTATAGTAGGGTATTGGTTCCCATTTAAAATCAAAATTTGTTAAATTATACAATAGGAGTTTTTGACTCTGTGTTTGGAGTGAAATTTCAAGACATCTATTCTATAGGTTGAAGGACACCATTAGATTTAACTGACATGTGTTCTTTGATCTTTCCAAACAGTTTGAAAGCAAATCTGGCTGATATGCTGATTAATTCACATTCTCATAAAGTTTAATCACAAAATAACATGATAAGATGATGTCTTTGAGAGTCAGTAGGTTGGTGTTCTTTCCAATGGAATACTTATCTTTCCTTGATACAGTACGCATAAAACAATACAAAACAAATTAAGTTAGTCTAGCTTCTTCTACATTAGAATACCACACTAATTTTTTATGAAGTAGTTGTTTTATGTTTCATGCTAAGAGATAAAGAAATATCTGTATAGATGCTTAAATTGGATTGGATAGTTTAAGAGGTAAAATTGTCAATGAAAATGGCAGATTCATTTCACTTCATTTTTTGTAACTTGCAAAACAGTTAAAGTCCAGAATAGCATATTTATGAATTGATGGCTTACAGTAAGAGTTTTACATAAAATTTTCAATGCTAAGACCACTTAAACTTTCTCTCTCATTCTCTTTAAGAGTTTGTGACTAAGACCAGAGATGAAAAATGTATGTAGTCCTTGACTTATAACAGTTCATTTAGTGATTGTTTGAAGTTACAATAGCACTGAAAAAAGTGACTTATGACCATTTTTCAGACTTACCACCATTTCAGAATCCCCATGGTCATGTGATCAAAATTCAGACATTTGGTGTTGGAAGTGTGACACTGCCAGGGGCATCTTCTTTCACCAGTGGTGGACCTGCCCGAAGGTTAAAAGGTATTGGACTACTATCAAAAATTGGTTGTTAGAAATCACAGGATTTGATTTTCAATTGAACCCAGTTATATTTCTTCTGGGGATAAAGCCAAGAGAAGTACCTAAAGATAATAATAATAATAATAATAATAATAATAATAATAATAATAATAATAATAATAATAATAATAATAATAATAATAATAATAATAATAATAATAGCCAAATTTATTGACCGCTCCCTCTCCCCACAGGGACTCGGGGCTGTGCACAGGGGAAATAAAAACAATAAATATACAACATACATAACAAAATTAAAAACAGATTAAATTAATTCCTGTGCTAAAATCCCATTAACTAAAAATCCCCATACATTTAAAAACCCATAGAGAGAGAGACTACCCTAGGCCGGCCAGGCGGAAAAGATGAGTCTTCAATTTCAAGCGGAAGGAGCGGAGGTCCGTGGTCGTTCTAATATCGGGGGGAAGGTCGTTCCAGAGGGCCGGGCCCGCCACAGAGAGAGCCCTTCCCCTGGGCGTCGCCCGCTGACAAAGTCTAGTGGACGGCACCCGGAGAAGTCCCTCTCTGTGGGAGCGAATCGGCCGCGAGGATGTGTGAGGCAGGATCCGATCCTGCAGGTAGCTAGGTCCCGAGCCATGGAGCGCTTTAAAGATGATAGTTAACACCTTGAAGCGCACCCGGAAGATGACAGGCAGCCAGTGCAGCTCGCGCAAGAGCGGTGTAATGTGGGTAAACCTAGTGGTTCCCATGATTGCTCGCGCGGCTGCATTCTGAACTAACTGAAGCCTCCGGGTGCACTTCAAGGGGAGCCCCATGTAGATGCTTGGTACTTATTAATACACATCACAATAGCGGCACGTATGACATACGTGCAACTTTGGAAGTCAAAGGAAATCCCAGTGAACCAACAGGTCCTGGATAAAATATTACGATGTGCAGAAGCGGACAGGATGACATATATTCTTAAAGGGAAAAGTGAATTGCTTTTTAATAAAAGTTGGGATTTCTGGTACTTATGGCTGGGAAACAGAGTGTCAGATTTTAATGGGAGTAGCAGTTAAGATTTGGTTAATAGAAATAATTATTACAATGATTGTTTTTGAATCTTTTTCTCTATATAAACTTTGCTCTTATTAGAAGTGTAGGAGAAATATTGAGAACTAGGGATTTATAAGATGACTGTAAGATGTGTATAAGATTTATCAGCTTGGGATGTATTTGACTAAAATTGGAGGAGGCATTAAACTCCTCAGTCTTTTGTTGAATGCTTATGTGTATTATTGTTCAATAGAAATTTATTTTAAGGGAAAAATATATATTAAGTTTGGATTGCTGAAACGCCACCCCCTAAACCCATCAGAGAAAATAAATAAGCAAAGGCAACAACTGTAAGGGGAGAGACAAGGAGGGAAAGGAAGAAAGTGTAAAGTAGAGAAAGTAAGGGTGGGGAATTAAGAGTAGGAGAGAGGATAAGAAAGAAGAGAGGAGAGAAGGAGAGAGGAAAGAGAGGGGGAAAAGAGAGGAGAGAGAAATGAGAGGAGGAAATAAGAAGGCAGAGAAGGGAGCTTGAGAAGATGGGAGTAAGGCTGTTGCAAAATAAGATGGAGAAAAGGGGTGGCAAGAAAACGATCCAAACTGTATTATACAGCATATATGTAAGAATGTGTATAGAGATTAATGATGAATAGATAAATGTTAAATAGCATTTATAAGAATGTATATCAATGAATGGTTTTGAAATGGGAAAAATAAAAAAAAATATTTACTAAAAAAAAATATTCAGACATTTGGCAATTGACTCTTATTTATGACGATTGCAATGGCCCAGGGTTGTGTGGTCACCTTTTGCAACCTTCTGGCAAGCAAAGTCAATGGGAAAGATTTACTTAATAACTATGTTAACTAACTGCAATGATTCCTTTAACAACTGTGGTGAGAAAGGTCATATAATGGGGCAAAATTCACTGAACTGTTTCACTTAGCAACAGAACAGGCTCAATTGTGGTCATAAGTTGAGGACTACCTATATTCTGAATATTATGACTATCTGTATAGATGTCCATGCATTTATTAGCCAATTAGCTTACCTAGACTTTATAGACTGTCAGATGATAAGTGGTTGCAGTAATCCTTTATTTAAAAATGAACTGACCAGGAAAAAATGATAATTTCAGATGTACCATCTGTGAGATAGTAACTGATGTTAAAAAAAAGAATTTCATGTATTTATTTCTGAAACATGGCTGTACTTTATGACCTTTCTTGTAATTACAGGCTGTGATTCCCTTGACTGTTATTTTATGACAATCTGTGTATTTTTGCCTAAAAAGAATAATCCAAAATTCTGAATTAATGTATCTGAGCAATATATTGGTCATGTTGGTGTCAGCATTCCAACTAACTCCTCATTGCAATTCAGAACTTTAAGGATTCAAGAACATTGTTTTTTTGCATTCCTCAATATAAGACAGTGATGGCTAACCTTTTTTGGCTCGCGTGCCAAAAGCAGGGGGAGCGCAGGGGGATCATGTGTGAGTGTGCCACACCCATAATGCTGTGTGTGCAACCCCCTGCTTTTAGTGCACTTTTTCTGCCCACCACAGGCTCCAGAGGCTTTCTAGGAGCCTGGGGAGGATGAAAACAGCCTCCCCCACCTGCAGAGGCTTTGGGAGCTTCCCTGAAGCCTCCAGAGGGTGAAAAACGGCCTCAAAAGAAGGCCTAAATCAGCTTGCCAGTGCGCATATGCGCGCTGGAGCTGACAGGGCAATGCCTCATGTGCCCTAAGAAATGGTTCCACGTGCCATAGGTTCACCATCATGGATATAGGCGCTAAATAAATTGGAAATTACAGTATTTCTATCATCTTCTGTTAGGTATGAGATATATTTATATTTTCCAGCTAAATTAAAATAAACATAGTTTGATTTGGATATTAGAATACTGATTTATGTTGGAAAATAACAGGTGTTAGAAACAAAATAAATGTCAATTCAACTTTTTTCTTTCTCCAACATAGTTTCTCTAAGCATCCATTCACAGTTCTCTTGAAGTACAACATTCATTACTATACAGTAATGAATTATTGGAAATGGTCATACTACAAGCAAAGTGTCCTCTCCAATACCATCCTAATTTCTAAGAACATCTCTTAACTATAAACCACGAGCTTTCTTAGAAGATAAAAATAATGGGTAATTCTGGCTTAATGCTTTATATATAAATATGACTTTGTATATAAAAAGGGGAAAGGGCAGTAGAGGAAATACGAACTACCTTGCAGCAGGAAGGGATAGCATTCTAAAAACATGGTAGCCATTTTTTGAATCAAGAGGCAAAAACTGTTTTATGAGAGTATCTGCAAGTTCTGAAAATATTAACTGTGCTTGCCAACAAAAAGGACACTTATTTTAACTGCTTCTTGTTAAGAACTTTTTAATTAGGTTTTATTGTATTACTGCTTTATATAATACACATCATACTCTGTGGCTATTACTTTCTCATGTAGTTTAACCAATCCTAGGGTAAGACAGCTGCAAACGTTCACCTTTATTTGTAGCCAGGTTTTGTTTTTGTTTTTTAAAAAGTGGAACTTTTCTGTCTTGTGTATCTTGAGTTTAATTGCTTCTTAGTTTCATTATATAAAAAACATTTAAGTCAGCTGCCAAGAAAACAAAACATGCAAAATGGACTTAATAGATGAAGCTTAATGAACTTTGGCGTGCCTGACTTAAATGTTGCAAACTGATGGACGAGTCATTTGCACATACCATATAAATAACTTACATAGGCATCTAAGTTTGAGTTTCTGCCAAATAACCTGGGAGAGTTGCCATTTTTGCTTAGCTTCCATTAAATTAGTGCTGGTTGGTAGTTAGCACAGATGGGTGTGTACATGTAAAAGAATGTAACCTACTATGTCAGTATTGGTATGTGAGAACATGCCTTATACTTGACCTGTGTAAGCAAGACCTATAATTTTTCAGGCTTGTCTCAACAGGAAAGCTTTTATTAAGGGGTCTAAACTAACTCAACAGAATGGATGGCAGGAGCTTTCTCCTTCAAAATCTATACTTTCTATGGTTGAAAATAGCTTTAAAATACTTTATGGCCAATCAGATACAAGCAACACATTAATGTAAATGCAGAATAAGCAACAGCTATTGAACACAATCTAATTATTTATTGATTCTTTGACAGTAGAAATATTCATTCTTATAGCTGGAAATAAGAATAAAATCCTTTCATATCAGCATCTTGGCATTAAGCGTAATACATGATATCTATTAAAAACTTCTATAGAGAATATAGTCTATTTAATTAAAAATCTTATTTCTCTTTAAAATTCCATCATGCTTTTCTTCTGCAAATTCCTTAATTCTCAGCTTAATATTATTCTATAAAAAGACTAATATTTATACTCAGCCATTTTTTACATTTTTAAAAGTTTTCATAAATTTTGAGCTAGAGTACTTTGTTATTGGATTTTGCTATAGTATACAAGAGAGTTATGCCTTACTAAAACAGTTTTCACAACAAAAGTTCCGGACTACATAGGATTTTTTTACATCTGTTTCAGATTTTCAATGCAGTATATAAGAAAAAGTACTGTATATATTTTTTAAATACTGAAATATTTTCTGTATATTATTTTTTTTATAATGAATGGGTTAAACTGTATATGTCACATTTGAAGACTGAACTACATGTCTTTTTTCAATTATGTCTTAACTATAATAGGATGCTACAGATAAGTGTGAAGTAATCCTGCCTGTGATGGAGAGCAGTGAGTTATCTCTGTAGTTTCAGCATTCTGATTTACTTTCCTTATTATTTTAGTGAGCTGTGATGAAGCCATTGTGGGTATTGTTAGATCTCGGGGAGCCCGATATCTTGGAATAAAATAAAATATCTCAGAATAAAATAAAAATAGCATACTGGACTGATTTAATATCAGTTTTAAAAGATAATGTCTGAATAAAAAATACTAGATAGTAATGGCAAAATATATATGTGGAGAGATGTGCTGTTCTATTGTTAGTTTTTTTCATTCTTGTTTCTCAACCATCTTGAATAGTGCAATTGGAACATAATATTGATTTTGTTAATGTTTTATTTTATATCAGTATCCTTGGTATTATCGTGATCATCTACTTTTTTTACAATGATCCAGGGCTTCCCACAGAAGAATGAAATTGCCTGTTGATCTGAAAACATGTATCCATCCAAAATCCAATGACATATAAAAGTTTATCAATAGTTGCAGAAGTATCTGTAATTTACTTGAAACAACCATAAAACTTAGTACATTTATAGAATCAAATACAATTGTATTTTTATTTTGTAGTTGTTTTTTTTTATATATATTGAAAAAGTTTTATTGGTTTTTACAATTTTCCAAAAGGGTAGGGTAAGGGATATTTTTGTAGTTTTCATGTATTAAAAATTATTGTAGAAATTAATATTAACAGATGTACCTTTTAGGTGACCAAACTAAGTATAGTAAAGATTATCTGATCATTGCCCTGCAACTTGGTTTTTTTTAACCATCCTAAATTTTAAATGAACAAAGACAGAAATAGTTTTTTCAGAATATAGACCTTCTAATCAAATAGAACTAGGAACCATAGACTGCATTATATTGCTTGCATGATTCTCTTAAGGACTCCTTTATTTCCACATACAATAAATTACTGTCTTTAATGTACCCATTATATTATATACCTGTATTTTGAAATTGGTTAGGGTGAAAAAGTAGCTTAATTTGAGGTTGATTATGGACTGTGAATAATCCTATAGATTTTTTTAGCAAGAGTGTGGAAATGGATGGATCATCATTGCCACCTTCTGCTTGTTCTGTGGTTGTTGTTTTTGTTGCCCAGCTTAGCCTGCAGACCTCGGAGTTCCTGATGGTTTTCTTTCTGAGTACTAATCTGGTCCTATCTTGTCCAGCTTCTTTTGAAATTGGCTATTCTTCATTAGTTTTTAATTATTTGAGATGTTTTGAACAATTGAGAAAGATTGGTAATTTTTGTTTGTTTGTTTGTTTATTGGTATACCTGGCATTTTCATAGTGTATGGGAAAACATATTCTTCCATTATGGAGTTTGCAATTCATTAAAAATTTATTATACAGGAAACAGAGAAAGGAAAACATAGGTACAAATAGGGAAAGGTTAGGCACTTATTTTAGTCATGCATATCTAAATTTAGTTTTGTATAGGAGAAAGTCTGAGGGGATGCGGGGCTCATTGGCTAAGATGCTCAGCTTGTCAATCAGTAAGGTCAGCAGTTTGGTGGTTCAAATCCCTAGTACCGTGTAATGGAGTGAGGTCCTGTTACTTGTCCTAGCTTCTGCCAACCTAGCAGTTTGAAAGCATGTAAAAAATGCAAATAGAAAAATAGGAACCATCTTTGGTGGGAAAGTAACAGCATTCCATGCCGGCTAAATGACCATAGAGGCATCTTTGGACAACGTTGGCTCTTCAGCTTTGAAATAAAGATAACCACCGCCCCCTATAGTTGGGAACAACTAGCAAATATATGCAAGAGGAACCTTTACCTTTTATCTTTTAGGATAAAATCTATGAGAGATTGTGAGTCTTAATATTCACTGAGTCTTAATATTTTCAGATAGCATTAGAATCATAAGAGGAAATAATATAAATCAGTAAGAAATTGTGTTTTTAAATTGTTGGAAGAGCAAAGGTAATTAGCAAAGCTGTGTCACCAGAAAGTCAGCTTAAATATGACTCAACACATGGCATGGTACTATACTTTTGCCAATAATAGTATGCAATGCAACCTTTTGGTCCTTTTCTTTGCACCCAGTAATAAGTGGAACAACTTATCATAACAAGTTCTGGATATATTGTGGGGAAACCTACCATGGTGGCTTACTCCAGGTGCTTAGTGCTTCCTCAAATGTAGTGCTTTCTTTTTTTGTCCTACCAGAAAGAGGACTCCATCAAACTTTGTTTCAAAGTTCAAAGATAAATCTGTTTAGAAACTTAATAGAATGACATGCAGTTTAGTCTCCCAGGTTTAGCATTAGAAGCTAGGTTGCTATTTGGGGTTAGTGTGGAATTAGCTTAAAAAAACTAAATAACCTGTCATGTATTTAATAAGTCATGGTTTACTGTAATGTCCAAATCAAATCATTAATTCTGAGATAAAGTTCAGTATTATCTCTATTTAAATGTAAAACACAATGATTTAGTTATTAATTATAGTTGAATAATTAACTATATAATAGCATCTTGAGGCTTTAAAGCTAGGGTTTGGGTAGCTAGAGAAAATTCAAGATCAGAAATCCACAGAGTGGTAACACAAGAGAATACCTCCTGTCAAGAGAAATATAGAAATGGATTATGCATACAGTAAACTAATGCTAGTAGAGCTTTAGTTTACTTGATTTCTTAAATATCTGCATGCATGTGGCCTCTGTTCATAATTTTGTATTTTAACAATGAGGTTCAAGATACATTTTAAAATATAAAGAATGTCTATTTGATTGGGCTAATTTTATCTGTTCTTTCATTTAATAGTATTAAGAACATTCTTTCATTCATCTCATTATGATGAAGTGACTATATTAAGAAATTAACACCATAGTTTATATTAGATAAATGTTGTAGCTTGTATAACAGATGACTCATGTTAATATTGTTTAACCTTAAACCTCTATGAAATATTATTTCAGCTCTTATTCTCTGCCAACAGAGTTCTGTGAAAACATATTTGCCCCTTTTAGGATGTTTGCATATATTTGCCAGGGAATATCACCAAAAATCTCTGTGAAACCTACTTATTATATAAATGGAGTTTGAGTGATCAAATAACTATGAAAATTCTTCCATCTATTTCATGAACAAAGCCATTATGCATGTAGTATGTGGGTGCCCAAAGTAATTATTTGAATATTCTTAGCTTCTGTAACTGGTTGTACTATCTTTAGTTAAAATTCTGTAACACCAAAATACTTTCTGTATCGTAATTGTTGATCAGCATCCTGCATTACTATGTCAGAATTTTGCCCCATTATTCTGTTTACTATTTCAATCTTTTCATAAACTTTTCAGTCATACTATAAAGATATATATTTCATCAAAGAATGACAATGAGAAATAAATGTTTCTGTGTGTGCCTGCGTGCCTTCAAGTCAATATTAACTCCTGGTGATTGCCTGAACGAATCCCTGCAATTTACTTGGCAAGGCTTTTTGGAAGTGCTTTGCCATTGCTTCATTCCTAGAGTTGAGAGAAAGTGACTTGACCAGCATCACCCAAGTGGTTTTATGCGTAAAATGTAAATGAAACTTTGGAAAGTTCTATCTGCTTCAGTACTCTGGCTGCTGGGTGTGTGCTGCTGTTGTGATATTCATTTTCAACATTCTGTGACAATTTCTCAGCCAGGCTCCCAATGTCTCACTTATTCATCCCACCCAACAGGAGGGTTTTGACTCATCATGTGGCTCTTTAAAAAGCAACAACTTTAAGGTGCATGAAGAAAGACCTGGATATTTTTATTGCTTTTTATAACCCTTTTCTCACAAACACACAAACAAACATGCACTGTATCTATATCACATCTTTGCTTAGGAACTGAAGGCACATACCAATGTTCTAGCCTGCTTTATTTCTTCACAGCAATTCTGTAAATTGGGAAAGTTACCAAGTGAGCTGCTGTAATTACAGATGGAGTAGAAACTGGATCTCTCTAGTGTCAGTCAAATGCATTAGCCATTATATCTTATTTTCATAAAACTGTCATGGTTTCTTTCCTTAAAATAAATTCATTTCTCTTTCTTTTTCTTTCCTTTGAATTTCATACTGTTTAATTTTCAACTGTTTCCAACTCTGAAACAGTGTGCCCTTACTTTGGCCGCCAGAGATCAGGTATATTGCTCCCTTCTTAGACTTCAGGAGGTCATGTGGTCATATCTGTGACAATTTGCTACAACTCAATGTAGAAGCCAACAGGAATTCTAAATTGTTCTGAAGTGAGAAAGGCAGCATGCAACATTGTGGTAAACAAATTAAATTAAATTAAAATAGTGTCAGCATAATTATGCCATGGAGAAAGAAGGGTGGATGCCATAGTTAAATGTCATTGGGATGTGGCACAAAGAGAGATGAAGAAACTGAGGATGAAAGGACGGCATATCTCCAACATTGCACAAAAGCTATCGAATGAGGTGACAAAAAAAGAAGAAAGGTAAGATCAACTTGAAAACATGTGGTAAAGTTCCTCTAACCCAACTTCAACAGCGAAAACATGTGGTAAAGTTCCTATACCCAACTTCAACAGCGAGACCTCAACAGGGAAAGAGTAAGGCAAAATGCACAACTTGCACAATGTAATATTTTTGCTGATGTTGATTTTGTGGCCAAAGTGTGCCCTCACTGTCATGTGTTCCTGGTCCCTGGAAAAATTACCAATTTCTGCTGCATGAAGGGATAAACCTATTACAGATGAATTCAGGAGGAACATCAGACAATGTAATTGCCTCTTCTAAACAATATCCTTTGATGCTGAAGAAATAGTTCCAAAGAGAAATAGAATCCTTCCGTGATTATAGAAGGACAAATAGATCATTACATCGGACGTTAATGTATCAACAGTACATTATGTTGAAAGAATAAGGAGGTAGTTTGTGAATAATTTCCCATCCTGTGACAGCTTTTGATATATACTTTTCTTTCCTCTTGGAGATGATGACCAGCATCATCAACTCCAAATGATCAAGAACAAGAAACTAATGTAAACGTGTTGCTATGCATATTGAATAATGAACAGTGAGAATAAATGTAATAACTTTTTAAGAGGAGGTCATCTGTTCCAACACTATATGGCTGCTAAGACTGAAGGCGGGAAGCTGAGGTACATCCAAATGGATCAACCAGCCTAAAGATCAACAATACACAGAAACGTGACCCATTGAAAGATGATTTTCGAAACACTGGAAGATACATCAACATTTGTTGGTGGAACTATAGAAGAAATGTATAATTTCATCTACCCAACATTTGTTGGTCCTACTGTTCTAAAAAGAACATTATCTTGGTTCCCCTCAATGAAATGATGAGAAAAATCAATTACACATGCAATAGTCACTTCTCTGGAATGATGTAAAAATATTGTTTCTTCAGTGAAGGAGCTAACACTATGTCACAACAGAATTCCTTGATTCAATTGAACTTTCTGGATTGCCAACACATAAACTGGAATTTGGAGATAGTATCTCCCATCATTTTAATGAAGAACTTTGCAATGGAACACAGATGATCATGAAAAAACTCCGCAGAAATCTCACTGTTGCAAAGATATATATTGGTGCACCAATGGCATATTGGCAGTCATAATTCCAAGAATTATGCTCAATTTATCAGAAGGCGAAGATGTCCTTCTTCAGTGGACATAATTTCCAATACAGTAATGTTTTGCTTTACCAATCCATAAAGCACAAAGACATCCATGGTAAAAGTGCAGGTTTATCTGAATAATTCATATGCCAGCATAGTCAGCTGTACATATGTCACTTTAAGCTAAGGAAAAAGAAGTAAAAACATTAGAATATTTTTAAGAATGACATATCAAATCTTGTCATCAAGGGTCCTTTGTTTAAACGAAAGCATCTATATTTGTTTTTCTTGTTTAATACAATGGTGTTCTTTGTTTTTAAAACCAAAACTATAGGAATCCACCTATAGGAATGACCAACACGGTCATTCTGTTTCTCTGTTCATGTAAGGAAGTATCTTTGAAAGGATGACCTGATGGGAGATGGATTGTGTAGTTTCTGTTCAATTCTACTGCTAAATAAAATTATCTAAATAAATAGCACCTATGCCATTTTCTGAAAGTGTGGAAAACATCGCTTTTCTAGAGGTTGGGGTTTTAATCAAAATGTTGCATTGTTTTACAACTGTTCTAAGAAAATTCAACATTTTAATAAAAGGGAAAGACAGAAACAGAAAAAAAATCCATGATTAAAGTGAACAGAACCTATTCATATATATTCAATATATTAATATATATTTGGAGAAGCAGGTAAACCTACCGACTATCAGACCATTATACGAGTCAAGAATTATGTTTCAATTTCAAGCAGTGATGCTTAGAAAAGATCAATTTCAGTACTACATTGAACCCTGGGAACCCTTATGGAATTTTTATTGGGGAAAATGAATTGATGATTATAAAGTGCAGATTAGAGAAAGAAAAAAACTGATACGACCCTATAGAAGGGAGAAAACATAAAAGCACTTTTAAGTGCTTTTAGGATAACCAAAAGCCACTTTTTTGTTCTTTTTCCTTTTTTTCTGCTTCTTATTTCTTTTTCATTTTTCTGCTATTTTTATCCATTTCTCTTAACTTTAATTTTTAAATTCCCCCTATCTCTTTCTCTCTCTCTCTCTCTCTCTCTCTCTCTCTCTCTCTCTCTCTCTCTCTCTCTCTCTCTCTCTCACGCACACACGCACACACACACACACACGTCATATTGGGATTCATAACTTCAATGCTCAAACATCTCTACACTTTAGAACTTCACTTTAATGGACAATTGTGGAAAATTCTGTTTATTTACTGAATGTATGTCATTTGCCTCCATTGAACATTGTCTCACTGTTTTAGATTGAACACAGGTAAAATTGAGGTGGTTGTCAAATAAGTTCATTCATCAGCCTCCCCATTTATGTGGAACCTAGGAAGCAAACCAACAATAGACTGTTGTTGACATCTTTCATTTATTTAAAAAAATGTTTAGATTCTATTTAAGGAAACAATCTGTTGGTTGCTGACTATTCTAACACCGTGGCTGTGTCCTGCCTTGAACTGAAGTTAATATTATGATATGTTCCGAGCCTCTTAATATAGAGGCTCCTTATTTTATATTTTGTTACATGAATTGTATATGTTAGTGTAACAATTGGTGCTATATATTTACATTAATAATATTTAATATAAATATTAAATAAATTATATTACTATTATTGCTATGTATATTATATATTAACATATCATTCACACAAATAATGTAAAATTTACACAAATAACTTAAAATGTCAATTTTGTTGTGTTAGAAATCAAACAGAATAGAGCTGGAAGGCACCTTGAAGGTGTTCTAGTCCAGCTACTCAAGCAGGAGACCATAATTTCAGATAAGTAGCTGTCCAGTCTCTTCTTAACTAAGAATTCTTAAATAACATAGTACATGTTGTTTGTAGAATAAAGTCCAAGTGGAAAATTGGATTTGGATTTATTGGATTTATATGCTGCTCTTCTCTCAAAGGACTCAGGGCGGCGTACAACGTAAGAAACACATAGTACAAAAGTTAAAAAGAGATTAAATAAGGAATCCAATAAGCAATAAATTAATTAACAATTTACACATTATGATATAAAATAAATTAAATTTGGAATTAAAATTAATAAGTTATTTTGTTCCGGCCTGCCGACTTGCTGAAAAAGCCAGCTTTTTAGGGCGCGCCGGAAGGACAGGAGGTCGGGAATTATGCGAAGCTCCGGGGGTAGCTCATTCCAAAGGGCAGGTGCTCCCACGGAGAAGGCTCTCCCCCTGGGGGTCGCCAGCCAACACTGTCTGGCTGACGGCACCCTGAGGAGGCCAACTCTGTGGGATCGTACTGGACGATGGGAGGCTACCGGTGGCAGTAGATGGTCTCGCAAATTTGATTTATTGCATGCAAAGTACATTAAATGGCAGTCCAACCCTACTATGTTTTCCAAATGGATGAGTTTCCTTAATTAGACGTTGTTTTAGCTCTTTGGAAGAATAAACATTTAGTGATATATATATATATACAGGAAGTTGTGGAAACAATTATCTATACTAAAATACTCCTGGATTAGCTGATGAAACAGGGTAGAACCGATTAGGCTGGAGTGCTAGGCTTCTGCCTTGGATTCATTACAGCCCCGGTTCGAATCCCAGTGGGGTGTGGCCAACTGATGAGAGCTAATAAGCTCGAAATAGATCTATCTTGGTCTCTCAAATTTAAATTTATTGATCAGGTCATAAAAACTAACATACGTACGTACGTACGTACGTACGTACGTACGTACGTATGTATGTATGTATGTATGTATGAAAATCTGTTTTAGTCATGACGAATGATTAGATACCTAATCATCTTTGTTCAGCATGACTAAAACAATGATTCCCTAGAAATGAATTCAGCCTCTGAAATATGAGTTTTGTAAACTATAAAGTTTCCATTATGGTGATTATTAATTTGCAGTCCATTTTGAAATTGATTTTGAAATGATCTCTCTGTGTATTGAAAAATTATGGTTATGGTGTTGCTTATAATTATGTTACTTTACAGCCAAATAATACAAAATCAACTTACAAACAACTCTGAAATAAAGAGTTATAATGCATAGTTTCTTTTCAGGAATTCTAGCAACTGTGTGCTTCCAAACTTGTTTTGTTTTTTTCCTCATCCATTTTTCCCCAGACGAATCGTTTATTTTGTTTTTTTGTTTTTCCTTTACAGCTATACCATCTGTCTTCTATGGTTTGAGCTTTACCTTATTAGCTTGTGTCTAATCTATAATTATTTTCAGGGACAGAACTAACTATTGTATATGCGTTGCATTCTAAATCTCTGGAAGGAGCTTTCTGAGCAGATTAAAATAAATTAGCCTTGCAAAATGAGATGAACTCTAAAAGGCTGTAGGTCATAGCTCAGGGTTCACTATGTTGCTTTATGGAAATTGTCTGAAGGCATTAATGTATGTTTTGTAATCTGAATTTAGTCTGCACTGAAATATTAATATATTTGAAGATGATGAAATAGATGTGCATACAGACAAGTATAAAATGTGCTAAAATGTAATGTAATATATTTAAGTAGTGGATAGTTAAACAAAGAGAAAATGATAATAATACAGATAAGGGCACAAATCTAGAAGACCAAAATCTGAAAATATAGCACAGCAGCTTGGTTAAAAGTATTCTGTTTCAAACCTAGAAAACTTTTGTTTGTTTTTAACTTGCAAGCATTACCACGTAGCATTGAAATATATTTTAACAGTTGTAAACTGATTTGTTTCTTTTTCAGATCTGCTGTTTGCAATGTTAAATCTCTTTGTGTCCATTCGGCTCAATTCAAGAATCCATTTTTAATTACTGTTTGGCATCTTCAGCGAATATCTTACATCAGCATTTATAGGAGTTTGCTGCTATACAAGCAGTAATTATTCTTCCTCTGTAAATTTAACTTTGGATTCTTTGTTGCTGCTTGTATTGAATGTAATGAAATATTCTTAATACTGCCATTTGTCAGCATATTTTGAGCCATTCTTTTTGTGGATTGACCAAATGCAAGATTTAAATAGGAAATATTTCAAGTCCTCTGTAATTACTACCTTGTAGCGCAATTTGTTTTTGTGAAATCGTTTCCTAAGTAGATTCTGGTGAAATCACCCTTTCTCAAGGGCTAATATTCTGTCTTCCTAAAACTGAAGGAATTTCGGCAAATGAGCCATTGGAAAGATCACATAAGTGCACACCTTGAAGAGTTAGCAAATTGTTATTTTGTAATTACTTTTCAAATAGAATATTTAACTAGCCATCTGTTTATCAAGGAGAGATAAGGAAGTGACTTACTTTAGATGATTGAAAATGAGATTAGATAAATTTCCAAAGATGGACCTATCCAGTGTTCCTCTGTTTGATGACTGATTGCTGCCTCTGTATCCTAGGAACACTGATTGACCTCCTGTATCTTAGATGCAATTAATGGGCTACAATGCTACATGAAATGCTGGCTAGATAGAAGTAGTCCTGATCCAGCTCATATATTCATATTCTCCTACTCTCAAGTCTAAATTAGCCCTGTTACATTAAGCCAAAGTATTGACAAATTTCTAGAAGAGTAAAGAGTTAACACTTGACTGATACCCCAAGTAAGAGATCCATTTAAACATATATGTTGTCTGAATCTTTTCTGCATGATTTCATATACAGAAACAAATTGATTACAGTACAATAAATGTTTCCCAAACAAAGTATGTATTGAATTTCCACTTGTAACCTTTAGTTAGGCCATTAATGGAATGTTAAAAATCTTAAAGCTAAATAAGTGGACTATTACATTTCAACCCAAGTTCCTCTGATTATTATAGTTCAATTTTAACCTAAACTATTTTGAATTATTGCTGTTACATAGATATCACATCATGAAGACTTTTCATTAAATTTTTCAACTTTTATTCTGCTAGTTCATGTAATATAATCCATTGTGGTTTATATATGATTTTCAACAATGACAATTTAACAAAAGTTTAAAACATGACAAAATGAAAATACTAAAATATAAATGATATGGTCACAATATATGGTGTCTGTAATAATGAAATAACCTTGCCTTGTGACTTCAGAATTGCCATATTTTCTTAAAATGTGTGTTTTATTAGATTCTAAGCAAATAATTATGTGCTTCTTTACACCATTGGCGGGTCTTGATAATCAACTTTTCTTTATTAAAAAGCAAACGTCTGATTCCGGTTCCGGCTCCAGAGCCTGGGGCTCGCTCGCCGCTTTGTTGCCTTTTCTGCCCCCCCACGGGGGCGAGACACTCCGGTTACCGGAGGTCTCCCGTAGGGTCGGCTCGGAGGAGACGTTCTTCCTCACGGCGGTGGGGAGAGCGATCCCCTCCGCGACCTAGGTGAGGAGGAACATGCTGCGGGGGGTTCTCCCTTCGCCAACGGCTGTCGGCGCCATTCACTTCAATGTAGAGGGCTGAGCGGAAGAGATCGGAAGGTTTGCCGAGGCTTCAGCTGCGAGGGAGAGTGAGTTTAAAAAGACTTTTTTTTTCCTTGCTGCCAGCCAGGCTGAACGGACTGGGAGGGGGGTGTTTGTTTTAAAAAAAAAACCCTCGGACTTAAGCGGCACTTTAAAATGGCTTCTCTGGAAGAGAAAGCGGAAATCTTAAATCCGGACGGTCTCTAACAAGGGAAAGTGGTATGCGGCTACTTGCAACATTGTTTCTAGGTCTGGCTGGTTAAAAAATTTATTTTTCTACTCTCTCCTCTGGGCTCTGAGATGGGCGGTGGAAGGTGGCTTTTCTTTGTCCCTGCCTGACTATTTTAACTATGGAAAATTCCCAGCGTCTCTTTACAATTGGGACTCTCTCTGGATATTAATGAAGAATTTTTCTCTTATTGGATTTGTGGTTCCTTTCTGGAGTACCTTCGCTATTATAACTATTGAGTTGGAAAATTGTCTCTCTCTTGGTTCCTGAATTTTACAACGTTTCAACCTTGATCTGAACTTTTGGCTCCCGGTTAGTCTCACCAACCCCACCCTGAAAACGCCATTTTGGTGGCACTGACTCTAACAGTTAAGCATGGCTCAAGAAACAGCACTGACAAGTTTAGAACAACGGATGGCTTCTCTTGAAACTGTTATACAAACTTTGGTAAAAGAAATTCAGGCCCAGAGGGCTGAAAACATCAATTTCAAGAAGGAGTTATTGGACACACGGAAGCAAGTGCTGGAAAACACACAGAAGACTGAAGAATTGGAAGGGGGGTTGGTGGGGGTTAAGGGAGAGATTAAAAATGTTACTAAAGAGGTTGGGGAAACAGATGGGCATGTGTCTAGGATTGATATGGAAAGAATGACATATTTTTTGAGATTTCAGAACGTTCTTGAGGAATCTGGTGAATGCCTCCCTGATCTTATGAGCACAATTTTAGCAGACTATTTACAAAAACCTAAAGATGAGATCAGGGGGGACATTGACCTAGCCTATAGAATTAACTCAGCATATGCCAGGATAAATGAAGTGCCTAGAGAGATACATGTGAAATTTGTTAGAAGGTCAACCAGAGAGGAAATCCTGAAAGTGCAGAGAGAAAGTCCGTTAATCTATCAACAAAAAACGGTTGCTATCTTGAAGCAGATCCCTAGGAAGATTAGAGATGCAAGAAGGAAATTTTCCTTCTTGTCTAAAACATTGTTTGATCACGGGATTTGGTTCAAGTGGGTGACACCCGAAGGGATGCTGGTGTTCTGGGAAGGAGGAAGAGTGAGGATTAAAACAGTTGCTGAGGCGGAAGCCTTTCTTAAAAAACATTCCTCTGCCCTGGGGGAAGATCCAGGGGGGACGGAGGGGGCCACGGCCCCGCCCGCTGGGGGCCAGGGAGGAGAAAAAGAAGATACAATAGCCAAGAGACTTAGATCGAAAAAATAACTTTGCCTTGATTTTTTTGAACAATTTTGCATAATATTTTCTGGATTTTTTGTAAATGTCTGACAGCATGGAACTGAGAATTTAGGTATATGTACTTGCTTTTACCTTGTAGTGTTATGAAAAATGCTTTTTTTTGTTATTTTTTTATTGTGTATTTTGAGGTCTCGGAAGGGCCGACGACTCTGACGTGAATGCTCTCAAAATTTCTTTGTATCCCTTACCCTACCCTATAGAAAAAATGTAAAACCAATAAAACTTTTTCAATATAAAAAAAAAAAAAGCAAACGTCTGATGGTGTCAGAAATATTAAGGCAAAAGGTAGCATTAAATCTCTTTTATATTCTGTCTTGAGAAACAATTATGCTACAACTTCATAGTAAGTTTAGCCAAACACTGAAGTCATAGCTATGCCTTGCCTTTATTGATGATAGGAACAAAATATTCTATAGTATCTGGAAGATAAATTTCCCGTTTCATTATCTGCAAGTTGGTTTTCCCTTTTTCCCTGTAGATAAATTATTGGTGACCATAAAATACTTTTAAAAAATGTTATAAAGTATCAGTTCTTGCAGAACAAAAGGAATAAAAAACAAGTGCTACTGTACCTTTTTATGCAGAATTTATTTTATTGAACATTGGTTTTTTATCTGAATTGGATAACCAAGCAACAAACCAAGCAACAAAACTAAAACCAGCTACATTCATTGTACGTATGGTAGTGTTAATCGGGCAGAATGCTTGGAGTAAACGTTTCATCCATGTTATATAGCATTTTTTTTCAGACAATCCATGTGGGAAAATGTCCTCTTAGAGGACTCTTTCCAAAGAAATTAAGGAAATAGCCTGGAAGAAAAAATGTTAATCATCTCTACCCCACAGCAGTTTCTACCAACAGGTTTTCTGCCTCTTTCTAGCTATACCGAGCCTTCTTTTGTTTTATGTTTTCCTTCCAAATAAAATGTATGCATATCTGGGTTCAGTATTAAAGTAGAAGTTCCACCACTGCCATTGCATCCCATTTAATCACTTTTTGTCAATGGCTGTTTTTTTTCTCACTATCAAAAGGCACCTCGTGCTCACAGCAGAGATCAACTAAATTCTCAGCACCGTCTTCCAGCCCAAAGCCAACTGGTACTTGCATGTAAAAGCCTTTTATTTCTTTGGCGGCATGCAGTCACATACTGATCGCACTTTTGACCTAGCAGATTGTAAACTGCTGCTAATAAATCAGTCCTATACAGGAGAGGAACAATTTTATTTTATTCAACTTTATTCAACTTGGCTTTAATTAATATATAATGTAACAGTTTTAGTTATTTCATTTTTATTAACATAACGGCCCTCTGCAAGCCAGGAGATCTTTTGTATTTGACAAAGGATGGAAATACTTTTGTTTTTGATAGTTGGAGTTTATTTACATTGCAAAAAGTAGGGGTTAGTAAACATAATCTCAACAAGCTTTGAGCAAATCATGCATACAGTTTCTACCACCTTGGAGCTAACAATATTTTTCATTCCATCTAACAATGGTTACTTTCCCTGCCAATCCTCTTTCCTGATTTCTCACCATGTTTATGAAATGTTTTGGGAAAATTCAGAAGTAGGTTACAATGATAAAAACTTTTTTGGGTTTGTTTTTGTTTAGTTTTTTTGTTTAGAATTAATGATAAGTTGAAAGTTGATCAAGCAAATAGCTTAGGTTTTTTAATAAACATTCTAACTTTTTGATAAAGGTTTCATGCAAATCTTTTAAAAATCCTAAATTAACATAGAATATATTCCCTCCAAAAAGTATACAAACTCATTTTATACGTGTCTGTATTAGCCAACTTTTGAGATGAGATGGAAGTATTTGTCAAATACTATGATTCTATTCTGCATCAATCCTGTCATTACCTTTTTTCTAAGTTTTCTAACTTAGATCTATTTTCCAACTAGACATACCAAAAAACCTTCCAAAATAATACAAAGTGACAGCGCCATTCAGAGAATTTAAAAAATCTAGTACAAAATGAAACCATTCTTTTTACTAAGCTTAATTTCAGAATATATCAATAACACCACCAGAAATTATTAAAATAATCCTCTTGGCTGTTGACATTGCACAACTTTGGGAAAAAGACACAGTACCAACAATATCTGATTGTGAATTTAAAATTTCAATATCTGATTGGAACTATATGCAGCACAAGTGATCCTATATATAGGGGTCTTGTTGTTGAGTGTAAATCTCTTAGAAGGGCAGCTATTGTAAATATTTAAAATAAATATATCCATATTAGAAGTTTAATTTTAAGCAAGAATTGCTTCCATAAATACTATGTATCATGCTGCAAGATAAGTACAAATACTTATAAGGTTGCTAAAGTTTATATTTAAAAAGCTGTAAATCAGTTGGAAATCAGAAATTAAATATTTATATTATTTTCAGGAGGTTCCCCTCCCCTTTTTTTAGTATTTATAAATACGTAATAATTTAGTAGAGCTGATGGCACTAAACTCAAAGATTTATACTTTTTTTCATATCATAAAAACAGCTAAATGAATTTTGTCTAGTGTGTCTTATCTTTTTTTTTAAATTATTATTATTTTTATTATAATTTTCCACAAGTTATACATATAAACATAAAATTTACTTTTTTTTTTAAACAATAATCCACCCAGTGCTATACAAAACGAAAGGAAGAGTTGGTTCTTTGGATATCTTCAATTGTCTTTAGTGTGTCTTATCTTAAGTGTTATTTAGAGCCTCGTATAACTTGGTCCACTTATTGGTATTATCTGTTTTGAAACTGTATCTTTTAAATAAACAATCTGCTTTGAACTTTAGATTCTAATTTTTAGATATTAGATTACAATATTGCATAAGTTCCTGATTTGAATAGGAAGTTATTATTTTTGCAAACTGTGGCGCATGATGGGAAAGGGAAAAAATTCCAAAGATGAAACTTTATCCAATTTGTTCATGCAAGCTTATGGAAAAGAGTGGACTATGAAAATAAAGACTGTTGTATTTATACATATTCAGTGCATACCATAAAGGAAATTTGCATCATTGACAAGTATCTCTGTTCCCTTGAAAACATATTCTTTGATATCAAAATCCAAAATATGGTGTGACTTCAGATACAACTTAATTCTCTTTCTTTAATGACAATTGGTACCATGTGTCTTGTGAATAATCATGGATTATTTCATTCTTTTTTTATTTTATTTTTATTTTCGAATTTATACCCCGGCCTTCTTGTTAGGACCCAGGACGGCGCACAGGCATTTACTAAAATCACAGTACAAAACAATATATATCATTAAAACATTAAATAATTTAGAACCCGTGCTAAAAGCCATTTAAAAACCCTACCAAATTATAATTTACGTATAAAAAGTCAGAAACGGGGGGCTATCCTAGGCCGGCTTGTTGGAATAAATACGTCTTAAGGCGTTGGCGGAAGAGGCGGAAGTCCGAGGTAGTACGAAGGTCGGTGGGTAGGTCGTTCCAGAGGGTCGGGCCCGCCACAGAGAAGGCCCTTCCCCTGGGTGTCGCCAACCGGCATTGCCTAGCTGACGGCACCCGGACAAGACCCTCTCTGTGTGAGCGGATCGGACGAAGGGATGTATGGGGCAGGAGGCAGTCTCGTATATAGCTAGGCCCCAAGCCATGGAGCGATTTAAAGATAGTCGTCAACACCTTGAAGCGCACTCGAAAAGCCACAGGCAGCCAGTGCAGCTTGCGCAGGAGAGGTGTTATGTGGGCTTGCCTTGGAGCACCCATAATCACCCGCGCGGCCACATATGACCAATTGTTGTAATCATTACATTCTTGCAATGGAGGCATTAGATGATGGCTTCATTCTAGTTGGAGTATAGGCATCCAAAGTGTAGTGATCTCATTGAGTTCACTATTAGATAGTTGGAACCTCATAGAAAAGGTGGTTGTTATACTTAAATTCAAAATAGAACTAAATTGGTCATATTCTTACTCTGTTCTTGGTCACTTAGAAAAATCGTACAAAGGACACACCATGCGTAGCATTACAGAAGAATTCCGCTGGTGTGTGGGTGTGGGTGTACGCGCTAGCTATGTGGGAAATGAAAGTCATGTAAAACTAAAATGAAGGCATGACATAACATCTATATCTCTGTCTGAGAGCTTAATAAGAAGAAGGTGGGCTGTGTATATTTTTAAACATTATACTTATTGCTTATTTTACTTGTTGAATTATACAATTGGTAAAGCAAAAGTGATTTTGATGTTTGAATAGTGGCTTTTAGTTGGAAGTAGCTTTTAAGAGTAATGAATTTTACTCCTAAAATTCTAGCATCCAAACATGGTCATGGTAGTTATAATATTTTGGGTTAGAAAGTTTCAAACAACGTATCTTTCTGACATGGACACCATACAATACAATAGCAGAGTTGGAAGGGACCTTGGAGGTCTTCTAGTCCAAACCCCTGCCTAGGCAGGAGTCCTATGCCATTTCAGACAAATGGCTATCCAACATCTTCTTAAAGGCTTCTAGTGTTGGGACATTTACAATTTCTGGAGGCAAGTTGTTCCATTGATTAATTGTTCTGTCAGGAAATTTCTTCTCAGTTCTAAGTTGCTTTTCTCCTTGATTAGTTTCCACCCATTGCTTCTTGTTCTGCCCTCAGGTGCCTTGGTAAATAGTTTGATTCCCTCTTCTTTGTGGCAACCCCTGAGATATTGGAACACTGCTATCATGTCTCCCCTTCTTTTCATTAAACTAGACATACCCATTTCCTGTAACCGTTCTTCATATGTTTTAGTTTCCAGCCCCCTAATTATCTTGGTTGCTCTTCTCTGCACTCTTTCCAGAGTTTCTACATCTTTTCTACATTTTGGCAACCAAAACTGAATGCAGTATTCCAAGTGCGGCCTTACCAAGGCGTTATAAATTGGTATTAACACTTCTCATGATCTTGATTCTATCCCTCTCTTTATGTAGCCTAGAACTGTGTTTTGTTTTTGTTTTGTTTTTTATAGTAAGAGAGTTGAGAAGTATTTATTATGATAGATTACTGCTAAAGGGGAAAAAACAGAAAAGGAAACAGGAAAGTTCTCAATACAAAATCAGCTGAGGTTTTCTGCAACAGACCAAGCATTACAGTACATACTCACAGATGGATAAATTGAACCCAATTTTTGAGGGAATGCAAACCATAAAGAATTGTATGTTCTAGCAAACAGTACCTATAGCAGAATAGAAAGGAGGTTGACTCCCTCTATACTCTTAGCCCTTTGCTCCTTAACTGTCTTAGTTTTTTGAGGACTTTCTGTAGCAAATAGAAAAGAAAAGGTGACAGAAAAATGACATCATGAAAACTCAGGCTCATTGTCATAATATTGAATCTCACTTGTAGTCATTGCATTTTCTTGGCTTTTATCCTCTATTTCTTTTGCAAATTGGAGACTATATTAAAACTTAATTCAAGAATAAGATACATTTTCTTTTTTTTAAAGAAGAGATGGGGTATCTTTGATCTGTGGGCTTAGTGGCCCTGGGGCACTCCAGTCTGATGTATTATGTTCTCTCCAATGATTACTATCAAAGACACTGCTTTTATTCCCTCCCCATTTCTAGACTGCCATCTAATCTTATCCCCCTATGTATCAGGCACCTTTGGTCTTTACTTGCAAAGTCCTTTAGAGCATTGGTCCCCGACCTTTCCTCTTTTGTGGTGGGGTGGAGGGGATGATGCTATGTCAATGGTAGGTGCACACGTAAGCACGTGCAGCTCCATCTGCTCAAGTGGTGCACACACTCACCCACCACCGCCTGAACTACTGCAATGCTCTCTACATGGGGCTGCCCTTGAGGTCCACCCGGAGGCTCCAGTTAGTACAGAATGCAGCTGCGTGGGGGATTCTGGGAGCCTCAAGGTGACACCTCTCCTGCGTGAGCTGCACTGGCTGCCTGTGGCTTTCCGGGTGCGCTTCAAGGTGCTTGTAACCATCTTCAAAGCGCTCCATGGCACGGGGCCTTGTTACTTGCAAGACCGCCTCCTGCTACCAAATACCTCCCACCGACCAGTTCGCTCCCACAGATTAGGCCTCCTCAGGGTGCCGTCGGCCAAACAATGCCACCTGGCGACCCCCAGGGGAGAGCCTTCTCTGTGGCAGACGCTGCCCTCTGGAACAACCTACCCCCCGACCTACACCTCTTCCGTCGGGCTCTGAAAACGCACTTATTCCGTGTGGCCGGCCTGGTTTAGTAGCTTTTAATTGGTTATTTTAAATTGGCTTTATTCAACTTGGATTTTAGAACGGGCCTTAATTTAATTTAATATTATTTTAAAGTATGTTATTTATTGATGTTCTTATATGTTTTTTATTGATGCCTGTTCACCGCCCTGAGTCCCGCAAGGGAGAAGGGCGGTATACAAATTTAATAAACCATAAACCATAAACCACTTATGCAGCCTGGTTCTGAATGGGCTGCAGCCTACTAGAGGGCCATAGCCTGGAGGTTGGGGACTCCTGCTTTGAAGCACAGAATGCCTTCCAGAGAGTTGGAGATATCTGGAGTGTGCTTTGGATGTTGTATAATTTAAAAGACACTCTTGCTTAACATGACAATAAAGGTCATTGAGGGAGGTAGTAGTTTCCCCTGCCATGACAATTCTTTCTCTTTGTAGGTAGTAAAACAGGAACATTTGAAAAGCCCATTAGAGCTAGTTTGTATAGTGGTTAAAGCATCAGGCTACTATTTGAAGACTGTGGGTTTTGGTTCTTGGGTGTGAAATCCAGCTGGTTACCTCACCCTCCCTTCACAACAAAAGTTATTTCTTTGTAATAGAATAATAAATGGGGAATGGAACGCCAGACTTCCTTGTGTAGAATGGTGAAGTGTCTTGTATAGATGCATATTTGCCATGTCTCCAATATTCTGACATCTTCATTTTCTTTCTGCCTCCTCACCCACTGTATAATATCTCAGCTTAATATGGCATTATTTCTAATTCACTTAAAACTTAGGTCAATCCATGTAATTGGCCATATTAGACCTCAGTATTGCCGTAACTAGATAGAAGGATTTCGATGGAACAATCACCAATCAGCAGATATTTGAGCCAGTGGTGGGTTTCAATTTTTTTTAGAACCTACTCTGTAGGTGTGGCCTATTTTGTGGGCGTAGCTTGGCAGTCATGTGACAGGGTGGGAGTGGCCAACTTGTAAAATCTGGTGACTTACATTGACTTACTTCTGGGTCCGCCAGTGGAACCCCCTCTCACCGGCTCTCTAAATTTCACCATCCGGCTCTTGTGAGTAGGTGCGAGCCTGCAGAAACCCACCACTGATTTGAGCACATAGAGAGGTTCTGTTATTATCCATGTATACATGGGCATACATGTGAGGTTATGAAATGGGTTTTTTGCTTCCATGGATAAAACAGAATGAGTAATCCGTGTACTCTGGTTCCTAACACCATTTTTTTCAGCTGTTAGTGGGTCCCATCTGGCTATGATACTAACTGATGAAGGACACCAGGATTTGATGCTTTGGCTTGTACTTTACTTACTTTTCTTGCAGAAAGAATATTTGTGGATAACCAAGCTGGCTGATAAGCAAAACCCCTTGTTGCACTGATAGTTTTACCATTTCTTGGATTCCTGTAGTATTTCTATTATGGAAAAGAAAGTTTATTACAGCATATTTTATGACTCGGGAATGAAATTCCAAAACTTTGCCATTAAGAACTAAGTAATCATAATGTAAGAACAAGCAGACCCTGTAATAATCTAAGGAAATTGCTAAGAATTATAACAATATTCTGAAGGGAGTATTGATAAAATGCCTTTAAATTCATACATATCATTATAATGATCTTAATCCAGAATATCAGTCACTATGCAGTTATTAACATGAACTAAAATTCTTATACCTTGGCAAGATCTATTGACCTTGTACATGGTGATTAGCAGCTTTTGAGAAATAATGAGGCAGGTACTATGAATCAGGAAAGAAGCATTTGTGGTTCTTTGTTAGTGATCCATTATGAAACCAAGTTCTTGCTGTGTTGATATGTTATTTCATCAGAGTAATAGTATTTTTGCCTTCATTGCTATCCCATTAAACTACTCTATTGGTGCAGATTATGTAAAATTGACAACCTGGGTGGATGGATGTGTTTGAGATTTTTGATTGTTAATAGTTAATATGTATTTCTTATCTAGCTGCAAAGATTTATCCCTCTCAATATCAGGATTTACTAACCATGATCAGTACTGAAAAGTGGAAGCACTGTGAACTTGCTGCTATAGCAGTATCAGAAGATGGGATAAAATAAAGTAGGCTAGGCTTAAAAGGTAACATCAATATTATGTAAACAGGTAGTTGTGAGGTCATTCAAATCAATTAGAAATTGCAAGTGAGGATAAATATATCTGTGATGTCCCCCTTTTTCAGTTTTTAGAGCCTACTTTTAATAAAAACAATAGATTTCTAGCACACAGTATACTTCATGTATCCTCTGAAGTATGTGTAATTTGAGATTGATATCTGCTCAGTTCTCCAAATATTGGTTGATATGGTAAATAGTGCAAAATGGTTCAACATTCTGCATACTCCAGTTTTTTTGTTAACTTTAAGGGAAAAATAATTTTGAAAAATCCGTTCACAGATTGAATATAAGTCATCAATTATATTGATTGTCGGTGTTAAATGTCTGTGGAAATTCTCAGTCATCCAGGTCATAGATATCTCAACGGTGCTTCAATCCACCCCCCACCCCAAAAAAAGCAACTGGACAGTTGTTTCTTGATGAAGAGGAACAAAATGTTATGCTTCTTATTCCAAGAAGCTTCATCAGTTGTGATGGTGGGGCGGAGGGGGGGGGGCAGATGAAAGGATAGGTACTGACAGTTGGGACTGAATGGTGGGAGAAGGGAAAATAGTATTCCCCCCCCCCCCGACCTTTGCTTGGATGAGAAACAAAACGTTTTATTCTACTTTTATTATTCTTCCTCAAGGAAAAAAATAGTCCAGTTTCCTTGGGGGGGGGGCACCTTTGTGTCAGTGTTAAAGTACCACTTTCCTTTGATATTGTCTTTTTTGCTGTCTTGTCTTTCTGATATGTGTCTCATTTCATCTTCCATCTCTTCCCTGATAGATTTCTTCTTTTCATCCCAACTGAATGATGGAAAGAAAACTCTTCTGTAAAGAGTTCAGGATTCCGTCTGTTTGATCACTAACAGAATAAATAAAACAGTACCAAATTTGGTATGGTTGAAGATACCAGAAAAAATAAAGTCATGTTTGAAAATGGGTAGGATTAAGCTGGGAAGGAAAAAATAATAATCAAATTTATCAATATTTCTATGGGAAAGACAATTGAGCAATGGATAGACGTTGTCAGTTGCTCCATGTTAAGTTCCTTTCTCCAGGTCATGGGGCACAGATCATATGCAACTCAATTTGTATTTTCATTGCAAACCAAAATGCAACATGAAAAGAGAGCAGAAATCACATGCACAAGCATGCAGGGCAATACATTTACAGCTAATCCTTGATTTTCAACCATCTGTTTATTGATGGTTCAAAGTTATGACAGCCATGGAATAAGTTACAACCCCTCCTCAAATTTATAACCATCATACCACCTATGTAATAATGTGATTGCAATTCAGACTCTAAATTCCAAATTCAGACTCTAAGCAACTGGCTTGCATTTACAACAGTTGCAGAATCTTGCAGTCATATAATCACAATTTGCAACCATCCCTGTCAGCTTCTGACAAGCAGAATCAATTGGGAAAGTCAGATTCGCTTAACAACTCTATGATTCACTTAATGACTATGTGCTTTGCTTAATAGCCAAAGTAAAACTGATCGTAAAATCGGGCAAAGTCACATGATAATTCATTTAATTACGTTATCATTTAGTGATCACAATTCCAGGCTCAACTGTGATCATAAGTCAAGGACTTACTTGCACACCATTCTAATTAGACTTCATATATATGTCTGCTCAATTAGGGGCAACATATATGCCCCTACCCTGATTACCTCTCACATATATACACTGAAGCAGCATATAGACATCTACCTTTCCAATCATCACAGATGTAACATATTACTTTATGCAGACAAAGCAAGCATGTCCCCAAATAATATTTAAGAAGCCACTGAATGGACTTCATGCATTTTTTTAAAACATCCAAATAATGATGAAGCCTAACAGAATCAAACATTAAATATGAGCATCAACCTCTGAAAATCTAATGTTTCATAGTTGCAGAAAATCTCTGAAACACTATGGAATTGTCTAGTTTGTATCTGGGCTAAAGCTGAATAAAATTAGCAGGACACAGTCACATGGTATCATGCTTAAATCGCAGTAATTAACTTAACAACCACAGACACAACTGACAAACTGATGTCATAAGTCAGGTGCAGTCACATGACATTTCACTTTACAAATGCATCAGCAATAGAATTGCTGGTCCCAATTATGGTTAGTGAGGACTACCTGTATAGTGTGGTAAGGAAAAATATTCCATTTTCAATAAGAGTCTGTAAAAATTACTAGAATAATTATGGTGCTTCTGGGAAGGAAGATTATGGATGTTCTCTGAAGAATGGAAAATATATGAGGTAAAAAGTAAGGATGTCAGGCTTGGAAGTCATCTTTGTATAGGGTCTCAAACCCTAAAGACTCACTTCTGCTATAATTAGATTCTTTAGTACTGTTGAGAATCTACAATCTATATGATAATCTTTGTAAATTAATCATTTTTTTTCAAGAAATTCAAATCATCCGCGGATCTTCCCCATGAATTTTAATTTTATCTTCAACAATTCATACATAGGTATCAGAACATTTTAGGTGTTGTTGCATGCGTAAACAAAAACATAAATAGGAAATTTCCGCTGCTAACAAAACTTAATCTAGAATGGAATTAAATGGAAATTAGAGGCTGGAGAATGGAAAACTGTCAGGACAGTACAAACTTCATGAGTCATATAGGGAAAGATTTTTTTTTCTTTATTCAGATGGGTAAATTAGCAACACTTCACAGTTTCAAGCTTTCCTCACAAAAGAAGTCAACAACATTTGGAATTTTTCAGGAAACGATATCAGAAAAGGCAAATGTATCAATGATGTCCTGTGGATTAAATAAGGACTCTTTCAACACTTCATTGTAAAAGATAGGCTTGCATCTCTAAAGCTTGTGCCCCTCTATAGAGAATACAATCCAGTTCAGAGGAAGTTGGTTATCTATGAAGTTCTACAATAAACAGGGGAGCTGAAAAAAAATTATACTAGGCTAAGAGGAATGTGCAGGTAGGACAAATTGATCTATTGATTCTTAAAGTTGAGCAGGAATTTGAACTTAGATGGGCCTTTTTAATCAGATTGACAAATCTGGCCACAAATTTTAGAAATTTTCAAATCTTACTTATAATGAGGTTCTTTTTTAAGGTGGAATCTCTTTGAAAAATTTGAAATACTTTCCCCCAGGTTTCTCACTGCGTAGGCTCCTTCCTCCAGAAACTTAAATCTCACCTGTTCCATCAAGCCGACTTGGCCTAACTTATGCTTCTCGCCTCAGTCTGCAGTTTAAATTATTTTATTCGGTTTTATGGGTTCAGTTTTAACTTTTATAAATTTGTTCAGGGTTATTTAATTTGATTTTAACTTTGTATGTATTGTCATGTTTTTAGTAGTTTTTAATTTTACCTGTACACCGCCCCGAGTCCCCTCGGGGAGAGGGGGCCGCCTACAAATCTAATAAAATAAATAAATAAATAATAAATTTCCATTTGTAAGATAAATCTTATATGAACCTGTCTTCTGTGTCTTATCTTGTTATGTCTGTTCTTACTTTCCCAGCCTCTCCAACAATCTCTTTCACCCTCTTTGTCTTGTCAATAGGAACAAAAGTTTCCAGGGGCTTAAATTAGAATGCTAATTTAATGCTTAGATCAAGCCATGGTTAATTGTGGGACTAGCTCTGGGAAGGTTTGAAATTCAAGCTCAGCCATTCTGCCTTGTTAAGTGGTCAGTTGGGCTTACTCTATTCTTGTAAGACATTATTTGAGGGGGGAAACAAGGCAGAATATAAATTTAACCATTGTTTTTTCAAGTATGGAAAGGTTGAAGCCAAATGAGCTGGACTAATTTGTCCTGAATTAATAGAATCTGTAAATATAGCTCCATATTGGCTACCTCATATTGCTCTCAAAAAGAAAAGCCCTCGGGCAGTTCAAAGTAGTCGAAGCCAGGTTTTCAGTAAATCTGGAATGCTTGCAAATTAAGAAGTCTAGAATGTTTGCAAACCTTGTGTGGTACATACTCCTGGTGTCATCTTAATATATTACCAAATATGGAGGTTCATGTTACTTTGTTCATATTTATGCTGCAGCTTGGCAAATTCATTGTTGTCTAAAATCTTTTTATCCTCTTTCTAAAAAGCTAAACCAAATCTCTTTTGAACACAAGAGTCCAGATACGATTTGACAATTGCATAAAAGTTTGGTGTAGTTTCTACTTCCATCAATTCACTTGTGGGGGATGATATACAATGTGTATCTATTGTAATCTCTCTTTAAAATCGAATTAACTATCCTTTTAATATCCTAAAAATCCTTTTGAGTATTTTGCATTCCTGTAGGGTTGCCTGTCTGCCTGCCTGCTTCAGCTGGATAATCATTTTTCTTGTTTATCTCTAATCCTTTTAATATTTCCTTCCTGCCCTTGTGTTACTGTACAGTACTTCTATTGTTTGGCATCAATTTCAGTGACAGCTGTAGTTGACCTCCAAGTGGAAGAAAGGTGTTTTGAATTAGATTTTAACAATGTAAAAGGATGTAAAATTTTAGAAAACACGAAACCATGTTTTCATCACAATATGACGCACAATTTAGTAACTATTAGAGCTGTGGAAATTCTTCAAGAGACATGCTTCAGAACAAAGGAGTGTAGAGGAAGCTTCCCTTTTGATTATTAAAGCAGCCCTGCTTTTTTTCCCAGGCTGGTGCAGTTTTGCAAATTGCTCCCAGCTGTCACAGTATATGCACAGCCCCTTTGCTTTTAAGAAAGGCATTCCATTCCAAAGCACTTTCTCCAAAGGATTTAGCACAGGCTTGATAAATATTGCCTGTTATTACAGGTAATCCTTGATACATGACCACTTATTTAAACCATGAACCATTCAATTCAAAGTCACAATGGCCCTGGAAAAAAGAACTTTACAACCTGTACTCGCACGTAAGGGCCTTGCCCCACCCAGCACCATACAGTTCTATAATCACAATTCAGGCACTCGGCAACCAACTCATATTTATGACCATTTGCAGTATCCTGCACTCACATGATTGCAATTTGTGACATTTTTTGCTGGTTTCTGGGAGGTGGGGAGAGTCTATTTGAGGAAACAGGATTCGCTTTTCAACCATGGTAAAATAATAGTCAAAATCAGGTAGAGTCATGTGATTACTCACTGTACAAGCTTCCTGACTATGATAGAAATTCTAGTCCCAATACTTGATTTCATTTCATTTCATTTTCATTTTATTACATTTATATCCCGCCCTTCTCCACAGAGGACCCAGGGCGGCGCACAGGAAATTTAAAAAACATACACAATAGAAGATAGACAAATAATTTAAAATATATATTAAATAATCCCCAATCCTGTGCTAAAAACCAATTATTAAAAACCCAATTTAAAACTTTTCTAAAAGTCCCCATGGGAGGTTAGGCTAGGCCGGCTTGATGGAAAAAATATGTCTTTAAACATTTGCGGAAGAGGCGGAGGTCGGTGATGGTCCGGAGTTCAGGGGGTAGGTCGTTCCAAAGGGCAGGGCCCGCCACAGAGAAGGCTCTTCCCCTGGGTGTCGCCAGTCGGCATTGTCCGGCCGACGGCACCCTGAGAAGGCCCTCTCTGTGGGAGCGGATCGGTCTAAGGGATGTAAGGGATTTACTTGTATGCATATTTAAACTATGCATATAAAATGCTGTGAATGCTATACAAGTGCTGTAATAAACATTTTATTTCATAAACACTATGAAATGCTCCAGGTAATAAAATGTAATATGAAATCATTGAACATTTATCATATTGGCAATTCTAACATGTTGTACATTAACTAGCATGTCAAGTTTGGTCAAAGGTTTAATTTCAGAGCTAGGGTAAGCAAGTTATATTTTACTGTAAACACAACTTGAATTAGTAAACATTAAGTACCATTGTGCCTTTTCTAAAATATTTGACATATTTCCATATAACCTTCCAATCATTTTGTTGGAGATACATTCATTGTTTATTAAGGTTATTTCCCAATAATCTTCATTGACAGAAATTGTCAATTGTAATAAGTTGTTGGGATTTGTAATTTTTATTTTTCATTGCTCATTCCAGACCAGTTGGATTCTTTTCCATATGAACTACTGTTTTTTTCGGGGTATAAGACACACTGGAGTATAAAACACACCAAGATTTTGAAGAGGCAATTTTTTTAAAAAAAAAAGTTTTTGCACTCTCAGACCTCCTAAAAATGTCCAATTTTTTGCAAAAATGGGCCTGTTTTCTGTCAAAAAAAAAAAGGACATGAATAGTCTTAGGAGGCTTGTAGAGTGCTCCTGGGGGCTGGGGGGGGCAAAATTGAGCAAAAAATGCCCAGTTTTTTTCTCATTTCTGCCCTCCCCAGCCCCCAGGAGCACTCTGAAAGCCTCTTAAAGGCTATGCATGGCCATTTTGGTGAAGGGGGCAGGGTTTCAGGAGGCAAAAAATTCTGTATTCAGTATATAAGACGCACCCAGATTTTCAGTCTCTTTTTTGAGGGGAAAATGTATGTCTTATACTTCGAAAAATATGTTAGTCCTTAATTTAGAATATAGTCCAGATATGAATAAACATTTGTTGTTGGTTTTCTGTTCTGTGCTATGCAGTAAGAACATCCTCAAAAGTTAGGGAAGAATAAAAATATGAAAAATGGTAAGCCAGATGGAGCAACCCTATGGGCTATGTATTGCTCTCAGGCTGAAAAATGTCCTTTTTTAAATCATGTTTTCCTCCCTTCTTTTTTCTGTCCATGGGTATTTTAGTTTAATTTTCCTGTGGGTGATGTCCCAATTTTCATTTCATTTGTATTATATATGCATCGTTTCTTGTTCCTTGATCTGTTTCTGAAAGTCTAGCACTAGACAAAGCATTTCTGATCATTATTTCAGTTCTTTTTTGTCCTGTTTGTTATTTGGTTGGTTTTTACTTTCATGGTGATATTGGGTTGTTCTTTATTTTTATTATTTTGTTCTTTCAGTGAAGGCAGCCCATACCATATAACAAAGAGGTCAGCAAATCATGGACTAAATTTTTTGCTCCTTGAGGAATACCTTAGAACCTGCATATCATTAACAGTAAAAATCATTAGCTGGGGGGTGGGGGGAATCAGGACAATATGTAATCAGTAGATTATTAGTAAAGATAGTTTTTAAAAAGCTAGACTTATGATGGAGAAGGAGGTGATGGTTTCTTTCTGCCAGATTAGAAGCAATTTATAAGAGCTATAATAATCTCCAAATTGCAGACAGGAGAGTAGCCTTTGTGAGAGACAAGTGGAAAGAGAAAGATTCTCAAGGCAGCTGTTACATGCCTTCAAAACTATAAGGGGCAGGGCAAAGAGACCTTTGAAACATGGGACAGGTAGGACAAAGACACGGTAGTTGCCTGCCATGCAAACATAGGACTAACCAGTTCAGTAGTTTGCGGTAAAGATTTTATCTAGCCACAATGTGTCAAGTATCAGAGATTTATGCAAAGTTCAAAACTAGTTAAGCCTTGTAAAGTAGGAGGTTGCAGATTTACAGCCGGTGTCCTTGTTCAGGTGGCCTGATAACATGAAAACCTCTAAAATGCATTGAGACTTAAACAATTTTGACAAATGAAGAAAAATAATTAGCTGGGGGGTGGGGGGAATCAGGACAATATGTAGATTATTTTTTTTACAGTTTTCAGTCTATTCCATTCCTAAGGTAATACTTAACACTAATGCAGGGTGAAAATAGGGGACAAAATCATAATCAGACTACCAAAGAAGGTAAGAAAGATCCCAGATTTAATTTTTCACTATAATCCTCCCTTCATAAGATGTTATCAATTAGTCATTAAACAATAACAACTAAACAGATCTGTATAACATTTCCAATTACACATTCTTTGAAGAACTCAAATTGTGAAATTGTTGCTGCATTAAATAAATATTTTGAGGTTGTCATGCAATATTAATTGGGAATAATTACCCTCAGAATGCATGAACAGTTCACTAAAATCCTAAGCATTATGCCCCATTAAAAAGTGGCAGGATTTTTCCAACCCATGCAGGATTTTTTCCAGACTAATGTTTACTGAATGTTTGCTCAGATACGCATGAGTTGCAGATGGTGGCAGTAGAAGGAAGGGTAGGGCAGAAAGTTATTTCTCAACCAGTAACTGATGTTTGGCTCTGTGGTCAGAATTTTGACTTATGCTCAAGTCTTGGCCTCTCCATTTGTCTCGACTGCATTTGAAATAATTTTAATGGTTCAGCACTGCACAACTGAAATAAGCAAGGATAGACTCCCCCACTAATTACTCCTAATTACTCTACAAGGAGGCATTGATGTATTTTAATATTGTTTATACAGTAATAGATTTATTAATGTGTTATTTAAAAGCGTTAAATATTGTAATAATTATACTTTTTCAAAATTTAAAATGACTATGGTTCGCCTCCTCCCCCAGTTCCAAAGAAGATTCAGCCCTTGTAGATTTTCTTGTAGCAAGACAGTGGTGGACATTGCATGAATGGGCTTAAACTAGTAAAAAGTTGAGTATGTGGGTGGGGAGCGTAGGTTTAAAAAAAGAGAATAGTTGCATCTATCATGTGAATTGTCAAAAGTGAAAACAGAAAACCAAGATAATGCAAGATAAAAAACTTATTTGAAGTTCTGAGAGTTATGAAGGAGTGTGCTGCAAACTGTGTGATAACATCCAGTGCTGCTAATTATATGAGCATTATTTGCATACCTTTTTACAAAAATATGTTTTATTAAAAACAATCACTATGCATAAGCAAAGCTTTTGTTTTCAAGTAGATTTTAAAACACTGCGTACTTTGTATGGAAAAGGGAAAACTGCAATTATTAACTATTCCTAATACCATATGTGGCCTATATTAGATGTCAGCAGAGTGATCTTCTGGATTCTTGCAGCTAGATGTAATAAGCTGCTGTTTTCTATTGATTATTCTTGGTCACAGAATGCCCTGAGAGGTCGATAGATAGATGATAGGCAGACAGATAATGTAAGCCGTTTTGTATCAATGGGAGAAATGTTAGAACAAGATCTGAATCAAACTAGAGAGACTATTCAACTGTTATACTGCACTGGCTTATCTCATTAGCTATTTGTCCTTGCTGTGAACCTTTGATTTTTCAAATCCTGTGAATGTGGAAACGGTAGTAGGGAAATTTCTCATGACTGAATCTGTGGATGCCTCTTTATGTTAATCCAAGACTACTGTAACAGAAAGGTTATTTACTCCTAATCGGCTTTAAGTATTTTGTTTTAAGATGGAGAGTGCAATGTGAAACAAAGGAAAATTAATAACATCCCGAAAAAGGGAATTACATTTTTAACAATTTTTATGCTCAAATAAGCAGCATAATTTCTTTCACTCTGCTGCCATTGCTCAAACCCTTTTAACCCGTTAACTTAAAATGATTATGGGATCCTATGGAATGTGACAAAAAGTTACTGTATCTGTTTGCATATTAAAAATTGCATTATCTACTTGACTTTAACAGGTTATTTAGCCTGCCTCAGTTTTTATTAATGGTTATGTTAGTATTTTTTGAGACAGTTTGGTTAAGGCACCAAGCTAGAAAGCAGTGAGTTCTACTCCTGGCTTACAGTGAAAGCCAGCTGGGTGACTTTAGGCCAATCACTCAGCCCAATATACCTCACAGTATGATGTGAGAAAATAGAAAGAGGAACTTGTGTTGGATAAGTTTGCTGCTTTGAGTTATTTCTAAAAATAAAGACCAGATACAAATAAATAATAAAAAAAAATATTTATATTATTGTTTGAAATAGTAGCTGTTTTATGAACTTCTGCTAAAATGAAAAGTAGTATTCCTTAAAATAATAGCTTGGCTGACCCCGAAATTGTACTGCAGTACTGCAGGCTACTTTAGCTGACTGAAGTAGCTAACTGCAGTTTGGCAGTTCAAATCTCAAAGGCTCAAGATTGACTCAGCTTCTATCCTTCCGAGGTAGGTAAAATGAGGACCCAGATTGTTGGGGGCAATATGCTGACTCTGAAAACTGCTTAGAGAGGACTGTAAAAGCACTATGAAGCGGTATGTAAGACTAAGTGCTATAGTGCTATTGCTGAGAAACCTGACTCAGTTCACAATAAGCCTTGTGCCAACACTCTTTGAAAGGAGCTCCACATGTAGTAAATGGTTGCAATTCAAATAACTCTCACTTATAATCCACCTGTGAAATTATTTTTTTCTTGAAAAAGATGTTAAGGAGTAATGTAGTCTTCTCTTAGAAATAGACAAATAGTCCGAATGTGTACAGACATGGCTAGGCTTCTGCCCCTAAGGCAACCAAACATTTTTAGTGTTCTGTGAAATCATTGTCTTCATGTCTGTAAGGACTACAAGTGATTATCTTGTCTCATGAAATTTTGGTTCAGGATATCTAATGTAAGAAAAAGATCAAGCAAGCAAGCATGCATCTTTAAGGAAAATATGCACACCTCATTTTCATAGGTATTGTATTTATTAGAAATATCCCTTGTATTTATGTATTTTCCTGTTCGTCAAGAACCACTACTGCAATGTAAGCTGGCTGGATAGGTGGCATTGTTAAAAAAAAATCTTTTGAAATATGTGTGCATGACTTTTCATCACTGTGAAGCTTCAGATATCAAGTAATGTCTTCCTGACGTGTGCTTACTGTCTTGCTTTCAGAAGAAAAACCAGACTGCTCTAAAGCCCGTTGTGAAGTGCAGTTTTCACCACGCTGCCCAGAGGACTCAATTCTGATTGAAGGCTATGCTCCCCCTGGAGAATGCTGCCCTCTTCCAAGCCGCTGCGTCTGCAATCCTGCAGGATGTTTGAGGAAAGTCTGCCAACCTGGCTATTTGAATATATTGGTTTCCAAAGCATCAGGGAAGCCAGGGGAATGCTGTGATTTCTATGAATGTAAACCAGGTAAGGTGTACCCTTCTTTCCTGTCCTGTCCTGTCCTGGTCAGTTTTGTCAAAGCTTATTTATAATTTAATATGTGTCTCTTCCTACTACTGAAACAAAAGACTCCCAGGCCTATGATGGCAAACCTATGGCATGTGTGCCATAGGTGACACACAGAGCCCTCTCTATGGGCATGTGCACCGTCACCAGCTGCTCTTCCATAACTCCGGAAACCCGAAGACCAGCTGGCCTGTGCACATGTGTGTGCCAGCCACCTGGTCCTTGGATTTGCAGTGCACACATGCATACTGGTCATCTGATCTGTGCGTGCACTGGAGCACCAGATATCCGAACACCAGATGGCTGGTGCACATAGGCCATCTGGTGTTTGGGTTTCTGGTGTATGCATGTGCATGCACACATTCCAGTTTGGGCACTCTGTGCCGAAAAGGTTTGCCATCAGTGTCCTAGGCCAACATTTTCATATAACATTGTTGCTTAAAACAACAACCTTAATAATAAAGTTCCTGTCAATAAAATGAGGCAAATACTTCAATTATGGTTGGCCTGAACTATGTCACTTTGACTATGTCAAAATTGTCAGTCTTGGAGAGGATCCTGAGAAAGGTGAGGAGGGAACCATATTGGAAGATCAGATGAGGTAGCAGACTATTAACCTGTGTGATGGCATATAAATTCATGAGGTAGTCAGTTGGTCTTTTTATCTTTTGTTAGTTCCAAAAAAGTGAGGATTGCAATTTGCTTTGAGATTGACAATTTTAAAGCAACTTGCATCCATGAGTTAGTCAAACTGGGGAAAAATAACACCCTTCTCGCGAGTTCTATCAAACTTCTTGAACTCGCGAAAAGGGGTTTATTTTAACCAGGGGCTTCCCTGGACACAATAGCAAGGAACGCAATGGAGCTTGAAAGGTAAAAGGCGTACCTCGCTTCTCGCCTGCCCCAGAAAATAATAAGCCCCCCCCCCCCCCCCCATAAGCCCAAGGCCATATTTCATTGGTCAAAAAAATATAAGAGCCGGTCGTAGTTTCAGGGAAACTCAGTAGTAGTTGTAGTTAATACTACAAACTGCCATTGAGGAAAATCAAGTCAACTTTCACCATAGGGGCTCATTAGGTGACTTTGGCTCAGTCACTGTGATGGAATGTAGTGAAGAGGTGGTTTCCCAGGAAGAAAGGTGTATATTCTGGAGAAGCATAAGGCAACTCAGTCTGGTTGTTGCATGTGGAAAGGAAGGTAAAGACAGCTCCTCCCTAATGGTTATGGAATAGATGGTAGATGCAGATAGTAGAGCACTCAGTTTTGCAAGATTTTGTCTATAGATATGAAACAGTTAAAGAATTCAGTTTGGAAGAATCTCACATGTCATTTTTGGTTTGGCGTCTGACAATATCTTTTGGTTCAACCTATTCCACAGAGTTTTTGTTGCAGTAACAATAGGAAGGGGAAGTGCAGTGAATGCCACCTTGAATTCCTATACATAGGGCAGGATATAAATTTAACAAATTAGGATCAGTGGAAGTATGATCTCAAGGAAGTAATATTCTAGAGGGGAGGCACCATGATAGAAAATACTTTCATTCTGACACACCTCACAAAAGGGCTCCTGTGTATGCTTCTCCTACCAGATCAAAAGATGGAAAGTTCTCATAACCAGGGATATTTGTTGATATATCATGCCCAAGCTCAGCAATAAATCTCAGATCTCCAGACACTTAGTTTTGTTATTATTTTCTTATTATTACTCTTACTTTCATATAACTAGAAAGAAGATACATATTCCCATTTTCAGCAGCATTCATTCCTTGCAGCAGATCCCTTAACACCCAATGCAGTATTGTTCCACCAGCATTTATACATCTTAAAATTTCTCTATCTGTATTGCTATTAGTAAATGTTCTATCAAGTTGCACAAATTCATCTACTTGCTCTGATTTTTTCCCATTTATATAATATTTCCAGTTGATAACTCTGTTTCCTTTCCAAAGCATTTTCATCTTTTATTCATTAATTTTCATATTCATTCAACCTTTCTAATGCTTTCTGCAAATTGTTAAGCTTGTCAGCCAACAGCACAGTATCATCTGTATTCAAATGTATAGGCACATTTGTGGTCCCAACTAGCACTTCTCAAGTGTCATCCCAGGTTTTCCCTTTATCCATAAATAGATTTAACAGTGAAAGGAAACATCTCATATCCTTAATCTTCTCCCGGCTCACTGAACTATTTCATTTATTTTCACACATTCTTTATTTCAATTATATAATGCTTTTAACATATTCACCAACAAGGCGTAATATTTGTGCAAAACATCCCATTATTCTAGCCTATTAACTTCATCATATTAGCTTCCCAAAACAAATGTACAATAAGCTTTCTTTCCTACATTTATACATTTCTCAGTGAGCCACTAAATCTAGTCTGCACATCCCTTGCCTGATATAAAGCTTCACTGCATTTCCCAAACTTTGCTCATCATTACCTATTATATATTTTTAATTACAATTCTGTTGGACATGTTCCCGAGCAAGCTTAACAAACTAGTGTAGATCTTCCAGCACGGATAATAGGAACCCAAAACCATGCATCATTTAGCACCTGCATTACAACAAATATGGTTGACACAAATGACTGTTTTTTAGGAATACATGGGTTAGCTCTAATCTGATACAAATCATCAGTCCAATTCAGATTACTGACCTGACATAATTCAACTATGGAGATCTATTCAAAGGCAGTTAATTTGAAAATAATTGAGTTTGGCAATTCAGTTGTATTAGCCATGAATCCAAAAACTAAATTAGATTTCTCACAGCACTACTCTTTACAGTTATAATAATTCAGCAATTGATTTTAAAATATGATGTATATCACTTAATGTTTAAACACTGATGATATTGATTAAAATCTCAACCTTTAGCAACTGTAGGGATAGATTTTCTGCACTTGGACTTTTATATCTCTTAATGATGCATTTGTTGGTGTCCTAATAGAATTTATCCAACATACTGCTTGCTATCCTTTTCTTCTTTTTAACTGTTCCAAGCATTATGGACTTCAAGGGAATTATGCCTCCACATAATTATATAGATGAAGCTATATAATATTTAAATACCTTGAGCAAGAACTCTGGCTTGATTTGTTCAAAAATTAATTTGTTTATTTTCCTGGTTATATGTGATATTATTCAAAGTCTTCTCCGGCAACAAAGTTCAAATAACATATCAGTAAATGAAATAGGTGAATGAATAGTTGCTTTCTAAAAAGAAATCATTTCATTCTTTTCCTTACCTTAATTGTTTCCCACCAGTATTCAGTGTGGACTGTAGTACAGTGGAATGCCCTCCGGTCCAACAAGTTGCCTGTCCTTTGGATAGCTATGAAACTCAAGTCAGGCTGACAGCTGATGGATGCTGCACTCTTCCCACAAGGTTTGTTATATCTGAGGTCATAGTATCACAGTCAATATATACTGAGGCTAAGCTTGTGACAGAAAAAGTCAAGTACATTAGTGTACTGATTATTAAGTTACTATGTTAGCTAATATTGGGTTTAAAATGGAAGATTTCCTATACTGAATAATCATTCTGTGAAGTGTTAGTGATTGTCAGCTCTGGAATAGCTTTCTTTCAGTCCTGTGTTTTGAGGAAAATTTATTTTGGGGAAAAAATATACAGCATTAATATGAAGCTTTTGTGGCATGTATAAATAGGTTTTATGGTGTCAAGTTTGATACTTCGGGTTACTCTAACATTTTTGAAGTATTATGTTGGGTTATCTTAGTACAAAGGTGTATTTTCAGCAAATCCTAAATGTCAAGGAACTATATATTTTTATAGATTAACAGCTGTAGGATATAACATGTGATGCATTATATTACTCAAATATAGAATTTCACTCACACTCTCTGTGTGACAGATTATTTAGGCTCCCCTTCAACCATTTGTGGGGTGAAAAGATAATCAGGAATCTTGAAACTGTCTAGAAACTGATCTCTGAAATGTATGGTTGTCCCAATATTCTTCCTGCCTTTAGCCCTGTTATAGACTCGTAGACTATTCTTAAGTAGAGTTTTGCTAGTACATTTTTTGTAGGGAAAAATGTAAGATTGGCTTCTACTGTACAATAATCCTCTACCCCTGCTTCTGTTCTTTGTCATCATGTGCCTGTGCATACTTAAAGAAATAAAGTATTAACAGAGTTAATTGTTTCATTCAAGTAAATCATTTTAAAACTTCAGCCTGGGTTCATCACTGAGAAACATATTTGCAAAAATTAAGTAATGTAAAGTTATATAAAATAAGGTATATTCCATCTTGCTGAGTTTCTTTCAAAACACATCTGATGTGCCTTTATTTCAAAATCCAGTAAATGTATGAAGTTGCTTCTATTTAGCAATAGCACTTCTTCACAATGCTTTACAGCCCTCTCTAAGTGGTTTACAGAGTCAGCATATTGTCCCCAACAATCTGGAACCTCATTTTGCCAAACTTGGAAGGATGGAATGCTAAGTCAACCTTGAGCTGGTGCAAATCAAACTGCCAGCGGTCAGCAGAATTATCCTGCAATACTGCATTCTAACCACAGCTCCTTAAAATTTGTAATATCTTAAGTTGTTTTCAATATATAACCTACTGTATTTTTAGGAGTATAATACCACCTTTTTTCCTCAAAAAAGAGGCTGAAAATCTGGGTGCGTCTTATACACTAAATACAATAATTTTTTGCCTCCTGAAGCCCTGGTCGGTAGTACATACCCTTATGGAGACTTTCAGAGAGCTCCTGGGGACTGGGGATGGCAGAAATGAGCAAAAAATGGGCCAATTATTTGCTTCCTCCAGCCCCCAGCAGCATTATATAAGCCTCCATAAGTCTATGCATGCAATATTTTTGACAAAACATGGGCCTGTTTTCATGAAAAATGGGCCATTTTTCTACCCCAGGAGCACACTGCAAGCACCCCAAGGCTATTTGTGCCTTTAAAAAAAAATGGGGCTGTTTTCACAAAAAACGGCCCGTTTTTGGGAAGGTTGCAGAACAAAAACTTTTTTTCCCTCCTTTTGGAAAGCTGTTTAACTGATTGATGAGAATTAGATTGATCAAGTGCCAGCAGAAACAAAGTCTTAAGTGTTGCAGATTGTCAGCGATTTCCTTCTCCAGCATGGATAAATACACCTGTAAACATCTACCTACCTACCTACTTACTCTCTCTCTCTCTCTACCTACCTACCTACTTACTGTATTTCTCTCTCTCTCTCTCTCCTACCTATCTACCAACCTACCAGCTCTCTCTCTCCCTACCTATGTACTGTATTTCTTTATCTCTCTCTATTTCTCTCTCACTCTCTATCCCTTTATCTATCTACCTACCTAACTACTCTCTCTCTCCCTATCTGCCTACTGTATTTCTCTCTCTTTTCCTCCCTCTCTATCCCTCTACCTACCTACCTACTTTTTTTTAATTTGCCTCTTCAAAGACACACTGGAGTCTTATACTCCAGTGTGTCTTATACTCCGAAAAATACGATATATTAGTTATCAGTTATTACCATACAGTTTGATGTTATTTTCAGAGAGCTGCTTTGGTGCACATCCCAAAAAGAAAAAATTGCATCTCTCTGGTAATAATTCAGAACCCTTTCTATTAATATTTTTATTTCCTCCAGGGTTGTCTGTATGTGTCAGATGATATTCTAAAAACTTGAATTAGATATCTGCTTGAAAGATGTCTTAATTATGCCATGAATTTCATAAATCTACTTGTGTTCCTTTTCTGTAAACTTAACATGCAAAGAGCATTAAAAATATGATATGAAATGTGGATAAAAATTGAAGTGCTACATCATTTATCATACTTTTTGAAGTAACGTATTTCATTACATCAGTAAAAATAGACTTGCTCTTGATGGCACATTTCAGCCCCACTGAAGAAAACCTTTATAGTAAACTATACGTTCAGCGTTAGCTTGAATAATTTTCATTTAAGTTGTCTTTTATTTTCCAAAACACAAATTCCAGAAATGTCTGGAGATTGGACAATTAATTGGACAATAAATATTAATTTATTTCATTCCTATTAATAAAATGCCATGCTTATTCCCATTTTCTGTGATATTGTTACACTATTCTTCTATTTTTTATTACAATGTTATTGTTCAATTAACCATAGAACATGTTATATCTGTTCCTACCTATGCTTTATTTAATCTAAACTGTATTACTGATTTCTCAGCTGACAATATTGGTAGGATTTTCATATGATACAAGTTGAGCAAGAATGTCTAGAAACAAAGTTTTGATGATGTTGTAGAACTGTATAAGATAATTTGAACACATTCTGCACAATATTATGGATATTTTTAATGGAAATATTGATAATCCATTTTTTGGCAAGTAATGAAATTAGATCTTTCTCTTCCTCACAAAGGGAGAAAGAAAAAGCCAATTGTAAGGGAGAACTAGGCTATCCTAAGGTGACCAGATGTCCCACTTTTGGCGGGACAGTCCCGCTTTTCAAGAATTTGTCCCGTGTCCTCTTAAAAATGTCCCGATTTTTGCCTGGGGCGGTGGCAGGGGGTGGGCGCTCTGTACGCGCTCAAAGGCGCGGGCAGGAAGCAGCGGCTGGAGCGGGCAGGTGGAAGGGGAGGGCCGGTAGGGAGGAGCCAGGCAGGCAGCAGGCGGCAGAAGAGGAGGAGAGCTGTGTGCAGCGGGACTCCAGCTGGAACCTGTGCGGCCCTGAATTTGCGCTGAGCTACGATGCGCTGAGAGCGGCCGGCCGGAAGCCCCGCCGCTGCCCACCCCGCCAGTGGGGCTTCCGGCCGGCCGCTCTCAGCACATTGTGGCGGTGGTGCAAAGTTCAGGGCCGCGCGGCTCCAGCCACCACGCACAGCTCTCCTCCTGCCTGGCTCCTCCCTCGCCAGCCCTCCCCTTCCGCCTGCCCATTCCGGCTGCCACTTCCTGGCCACGCCCCATGCCTCTGAGCATGTGCAGAGCGGCCGCCTGGCCCCACTCTGCTGCCCCACCAGATGCCTACACCTGCAGATGCCCTGCTCGGGGGGAGGGAGGGGTTTGGCCTGCGCGCGCCCCCACCAGACGCCCTCCAACCAGCGAGGGAAGTGGGCAGCGAGGCAGCCTCTGCGGTGGCTGCGGAGCCGGGAAAGGCCACTGCCCCGCCCCCGGTCGATTGTGCCCCGCTTTAGTAAACCTGAAATCTGGTCACCTTAGGCTATCCCACCACGCTGATATAATATATGTCATGTAGTAAGGCTCCTGAAATAGAGACTGGGTTTTTATTTGTGCATAAGAAAATAACTAGAACTATAATTCTTAGATTCTTGGCAGAAAACATAAAAGAAAATCCTCTGTGGGGCACAGTGGTAACTGAGGGAGTCAGAAGAAAGGGAAGTCAGGTTGATAGCAACAATATCTCAACACTAATCCTATCTTTTTCTATGTGACTCACAATGTCACATGCTCCAAAGACGCAGTGTTTAATTCACAAAGCCATTTCAATCATGAAATTGCTAAATTTAATTTAATTTTAATTTAATTTATTTCAATTTATATACCGCGCCTTCTCCACCGAAGTGGACCCAGGGCGGTGCACAGGAATTTAAAATGAACAATAATAAAATACAATAAATACAATAAATAGATAAAAGGAATTAAATCACAGCCTGTGCTAAAATTCCCCCTAAAAAATCTAACATCATTTACGTGTTTGGCAGAAGCTATATTACAAAAGTCTAAACTATTACGCAAGACCAGCTTATTGAAAAAAATATGTTTTAAGTGAACGGCGAAAGAGGGGAAGGTCCGTGATAGTGCGAAGTTCGGGGGGTAGGTCGTTCCAGAGGGCCGGCCCTGCCACAGAGAAGGCCCTACCCCTGGGCACCGCTAGCCGGCATTGACCGGCGGTTGGTACCCTCAGGCCCTCTCTGTGGGAGCGTATCGGACGCAGGGAGGTATGTGGCAGGAGACGGTCCCGCAAGTAGCTAGGCCCCGAGCCATGGAGCGATTTGAAGATGGTAACAAGCACCTTGAAGCGCACCCGGAAGGCCACCGGTAGCCAGTGCAGCTCGCGCAGGAGAGGTGTTACGTGGGAGTAACGAGAAGCTCCCAGAATCCCCTGCGCAGCCGCATTCTGAACCAACTGGAGCCTCCGGGTGAACCTCAAGGGGAGCCCCATGTAGAGAGGGTTACAATAGTCTAAGCGAGACGTCACGAGTACTTGAGTGACAGTGCTGAGGGCGTCTCGGTCCAGAAAGGGACACAGCTGGCGTACCAGACGAACCTGGTAGAATGCCCCCCTGGTCACAGCCGTCACATGGTCATCCAGGGACAGCCGCGAATCCAGGAGGACGCCCAAGTTGCGAGCCCTTTCCACGGGGGCCAATGACTCGCCACCGATAACTAGCGATGGAATGAGCTGGCTATGCCGAGACGCCAGAAACCACAGCCACTCGGTCTTGGACGGGTTGAGCCGAAGTTTGTTACTTCCCATCCAGAGCCGCACAGCTTCCAAACACCGAGACATTACTTCGACGGCATCGTTGGGGTGGTTGGGGATAGATATGTATAGCTGAGTATCATCAGCGTACAGATGGTACTCTACCTCACAACTACGGATGATCTCACCCAGCGGCTTCATGTAGATGTTAAACAGGAGGGGTGAGAGGACCAACCCCTGAGGCACCCCATAAATGAGTGGTCTCGAGGTCGACCTCTGCCCTCCTGTCAGTACAAATTGCGACCGACCGGAGAGGTAGGAGGAGAACCACTGCAAAACAGTGCCCCCCCAATCCCAACCTCTCCAGTCGTTGCAATAGGATACCATGGTCGATGGTATCGAAAGCCGCTGAGAGATCTAATAGAACCAGGATAGAGGGTCCTCCAGACATCATCCACCAACGCGGGAGGCCGGCAAGAACCCCTCACTAAGAGAAGTGTTCACAATTCCCTGGAGCCAGCCTCGTGTCACCTCCCAGGAGGCCAGTACCAACCAGGAGGGACACGGGTCCAATAAACATGTGGTGGCATTCAGTCGCCTCGGCAACCTGTCCATGTCTTCGGAAGTAACAAAGTCGAACTCGTCCCATAAAATGGTCTCAAGACCTGCCTCGGACGGTCCGCCCGGATCTATCGAAATGGAGGCCAAGTCGTCCCGAATCCGAGCGATTTTGTCCTGCAGATAACTTCCAAACTCCTCTGCTCTACCCTGCAAGGGAGCTTCCCGCGGTCCCTGATGGAGAAGGGAGCGGGTCACTGAACAGGGCGGCAGGGCGGTTATCTGCGGACGCAATAAGGGTGGCAAGATGACTACGTTTTGCCACTCTTATTGCCACTAGGTAGGTCTTTGTGTAGGACCTCACTAGTGTTCGGTCGGATTCGGAACGAGTGGACCTCCACCTGCTCTCTAGGTGTCTCTTGCGGCGCTTCATCACCCTTAGCTCCTCAGAAAACCAAGGGGCCAGGGTGGATCGGCACCGCGTGAGAGGCCGCAAGGGCACGACCCAGTCCAAGGCCCCCATGGCCGCACTATTCCATGCGGCCACTAAGTCCTCGGTCGAGTCATGGGTGAGGGTTACAGGTATAGGCCCAAGCTCCATCTGGAACCTCTCCGGGTCCATCAGGCGCCTGGGGCGGAACCATTTAGGAATCTCAGATTCCGCCTCCCCGCGGTGGGGTGTAGCGGTCGGAAAGTCCAGCCGAAGGAGAGAGTGATCTGACCATGACAGGGGTTTGATGACTACTTCCCCTACTCCTAGATCACTCAACCACTGGCCAGAGGTAAAAATCAGGTCTAGTGTGTTTCCCCCTGTATGTGTGGGGCCTTGAATTACTTGGGTCAGGTCCATGGCCGTCATGGAGACCATGAACTCCCGAACCACCTCAGATGAATCGCCTAGCGATGGCAGGTTGAAGTCCCCCATGACTAAAAGCCGGGGGGTACCAACCGCCACCTCGGCGATCACCTCCAGGAGCTCGGGCAGGGCCGTTGACACGTAGCGGGGAGCCAGGTACAGAACCAGCAGGCCCAGCTGCCTCCCAAATCCCCATTTCACACAAAGGGATTCACACCCGACTACCTGAGGCACAATGGCCTCCCTTGGCTGAAGACTTTCTTTGATAATAACCGCCACTCCCCCACCCCTACCCTGGGCCCTTGCTGTGGATGTGGATGTGCTAGCTGGCCTTCAGGTATAAAGAGACTTTGTGCTGACAGCTCTAAATAATATTGCTATGAAATGCTGATTGATGAGGTTCGAGGCTCAGTAGGCAGGATATTTCATATTTAGCCATAATTATAAGCATTATTGCATTGGAATAGGTTTACCCTCAGCATAATCATTTTTCACCCCCATTTCTTAATAGTTCTGGCCATTTAGTGGTCTTTTTGACCAGAAAGAGTTCAAGAATTTAAATTAATATTGAGTGGAAAGTGCCCAGTCATCAAGCCTAAATTAATTACAAATTATTAGTATGGCAAATATGAATTTCCTTATTAAATATAGGAGGAAAAAAAGGTTAATCCACTTCCATGGATAAATGGCCTACCCCTGTATTTTAAAAAAAATAATCATCACTTTAATCATTATCTTTAGTTTTAGGCAACACAAGTTTCTATCTTCTTTATTTGTTTACAGGATTTTTCATTCTGCTAAATTAAAGGATTTGAAAAGGCATTAGTTTAAGCAACCACTAACATATGCTTATACTTCCTAATGCTACCTTTGCTACCTTAATCAAAACTCTCATCCTAAACATTTCTTATTAGTAGATTAAATCTTGACAGTTTAAAGTTAGTTATACAAACACGTTATGTTAACTGTCCAGAAAATGTCTGAGAGTATAGAAGCTTTCAAATCTATGCAATTTGCCATATTGAACAGTCTTACGCAATTTAAAGTATAAATGGCAGAGAAATTTGATAGGTATGTTGATGATGTAATTGGAAACAGTAGGAGGAATAGATAACTTGATTACCTCTCCTACCTTATTATGCATTTCATGTCCTTTAAGACTAGAACCTGCTAGTGGGACTAAACTGACTGATTTCGAGAACCATGCTTGTTTAGGTTTTTTTTATTATAGTGCTTCTCCCAACAACTGTAGATACTAATTATTTTTAAAACATTAGTGACTTTTTAACACGTTTAGGTCTCCCCCAGCTACAATGGGATTTGGAACACCAGTCTTCAGATAAAAGTTGAACATTGTCCTTTGAACATTTTTAAATTGTGTTGTGTTGATAACAGTCATGTTGTCCTTTTATTATGTTAACAGAGGAAGACCATTTGGCTTTCACAATTTGCTTTTTTTCTGTTTGTTTTTTCCATCCCATATGTTGCTTCACTTATTTATGGAGCTTTCAATGCTTCGGTTTCAGGTGCGAATGTCTCTCAGGTTTATGTGGTGTTCCAAAATGCGAGCCAGGCTTCATCCCCCAAATAGTGTCACGTGGAGACGGAACACCTGGCAAGTGCTGTGATGTCTTTGAATGTGTCAATGGTATGTTATGTTGACAGTGTATTTGGACTAAACATTTTGAGATATTAGTATATTAATAATATTGATGTCTTCCTTGCTATGCAGCAAACAAGTAAAAAATGATGTTTAAAAACGTAATAGGTCCATTTTCCTCTCATAAAATTTATGTTGCAAATCTTTTGTACATAGGTTAAAAACCAACATTACTGTATGTTCATTTCTTTACTTCATATGAACTCATGGACTTTAGGTTGCTTATAAACTCCAATAGTGTATTCTAAGGGAGCATGCTGACACATAAGGGTTGGAGTTTTGAAAAAGTATCCTGCCCACAGTTTCAGCTAAAAAAATAAGCCACAGGGAAGGGTGTGGGGAACAAAAAGTTTTAACTAAAAGACTTGTATTTTTGTGTTGTGACATGAGTCAGATCTTGCAACTACTGATACAGATCTTTCTGTGGAATTGTTTCCTGTACACTCTGGTTAAAGCTCCTGGAATGCTTCCTGAGGCAGGAGACATCACCTCTGTCTCTTTCTTAGGAAGAGATCGTTTTAAAATATTAAACAGTACTTCAGACAAGTTTTATCTTAGCAGACGTCAGTAATCACTTAATATGTATTTATCAAAGTGGCTAAAAAATATAAATGTATTTTCAGACTACAAAGCTTTAGCTAAAGAGTTACATGTAGTGCATTCTACTCCACAGTAGCTGAAGAGAGCAGAAATCAGAAATTGTTTCGTCTTTGTTTTTATACCTGTGTTTCTGTTTGTACATGCATACTTATACGCACATATATTTTGGTGCACATGCCCATATACTTTCTGATTTGCCACTGATGGAGGGCAAGCAGCCCCATTTGAATGTATAGGTAGTCCTTGCTTACTGATGACATTAGAGAACGGCAATTCTGTTGCTAAGTGCCAAGTTGCTAGGTGGAAAATTACATAATCACAACAGGCTTAAAGCCTCACTTTGTATTCAGTCAGTAAGTGAAACATCACATGGCTGTAACTTGTGATTTTATTCCTACTTTTTCCATTTAACTGTTCATGTCAGCAGTTGCAAGGCAAACAAATAGTGATCATGTGATCATGGGACGTTGTAGTGGTCATGAATGCAAAGATTAGTTGCAACTCTTTTTCTTTTATACCAGTGTAACTTTGAATGGTTGCTGAATGAGGTAAACAAGGACCATTTGAATAACAATTCTAAAATGGGCTTATCAGAAATGAAAACATGCACTTGTGAAGGCCTCCCAACATTCCCACTTAGTGTCTCTTGCTGTAGGGAAAACAGTTTATTGTGAAATTAATTAAAATGATAATGTGAATAAGTAATCAATTTCATTGTAATTTTATTACAATATTATTACAATGACAATAAAGATGATGATGATGATTATTATCATCATCATCATCTTCATCATCATCATCATCATTATTATTATTATTATTATTTAGAAATAGTAACATCACATTTTAATAGAATTTATTATTGGCAAAATGGAGTTACTACGTAAAATTACTATCAAGACTCAGAATGCTTTTGCAAATACTCATTCTTTATGTCAGTATAGCATGGTATAACCAAGTAAAATTGGATTTATGGTAATCTATCAGTAATCCTGGGCAAAGAAAATTATTCCAATATTGAAATTATAGAATCAGTTTGGGTTAGTAGTTAAGGCACCAGGCTAGAAACCACAAGACTGACTTGAAGGCACATCATCATGCTTATCATCAATGAAACTATAAACTGTAAAAGCATTAATACTAAATATCTTTAAATCCATAAAAGGTATTTAAATTTTAAAAGTAATTTAAAATCATTTAATCAATTATAAATAACATTCATTAGATGCAAATAAAATTTATGAAAGCAATTAGTATGCAAATATAAATTTATGAGCATTCTAGATTATAAACTGAAAAATCTTACATTTTCAAAAACATTATGCTACTAACCACCTCAAAGCTGTCATTTTTATCGCTATCAAAAAAAATATTAGTTTATTGGAATATAAAATACAAAGGAAAATGAAAATAGTGGGAAATTAGGTGAAGGAAAGGGGGAAATGAGAAATTGTGGAGTAGAAAAGGAAAAGCAAAAAGAAAGTGTTGGCTTCCAGTTCTTTTTAGTACAGTAGAAAATAATCATATTACAACATCAACTTTTTACTTTTATACAATAATATATATTATAATCAAGGCTGTCTTGACTATAAGACTTCAGAAGAGAAAAAATTAAAGTATACTACACTGATTATTGTTAAATCATACAATATTTAAAATACTATTCAAAATGCTGCATAATTTTTTCAAAGCACATAGGCATTAATATAACTATATAAAGAAGTTGATATCTATAGATGAACTGATGCAGTATCTTTGTCTGACTCATTTAAAGCTGCCCCAGAAGTATTTCTGTAATTTCTTGGTGTAATAATGATAGTAAAGAAAGCAGTTATAGTCCAGGATTTTTTATTAATTAGTAGTAATTCCATTGAAGTAGTTATGGTATGATATTTGAGTATAGAACAGATGTAATACCTGTAAATAGCAAGTTTATTTAAATTTCTTTTCCTATTTTTTGCTGTAACTAGTTCTAATAGGAATGTTTTTTTAAAAAAAAATGCAGTACTAATATAAGAAAGGAAATTGATGGTGTAACAAGCTCAAGCTGTGCATTTTCCAGTGTATTCTGGTACTACTAAATACTTTATCTTTTTTGATTATTCATTTATTTGTAAAGTTTGTATAATATTGTCAATCAGCGCCTCTAATTGGATTACAGCCAGTATTTATGAAACGGTTAAAAAAAATGGGTATTGTAATGCTGGGACCACAGGCAACCGTTGTATGTATTCTTAGCTTTCTGTCTTTGAATTGTGGGAAACAATAGGTAGTATGTTTACCATATTTTGACATTTTTCCTGCAACTATATTTGTTTGTCTTATCCTTGTGACCCTTCAAGAAAAAAAATATATTTGCACAATTAAGGATATGATGCTGCATTTGATATGAAGGCAAGGTGTGTAAAAGCCTGGCTGTTCATGTTACCTTAGAAATTATGAGTCTAATAATGTTACAACTTGTAAAATCAATTCCCAATCTCATTGTATAAAAATATAAAAGTAGTCGTCGTCATCCAAAGAGGACCATGCTCTGCACCTGAGAGTAAAAACACAATAAAAATAAATGAGTTATGGTTAGCTGACCTTTCTTGAGATCCTCACACCTGCTCGAGTTTAACAGCTGAACCCTTCAGGCCACTCTTGTGTATTCCCCCCTCCTCAAATTTAAATTCTGTCATCAAGCTAAATTGGGAAATAATGGCACAAATTTCCATTACCCCCACCTTTTGTTATAGAAAATAGAAGTAGGGAAGGTTATAGTCAATTACACCGAATGTCTACTTCCAACTATTAACTATTAATAAAGGCAAGGAATGTGGTACCTGTTGCATTTCTGTTTACTGGCCAGTTGGAAATATTTTTGTGATAATGGTTGTTTGATTTAGGCTTTACAAGATATGCTATTGTAATATGCATATTGTACTTTATGGCATACTCTGATGTGTAAATATATCAGGTACTGGTAGATTTTTCAATAAACTTTTCCCTTCCTGGAAAAAATAGCATATCAAAATTCATAGATATATTAATTACTAGTTGTACCTGGCCATGCGTTGCTGTGGTTAAATGGCCAACCAATCTGTGTGTAGATGTACATCTGCACACACAAACACGTACACACACCACAGTATAACCCCCAAACTACCTACCTATTGTATTTCTTCCTCTCTCCCTCTACATACCTACCTACTGTATCTTTCCCTCTCTATCCCTACCTACCTACATACTGTATTTCTCCCTCTCTATCTATCTCTCTACCTATCTACACCTACCTACTATATTTCTCCCTCTCTCTCTCTCTATCCCTCTACCTACCTACCTACTGTATTTTTCCCTTCCTCTCTCTATCCCTCTACCTACCTACCTACCTACTATATTTCTCCCTCTATATATATATATATCCCTCTACCTCTTTACCTACCTACTGTATTCCCCCCCCCTCTCTATCCCTCTACCTACCTACCTACCTACCATGCAGCCACCTGGGAGTGTGCCACCCCCATGCCTTGTTTTGGGCCTAGTAGGCCTCCATACAGCCTCCTGCGACCAAAAATGGGCCACCTGGGAGTGTGCCAACCCCCCCCCATGCCTAGTTTTGGGCATAGAAGGCATCCATACAGCCTCCTGGGACCAAAACTGGGCCACTTGGGTGTGTGCCACCCTCTGCGCCTTGTTTTGGGCCTTGTAGGCCTCCTTGCAGTATGGAAACGTTGGATGCTTATTCGGTTGCTGAGGAAACAACCGTTGGAAATGTGAGGGGCGTGCTTAACAGATGTACTGATTCTTGTCTGAATTAAGACTAGCTAATTACACAAAACTTAATTTCAGGAATAAAGCCTTCTAGTGTTTAATGTTGTGCAACATCTTCATGAAAAATACCTTTTCCTTTTTTGCTATTTTTAGAAGTGAAGCCACCATGTATATTTAATAGCGTGGAATATAATGATGGAGACATGTTCCGAATGGACACTTGTCGGTTTTGTCAATGCCAAGGTGGTGTATCTATGTGTTTCTCCGCACAATGTGGCGAGCTACACTGTGATAGATACTATGTACCTGAAGGAGAGTGCTGTCCAGTATGCGAAGGTAATTTCTTTTGTCGCTTGGCTTCAGGAATTGATGAACCTTAAAAGCTAAATATAATATTTTATAGCAATAGTTAAAAGTTGATATGAAAGAAACTTGACATTGGTCCAACTGAAATGAGTTTGGTTATTTATATATTTAATACATTTATGTACAAATGTATATGCACTATTGTCATTATGCACAACTCTGATTAATAATGCAAGACTAATTGTAATTTGATATAATCTCCATTGTTCACAACACATTTCCAATAAAAGCATATTTCTGTTATTTTCCTATGAAAATAGTCTACATCACGTTAGGTACTACTAATAATTAATTGTCATAACATCAGAAGTTTTTTTGACAGTTTAAAATACAGGTAGTTGTCAGTTTATGACCACAAATGAGTCCAATTGAGACTTTTATTAAGTGACTTTTGCCCCATTTTACGACCTTTCTTGCCTCAGTTGTTAAGGGGATCATTGCAGTTGTTAAGTTAGTGACATAGTTCTTAAGTGAATCTGACTTCCCTATTGATTTTGCTTGTCAGAAGGTCACAAAAGGTGATCATATGACCCCAGGACACTGCAACCGTGATAAATATGAATCAGTTCCAAGCGTCTGAATTTTGACATTGTGATCATGAGGATGTTGCAGTGGTTGTAAGTGTGAAAAACGGTCATAAGTCACTTTTTTTCAGTTCCATTCTAATTTTGAATGGTCACTAAACGAACTGTTTAAAGCGGTGGGTTTCAAAATGTTTTAGAACCTCTTCTATAGGTGTGGCCTGCTTTGTGGGAGTGGCTTGGGAGTCATGTAACTGGGTGGGCGTGACCAACTTGTAAAATGTGGTGAAACTCACTTAACGTTCTTGCTTAGCAACCAAAATGTTGCCTCAGAAACTCTGACATTTGAAGCATGCAAGTCTTAAAGCTGTCAAGTTACAAGACCCTTGCACCCCTAACCCTTTAGGGAAAAAAATCCCAGGAGTGTTGAAACTTGACAGCTTTAAGACCTGTGGACTTCAACTCCCAGAATTCCTCCTCTCACTGTTCATCTTGATGATGTGCAGATGGATAGGGGGAGGGAGCTGGAACCATTTCTAAACTGCACTGTAGACTTATGGAACCTCTTCTATAGAAGAGGTTAGAACTGGCAGGAATCCACCCCTAGTTATAAGTTGACAACTGCCTGTATATAGCCTTGACTTAATGAATTCTGAGAACTTCAACCCATTGTTACCAACATGGAATATTCATTAATCATTGTAGGTGAATTAAACTATTTAAGCTTTGTTTAATTGTAGAGCGTTTTTTTTTGTTTGCTTTCAGATTCCATTTCTCCAATTAGCAACCCTGCAGGATGTTATGCTAATAGTCAGATTCAAGCACATGGTGACCGCTGGAGGGAAGATGATTGTACTTTCTGCCAGTGCATCAATGGAGAGTCCCATTGTGTGGCCACAGCCTGTGGACAAAGTTGCTTGAACCCTGTAAAGGTTCCAGGAGAATGTTGCCCAATGTGTGAAGGTCAGACATGAAAAAAATCAATTACCTGTCTTTTTTTGTGGGGAAGGATGGATAGTGTTGGATTTGATTATAGTGTTCCTATTTTTAAAAACATAACAAAAGCCCTTCCCTTATCTAATAACAGAAGAACGTGTGCCATCAGCTTTAACTGCAATGAATAGAACTCATTTTGGAGCAGAGTAAGGTTTTGTATGACTGCATTAGACATTAGATAATACAGGCTGTTGCCGTATTATCTGCAAAACAAAGGGAGAAACATGACATTCTTTGAAAAATCTCTACATCTGTAATTAATTTACAGATTTACAGAGCATTTCTTTGTGCCAGTTTTCACTATATAGTCATTTTTTTTCTCACTTGGTAGAGTTTCAGACCCACTTTAATTTTATTATTTAAACTTTTTTCATTTTGATCTACAGCTTTCAATGATAATACATTGTCATGTGGTCAGTCAGATATTACCAGATATCAGGTCTGTCTTCCTTCTGCCTTACTCCTAGCCCTTGAGCTACGATTATATCTTCAGAAACCATTCAAACTTACAACGGCCCTGATTATGTCTGGTTCTCAGAATGTCAGCCATCTCAGTACCTTCTACAATCGTGATCACAGTCTGGGAGCTTGCCAAAGTGTTCACACTTATGACTGGTTAACAAATGCTTTGCAATCACATAATCACCATTTAAAATTTTTCCTGCCTTGTGTACCCTGTGTCAGGCGCATCTCCTACACCAGTGATGGCTAACCTTTTCCAGAGCGAGTGCTCAAAGCATGTGCATGCATGCCCAAGTGTGTGTGTGTACGTGTGTGTGTGTACCTGAATCCCCAAAATGCAATGCGCACATGTTCTCTGTACATGCGCCCTGCCCCACACACACACGTGTGTGTGTGTTCCCTGCATGCCCCCCACACTCCCACACATGTGGACACCCACCCACCCCTGTACATGCTCCTCCCACTTGCCCCGCCCCACACATATGCATGGTAGAGACCAGCTGGTGGAAGGCGCACGCACATGCATGGTAGAACTGCACTGAGACAACGGCTCTTCCCAATCTCCACAGTGCCATACACATCCCCAAGCACACTATCCATGACTGCCCTCGCACATCATCTCCAACCCTCCCCTGCATACCTCCCTCCCCAATTACACACACACCTCTCCTCTACCCCCTTAAGTCCTTTTCCATCCAGTAGCAACCACTTACCTGGGATTTGGGATTTTCAATTTCCCACTGGCTTTCCTAATGACTTTGGTTGTAGGAAGTTGGCAGGAAATTGCCTCACCTAAGCATCATGGGAGAGTGTGTGTGTGTGTGTAATTTATATGCTGCCCATTTCAGTATCAAGCAGCTCTGGACAATGATAACCCAGCTTGCAGGGATTGTCATTATTAAATGATGTGGTTTTTACCAATGGAAATTCTTTTCCCAATTGCTGCTGTAAATCAAGGATTATCTGTAGTACGTCTTTTGGATCTTAGATAGTAGTCAGGTTGGATACCCATGCTTCGCTAAGGAACTATGTGATCAGACTAGATAAATTGACAGTTAAAGCTTGAACATTAATGAGTAGTTACAATTGGCCTCTCCTCTCCCCTTTCTCTCCCTCAGGCTGGCCCCATTGATCCTCTCCTATCCCCTTCTCTACCTCAGCCTTGCCCCACAGAGGCCCCACCTATCTTATCACCTTCTCTGTCTCAGATTTGCCCCACAGAAGCCTCTCCTATGTTATTCCCTTCTCTCCCTTTGGGGAGGGGGGAAGGGGGAGTAGAACATCTAACTCCTTAGCTGATGCTACGAGTGTGCTACGAGGAGGAGGAGGAGGAGGAAGAGAAGTATTAACACTTCATGTGATCTTAATTCTATCCTTCTAGGCTGCATAAACAGAGGGATAGAATCAAGATCACGTGAAGTGTTAATACCACTTTATAATGCCTTGGTAAGGCTACACTTGGAATACTGCATTCAGTTCTGGTCGCCACGATGTAAAAAATATGTGGAGACTTTAGAAAGAGTGCAGAGAAGAGCAACAAAGATCATTAGGGGACTGGAGGCTGAAACATACGAGGAATGGTTGCAGGAATTGGGTATGTCTAGTTTAATGAAAAAAAGGTCTAGGGGAGACATGATAGCAGTCTTCTGATATCTCAGAGGCTGCCACAAAGAAGAGGGAGTCAAACTGTTCTCCAAAGCACCTGAGGGCAGAACAAGAAGCAATGGGTAGAAACTAATCAAGGAGAGAAGCAACTTAGAACAGGAGAAATTTCCTGACATTTAGAAAAGTTAATCAGTGGAATAACTTGCCTTTAAGTTTGTAGGCTTTATGGTTCTGGAGATATCGTACTGATGCATGAGTGGTATTTCACTTTTATATAGAGAGACTAGCTGAATGCCCTTGCTACGCTATGAAACTATGTGATCGGGCTTGATAAACCAACACTTACAACTTGAAAATTAATGAGTAGTTACCATCGACCTCTCCTTTCCCCTTCTCTCCATCAGCCTTGCCCCACAGAAGCCTCCCCTATGCTATCCCCTTCTCTCCCTTAACCTTGCCTCACAGAATCCCCACCTATCATATCACCTTCTCTTCCTCAGGCTCCTCTCCAAACTCCCAGCTAGCAGGCCGGATGAGTCACATGCTGGCCATGCCCATGTCCAAATTTTCAGGTGGGGAGGGGGAGTAGAATGTCTAATACTTTAGCATCAGTGCATGTTAATAATAATATGCAGAATACTAATGCTCTGATGTTCATTTCAAAAAAATCCTTTGTTACCGAGCACCTAAAAGCCAAGAGGAACATATATGCCAAATTTCAAGTTTGTAGGCTTTACTGTTCTGGAGATTTCATGATTCCTGCGTGAATGTTTTTGAATTCATATATATAGATAGGAGGTATCTAATTGACTTGTTTACAACATCATTGCAAAACTATTAGGAAGTGTTCACCAACTCTGAAAGTGAACATAAGACTTTTTCTAACTTATCCCCTACATTTTCCTTTTTTCAGGCTTCAGAAATTACATATTTCAGTTTTCAATACCATGCTTGAGTCTTACAGACAGAAATGCTATACTGCAGCTATTCAGTGACCCAGTATAAGGAAGACTAGTGATATATCATTCATTTATTCATTTTCATTTTATTCCATTTATATACCGCTCCTATCTCCCCAAAGGGACTCAGGGCGGTGCACAGGGAAATTTAAAAGAATACAAACATACAACCGTAATAAATACATACACAACACTAAAATATAAATTAAATTAAGTATAGCCTGTGCTAAAAATGTAATTAAAACTACTAAGATTAAAACCCTGACTAGGTCTGTAAGGAATTTCCTCGGGATCTAAGCGAGGCCAGCTAAATGGAAGAAATGAGTCTTGAGTAATCGGCGGAAGAGGCGAAGGTCCGTGGTGGTACAAAGTTCGGGGGGTAGGTCGTTGCAGAGGGCTGGGCCCGCCACAGAGAAGGCCCTTCCCCTGGGGGCCGCCAGCCGGCATTGTCCAGCGGACGGTACCCTGAGGAGGCTCTCCCTATGGGAGCGAATTGGCCGAAGGGAGGTGTGTGGTAGGAGGCGGTCCGGGAAATAACTAGGCCCCGTGCCATGGAGCGTTTTAAAGATGGTTACCAGCACCTTGAAGCGCACCCGGAAAGCCACCGGTAGCCAGTGCAGCTCGCGCAGGAGAGGTGTTACGTGGGAATGCCATGAGGCTCCCAGAATCCCCTGCGCAGCCATCATGAGTATTTTACATTTTTTTAACCTTAGAACTCCTTCCACGACTAATCTTTCTCATTGCCCATACTTTGATTTCTTGCCTGAATGCTTAAGGGAAATTCATAGCAAATTGTGACTTGAGATGTAGCTCAATCATATGGTCCTACTACCTTATAGGCAATCAAATGTAGAGATTGGAATCCAGCAGTGTAGTTTTAAGATATATATCCCTTTTGAAAATGGCAAACCTGCTTTGTCCTTCATATTAAAAACTGAGATTCTGAATGGGCTCTTTCTTTTTAATAAAAAACAGGGTTCAACTAATCTCTCTTCAGAGATTTACTATATTCAGATTTTTTTTTCTAAGAAAGGTTTCCAGAACCCTTACGATTTTGTAAACTCTGTACTTCTCTTTATTCTGTAAAAGTTTAATTAAAGGATAAAACTAGGCAATGTAGTTCTAAAATATTTTGTTGCTGCATTAAGAATTTGGATACCAGGAAGGAAATTCTCTATATCTGAACTTGGAACTGGTATTTTTCATGTAATGAACTCAGGGAAAAGAAAAGCTGTCTGGAATGCTAACTATGAAGATGGAAAACATTTAGTCACCCCTGGAATGATATGAATGTTTTTCCAGGAAGCTTAAGTAAACGCATATTCTATAGCGCAGAAGGCAGTATTTAACTTTTTTTTGGAAGATTGACAATGTTCCACAAAGAGCACGGAAGTTTAAAAAGATCATTAAAAATAGTTCTGTCAGAGGCAAACAAACTATTGAGTTAACTAAATATTTCTGCTTATTTTGAGGCATTTGACTTCATTTTTAAATAATGCAAAAATATTTAAGAAATGTTAAAGAAACACAACAATAGTTTACATTTTAATGTTACCTTCTATAAAAATAATGTCTTGTACAAGGATATATTCCACTTTTTGACTGTGTTGTATATCCTGCTGCCCTACCAAGAATTGCTTTTCATGACTTTGGAAGAATGATGAACAGACACTAGGATTTGGCCTATTTAAACCACAAAACCAGAGTAAGGGTTAGTCTTAAAATATATTATTAATTTTAAGCACCCCTTAATAATTATATTTTTTACTTCATAAACATAAATTATATAAATTACTTTTGCCTTCCCCTGCCAAAAACTTTCTGTTCTTTTCCTTCTCATGAACAGAAATAATTGTTAGGGAATGCAAAAGGCTGTGGGAGTCACTTAGTAACTTTCCAGATGCCTGAAAAATGAATACATGTCTGTTTATGTATGACTTTTTTGCTTATCTGAATAGGAGAAAGTTTATACCTATAGTGGAAACACATTACTGTAGTTTCCATACTTAATGTAACACCAGAAAGCCTACCATAGAGTAAAAACAGAGGAGAAAATTGATGAATTTCCAGGAAAATTCAGACTCAAAATTTTGGTGACATTTGTACTGCAAACTTGCAAAATGTATAATCAGTGAAGCTAAATGGCAATATAATGGTCTTTCAAGGTTTTGCTTTGGGTTGCTGATTGGGGGGGAGCCAAAAGAAGAAGAAGCTTGATGAATGCTTTGAACTATAGGCTGCATTTGACTTATATATTTTTGTTGCTATGTTCACAAAGGCACATTTAGAGGAAACATAGATAAGTTTTGTACTAAGTTTTTTGAACAAACAGTAGTTGCTGCCTGCTTCACGATTTAGTGTGAAATAACAAACTTAACAACTCATCTAAAAATCTTTTGTTCATATTGGATGACTTGAAGGAATGAAGGAGGACTTAATATTTTAGATTGGGTTTAAAATGAAGTGAAAGATATGTCTCTCAAGCCCAGATTAGACTTCCCCATTACTACATGTCGGGGAACCTATACGTCTATCATTTGGACAGCTGCATACCTGTGCGTTTATACATCTGCACATGTTAATGTTTTGACTATGGGGCGCACAAACAGCAAAGCATAGAACAGGCTGTCGGATCAACCAATCAGCATGCAGGATGCACAACTCCACATAACATAGGATTTAGGTGTGCACGTTTGCCTGTCTGTAACTGTCTGCAACCTATGCTTATCCATCAACCCCTTCATGGCATAGGTATGTGGTGACACCTACATGCAGTTGCAGCAATTCTATAACAACTTTTAGAAGGAACCCATGGTATATTGAACACTCCGGAATGTACGTTTCATTCTTTAACTCTCTAGGTATTGTAATCACCTACCAACTCTGGGTTTTTGAATAACTGTAGAAATCCAATTCCTGCCTATTCTACTAATGAATGAGAAAATAAAGTTAAGTTATGCTCTCTTTGTATTTAGTTGATAAAAAATTTTTTGTGAGGCATTGATAGAAAGTTCTGTTTGTGCCAACAGGCTTTTATTTTCTAGGGAATAGAGAATTTTCTCTTTCTTGGCAAAAACCATGAGTAAACAAAACTTTTCCTTCACACTTATTCTGCTTTCACATTGAACATTTGGTGAGAGAGAGAAAGAGATTTTGTATCTTTTTATAATATTAAAAGTGGTTAAACATGGTTGCTTAGCAATGAAAAAGAGAACCAAAATCTCATTGATAATAAATATCAAATATGCTGGCAGGTTTAAACATATAGTGTTAATAGATAGTTTTAACTGAAATCCATTCAGTGAAACGCAATAAAAATGATGCGGTTTGAAAAGCCTAAATGAATGCCAAGATTAATTAGAGGTGGTTACTGATTAATGCTTTTTTTTTGACACAGCATGATCTGGATGATTGGACAAATTATTTGAAGGGTTTTGGACTAAGAATTTTGTATATACAAAGAAACTACATACTTCCAAGGCAATGTATTTAGCTGTCCTGAGTTGTGTGAAAAGCATCCTGGTTTACTAAAATTCCTAGGAAAGCATAAAGAATTTGAATCTCTTCTTGTGAATGCCTTTAGATCTCTTAGAACTCTATACCTACTCTTCTAATAGAACTTTTTTCACCATTCGTGCATAGATGAATACTCTAAAATGTTCACAATTTTCTGCAAATAGTATATACAGTGTTTAATGAGGCAAGAAAGTTTGTAAGTTTCAATTTTAGATTAAAAGTGGACTAGTTATTGCCAAAAAAAAAAAAATAGGGAGAGAAAACTGGAAAACCAACATTATGTGTTTTCATGGATAAGACTACAAACACTTTGGCTCTATTAATATTAAATGTTTTGTGACCTACTCAGATAGAATTGCTCAGCAAATCATAATTAAAGAAGGAAAGGTTGAAATAAAAATTAAAGTTTACTTTTTGCATACTTAAATGCTTTTCTGACTCAAAAATCAAATTGCTGAATATTTACAGAAGCAGATATGAGTCACTGGATTAAAGAATTTCACTAACTATATTAAATTCAATAAACATAAATGAAACCCGAAACTAGAAAAATGAGTAGTTATTTGAAGTGTTATGTTAACCATCTTAAAATAGCTATAACTTTAAATAAAATAAAATGGCAACATTAACTTACATTATTAAACAGTGCAGTGTGAGTGAATTTTTCCCGTTTAGACTCTTTTTCCATAATGTTTTAGACTTAGGAAATAATTTTAACGGTGTCTCTCATAATTACACTACAGTAACACATTAATAAATTTGTGGGTACGCCTGTGTGTGTAATGCTTATTACAAATCTAATATTAATTTTAAAGGATTCAATTTTTCTTACATTCTTCCATTTCTAAAATGTTTAGCAATGAAAAGTAACTTTCTGTTTATTGTCTCATCATCTGTTCACAGGCTTTCGCCTGTAGTTTGTCAAGGACAGAAGTGAAAGACTAACCTAGATCACATGACCATATGGGCTTTTTCAAACTTAACTGTTTGCCTATTCAAATAGCTAGAAGCCTGACTGTAGCTGGCTTTATTTGTTGAGTCTTGTTCAGTGAAGTGAGAAGAGCTGCGGGGGTGTTTGTTTTGTTTTGTTTTAAAAGCTACATTTTTGTGGGGGGTGGGAAATGAAATTATTTCTTTTGTTCTCTTTCTCAGCTTATTAGGACTCAGGCATGCGTATAAAATTGCTGTATCTCAAGAGGTATCTCTGTGAATGGAAGAAGATAGTGATAAACTTGTTTTTAAAAAGCATAAAAGGAAAATGAACATAATGGAAGTAATTATAGAATATTTCAAATATTATAAAGAAAAAGTCTACAATAATTTTCTTTGTAGTATAGGTATTCTGACATTATTCAGGGGGAAATCTTATCTTTCCAAATTTTAGAAAAATAGTGTAATTGGAAAACAGGAGATATTTGTCAATAAAATAGCACTGTCAGTGGATGAGGGGCATTTCAAAGAGTTAAATATATATGGTTCATTTATTGATAATTTTTAGATATTAGATTAGTATGAATATTGTTTTTATATAAATATATATATTTTAAATACCATATTTAACCCAAAATTATATGTATATAATTTTATATAATATATTGTGTAATATTATATAATAAAATAGAATCAGCATAGCAATTGGGGGAAAACTTTCGGTACTGATTTTCTCATAGGGTATATGTACATTTGGAAAAGATATATATAAAGACATTTCCAGCTGCATAATCTTTTCTCTCCTTCATGGAATATTTTGAAAGAAAGATACTAAAATAAAAATGTAATGAAAATTCTCTATGAGTGTTAAAAACTGGGGTGTGGGGCTGTCCAGTGTTTGGATAAAAATGACATTTAGCTCTACCTGTTCATTCCAAAATGAGATAGTTGATGTGGCATTAATATTAGAATAATAATACCAAGAAACAAAGAAAATACTAATATTTATAAATAATGTTTGCATCAGGATTGTGCAGAGCCAGTGATTTGGGGGCAACAGTGGCTGGGAATGTCTCAGTTCAGGTTGGTTTACCAGCTACAAACTTTCATGGACAACATGTTTTAATAGCATCGTTAGATTGTTATAATATCCTTTAATGTTGTTCACAGTTCAAAGATTCTACCAAAGGTGTTTACTGAGCACTGTGATATGATTAGGATTTACACATTATTCACCATATATATTGAGAATAGACATTATTGTTGGTTTTAGATATTGGATCCGCCTTCCAACCAACAGCTGTTTCAGGCTCCACCTCCACATATGCCCCATTTTCAGCCTCTGCATCCCATTTTTGGCCTCTGGGGGCCACATTTTCCACCCATTCTGATGTCTACCGCCCGGAATGGGTGGAAAATGGGGTGCGTGGAGGCCAAAAATGGGGCGTGCAGAGGCTGAAAATGAGATGTGGGGGCCGAAAATGGGGCACACAGAAGTGGCAATAGGCTATGGCAATCCTGCAGCCTTAAACAGTTGATATCGGGAGGCCAATCCAACGGACAATCAGCTGCTTGTGCTAATCAGGCTGTGCTGAAACTGAAGCTGTTTGCTGCAAGGAGGCAGAGGCAGATTTTTTTCCCTGTGCTAATCAGATTGTGCTGAACTGAAACAGGCTGTTTGCTGTTTGCTGCAAGGAGACAAATTACAGAGAAGCAGAGGCAGATTTTTTCCCCTTGTTTTCCTCCCCAAAAGCTAGGTGGGTCTTATACTTCGGAGCATCTTATACTCGGAAAATACAGTATACCATGGCTAACACTAGTAGGTAATGATTAAGGTTTTGGAAAATATATTCCAAAACGACAATGTATGTATGAGAAACATGCACCCAATGGTCTTCCTTATGACACCATTGGAAGAAAAGGTTAACTTAAAAAAAACCAGACAGAGTATTGAAGCTTTTGAACTGTGGTATTGGAGAAGATTCTTCATAATATTATGGGTAGCTAAGAAAACAAATGGATTATAGAACAAACCAATCAGAATTTTCACTTGGGGCACAAATGACCAGGCACAGATTATCATACTATAGGCACATGGTGCAGCTCTGTTGAAGAGTCCATAGTTCTAGAAAGGATAAGGATAAGAGAAAAAGATGATTGGCAGCACAGTGAAGAGATTTAATTTCACTGGTTAATGGGTGCATTAAGCTCGGAAGGGCCGGAATAGGAGAAAATTATTCTAGTAAAGACCTATCTGTGCTTCTGAGAATCAACACTGACTTGATGGCAGATAATCACATATCCGGATAGGGGCTATTTATATGACTGCAAACTTTTCATTTCTGAGTTCAATAAATCATCAATGCTAAGCAATTTTGGGCAATTGGACAAAATAAAATTTTGTCTTCATTAAAATTCTATGCTAATTGCTAAAATATTTATTGTTATACTGTTCCTATAATTTATTGCAATAATTAGAAGAATGCTAAAGCAAAATTGAAGACTTTGTCTAATTGGTAATGATTTTATTAATACACTTCCTTTTCTAAATTCAGTTTGAAAAAGCTTCTTGTTAGATCTAATTTAATTCAACAGCTTTAATTTTCAGCATTGATCGGGTCAGTGGGATTTTATTCCTGAATAAATTGCACTATTCCATCCTTTAAGAAACTCTTCAGGATTTTAATTACCTCTAGGTTGTAATTAGCACATAAAGCATTCTCTTTTTTCATAAATCTGTTACTTGAATACTGGCATGCAATTTATAACACGATTTGTTTGTTTAAAAATACTACTCATTAAAAATAATTCTAATACAAGGGCAAAGGTAACTCAAGTTTTAAAAAGTACAGCTTTATATAGCTACCAATAGCAGCAGCTTAAAAGTTAACAACAAACTAAAACTAACTTTTCCCAAATTTTAAAAATAGATAAACAAGTAAGTTTAGTATGTCCACACTGCTGCTTAAGGAAAAGGCATTTCTTAGTTGTCTCAGTCCTAAACTCTGTTGGGCTTTTATTAATGAACATGAACATGTAAATTGATTTGGAAGTAGGCTGACTGCTAGGCCAGTTCTACAGGCATAACATGTTCCTAGCATTTTAAATTCTATTAGCAACTTTACCAATGCATTAATTGCAGCTTCTGAGGCACTTTCCAAGGCAGCTTCTCTTACCATCTATTGCACTAGTCCAATTTTAACAGGAACTGTCATAAATGGTTAAACCAGCCACATTTGGCAAAGAGCTTTAGTCATAAAACTTGTGTCCCCATTATTAGCAATGGTTTTAAAGAACTCCTATGATAACTATGTCTGAGTTTGAATTATGATTTCAGGCTATATTTCAGTCTATATATCAAAGCCTTATTATTTGTTTGTTTTTTGCTTGTTTATATTTCACATTCCTTAGCCTCCTTCCCACATTTCCACTAGTGACTTTTAGAATTTAATATGATACACTGCATCAAACATAAGTAATTTATAACCATATGTTCCCTTTTTCATTAGAGCCAACCTATATCACAATAGGTCCACCTACATGTCCTCCTCTGGTGAACTGTACGCTAAAAGAGACAGACTGTATTTATGACTTCAAAGTAGATCAAAATGGTTGTCGTATTTGCCAATGTAAAACTAGTAAGTACAAATACTATGTTCAGTTATCTTGTTTGAAAAAAATATTCTTAAATTTCATATTGATGTTTTTACTCAAAATTCAGTTGGCTCATGCAAAATCCTGGTGTTTTTTATTGGAAAATCCTGTTTTTCATTTTGTAAAATAAAATATTTCCAAATATAGATTTTTGCCATGTTTCAGTAAGGCAACAAACAGATCAGAACACCTTTATTATTTTTGGTAGATGGAGTGCCTCTTTGTTAAATCATATATAAAAATATAGGTTGTTTTTTAAGTTTTGATATGTTGATGCAAAGTAGTTCAGCTACAGCACCAATGGCATATTGATTAAAAAAAACAATTATTACTACCTATTAAAACTGCAATTAATCAATAAATTTGGAAACTCAAATTCTGTTAGGATTGTATAACATTATTATTTAAGTATTTTTTAAAGTCCTGTTTTTCATTTTGCATCAGTACCATCAACGTGATGGTGTCTACTATCCAAAACATGTTCTTATCTCTGTTAAATGGGCTAATCAAGCTGTTTATAGCATAGATTTTTCTTCTTAAATACATGAAGTTAAAAATAATTACAGATGATTTGTCGTAGCAGCTTTACATATTGGAACAAAAGCTATAAAACATATTGGCTCATTTGAAGAAAAAAAACCAAACGAAATACTATCATAATAGCTAACATTATTGTGGAAGACTTCAACATGTAATTATAGCTGACACTTTTCAAACCCGAGAAAGCTTTTGAAAGATTGTCACTTTCAGGCCTCAAGCTTGAAGGAATACTGATTACTATTAATGCAATTCTGCTTTATTTTACTATCAGTTAGTCCATTTTGAGTTTTGCAGGGAAGAAAAAGTTCTATTACTGCTTATCTAATGCCCCGTATATGAGCTTCTGGCTGGTTTCAAAATTCTGTCCTTTTGGCTCTCGTCTTCCAGCCCCTTTGTGCCTGTCCTCAATTATTGCTTAGCTGATCAAGAAAAAGCACAAGGACAGGGCAATATGCCAATAAAACCCAGTAATGTATTTTATTAGCATAACTGACTTGTCCATACATTTATTTAAAATTGATGTATCATTTCATGTTGATACGAATAGTATATTTTATATTATAAGCCACTTTGAGAATATTTAAAATCTGGAATGTAGATAATCAGACAATATAGTATCGAATCGAATCGAATTTTATTTCTAACCCGCTCTCTCTCCCCGAAGGGACTCGAGGCGGGGCACAGGGAATTAAAAACAGTTAATAATAATAATAATAATAATAATTTATTTCTTATAAACCGCACCCTCTCCCCACAGGGACTCGGGGCGGTGCACAGGAGGAATAAGAACAATAACTATATACATATGTCATTAAAAATACATTAAATTAAGTGACCTGTGCTAAAATACCCGTTAAAACTGTCTAACTAGAAATCCCCAATAAACCCTAAAGACAGAGGAGTAGCTATCCCAGGCCGGCAAGGCAGAAAAAGTGTGTTTTCAATTTAAGACGGAAGGAGCGGAGGTCCGTGGTGGTCCTAATATCGGGGGGGAGGTCGTTCCAGAGGGCTGGGCCCGCCACAGAGAGAGCCCTTCCCCTGGGCGTCGCCCGCTGACAAAGTCTAGTGGACGGCACCCGGAGAAGTCCCTCTCTGTGGGAGCGAATCGGTCGTGAGGATGTATGAGGCAGGATTAAAAAAGGAATACAAAATTTAAAACAATAAACATACATAAATACTAACTAAAAGGCATATTATTTATTTTTATTTATTTATTTATTTATTTTATTACATTTATATCCCGCCCTTCTCCGCAAAGGACCCAGGGCGGCGCACAGGAAATTTAAAAAACATACAAAAATAGAACATAAATAATTTAAAATATATATTAAATCCCAAACCTGTGCTAAAACCAATTATTAATTAAAACCCAATTTAAAACTTTTCTACAGTCCTCATGGGAGGTTAGGCTAGGCCGGCTTGATGAAAAAAGTATGTCTTTTTTCATCAAGCGGAAGAGGCGGAGGTCGGTGATGGTCCGGAGTTCAGGGGGTAGGTCGTTCCAAAGGGCAGGGCCCGCCACAGAGAAGGCTCTTCCCCTGGGTGTCGCCAGTCGGCATTGTCCGGCCGACGGCACCCTGAGAAGGCCCTCTCTGTGGGAGCGTATCGGTCTAAGGGATGTATTAAACAGAAAACCCTGCGCTAAAATTCCCAAATATTTACTAAAAATCCCTAAACAATCAGAAGAGACTATCCTAGGCCGGCCAAGCGAAAAAGATGTGTTTTTAATTTCAGACGGAAGGAGCGGAGGTCCGTGGTAGTTCTAATATCGGGGGGAAGGTCGTTCCAGAGGGGTGGGCCCGCCACAGAGAAGGCCCTTCCCCTGGGCGTCGCCCGCTGACAAAGTCTAGTGGACGGTAGAAATCATACCATTGTGGGTGACTGGAAAGATGAGAATTCTTCTCATCTTAATCCTTTTAATTGTTGAGACAAATAATAATTGTCTCTTTTTACTAAACTTTCTGTGTTCTTTCACAGGGGAGGAAAGGTGCACCGATCTCATGTCAGATTGTTCCTTGGACTGTGACTTTGGTTTCCAAACAGATGTCCATAACTGTAAGATCTGTCAGTGCCACCCACGGCCTAAGAAATGCAAACCCATAGTATGTGACAAGTACTGTCCCTTTGGATATTTGTACGTATTCTTATTTTAAAAGCATATTTACCACAGTTTCATTTGCCTTTAACATTGTGTAAAGTAAAACGCAGTAACTATTTATGTTTCATGTTGAAGACAGGAAGTATATAAAGGCACAAAAATACTCTTAGCTAAAAATATTGTATCTTTATTAAGGTTAACTTTAAATAGTTTTGAATGAAGAAGTAAGTATTGAGTTTCAATGAGATTTATTTTGCTTCATTTATTTAATAAAGCAGAACAAAGTGGGGAAAATGAAACATTAAAAAATAGTCAAAAAAGGAAACTAGAGAATAAGATGTATTTGCAACATAAAATTTATATAAAAGAGCTTATCATGAATATACAGATGTATATACATGGTTTTTATAGAACAACTTCAGAGAAAATAACTGTATTGTATTATGCATAATCTACATCTATTGGCATCTTGTTTATAAGTTGCAAATAATATCTGCTCTTCCGTCCACTGTGTAATTTGCTCCATAAATTTGTCCATTGTTGAAGAACTAATATTCAGGTTTTAGAGAAGAGTACAAAAAATCCATTTCCATTGCCAGTTGTCAATTTCTATGCAGTAAGTATGTAGTTCCAAAAAATGTATGCATTAAAATATTTGTTTCAAATCAAATTAATAAATGTAACAACTTTACAGAGCATAGCAAATTTAGGACATTGCAAAAGCATGTCTAAACGAAGTATTATTATGGTTTCATCCTCAATAATCTAGTAATTTACTTACTCTTATCCGTACAAATGCAATGGGACAAGTCCAAACTCTTATTTTAGTTGTATAAGCAGTAATCTAAGATCCAATGATGTCTTGGTATTAAGATTACAATGTTTTCTCATTGTTTAGGCAAAATGGAGGTCTCTAATTCGCTATTTCATTCACTCTTTACAATTTATATATTAAAATGATAATATGATTATAAGGATTGATTGTGGACTTTTTTGTCTTACTTGGTTTAAAGATCACTTCTAATAACATAAGGGTTTTACCAATTTTGTGACCTAGTTTTCTCTACAGCTTCAATTTTGTATGAGGAAAAAAATGAACATACCAGAAATAATAACCAGTTTTTGGGTTATCCCCCATTGCTGTGGAGTTCATAGTTCTCTCTCTAATAAATTCAGTGCAGCTGATAAATGCAGTTATGCAGTTTCTTCTATTGCAGTTGAAGGAGTTTTGTTTTCTGTTTTCTACCCTTGAAGTAGATGAACATTTAAAGTGTTCCAGTAATACATCCACCATATTTTACATGAAACTCTTGATATTAAATATTTTTCACCATGACCCTTCTCAAAGGAAATTTCTCTCCTTTTCTTTAGCTAGAATTAACACTTTTTAACAACAGTTCAGAATTGGTTTTTAATTATTAAATCCAGATCATACAAAATTTATTATTTATTTATTTAAATTTATATCCCGCCCTTCTCCACCCAGGGCGGCAGATAAAATGATTTACCTGAAGCAGCTAAATTTAAAAACTTCTTATTTAACTAAGCATCACTGATATTCTTTTTAGTATAGAATTGAATATTTTATAGACCAAGTGTGATTGGACACACAAGGAATTTGTCTCCAGTGCATAACTGTCAGTGTACATGCAAACAACAAGGTAGTATAATCAGGTTTTCAGCAGAGTAATAACACAAGGAAAAAGCTGTCTAGTTGTTTTGGCCTGCAATGCTCTATAGCTGTTTTACTGTTAGTTTTTCTTCACTGGGAATATTAATAGTCTGAATAAAGGCTGAAAAATCAAAATTTAATCCAGATAAGGTAGGGGGTTCTTCACCAGTAGCATTGCTGACCTAGAAATAAGAATTTAGCTTGTCTTCAGTGTTATAGCGTCGACTTTGCTCCTGGATGCTAAGTTGGCCAGGTTTATGTTTGCTCAGCTGTCTAATGCCTATGTTCTTGGAAACATAAGATCTTGCCATGGTAACATATGCATTACTTATAATAGGTTTGATTATTTAATTATCTAAGGCTTCCTTTGGCTGATTTTGAAGAGTGGCTATACATACAATGTATGCTGAGGCTAGCATATATGATAATCTTATTAAAACATTGATTTCTAGTCTTTCATCCTAGCCAGCTTTAGCTTCCCCAATCTAGCATAAAGCTAACATAGCTAATGCTGGGGGAGTAGGGTTTTTTCTCATTGCTAACACTAGCCTTAGCTGCCCCAGAGTTAGCTGTGGTAGTGAGAAGAAGTCCTGCCAGTTTTCCTTTCCACACTAGACAATAATAACTTCACCAATGTTAAGCTGCACTAGCATAAAGCAAAGAGTCTAGTGAGGAAAGAAAAACTGACAGGATTTCTTCCCTCAATTACGCCATATGGCCCAATAATACCTCCCGCCTGGACTACTGCAACACTCTCTACATGGGGCTCCCCTTGAGGTGCACCCGGAGACGTCAGCTAGTCCAGAATGCGGCCGCGTGGGGAATTCTGGGAGTTTCTCGATATTCCCACGTAACACCTCTCCTGCACGAGCTGCACTGGCTGCCCGTGGCCTTCCGGGTGCGCTTCAAGGTGCTAGTGACCATCTTTAAAGCACTCCATGGCATGGGACCTGGCTACTTGCGGGACCGCCTCCTACCACATACCTCCCTTAGACCTGTCCGCTCCCACAGAGTGGGCCTCCTCAGGGTGCCATCCGCCGGACAATGCCGTCGGGTGGCCCCCAGGGAGAGAGCCTTCTCTGTGGCGGGGCTTGCCCTCTGGAACGACCTACCCCCCGATCTTCATACCATCACAGACCTACGCCTCTTCCGCCAGGCATTAAAGACATATCTATTTCAAGTAGCCGGCCTGGCTTAATTCTAATTTTAATGGATAAAGTTTTAATTGATTTTAATCTTTTTTACTCCAAATTTTCTGCACAGACCCTTATTTAATTCCATTTTAAACTCTTATATATTGCATTGTTTTGTATATGTTTTTATATTTCTGTGCACCGCCCTGAGTCCCTTTGAGGAGATAGGGCGGTATACAAATTTGATAAAATAAAAATAAATAATAATAAATAAATAATGAAGCAGCCTGTCCTCCTTCCCTACTCCAACTTCCTGAGCTCTGGATATCTTTGAAAGGTAGATGAGTGAATGATGACTGGGGTGGGGTGGGGATTGTGGAATCTGGTCCTGTAGCAAAGCAACCCCAGTTCCTGTGGGGAGGGGAGGAATTGGTAGGGGGATACACTGCAGCTTCTTTGCAGTTGGTCGTAAAAATGAATGAGCATAGGTGTGTGCTGCAACAGACATATGTTTGGGTCTGGATCATAACTACCTGTTGCAGTCTCTCTCATAATTTCAAATGGTCACTAAGTGACCTGATGTAAGACAAGGACTACCTGTATTGTATTCCATGAATTGGAAACTAGGGGTGTGACCGAATATCAGTTCCCTCGCTTTCTTTTTTTTTTTCTTCCAAACAATTTTTATTAATTTTTACAATTTTTATAGGAAAAGGAGATATGGTAAGGTTCAATGATAACATTTTAGGACTTCCATGTCGGGGTTGGTGATCGCCTCCGGGGCTTCATACAAATACATTTTAAAAAATATATAGTGGTGAGAAATAGATATATCATATTACATTTCATGCATTCAATCTTTTTTTTTTACATCCATCTTGGTTACAGTGAATTTCAAAACATACTTATTTTTGAGATCTGAGTCTCTTAGCAATAGTTTCTTCTTCCTCCTTCCTTCCAATGGGTGGAGCTGCGGCCCCTCCTGCTCCCTCTTTTTCTTCTAGGAGTGGGGAGTGCTTTCTAAGAAAAGCCTCCGCCTCTCCTATTGTTTTGATTCTAACTCTACCCCCTTCCCAGTATACCAGCAATCCCTCAGGCATCAACCATTTAAACCAGATCCCTCACTTTCTGCATCCACATATTTGACCTTGATTTTTGATGGTTTAAACTTTTCTGCTTAAGTATTTTTAAAGTCACCTGCCAATTTTGCCACTCCCCAATGCCTAGAAGTTATTAAAATATTCCCCAGTACTACCTGCATATTCACTGTTGTATTTCTATTTATTTCATCAGTGAACTGTGCCCTTTTTTTAAAAAGCGCAAAGCACTGAATCAGCTGAAGACTGATCTAGACCTCATCTTTTTCGGGGAGTTGGTCAGATTTTTTTTCCAGAGAAAACATACTTGGAATTTTAGCAATCACAATGCTTACCGTCACAAAATGCTTCATTACTAGTGAGGCAGAATTGGAGCCTGAAAGTTTCTCCTTCTCTTTCACATATACAGTATACACCCATGTGGAAGAGAAACCTCATATCTAAGTACAATCTTTATTGTCATTGTACTTAAATACAACAAAATTGTTTATCTAGACCAGGGGTCTGCAAAGTTGGCTCTTTTAAGACTGGTGGACTTCAACTCCCAGAATTCCCCAGCTAGCTGTGCTGGCTGGGGAATTCTGGGAGTTGAAGTCCACCAGTCTTAAAAGAGCCAACTTTGCAGACCCCTGATCTAGACCAGTTCTCACTTTTACTGTCCACAGTTCAGGTCTCACTTGTTTGACTTCTCTGAATTGGGTCATGCTAAGCCTCAGGCTCTTCATTTACTCCTCCTGTTATCGCAAGTCACCTCCAACCACTTTTTCCTCCAAATCAGTCATCCACAACTATGCTATTTTTTATTTGTTCTCACACTTTGTAATCCAGTTACTCTTAACAGTGGTGCCAAGTTCTTTTTTTTTTTTTTACTTTCTGAGCAGCTATAAATATTTTATCACAGAGGTTGTCTCTCTCTTTTTCTGTTGCTCCTGTTAGCATGCAACAAATCAGTCATGAGATTCAGTCCGCCAAATCTTTTGTTATATCTGCCTTCCTGTATTAAGTCTTTAACTTCATCTATCTTGTTTCCTGTGCTCTGCATATTGGTATGCAGAGACATGATAGCAATGTTCCGATATCTCAGAGGGTGCCACAAAGAAGAGGGAGTCAAACTATTCTCCAAGGTACCTGGGGGCAGGACAAGAAGCAATGGGTGGAAACTAATCAAGGAGAGAAGCAACTTAGAACTAAGGAGAAATTTCCTGACAGTTAGAACAATTAACCTCTGGAACAGCTTGCCTCCAGAAGTTGTGAATGCCCCAACATTACAAGTCTTCAAGAAGATGTTGGATAGCCATTGTCTGAAATGGTATAAGGTTCCTGCCCACGCAGGGGGTTGGACTAGAAGACCTACAAGGTCCCTTCCAACTCTGCTATTGTATTGTATTGTATGTAAATAGCAAATTTATGACCCAATATCCCTCCTCATATTAATAGAACAGACCCTATTCCTCTTTTGATGCTTAAAGTTCTTATCTAAAGATCTTACATCTGGTTTTTCTTTTGTCAGGCCCCACAATATTTGAGTTTAAAGTTAAATCAAGCTGACTATCTTTTCAAATATATATTTCCCAGTCCTTGTGGGATGTGATGTATCTCACAACAGCAATCACTCCTATAGAAATCATAAGCCACAGTTTCAGAAATCTAGTTTCTCACTACTAACCAGTAGTTCTTTTTTATACTTTCTAATGCTCTTCTATCAATGGAACCCTCAACTATTTGAAGTTTTGGGCCTAACATTTCTAAAGCTGAGCAATAGTTATAGTTGATCTTGGCAAACTTATTGGTCCTGGGGAGATAAGGAAGAAGGGCTAATTGTGGGGGGGACGGGGGACATGATATATCTTGGCAATAGTTCTGCCCTATTTATTTATCCAAATTTAGGCACGATAAAGAATAAAAGAGATTATAATGATTCCTCCAAAATGAAACATATAAACAATGTTAAGGATGACATCAGAGTTGTAAACTAGTATTCCACGTAAAAGTAAAGGCTCATTCCTTACTCTGTTCCATTAATTATAGGGCCTAACTACTTATTACTCTTAACAAAATGTTGTTCAGACAACCAAAGCAAGATTGAACATGAATTATATAGTATAGTATAGAGTACCAGTATAGTCAGATTCTATACTGGTACCCCATCTAGTGGATAAAGCAACAGTTGCAGCTGAAAGTTTAAATAAAAGCTGAAGAAAATTATTAATGAGAGAAAATAAAATATAGAGAACTGTAGCCTGACCAAAATTGTTTATGACATTGTTTCTGTATAGTGCCTGAGATCAGTTATTAGTACACTAGTATAACAGTAATGGCTGCTATTACATGTAGGATGGATATTACTTAAATTGCTTATAATTTGTATTTGTTGCCATGCTTACCAAACTTATTTGAGTTCCGGAAATCCAGATAAGGAATTTATTTATTCACAAGGCTTATAAGCTTTCCAAACAACAGACTCTGAGCAGCCTATAGCTCCCCTAAATAGACAGTTAAAATAAATATAATAATGAAACCATGCATTGTAAGGCAGATTAAAACCCAGAGGGTTTCCTTGATTCTCAGCTCACAGTGACAATGTAAGCTATGGTCATTTGATCACAATTTCCAACATTCCCTAAAAACTTCTCACAAGCATAGTCAATGGGGAAGTCCTCAATAGGAAATCAGAAGTCATGGTCACACAAGGTCCTCACTTAACAACATATGATTCGAACTTAACTGTGGTACCTTAACAATGATAAAATGCTGTTGCTAAGCAACATGGTCACATGACATTTTGCTTTATGACTGCATTGCTTAGCAATTGCAGTTCCAGCCCCAATTACCATAATAAGCCAAAGACTATAAAATAAAACCAATTCCTTATTGAACAGATTTGCATTTGAATCTGACCCAAGTTCAAAGGAAAAACATATAAATCACATCTGAAATATTAATTTTGGTATAGCATTAGTGATTTTTTGCCCCAAATCTAATTTAAAGTAGTAGTAGTAGTGGTGTTAGCAAAAATTATGCAGAAATTTAAAGCACAGCCCTTACAGTCAGAAAAAGAAGCCTATGTCTAGCGATGTTTGCTTGTAAGCATATTTAGGAACATACAAGTAGGTAAAACAAGAAATACATGATTACTTTTTTTTTAACTTAAATTTCAGAAATAAAATATCTGATGTGGAAAGGCAACATTGGACTTTGTCCCTTTTTAAATTACATAGTTTCCCAGTAAAAATCTATAAAAAGCTAACCCCTTACAAATAAATAGTTCAAATGATTTGAAGAATAAGACCGCTTTGCATTTATTGCCTAGTATTGAAAAGGAACAATGGTAGCTGTTTCAGTGTAAAAAATGAAAGTATGCAATAGCAACAATTACTATCTATTGGCAAGTAAAAACAAGAGATGTTACCACTTATTGTGGAAAATCACTTATCTATAACTTATGGAGATTGTATTTATTGTTTAAAATATTAACTATCCATTAAAACTATTAAACATTAATAATTATTTAATCACGGTGTTTTTAATGTAAACATGCCGTCCAAGAAGACTTAGGAAAGCATTCAAAGATCCTCCAGATTGCTCTTTTCACTTAATAAAGTTGGCTTGAAACTTTGATTCTTACTTTGAGATAGAGCTCCCACTTTTCCTGAAGGCACTGGTAAAGATAGGAAGTTTCTTACATCTAAACCATTAGTCAGCCAACAAATATATATGTGTGAATTTCTAAATCTTTCTTATTTGAGGTCCCTTCTAACTCTGATAGTTTATTATTTACTCATTAGGATAGGCAAATTACTAGAAAATAAAAGGAATCCAGACTCTTCTGTAATAAATAAAGGTAGTCCTTGAGTTACTACTATAATTAACCCCACAATTTTGATTGTAAGTGATCACAGTTGTAAAGCAGGTCATCATTGACCAGAATCAGTTTTATGACCTTTTTCCAACAGTTGTTAAGAAGCCACAATTGTTAAAAGTGAGGTGCTGGGGTTGAATCTAGAACTTCTTGTTTCTCATGATTTGCTGCCACCTTTAATATAAAGTGAGAACTCTCCAGTGTGATTATACCTAAAGACTAACAATTAATTTCTTCATATGATTTCTTCATTGTTGTTTAGCCTGGTAAAAAAGTGAATATGTATAGGGAAGTTTAGGTTAGCAGTTGAGCTCAGAAATGTTCAAAGTATCACCTGACCTAGGAGAGAAGAAATCTGGAGGGAGAGAGATTTATTTTGTTTGAACCTCTAATAGTCTATAATTATAGGCCTTATTTTTTTTAGTCTGAGCCTCTTAATTTAAAGTCTGCATTTTAATTGGGATGTTGTGTTATATTGCATTTTAATGTTATAGTTGATTAATAAGGAGCTGTAATTCATATTGGAAGGGCAGTATAAAGATATATGGTAATCTGAACACAAAGAATAGGTATAGGAGAATCTGCAGGCTTTTTAAAAAAGCTTCTCATTATACTTTAATTTGAAAACGGGAATATTCATTACTTGTAGTGAAGAGCTACATATCAAGCTTTCTGCAATAAATGCTTTCCTTCTGTTCATCACTTGCTCACCACTGCATTAATTCATTATAATTAAAATTAAGCATTCAAACATATTAAGGTTGCTTCTGATTAAGTTGAATAAGTTCAAGTTGATAATAGCGCAATTGTACGTTTCTTCTTTTAGATTTCTATTTGTGTTGCAGCATTCTGTCCAAAGAACTATTATTTAATTTGATGATAAATATATGTTAGATGGATATTGGCCTCCAAACGTATGAATTGAAAATAAGGTCTAGGTTTTTGTTTTAATCAGGTTATTCAACTTTAATATATTTTCAAATAATTCCAGAACAAAATATGATTATTTATGAAAAATAATATAAATAATCTTCATTATCTAGCAAGAACAAACATGGATGTGAAATCTGTCGTTGTAAGAAATGCCCAGAGCTTTCATGTGGGAAGATCTGTCCAATGGGCTTCCAGAAAAATAACCAAGGATGTAATATCTGCAAATGTGCTGGTATGTGCAACTATTTCAGATATATTTTTGACATTCTTTGACCTCAAACCCAATTAAAATTGTGCAATGTGTAAACAGTTCCAATCTATGTTCAACAATCCATTCATTTAATTGGAATATTAGTGAAAATATTGAAAGTTTTGAATATTGGAGAGTAGTGGGTGTATAGGCATTCTCCCAATGGCTTACATGGAGGGATGTGGCCAGTCACAAAGCAACTTATTAAAAAAACCTTTGCTCAACAGCTTCAACTTTCTTTGACAGGACAGCTGGCAAACTTTCAAACAAGCAATAAACTAAAACTATCAAGTATTGTTAGTTTTTAATAATGCTTAAAATCCCATTGGGTCTAAGGGATTCTTGTAAATAAAGGCTAGCACTTTGTTTTACAGTGCGTTTTCCTTATTTATTTATTTATTTATTTATTTATTTATTTATTTATTTATTTATTTGTTGTAATGTATATGTTAAATAATTGAAAAATAAACAATTATTTTAGTACAATAGAATAAGCTTTCTTTTAACAGTGTCTATAACATTGTAGCATGTGATTCATATGTTCATATAATTATGAATTCTACAATATAATCAGTCCTCAAAGGTAAAATGTATGTTAGTGCTGTCTACTTCCATATACGTTTGTATAGGTCTATATTCTCAAAAATATAAATGCCTTAGTTTTCTGCGTGAAAGATTACAAGTCTTCCTCCTAATAAGAAAAAGAAACAATCGCATACTCTGCTACTTAAAGCTTTGAGAAGTAGATATTAAGTTAGAAGTAGAAGGATGCTGGCACTTTCTCTCTGCAGAAATTCATGACTGTTTTAATATATCTGTAATATGCAAGTTAATAAATCCTCAGTGCTATAGACAGTCTTTTACACACACCCCAATTCCCATTACCGTATTTTTCGAGTATAAGACGCACTTTTTTTCCTCTAAAACGTGGCTGAAAATCTGGGTGTGTCTTATACATTGAATACAACATTTTTTGCCTCCTGAAGCCCTGCCCCTTCACCAAAATGGCCATGCATACCCTTATGGAGGCTTTGCACAGAGCTCCTAGGGGCTGGGGAAGGCAGAAATGAGCAAAAAGCAGGCCGTTTTTTGTCCTGGCATTTATAGCATTTTTTTGCCTCCCCCCCCAGCCTCCAGCAGCACTCTATAAGCCTCCATAAGGGTATGCATGGCCATTTTTTGACCAAAAAGATACTCATTTTTGCAAAAAAATCAACTGGGCCCCACACCCTCAGGAGCACTCTGCAAGTCCCCCCAAGGCTATTCATGTCTTTTATTTGGGAAAAAAGAGCCTGTTTTTACAAGGGGAGGTTTGTAGAGTGCAAAAAAAAAAAATTTCCTTTCGGAAAGCTGTTTAGTTAGAGGGGTTGATGAGAATTACGTTGGTCAAGTGCTGTGCCTACAGAAACAAAGATTTAGGTGCTACAGGTTGTCAGCTATTTCCTTCTCCAGCACATGGGTAAATACACCTGGAAACATCTACCTACCTACTCTCTCTCTCCCTATCTGTTGTGGCCCAGCTGGATTCGGATGAGCTGCTCACGGACTCTTCTAGCGAAGAGTCCTATGAGTCTGCCCTGGAGGAGGAGGGAGACCTTGGGGAGTGCTCAGGTTCAGAGCAGGAAGCAGAGAGGCTGGTTGGCCCCCAGGAGGCGCCTGGGTCATGGACCAGTGGGGAGGATCAGGGGCAGTTTGTCCCTGATGCTAGATTACTCAGGGCTGAGAGACGGAAGCAACAATTACATCAGAGGCAGGCTTACAGGAGATAAATGGTTACCAGATGGTTGTTGATTGGTCGCTCCCAAGAGAGCTTATAGGGAAGGCTTTGGGAGGGACCATTTGCAGGAAACAACAGTTCACATTCATAGTCAAGAACGTATGTCGCTGCCTTTGATCCATGTCCGTGAATCTCTGTGTGAAAAGGGTGCTGCAAAGCTTAATGCGAGTTATCTAGGCTCACAGCCAAGAAATTCCTAATCTCAGCAATTAAACAGTGGCAATCAGCCAAGCCTGTGCTTCATACTCTTCACAGGCTTGGGGGGGGGGGGGTTCAGAACACTACCTATCTACTGTATTTCTCTCTGCCCCCCCCCCCTTCTATCTACCTATATACCTACCTACCTACTCTCTCTCTCCCCCTACCTATCTACTGTATTTCTCCCTCTCTATTTTTCTCTCTCTATCCCTTTACCTACCAACCTACCTTCTCTTTCTCTCGGTCCGAAGCCTGAATAAAGCCATGACTTCCGTTGTGTGATTTTTTAAATATGTGTGTTAGTTTTATGAGCTGATCAATAAATAAATCAGAGAGACTAGTATAGATCTATTTCAAGCTTTTTAGCTCTCATCAGCTAGCCCGGTTCGAATCCCAGTAAGGGTATGGCTAGCTGATGAGATCTAAAAGGCTCGAAATAGATCTATACTAGTCTCTGATTTATTTATTGATCAGCTCATAAAACTAACACACACACACACATATGCCTACCTACTGTATTTCTCTCTCTTTCTCTCCCTTTCTATCCCTCTATCTACCTACCTACTTTTTTTAAAAAAAAATTGCCTCTTCAAAACCTGGGTGCATCTTATACTCTGAAAAATATGGTATATATTTTGAGTTTATTTTCAAAACTTATTTTCAAGTGTTTCATCATTTGAAAGATTATTTCATTGCTGTTACTATTGTTATTTTGCTTCCCAATTTTTTCAGTTTTTCTTGCTATGAATTGTGGAGAGAAGCACTTTCTGCCTTCTGTCTCAGGTGTTTAGTTAATGTCTTTATGGTTTCATGTCTTTCTAGGCCTTATTTCAGTTGATTTTACACATTCATATGCTGTCCTCACTAAAAATCTGTTAATCATGATAGTGTTCAAAGTTTGGCTATAGTGTTAATATAAAGAATAAATATAAATAATTGTAATTGTTAAAAACAATTATTTTAAAACATTGTATTTTTATCATATACAGAGATACCAGCTTCCATAATACCACCTGCTAAGGTCGGGACTTGCTTGTCAGTAGATGGGCACCGTCATGAGAATGAAGAAAGTTGGCATGATGGCTGCCGTGATTGTTATTGTCATAATGGACGGGAGATGTGTGCTTTGATTACTTGTTCTGTTCCCAACTGTGGCAATCCAACAATACACCCAGGACAATGTTGTCCATCATGCCCAGGTACCATTTTATTTTTTTATTTTTTAAAAAAACCTGTTTTTTAACTGTATTGTCCTTTTTTGTCTTGCCAGGGAAGATCTTATAAGTAAAAAAGACTGAGATACTTGCTAGATAAACTAGTTGAAACCTGCATTGCTTCCATGTAATTGCATAGACTTTATAAATTAACGCTTGGCACTAATCTTATGCATCCTAAACATAATAATTTCAGCTTTCAAAGGCAAAAATATTTTAGTTTTCATACACATTGTTAGTAATTTAAATTTAATGAAGAGAATGCAATCTTGGAAGTCCAAAGAAGGGCTAAATATTCTTAAATATTTAGGCTGTTTTGATTGCCAAAAAACAGAGAGAAAAGTAAAGTACAGATATTCCTGTAGCCATTCCATCTAGTTACGCAAAATGGAAGAAATGGGCAAAGATCAGATTTTTTTAATATCAGATTTGAACTGCAGGTCAGAATCAGTTTGAAATCAGTGAATCGGGGATAAAACTGAACCTTGTAGATAATCCATATCTTTGTATAATATATATATAGATATTTATCACTGTGTAACTTTCATTACGTTCCTATAGCCACATATCAAACCAGGGATCCCCAATCACTGGGCCATGGCCTATTAATACTTTCACGGAACCATCCTCTCTCCTCCCCCGTTGGGTTGCCAAGCCAGAAAGGTTGGGGACCGTTGCATTAAGACAAGTGAGAAAAATTCCACAAAGTATGTGGAAACTGTATGATAGGTCTAGTTCTAATTGCCCTCTTTGGACTTTTGAGCAGGCAAGAATCCAGTTTTGGTTTGCTAGATGTTTTTTGGTTTGTTGGATTTATATCTCAAATACATGAACAGAAGTACCATACCTTCTATGGGTCATAGAGAGATCACAGTATACTTATAAGTAATCAGTTTATGAGATTATATCTATTTGAAATTTCTGAACTGGTCTTTACTCCATCCTCAAATACCTTGCTGTCACTTACAGCATTCAGTGGGCAATCCTGAAAATAAAGTCTGCCTTTATTATCAGAACACTGTATTAAATCTATTACTTGTTTATTATAGTGGTACAAACCAAGATGTTTTAAAATGTGTTAGTTTATAAATATAGTAATTTACAATAGATTCAGAAACCATTACTATGATTTGAATCTATATTTTAATGGAAACTCAATTTTTGTATTTCTTGGGGGGGGTTCTGTTTTTTACAGATGAATCCATTGCCCAGAAGCCAGAAATCAGTGGTCCAACCATCTGTTATGTTCCAGGAGGAGAGTATTTTATGGAAGGAGACACATGGAACATTGATTCTTGTACCCAGTGTACATGTCATAATGCAAGAGTCTTATGTGAAACCGAAGTCTGTCCCCCTCTACTTTGTCGAAATCCTACACGTACTCAGGACTCATGCTGTCCCCAGTGTCCAGGTTAGCTTCATGTAATATATTTTAGCATATTTGTTAAAACACTTTCATTTGCCCTATGTCATTACACCTCAAAAATAAGTATAAGCAATAGCATTTGAAAAAAGTCTTTAAAAGCATCCACAGTCCAGCAACGATGTAATGAAATCCTTCATTACTCCTGTGTAAATTCTTGGGCACTAGTGTATCTAACATGAAGACAGAATTAAGCCTCCAAATATAAGCCCACTCTTCTGCACTTAGACATGTCTGTTATATAAAATCATCCACTCAAACTTTCTAGCTCTTATCCTATGTTTCATTACACAAGTTCTATTAATCCTAATTATGTATCTTTCACTTTTGGGATTAATACACAAACATATTCCATCTGCCTCTTTCATGCACATTCCACAGAAAGACTCCACCATCCGCCTTTCTCTTCTGTCAGAACAGTTTGCTATTAAGAGGCAGTTTAATGTGAGTGAGGTGCTGGCCTAGAACTAGGAAGCTGTGAGTTTTAGTCCTCCTTTAAGCCTAAGACCCGGCTGGGTGATTCGGGGGCCAGTCACTCTCTCTCAGCCCAACCCACGTCACAGGGTTGTTGTGAGGAATATAAGAGGCAGAGCACCAGGTATATTCACTGCCTTGAGTTGGCCAAATCATATAAAAGGCAGGATAAAAATCTAAGACTAATAATAAATTGTGCATTTTCAGCAGTTCTTAAGAGCACTAGCTGCCTTTTCTTACATATACATAGCTATGAAGAATTAGTAGAAGGTAGTTTCATTGAAGTTAATAAAATATTTCATGTCTCAAACATGGACCAGAAGACTGAATGTTTTTCCTTGAGCATTTAAACAAGGTAGGATTATTATTACATAAAAGATACATTTCTAATATGTTAAGTCTAATATATACAACTTCTTTACTCCCCTTTGCTTAAGGAGATATTTATAAGTGACAGATGACAGTACTTACCAAGGTGGTAAGTTTCCCTTTCTACCTTGTGTTTGCAACTGTTCGTTTTTTCCTTGTCATAAATGCAGTAGTAACACAGTTCTTAATTTATACTAGCCTTCTACTTCAGTAGGTTCTGCTGTAAACTGAAGTAGCCTTTCCTTTCCTTTCTCTTTCTCTTTCCACCACCATCACCACCACACCTGTGAAGCAGCGGTTCTCTTTTATCTCAGTACAGGTGTGGTCCTTTACTCTTAAAGTCTTAGAGAACACAAAACCATTAGGAAGGAAAACTCCCATTAATAGCCTTGAGACTTTCCTTCTACACACAGACTTTAAACAAATACAAAAGCAGCTCATCAGCCTCTGTGCCATGACAGTGGTTTGTTGTTAAATTCACCTGTCAATCTTCAGTAATTCTAATTAAAAGAAGTTGTCATTATTCAGTGTTACAGACTGTTCTTTCCTCTTTAGTAATACATAGGAGCCTACCCACCATTTTTTAAAACAGTGTTATTACAAAGTAGGGGTGTATACATTCATAAAAGTGAACTGGGAGTTGCTTAAGCAGATGTGGCTGCTTGTTATCTCCTGCTCAGGGGTGTATGAGCTACAGGAAGGTGAGACAAAAGTCGTAGGGAGGGCCAAAATTATAGAGGCTACAATTTCTTTTTTTCCTCTCTTTCTTTAGAAATAGTGAGATGAAGTTCACAGCTGTTGATAAAACAAACCAAAAGTATAGTTAGGTTCTTTCCTGCTCCTTTTGCATGCAAGGAAAAATATCTAAAGCATCATTTTCCGACAAGCGGGCATAAATAAATAGAAATATATAGAAAATTTCTAAATAAATAGAATATTTTTCCTAGATATATAAGTTCTCTTGGTGCTGGATTACCTTTTCCAAATATGATTTGTCAACATCCAGGAATCCCTTGGTCTCCATTTGTTCTGGAGGAAGGACCATTCAGCAGAAACCTTTCATGAAAAATTATATTCTGAAAGATGCTGCTAGCTGCCAAGTTACATTGCTCAAAGTGCTTTGGTGCTTTCATGAAGAATAGGCCAATTCAGGAATTACAGAATCGTAAGCACGGCAGGGAATTGAACATAGAGCTCTACTTCTTAACAGCATTCCATGTATTCAAAAACCTTGCACAACCAAGCGTTCCAATACTATGGTGGAAAGTATTTCCAATTCCTCTTCAGAACATCTACATATGTATTTAAATATGTATGTGTAAAATAAAAAGTATATCTGGGCCTGTTCCTATCACTTCTATGCTCTTTGTGTATTTTTTTTTTAGATGAGCCTGTTCAACCTTCCTTGTCAACCAATAAAAGCATGCCCAGTTACTGCAAAAATGATGACGGTGATATCTTCTTAACCGCTGAGTCATGGAAACCAAATGTTTGTACCAGTTGTATTTGCCTGGATGGTGGAATCAGCTGTTACTCTGAATCTTGCCCACCAGTATCCTGTGAAAAACCTGTTTTGAGGAAAGGGCAATGTTGTCCTTACTGTATAGGTAAGTCCTGCAAAGGAAAGAGAAGGATATGATTTTTCCCAATTTTATTCATAATGTTAAGATGCTCTGTCAACTTAGGTCTTAACTGTATTTTTTTAAAAAATCTGTGATACATTTAATGCATATATTGAGAACTATAGTATAATTATTACCATAATTATATCATAGTGCTTATTCTTTGGGACCTGGTATTACCACAGGCAACCATCATAGGTAATGTTGCATAATATTATGGTATTGTCATATCTTGACTGCAAAATTATTATCTGATATAGTATTTTGCTTGTTTTTCAATTATGTTTTTCAGGTTTTTTGGAAGCAGAGTGATTGTATGTTTTGTTTCACTAGATAATATTAATAAAAAAGGAGAGAACAGGACAATACTGCTATTTATTATAGTCTACAGCTAAAATCATGATTAATTTCAGTTAGAATCATATTGGTTCAAGCCATATCCAATGTTTTGCATTTATTGCATTATACATGAAATCATTCCTTCAATATCCTTATTTCTGCTTTCTGCAGATTGTATACATAAGAACTATGAATGTCTGCAAAAGCAAATGACAAGATGTGTTTTTTGATGACACGATACAAATATTGTTACACACATGTTTTATGCAAATTTAATAAATAAATATTTCAGAATAAAAATATAAAATCACAGCAGTTGGATGAGTTAGATTAGCATATTTTGTTGCAGGTGGTGCTGGGACGTCTTTAATTTCTTATTTTAATTATTAGCTAACACATAAATTCTTCAGTAGTTGTATATTTTTCCATACTTAAGCAGGTTTTCCTCTGACTATATGTTGTGTATGTGAGATGTGTGTATTTGCATATGTACATATATAAACATACACATACATGCATACACATACAGTGACATACTTAACTGGGTTCATCCTGTCTAACTTTCTGCCTAAAGCTTTTTGGCTTTCTCCTAGCAAAACTGAAATAACAAAAAGTGTTTAGAGTTCAGGCAATTGAAAATATAAAACAGTTCGTATTTCCCTCAGTTGCTATGAAATAGGGAATTTTGTTGCCATTTATTGTGACAGAATACAAAGTTCACATCTTGTATCTTCTTGTCAGTTCAAGCATGATCTAGGTATCCCAAATGACTTATTAAAGTAGAAAACTAATGAAAAAATTTAGATTCCAAACAAGTTTGCTTATAATAGAGCTAATATTTTCATTTTGCTTGAATGAGTCCTTTCCAACCCCCACCCCAATTGTAATACCTCTATATTGCCACTGTTTTTCTTATTAATGTATTCATGTGAATTCCCAAGGGAATCAATTCTGAATTCTATTTCCAAAGCAATTTCCAAAGCCCTTCAGTGAGGAATTCATTTTATCAAGAGTTGCAAAGATTCTGCTTAGATATAAACCCAGAAATGTATGAACTATATAATATAATAATTGGTAGAGATGTTCTATTAATGAAAGTATAATAATTGAATATAAAGTTTCAGAAATTCTAAAAATTGAGCTTAATAGAAGATTATTCTTCTATTCCTGAGTTGTGCATTCTAACTGTGGTTAGAATGCAGTATTGCAGGCTAATTCTGCCAGCAGTTTGATTCTCACCAGCTCAAGGTTGATTCAACCTTCCATTTTCCAAGGTTGGTAAAATGAGGACCCAGATTATTGGGAGCAATATGCTGAGGAGAGGGCAGTAAAACACTGTGAAATAGTATATAAGTCTAAGTGCTATTGCTATTCTTAATCTTTTTTTTTCTTCTGCAAATATACTACTATGGCCTATTTCATTTTGATTAAGCAGATATTTGCAGGAAAGAACAACTGGGCAAGTTAAAAAACAAATTAAAATGAAAAGTTTAAGACCTGATACACAATCCCAAGCTTTTCCTCTTCCAATTATTGCATTTTATGGCATGTTCTTTCAACAGAAGACACAGCAGCAAAGAAAGCAGTATGTCATTTTAATGGAAAAACCTACGCAGATGAAGAACGTTGGGACATTGATAGCTGCACTCATTGCTACTGCTTGCAGGGTCAGACGCTTTGTTCCACAGTTAGTTGCCCCTCTCTTCCTTGCGTGGAACCAATTAATGTGGAGGGAAGTTGCTGTCCCATGTGCCCAGGTAAGTTAGATTCTGGCAGTTTATTCAGCCAGAATCTTGTTGTTTTTTTTAACATTAAAAACACATTAAATAATCATTTGTCCAAGATAAGAGGAAAGTTTGGAAAGGTAAAAGAATATATTTTCATTAAATGAAGAATGAAATAAAAGGCTCTGGTTTGATTTTTGGGTATCCAGTATTGGAGTCAAGACTTGTATTCAGAAACTTTTTTTTTCTGCATCTCAAAAAAACATGTCTACAATAGTCCTTGGCTTATGACTGGTTACTTAATAATTGCTCAAAGTTACGATGGACTAAAAATAAAGCTACTTATGATGCCTCCTCAAAGTTACAGCTGTCACACCATCTCTGCAGTCATGTAATCACATTTTCTGCACTGGGCAACCAGCTTGTATTTATGACCAGTGGCGGCATCCTATGGTCACATGATCACAAGTTGCAACCTTTTTGCCTGTTTATGTATTTTGGCAGTTACATGGGAAACAGGAAAATAACATCTTTATAAACAGTATTCCAAAACTTTATAGTTTTCAAATATTTTTGTTCTGTTTATAGATTCAGAAAAAGAATGATTTTTTTAACACGGTAATTCAAAAAACGATCTGTTCTTAATTATCAGTGATAAGAACTGGGTGTTCATAATGCTATTATGAGACATATTTTCTGCCTCTTTTACTTTATAATTTTATGCAGCCTATTTACACCTAGACCTCCGGAGAGCTTTAAAAAATACTTCATTAATGTATTGCAAGTTTTTAATATATTAAATGTACAGTCCATATTAAATAGCTTTTATTCACAAACTTTGTTAACAGTGTTAGTATCTAGGTTAGCTAGCTTTCCTATAAGTTCCTTATTGTTTTGCAGAAATGTATGTACCTGAACCTACCAACATTCCAATTGAGAAGACAAATCATAGAGGTGATAAAGAACTAGAAGCACCAGTCTGGCCTACATTCAGTGAAAATGATGTTGTTCATATCCATAAAGGTAAACACCATTTAAATCAATTATCTCTGCATAAAGCAAAGACAACTTAGGTAATCTTGAAGCTATCTTTTTTTTAGAACCATTTTGACCATTTTATTATTTTGAAAGGTTCTTAGGAACACCAAATTTCACTATAGGAACTTGGTTTTGTCTAAATGAGTTGAGCTATAGTTCTCTGCTGGCTGGAGATGAGAGGCTCTAACACATTCTCAGCATTAGAGGAAGGCTTCCGTAGTCAGAACTCTTTTCCCTCCTCTTTCTTGCTATCTACATATTGGACTCTTTTGTCTTTTAACAGTTTCTACAATAACCATTGTACAATGGAATAACCATTTAGGGACGAGGTGGCTCAGTGGCTAAGGTGCTGAGCCCTGTCGATCAGAAGGTTGGCAATTCAGCGGTTCGAATTCCTAGCGTTACTTGTCCCAGCGTCTGCCAACATAGCATTTTGAAAGCACATAAAAATGCAAGAAAAATAGGGATCACTTTGGTTATCAAAAGGTAACAGCGTCCGTGCGCCGCCGGTGTTTAGTCACGCCAGCTACATGATGATGGAGACATCCTTGGACAGCACTGGCTCTTCAGCTTAGAAATGGAGATGAGCACCGACCCCAGAGCTGGAAACGACTAGCAAGCATGTGTGGGGGAAACTTTACCTTTCAATAACCATGATTAATTGACTTGTACAATAAATACATTTCTGCTCTACACAAATGTATTCAGCAAAAATGTAGCCAACTCATTTGGTCCAAATGTAGTTCTTTAGGCAATTTTTGCAAGCTCTGGAACCCCTCAAATTGCATTGCTAAAATGTCAAAATGCTGATTTAGGCCAATGTAATTCTTCACTTTTAAAAAACAAGAAAATATTCTTATTACAAATCTATTGAAGAGAAGTTTGTATGCCTGGAAAACCAAACCAAAACAGCCCATCAACTTTTAATGACGAATCCCTGCCTCTATTTCTCCCTCCCTCTGCAATTACCACATCAAGATCATGTCTTTATCGCTTCTGGAGGCTGCAAAAAGGAAGCTTAAATAATGTGCAGTTTCTGGCTACAGAAATGATCTCTGTCCTATTTTAGATTGAAATATAAACAATTGTTGTGAACAGGTATCCTATTCTTCTGCTTCAAACAAGCCATTCTATTGGCAAAGATTATGTATTTTTTTTCAGGAAAAATGTTTATTAGAAGCCAAATTCAAAAATGCTACTTTCTTAGAATTTCCTGAGCTGGAGCCAAATTTAGCAATATTTGCTTAATTCAGTTAATTTGCCCCAGTGATTTTGATAGGTCTCTGCTAAGAATAATTAAATCTGTATGATTAAGCAAAGCAAGTGTTACATTTAACTCTTTTTTTAATGAATCCATTATTTCATTACCACCTATTGATACTTTCAAATAGACAACTTTCTGGACTGTTTACAAGAGAAAGGAAAAACTATAAAATAAAAGATCAACAAGGGCAAAAACCATAACATTCAAAGCAATATAATGTCTACAACAAATCTACATAATTACAACCTGCATGCAATTTATATAAATCTTACAACCACAACTGATGAACTTTCTCCAAAGTACAATTCAATACACTTCCCTCTTGAGTTATGCTTGGCAGATATAATGGAACAGGAAAGGTATTCAAGAATAAATTAGCATCAGTTTCCAACTCCTACTTGTTTAACCAAAACAATAATAAAATCACTGTAACAGCGAGATGGACAATATATAAATTTAATAAATAAAATTACATTTTCCACTTATGTTATGCTGCAAAAATGAAGACATCCCTGTGATAAAGACTGAATTAATTCAATTTAGTTCTAATACTGAGAACAAATTCAGTAGTCCAACAAATGTGATTTGTTAAATGCTTGCATGCACACAATAGTTTTGACAAACCTGAAATTGTACTTTACCTAAGTAAAACTATTTTGAATCTAAATATTTCTTATAGTATTACTTTTAGTTATGAACACATTTGGAAAAAAATGTTTCTCAGGTTATTATGTATGCTATTTCACCTTGAGCTACTCCGTTACTTTATTTTTTTTAATTGGTAATTTGCTTATTTTCACATTTTACAGATATGGGTCACCTTCAGGGTGAATATAGAGAAACGAGAGGATCACAGCCAACTGCAGAAGCATCTCTTGATTCTCTTGCCTGGGTAACCGTACCCCTCTTAACAGCTCTAGTTCTTATAATTGCACTTTTGTTTATCAATCAGAAAAAACAATGGATACCAGTATCCTGCTACAGAACTCCAGCAAAGGTAATGGACTAAATAGCATTTGTACTGTATAAATAAGTAAGTGACTATCTTGAATCAGTCTACAAGTGTCTTCTCTATGCGTTCCCTAAGGATACATTATCTGGAAGCATTCTTTCTTCGGAAGTTTGATTGCTTTCAGAGATCATGGCTTTTGGAGATTCGGGATTGATTAAAGGAAGATGTTTTCTTTTTCACCTAGCACCATGATGCCGAACGTGTGGCGCGTGTGCCATAGGTGGCATGCGGAACCATTTCTGAGGGCACACGAGGCATTGCCCTGTCAGCTCCAGCGTGCATGCGCTTGCTGGCCAGCTGATTTTTGGGCTTGATTTTCAGCAGTTTTTCGCCCTTCGGAGACTTTCCTGAAGTCTCCAGAGGGAGAAAAACAGCCCAACAGGCAACCCAGAAGTCCATTCCTGAAGTTCCGGTCTGCGTGTTGTGCCACTTCTCGCCCTCCCCAGGCTCCTAGAAAGTGTCTGGAGTCTGAGGAGGGAGAAAAATGGACTACCAAGCCCACAGGAAGTCAGAAAACAGGCCTTCAGAGGGCCTCCAGGGGTGGGGGAGATGATTGTGGAGGGCAGCAGGGGGCACGCATGCGCAGAGGGCACAGGACAGGGAGCATTAAATTATGGGGGTGGGCACATGAGCGTGTGCAATAGCACGTGTGCATGCTTTTCACTGACCTAGCATATAGTTAAACTGTAGAATATACTGCCAACAATTGGAATTATTGGGTGGTTTTAAAGGAGACAGAAAGATTCATATAATAACTATTATAACTATCAGTTATTTTATTTGCATACGTTTATCACAAATGAAGCCCTGAGCAGTGCAAAGCCATAGTATATGCTTGTACTCTTGGCTTTTGAGTCTAAATGACATTGTAGGAGTGAGTGGCTGAACTTTTTCTCACCTTTGCAATTAAGAAGACACTGTTTAGTAGGGAATAAAAACATACTGTACCCAAAATGCTCACTTTATGTATTGTGTTTCCATCCAAACAGCCTTCCTGCTTAAATAATCAATTAGTGTATGTGGACTGCAAGAAAGGCACCATGGTTCAGGTGGACAGTTCTCAGAGAATGCTTAGAATTGCTGATCCAGATTCAAGATACAGTGGATTCTACAGCATGCAAAAACAGAGTAACTTACAAGCAGATAATTTCTATCAGACAGTGTGAGAAAGTGCATTTCTTACCAAGAAGTTAAGAAGAAACAAAGGCTGAGTCTGCTATTCAAATAAAACTAGAATCATGCACTTGCTTAGTGGATTGTATTGGATTTGTGACTTCATGTACAGCTCTAAGACCTTGTTGGGATTGACTCTGATTCCTACAGTGTGCCAGAACAAGCATTCCCACTTCTGACCAAGTGTTTTCCTGGAACCAAAGTTTTAAAATTTGTTGATGTTTTGCTTGTAACATAGTAATCATGATTGTTTGGGAAGAGAAAACTGGGGTGAGCTTGCGTGGTTAGAACAAGAAGCTTCAAAGAATAGCTGGTCAGCTTAGCTTGGAGTCAAAAGAATATCGCTTTTTACTGACACTCCAAATTGCATTTATTGCAGTGAAGTATAAACAGAACCCTAACACAATTCAAATCAGAACATTTGGGGTTCTTATGCTTCAAAAGTAAATCCGTAGGATAATCTATTGCATGACAGGTGCAGAATAGCTGCAGCTGTATTTTTCTATCTGGTCAGAAGCTGCAATAGTGTATGAATGATACAGTAAGGAAAACATTAAAACAAAAAGGGCAAATTTATGGGAGATAAGTACAATCATACATTGTGCTGCTTTTTGTTTTTCATTTTGATGTTGATTGACCAGACTGGCAGTTAGCAAATATATAATTCCTGAGAAGAGCACTGGATCTTTTGGCAACAGTATTGAAGCGGGAAGAGGAAAAGTTAAACACCGTTTGATTCCAGAACTCTGTTTGGGTGTGTGCGCGCGCATGTATGTGTTTCTTTTACTGTCTTATCAGTTTCAGGTGGTTCACACACCAAATTATCTTTGAAGAAAATGATCTTGTTGGATGAAGATCTAGCTCAGATTCATTTTTGTATCATGTTAAAAGGGGGCGGGGGGGTTCTGTTACTGATTATGCAGACTAGAAGCAACTTTCATGCTAGGAAGCTGCTTAATTTTAATGTATATTACTCAAGCACCTTTTTGGAAGCTCAGAAAGAAAGATCATGCTTCTTTAAAACTTTAGCTTTATAGAAATATCCATGTAAATATTGTTATGCTTAAAAAAAGCATTTGTGTGTCTCTGCGTGTTTAAGTGTTTATGTGTATAGTATTTTATATATACATACACATATGTATATGTGTATGAATATATACATATAAAATACACATATACTCCTACTATATATGTATATATGTATATATACAGTATATATATGCTATTTATATATACAGTATATATCAGTATAATTTTGTATTTTCCCTGTTGAATGTATTTTTAACTGAGATTTTACCCAGAACAGAAACACAGGCATTCCATATTATTACTTAACCTTGCGTGTGTAGAAAGACAAGATGAGGTTATCTCATTTTACCTAGTTTTATTTGATTTGGAAGTGTTAGGATGCAAATGAGTGTGTGTGTGTGTGCGTGCCCTTGTGTTTGCATACATATCCAGTGTGTGCACAATTTTAGCAGTAAGCATTAGTATCGCTACTTGCTACATTTCAGGGTGTGTGAGTGCGTTTGTTTTTTTTATCCTGCATGGCCTTAAAAAGGCTTAAAATCCAATGCATTGGCTAGAGACACTGATAATGTATAGGCAGCACTCCTCAATTCCACAGAATAGCAGTATCTGCATTTGGACTTATTTCATAGTAGTTGTTTGACGCAGCTATTAAAATAAAGTCCACAACTCACGGAAGGTTTGTTGCAGCTTGACTTGTAACTTTAACTGTACACACAACTTTAACTTTTCCAAACAGGTCTTGGCACTTTTATACTAACTGCCCAGTTGTGTGTTGCCTCTTACTTTCACAATTGCTTGTCCTGAGACACAGATACCCAATATGTTTAATGTGAAAAGAAAATGTATTTTTTGTAAAGGAACTCTCAAGTATTGTTGTAAATACTTGGTCAGAGATTACTGAACTTTAAAACTGAAAAACCTAATTTATTATATGACCTAATTTATTAATCTGAAGATTATCAAATATCTTGTTTTAGAATATCACAAAGTGTTCTAGCTGTTTGTGTCAAAGAGAAAAGGTAATAGGTGTATCATAAAGGCTCAGTGTTTTTTTCTGTTATGAATTCAGTTTCCAAAAGAATAAAAAAAAAAATGTAGCCCCTCTGTCCCCACCACAGCATTTTATCCTTAGTATAAAGACACTGAAAAAAACATTACTCTCCCATTCAGATTCTGTCATGATCAATCATTCATTCCTTTCATAAAGAGTAAACAGTCTTTATCGGAAAATTGTAAATGCTTGCTTTGTTTTACAATCAAGGCCATATTCTGAATGATACTTGCAGGATATAGGACATGGTGTAAAATGGGTTTTTTTGTTATTATTTTATTATTATTTTAAAGATATTATTTATCCTATGTGCTGTATTCATTACACTCTTTTACTTTGGTTCCTGTTGTGCTCTTGTAAGAGAAATGCAGATACAATTTTCTGAAAAAATAACATAGATGCATATTATGGCACTTAGAGTGCGCTGCAATTTGGCAGGTTGCTTGTTTACTTTTTAAATTGTAAGATGGTTTCTTGTAATTTGGCTCTTGGCAGCACAATAAAAATTAACTTGATGAACTTTTCATTGCTGTGAAATGAGTTTTTCTGTATAATATTGTTTTCATTTTTTTAAACTTTCCAGATTTGTATCTTGACAAACATCTTTCTTGCAGTACACAGAACGCTTGTTAAGGATCTAGCCACTTTGAGTTCTGTTCCATAATGCTGCATTACCCTATCCTTTCCCATCTTCTAAGGTTTGAATTCTCTACCTCTGTATTCAGTATTACAGGGTATGAGTATTAAATGCTTGTGGAATGATTTCTTCATCTGTTTTTTAAAGATGATAGTTCTGCTCTCCCTAAATTTATTCCCCCAGCCTTGCTGATATTCTTGTTCAAGTATGGAAATGTTAATTTTGCTTGAAAAATGAGTCGATATTCTCAGCATGCAGCCTTAAAGCACCAGGGTGCCTATAGAGTCTGGTAGTCTTGGACCTATGACCACAGGTAGTCCTCAACCTACGACCACTAAGTGAAATATTTAAGTGGGTTTTGCCTCATCTTACAACTTTTCTTCCCACTGTTGTTAATTGGTAATTTAGTCACACGGTTGTTAAGTGAATCTGATTTTCCAATTGACTTTGCTTCATAAAAGATCACAGGACCCCAGGATACAGCAACTGTCATAAATATGAGTCATAAGTCACTTTTTTTCAGTGCCGTTGTCACTTTGAACGGTCACTAAATGAACTGTTGTAAGTCGAGCTCTTTCTCTGTATGTTACCCTGCATCTGTTGTCAGTATTATATCATAGAGGTGGAAAGGGCCATTTAGGGCCTTCATTAACTCAGGATTAAAATTAAAGCATTCCTGAAAGTTAACTTTCCATTTTTCCTATTGAACACATCCAGTGAATGGAATTCTTATCGCCTCTCCGGTTAGATAGCTCCACTGCTAGACTGCTCTTAACTGTTAAGGAATATTTTAATGGCAATCAGTTGAAATCACCTTGTATCGTACATTCTGAAACAACAGGAAACAAGTTTTGACTTCCTTCTGGATAATATCATTTGAAGAGTGCTCTTGGTCATTTCTTTTCAAGGTTAAACACATCCAGCTCCTTCAAAATGTCTCCATACAACTTGGTTTCTAATCCTCTGATCATCCTTGTCACCCTTCTATGAACCTTTTCCAATTTATCCCCCTGGTGCTATACTTAAGATGTAATTTGAGTAATCAAGTGGAACAATTCTGTTGAAAAAAGTTAATATTTGACTCAAATTTAGCCTGTAGTTATTTCAAATACTATTACCAAAAGCCAGTTTTTCCTGGGGGAGTTTGTATCAATAGATGTCTATGCCCCACTCATTATCAACAGTCCATTATTATTACGCCCTGTATTCTTTTTTAAAGTTAAGGATGCCAACTCTCGTCTTCACTTGAAGGCACCTGACGCCTTGAATGGACAAGGTTTTGTTCTACAAGATTTGCATGAGATACCAGTGCCATGCTCACTACCCCCATTACTGCTTCCTTAAAGAAGGAATTATCCATTCTAGTACTCACATGCAGAATTGTGTTAATCAACCTATCTTTAATGAAGGAAGTCATCATACCATGTTGCTGCCTCTTTACATCGCAATTCAAATTCATATTTCCTGGGACCCTGAAAATACCATCAACACCCAGGAAATGGCTTTAAGAAGGTGTAGACAAATGCATTAAGTGCACTCATGCTCTGTGTGAGCCCAATGCTGAGTCTCACCATTGTATCCTTAACACAAGAGGAACAAATCAATAACTGCTCCAGAGATATTATCTAGCTGATTTGGTCATGTTTGTGAAATTTAGTTGTCGAATTGTCACATGCATTACAGCTAAGCCAAAAGCTCACATTTTTCCTGCTCTGCCTGCACAGAGGAAGAAAATCTTGTAACATTCATGAAAGACATTGGGTGTTGCATCTACAAGCAAAACCAAAGCCTTGGAAGGACTTTGTTCCAGATTTTATATATTTGATATATATTTTTGAACCCAGTTCAAAATATTTTGAACTCAGTTCAAAACAGAAGTGTGACCTATTCATTCGGCATTTTGTCTGACGGCTCTTAACTAATTAGTAACACCATAAAATATTTAAGCCATCTGTATGTTGTATCCATAATATTAAATAAGGAGTGCATAAATAAGGTGGAAACAAAATAAAATGTATATGAATTAAACCTACTATGAGTAAAAGTTTGACTCCTGATTGAAGGCCAACTTTTCTTTTTTAAGAATCACCAGAGAGGATGAAAAGCACACATGCATTATACAGAGGTCTACATGAATACTACATGAATGAGAAAATTTTCCCCATATGCACAAGAAGCAGAAGGGTACCACATATGAAAAAATACGAAACAGTAGTATTTGGAAATATATGTCAAACAAAAGTACACAAACTAGAAAACAGTCCAGTAAAAGGAACTGGAATTGTTATCAGCGATAACCAATTTGAAGTTCTGAACGTAGAAGGCAAATTTCAACCATCCAAGATGGTTCTATTATACCAAAATCTCTAGAATAATGGGAAATATTTTTTCTTGGGAGGAAGCAACAAAGCATAAAAAAGAATAATTGATTGGAAAAGCTCACTGTTTTGATGACCAGAGCTGCCGTGTATGAATTTAAAAAATATAATGAAAAGTATGCCATTTTCCTGGTGCATGTTTCCAGATCATCAAAGTTCATGAAACTGAACAATTACTACCTACTTCTAATTATTTTTGTGGGCACAGGCAACACTCCAAACATATATACATTTGTAAAGAAATTGTATGCTGCTCAAAGTTGGGCAGTCATATGGGATACGGGCGACATAAAAATGTAATAAATATATAAAACTCACAATCTGCAATGGAATGTAATAGGCTGGATTCCCAGGAGAGAGGGGATACATTCCAGAAAAATAAAAGGCAGTTCAGTCTAAATGTGAGAGAAAGAGGATGATAGTTCTTGGAGTATTTGCTTGACGTACATAGTAGAATGCTTTAGTTTGGCAAGGCTGTCAATAGGTGTGGAACAATAAAGAGCCTAGCTTGAAAGAATTACCACATGTCCTTGATTTTTGAGCCTGACACCATATTTTAATATCCAAATCCTACAGAAAGCATATGGGCAAGATTTAAAGTGACAGCAGCAAAGTGATACAGATCACTTTTTCAGCCCAAGCTTGATGTTCTCAAGTGGACAATCTATAATGACTGTGGGAAACTTCAACTCAACCAGTAATGCCATGTTGAACTAGAGCTCAAGGGACAAGAGTTTAATTTCATACTTATCAAATTAAAATAGATGTGCATTTAAAGAAATATTTCTTGGTTGAGTGGAATAGCTTGTCATTGGATTAGCAATCCCAAGGATCTCTCAGTAAAGCAATCAGAATAACCCATTTTTCTTATTTTTTTAAAATTAGATTTAGTGTGCCACCCATCTTATCTTCCCTTGTACATTTTGATGAAATTAACCGGCTTCATAACTGGCTGTTCTTCTCATGACTGAAGGCAAGCAGAAGTAATGTGGTATCTTTATATGATGCCAAAGTAAACATGGGAGTCAGTTTGGTGTCATGATTAAAGCTCCAGGCTACAATCTTGGAGGCTTTAAGTTCTAGTTCCACCTTAGGCACAATGCCAGCTGCGGTGGCCTTGGGCCAGTCCTTCTCTCTTAGCCCTAGGAAACAGATAACAGCAAACCACTTCCAAAGTCCTGCAAGAAAACTGCAAGGTCTCGTTCAGGCTGTTGCCAGGAGTCAACACTGACTCAAAGGTACAAACACAAAAAAGTAACACATAATTATTTTAAAAATTGCTTTCCACCCAAATGGAAAGGCATATACCATGTATTTAGATGGTAAGCCTCTTAAAACTTCCAGATGTTTTATTTTAGAAAATGACCAGGGTTAAAGAAATCACATTAAACAAGAGAGATGATCATAGTATTAGATAACCATTTACATATGCTGTACATATCTACCCCAAACCACCCCAACGATGCCGTCAAAGTGATGTCCCGGTGCCTGGAGGCCGTACGGGTCTGGATGAGGAGTAACAAACTTCGACTTAACCCGTCCAAGACCGAGTGGCTGTGGTTTCCGACGTCCCGGTACAGCCAGTTGAATCCATCACTGGCCATCGGGGGCGAGTTATTAGCCCCCGTGGAAAGGGCCCGCAACCTAGGCATCCTCCTGGACTCCCGTGGCCAGGGGGGCTTTTTACCAGGTCTGCCTGGTACGCCAGTTGCACTCCTTTCTTGACCGGGATGCCCTCCGCACAGTCACTCAAGCACTCATTACGTCCCGCCTAGACTATTGTAATGCTCTCTACATGGGGCTCCCCTTGAGGTGCACCCGGAGACTGCAGCTGGTGCAGAATGCGGCCACGCGGGGGATCTTGGGAGCCTCACGGCATTCCCATGTAACACCTCTCCTGCGCGAGTTGCACTGGCTACCTGTAGTTTTCCGGGTGCGCTTCAAGGTGCTGATAACCATCTTTAAAACGCTCCATGGCACGGGGCCTAGTTATTTGCGGGACCACCTCCTACCACATACATCCCTTCGGCCGATTCGCTCCCACAGAGAGGGCCTTCTCCAGGTGCCATCTGCCGGGCAGTGCCGGTTGCCGACCCCCGCCTTCTCTGTGGCGGGTCCAGCCCTCTGGAACAACCTACCCCCCCGAACTCCGGACCACCATGGACCTCCGCCTCTTCCGCCAACGTCTCAAGACTCATTTCTTTCACTTAGCCGGCCTGGCTTAGATCCCGAGACCATTCCTACAGACTAAGTTTTAATTTGATCTTAATTTTTGGTAATTTTTATTTGTATTTTTAGCATAGGGTACTCAAATTTAATTAGATTTTAATATTTGTAATTGTATTTATCTATATGTTTGTATGTCTATATTTTAACTTCCTGTGCACCGCCCTGAGTCCCTTCTAGGAGATAGGTGCGGTATAAAAATCAAATCAAATCAAATCAAAAATTTTGCTCTGGTGGTTAAAGCACTGGGCTAGAAAGCAAGAGATGAGTTCTAATCCCTGGCTGGATGATTTTGAGCCAGTCCCTCTCTTTCAGCCCATGGAGTCAAGCAACAAGCTGCTTTGTCAATTCCTGCTGCAACCAAATAGATCAACAATTTGTTCATCTAAAAAAAAGCGGAGCCTGCAAAGCAGGAAAACGCACAGATGAAGACACCATGCGTGCTATTCATTATATCTCTTCTGCCTATCTACCTCTGTACTGCAGAAAGTTGCATGATAGAATTTCCAGTGATATGTCTGATGATGTCACACTCTAAAGCATTTCCTGTACAGAAATAAACAGCTAAATTCAGAGTGTCCAGTTTCATCACGAACAACCCAGCACTGTTTTTCACTGCTATGGGGGAAATCAGCAAATGTAAATCAGCAACCTTGTAACTATTTAACGAGAAAGAAGATTTCACTGATTTCGGTGGGATATACCCCATATGGATAAATATAGGATTGCAGTCTTAAAATGTTCTAATCAGAAAAAGACAGCTTGGATGCAAACTTCACCTTCCTCCTCCTCATATTGCAGTTATGAACTTTTCTCTTCCATCTGCTCCTACCTAGCATTTAACTTCCAAACAAACCAATCATGGGTTTGTTTTTCTCTAATGGCTTTTTTTTTTGTTCTCTACTGAACATGCTCACTACATGTGGGCTTATTAAAATTAATTCTGATCCTTAAAAAGGGAGTGTACAGGATGTATATATGTTTAAAATGCTGTGGCATTCCTGACATTGTTAGCAGCAGCCTTCCTTTGTTTCGAAACTCGGCCAACTGGAATGCACTATTTGTGCCCTTTTGACTGATCCATCCTGATTTCAGATATTTCTCTTTTTTTGGTGGTGATGGTGGGAACTTCTAGTAACACTTCTCTGCCCACGTGGAAACCGTCCAAGAGAAAACCTAAGAATGGCACCTTATGTCGAATGCCTTGAGAGCTGAACAAGAAGTGTTGTTTCAGGTTACTGTGCACAAATAAGCACAATGCCATATCCCAGAAGTCCCCAAACTTGGCAACTTTAAGACTTGTGGACTTCAACTCCCAGAATTCTCCAGCCAGCATAGAACATAGCATAGCTGGCTGGAGAACTCTGGGAGTTGAAGTCCACAAGTCTTAAAGTTGCCAAGTTTGGGGACCCTCTGTCATATCCCAATCTGCCGGCGTTCAGACGTATTGGGACTTTAGACTGATTAATAACAAGTATTAATTAATCAAGATATGAACGCACGCCCCATCCCATCACAATAGGCTCTTTCTCTTTCAAACAAACGGGCCACGGAACGATACGTCGTGTGAGGATTTCACACTAATATACACTAAAAAACCTCCACACCCCGCCTCAAAGGGCTATTCAGGCCGAGCTCCGAAGGAGGGGGCGGCGTGAGTCACACTACCACCGCCGCCGCCCCACCCTTCGCTTTTCCGCCTCGGCGGTGGGGAGCGCGCACCGGCCAGCTCAGCCAGCCAGCCAGCCAGCGAGGGAGGGGGCGGGCGCGCGGGTGCGCGCGTTGGCCGGGCCCCGCGGCCTCTCGACTTCTTCTCGGCGATGGCGACGGCGACCTCGCCGCGGGACCCGGCCGGGGACTGGCAGGACTTCTCGGGCTTCCAGCCTTCGTCGGAGCCGAGCGGTTGCCCGGAGGCGGCCGTGGAAGGAGGCCCCTGGGACGGCGGGGGCGATTTGGGGACCGAGCTGCCGCTCTGCTTCCAACCTGCTCGGCTGCTGCCCGAGCATTGCCTAGACCCGGAAGCCCTTCTCCCGCCGCAGCCCCTCAGCGAGCGGAGCGCCTTGCACGAAGATGAGTGAGTGAAGCGGCGGGTCGGATTCCTTCCTTGGAGGTGGAAGAGGAAGAGGAGGATGGAGCCTCGCCCCCCCTCCTCCTCTTCGCCCCTCTGCTACCCCGGTCGCTTTGGCGAGAGGTCCTTTTTTGCAAAGAGTGAGGTTCTCCCTTCGGTCGTGGAAAACTTCTCCGGGGATTGAGAAAAGGGATGTGTAAAAAATGGGGCGCTGGGTTTGGGGTGGGGGATTCCGATCCCCCACTTTTCTTCCCTCCATCTATCCTGGTCGGGGAACTCCCCCCCCCCTTCACTCCATAAATATCTGTGCATAGCAGTATTTTAACCAGTTCCGTTGCATTTCTTTTGTACAATGACAATCAAAACAGTGCTACGCTATTTTCTATATGGCTGCATGGCCAACATATCAGAAGAAAAATGCAGAGAAACTTAAATGGGCAATATCGCATGAGTATCCCCCCCCCCCCCTCTATATTGTACTTGGTTTATTTAGCAGAGCAGCTGCCATTATTTTAAAGAGGGAATTGAAATTTACCGTGTTGGAATATAATAAACAAAAATTAAAAATCGGGCTGGGGGAGGAAGTAGGAAAAAGAGAATTTGCAGCTTCAGGACACGATTCGTTGCTAATGGAGAGCAACCCCCGACAGAGTAAATAGGGTGCTGTTCCCCAACCCTCAGGGGTTATGAGGACCTAATGCCCGGTAAGCCCCGAAGGAGGAAAGCTTCAAGATACTTTCGCCTTCGCTCCGACTTGGACTTTAAACTTTCCAGCACAACCAGACTGTACTCTGTACGTTAGCAAGCATTGCACGGACTAGGCGCTGGTATTTGGTGGAAGGCAACCAATCCTAACGTGGAATCTAATCCTTTTGTATCTTGTACTTAAGGGTAGTCCCTTTCTCAGAGCCCCCAAAGGCCTGTTTCAGTGCAGACCCTCATGTTTTATTTTAAGAACTTGCACTGTTGCAGTCTAAAAAAAGCAAAAGAAACTTTGCAGAGACGTAATTGGACCCTTCTGAAGTGCACATCTCAGAAATTGTCTCAAATATTCCTTTTTCGCTAAGGTTTTTGCTGATTTATAACTCTAACTTGTATTGATGCTTAACTCATTTAAGAATTGGAAACATTTTAGACTGCAACCTGTGCTCCAATATCACCATCGGTATGGATGCATTCTATAGTTTTCATCAAAAGCACTTAGATTTGATTGAGAAATGATGGAAACAGTTTATTATCCACTTAATAAATTATTCTAATGTGGATAATATCCCTATTATCCAAAGGATATATTGATATTTGCACATGTAGCATAAAGAGCACTATAAGTTTGGCTTATAGTGAATGGATGAGTAAACACTCAGGTGAGTTTTTGCATTGCTCCCCATACCAGGTTGAGCAGCTAAGAAACTGCGGAAGCTCCTTCCAAGATTCACCTGACTTCAGAACTTAGGCTGCCTATGGCTTCTTTGTCCCATATCAGGAATTGAAAGGCAAGCCCTGGCTTGATAATGGAAACATTCGAAAACTCTTGTTTAATACATCAAGCCAAAATAAGGGCAAACAATACTAAGTTTTTTTCTTCGTGGCAAGCTTGGAATAATTACAATAAATGGGAAGAATTTGAATGCAGATGAAGGTCAACAGCTAAAGTACTGGCAGCTGTGATTTCTTGTGTATTATAATCTGTGTTCTGCTTTTATGAGCACTTAAGAGAGAAAATGTTTTTATTTATATATTTATTTATTTATGCATCTGTTTATATTTATTGCTAAACAGATACTTATATACTTTAACTATTTCATTCTTTGGCAAGTTGGTATAAGACACGGGTGTAAAACTCATCACGTTGCTGTCATGAGACGTTTTGCAACTTTTTTCCCATTTGCGGAGCTGGAGTGGGCGTGGTCTGTGCGGGATTGCCTCCGGCCCAGTTTGACACCCCTGATAAGACAACCCATGAGGGTCTTTAGCCAAATCATAACATTGCATGCATTCTCTTCTTAATGCAAAATTGACTGACTCAAATCTAAGGAGAGAGAGCTCTAAAGGCAAAGCTCAGATCTAGTGATGGATATTTTTGTGGTGGGTGATTCCCCATTCGTGGCTGAGGCTATGAATATTGACATATGTTACTTTGGAATTAATATGGAACAATTTCAAAAGCAGAAGCTTTACTCACTTTAGAAACTTAGTTTCTGCATATTGTAAGGATTGAATTTTTTTCCTTCCAGGATTTGGAATGCTCTGACAGATAATTATGGTAATGTAATGCCAGTCGATTGGAAATCATCCCACACCAGAACTCTGCACTTGCCAACCCTGAATCTTTCTGAAAAGGGTGTAAGTATTGCCAGAACAATTTGAAAAATGTTCCTTTTGTCATTTAAATCTATGTCCTAGACATCAAATATTACATAAGCCGTCAATTTAATTAATTTAAATTAATTTTATTTTATTTGCCATACCATTATTAGCTTTCTGTTTCTGTTGGCATCATGTTTTCTTCTTCAAAATTTATCTTAACACATGCCCCAATGTCCAATAAGATACATTAATTCTAAGAAATGCAAGAATTGCATTTGAATGCTAATTCCTACATTTGCATTCCTGCACATTTCATTGATAATGTTGTCAACTCTAATGTGTATAATACTTTTGTTTAAGCCGGAAATCAAGTAGACAGGAGTAGTAACTGATATAAGAATAAAAGCAGCTCTCTGTTTCATTAAAAATATATGCAATATATTATACCTTCTTAGCTGGTATAAGGCAAAAAATAGAAGCATTTAAACTTTTTCTGATTGCCCTGAAAAGCTCTTAATGCAAAAACTCCCTTGAGCAAAAGTCAAGAGCTTGGGACTAAACTGATACGCCCATGATATTTTCTCAGCAGTGGGGCAGAAGTGGTTCTCCATTACCTTCTTCGATAGTTTTTATATTATTATTTGTTGCTGCAGTTTACAACCCTGAGTTTTCCTGGTGACTTCCAACCAGGCCCAGCTATGCTAAGCATTTTGGAATCAACTAAGTTCAGATGGGTTGTTTCTAAAAGAGCAAAACTGTTAAGAAATAATAGACATTTCCTTTACTGAAGATCTGCCCCTACAACCTATCAATGCATAATGTGTTTATCGGCTGGCCTGTCACAGAGCCTGACATTGATTAGGGCTACCCAGCTGGC